>OZ025291.1:434822489-436030822 GCA_964019185.1 Maratus speculifer | reverse complement strand
TGATTCACTTTTCAGGTTTTTCTACGCTAAAACTCATATTCTTTTGTCTTTTATATATTTTGTAATTAGATAAAGATTGCTTTATTTCATAGCATATTTTTTCCATTCAGTAATAAATTGCCTCAAAAATCTTCAATTTATGAGTGATAAGAGTTCAAAATGGCCTTTTAATAGCTTATTAAAACAAGTCTTTGGAGATATAAACGAGGTAAAGCATTTTTCTTTATAGCATTCATTTATCATAAGTTTGAGAATTAAATTAATTGTATACTTATTTTTTAATTTTCTATTCCATATGCATGCAAAAAAACTAATTATTAAAGCTTTATTTAAACTGATTAATGCCATCTATTATGGTAAGAGAAAATCAAAAACAATTGAACGTTATGTAATGACTGCGCAGCATTTTATATAACAGAGGAGTATTTTGATAAGGTTATCTATATAATAGAAAACTGAAAGTATGTTCATGCCCGAGTGGTTAAAGTATTTCTCCAATAATCGCTTGCGAGCGTAAGAGGTAGTTCGAGTTCGATTCAGACTGCTGCATTGCGCACACGCTTTGTACGAATCTCCTGGTTGTATCACACCTGCGGTTTAAAATTTCTTAGTACTATTTCATTCCTATATATGGACTATGACTTATATGCAGACTTTCATGGCGAGCACACAAGTCAGATCTACATTATTCAAAATAAAATAAGAATGGAACTTATATATCAAAGATATGAAGTCTAAACTATTAGTTGTAGAATAGTTGAAATTTTATAATCAATTTTAACGTATTTACTATCCCGATATGCCGACAAAAAGTGTTTAATCATAGATAAATGCATTAGTTAACATATCTGAATTAAAAAATAAGTAACATGATGAAAATAATCAAATTCAAAAATGCATTTTTCAAGTAAGATGTTTTACTAATGAAAAAAGTGTTATCTAGTACATTTTAGTTTTTTTTTTTTTTTTTTTTTTTTTTTTTTTATCCATTGAATATGTTTAGCTTAAGATACTCTAATAAATTCTCTATAAATATAGAAATTATTATTTTTTTAATCTTTCTTTAAGAACTATTCTTTTAAGATTTTTTAGTATAATGTACGTAAAACAACCTGTTATAAAAAGTAGACAAAATACATCAATTTTGTACGTACATGATGATGCATATTGCGATTTATGATTCTGATCGCGAGAAATATTTCCCCTTAAATAACAACAGCAATAATTATAAGTAAAATATGTCTATTATTTTCAAATTTAACTTAGAATAATATTAAATAAAAGACATCATTTAAAAAAAGTATTACGGATTTATTTCACTTAAATCTCATTTATTTCTGTTCACTTCGCGTTATTTACATATTAAAAAAAAAAAAAAAAAAAAAAAAAAAACCTCAAGTCAGTTATTAAATACAAAAACCAAAAATATCTCATTCAAATAATCAATAAAGAACTAGCATATAAAAGCATCTTCCATACTTTCACTCGTTTGTACTTTATAAAACAAATGAATCGTAAATGGAATGATTATTGCTTTTCACTTTTTTATAAAATTCCATTCACATATATTCCACACTATTGATTCATTGTTAAGGGTTTTTCCACGTTAATACACCATTTTTTGTCCATGTATAGATTTTGTACTTTGATATCGATTTTTTATTTCACACCATTTCTATTCATACAAATTTTCTCACAAGTCTTCAATTTATACTTTATAAGAGTTAAAAGTTGCCTTTTAACAGCTGATAAAAAGACTTCGTGTAGAAAAATGAATTCAAGCAGTTTCGCTTATAAATGTTCCATTTTTCCGCATTTGATTATTAAATTAATTGTATACATAATTATTTAATTTTCTATTTCAAATATATGCAGAAAATTAATCACTGAATCTTTATGTAAAAGCCGATAATTGTCGTGTATTACCATTAATAAACTTATTATAGTGAGCGAAAATAAAAATGAATTGATTGACTGAGCTGCATTTTTAGTATTTTCATAAGGCTTAATTTAGAAATCTGAAACTTTTATTTCAAATCTAAAAAAAGTATTGTAGAATAATTGAAAATGTATAATCCTTTTTTACATATTTTATCTCCCGAATTGAACTAAAAGTAATAATTGTTTAATTAAAGCCAAATATATTAGTTAAGATATTTGCATTCAATAACTAAATAACATTATGCAAATATTCGAATACAAAAAACTTAAAAATCTCCTTTTTTTTTTTCAAATTACAAGTCAATTATTAAATACAAAATGTCTTTTAAAAACAAAAAAATCTCTTTCATGTAATCAAAAAAGAACTAAAATTTAAAAGCATCTTCCATACTTTCACTTGTTTGTATTTTATAGAACAAATGAATCGTAAATGTTTTTTTTTAAATTTTTTTCTGACTATGGTTGTGTGAAACTTTTCACTTTAAATTTAAAAAATGATAATAAAGAAAAATATATATAAAAATGCGTTTCTCATTTTTAAATTTGTTGTAAAATAAATTTCAAAGATATTATTTAAAAATATGAAGATCCTTTCCCTCACTTAAAACTCATTCATTTATTTTCACTTCGAATTATTTACATGTTTCATAAAACTCACGACATTTATTAAACACAAAATATATTTGAATAAAAGAAAATGCCATTGAAATAATTAATTAAAAAAATATCATATTGAAGTTTCTTCCATACTTTCACTCGCTTGATCTCAATTGCAGAAATGAATCGTAAATGGAATGCTTACTGCTTTTTTACTTTTTCTATAAAATCCCATTCACATATTATCCAAACTATTGATTCATTTTTACGGTTTTTGCATTCTCATTATTTTCCCATCTACAGATTTCTAACTTATATAACGACTTTTTATTTCACAGTACATTTTTCTATTCAGCTATAAATACCCTCAAAATGTTTTAATTTATACTTGATAAGAGTTAAAATTAGGCTTTTAACTGCTGATTTAGAAAAGGTTTTTAAGATATAAACGAGACAAAGCATTTTCTCTTTATGATGCTCTTTTTTTCGAATTTGAGAATTAAATTAATTGTGTACTTAATTACTTCTATTTCCTTTGCATAAAAAAAGTTAATTACAAAAATTTCAACTAAAAAGAGGTAATTGCCAACCATTATAGGAAAAAAAATCAAAATCAGTTTAACGCTATGTAATGACTCTGCTGCATTTTTTCCAGAGATTTATTTTTATTAAGTTATCTCAATTCATAAAAGAATAAAATTTTGATTTCAAAGATGCTTTATCTAAATATTTAATTGTAGAAGATTCAAATTTTATAATCATTTTTAAGGTATTTTTTATCCCAAACTGTACAGAAAAAATAGTTGTTTAGTTAAAAGCAAATACATTATTTAAAATATACGTATTTAGTAAATAAATAACACAATAAAAATAATCAAATACAAAAAAATACTTTAAAAAATATTTTTTTTTTCAAATAAAGAATCTTTATAGCTGAAAAGAAAATAGGTCATATCAAACAAATTCTTGTGCGTGTTTTTTTTCCATCAGCATAAGTTTAATTTTGTTTAATTTAATAAATTATCTACAAATATAGAATTGATTGATTATTGAACTTTTCTTTGAGAGTTATTCTTTTTAGTTTTTGTGTTACTAAGTACACATAGCAACATCTTTGGACAATCTAAGAAAATTCATCAGTTTTGAACATGCACGAACACGTGTGTACCGATTTATGACTACGGTTGTGTGAATAAATTCACTTTAAATTACAACAGCAATAGTTATAAAAATAATTTTATTATTTTTACATTGATCTCAGAATAATATAAAATAAAATGTATCATTAATAAATTTGAATACAAAATTCTCTCACCTAAAACTTTTTTGTTACCTTTCGCTTCGCGTTATTTACATATTTCATAAAAGAAGACATTTATAAACACAAAATGTCTTATAATTAGAAAAAAAGAAATTCCATTCAAATAAACTATAAAGAACAAACATATGGAAGCGCCTTTTATACTTTCACTCATTTGTTCTTAATATCACAGAGTACGGAACAGAGAATCAACTTTCATACACTGTAATGGCAACTTGTTTAACATGGGATTAAGCATAGACAGTAGCGATACGAGCGGAAAACTACGATCATAACATAAGAGAAGTTGCTAATTCGCCGAAACATCGCTTCCTTGGCGACAAATGATATAGGAAAAAAGGAAAAAAAAATACAGCGACGGCTTGCTGCTTCTTGTTTTGAAATTTATGAAAGAATTATTTTAATATGAAATAACTTTGACGTATTAGTCTTGCAAACAATGCATGTGTCTCTTTCTAACATAACGACCTAATAATTTAATCTTGAAAATTCAAGAGCAATAACAGCAATAATTACGAATCAATATAAGCGCGGAAATTTAAGATCAAATAGCATAAGCACGTGTGCAAAGATAATCAAATCAGCATTCAGCAAGAAGTGCCAAGCCAGAATATGGTTACAGTTAAACAGAAATCACGAGGATAAAAATCGCCGACGCGATGGTTTAGTTTTTAAGTCATCCACTGAGGGCGTTCTTTTCAAGCCGAGTTGAAGCTCTGTCTGTACTCTGTGCTTAATATCACAAACGGATCATAAATGGAATGCTTTCTACTTTTTATAAAATTCCACTCACATATATTCCTCACAAATACTTTATTTTTAAGTTTTTTCAACCCTAGTGCCTTTTTTTCTAAATCTAACGATTTCCTGTTTAAGTAACGATTTTTTATTTCAAAGCATATTTTTCGAATCAATAAATAATAAATACCCTCGAAAACTATCATGCTTGATAGGAGTTAAAAATTGTCTTATAACTGTCCCCAAGTTTCTGTTGATATAAACGATATAAAAAACTTTTTTATAGCATTCGTTTTTCCCAAATTCAAGAATTAAATTAATTGTATACTTAAATATTTAATTTTCTATTTCATATGCGTTCAAAAAAGTTGATTATTAAAGCTTAACTAAAAACCGATAAACGTCATCCATTATGACAAGAACAAAAAGTTACGTAATGACTGCACTGCATTTATATAACAAAGGATTATTTTCATAAGCTTATCTATAAGCTTATCTATGCTATCCTTAAGCTTATCTATGTTATTTTTTTTTCAAATAAAGTGGCTTTATTATTTAAAAAATAGTACATTCTAGTGTTTTTATCCGCTGCATATTATTCTAGTTTAATTTAATATGTTTTCTATAAATATAGAATTAATTATTTATTGAATCCTTCTTTGTTTAGAAGATTGAAATTATCTCCGTGTGCGAGTGGTTAAGGTACTTCGCTGATTGCTTGCAAGCTTAAGTGTTAGTTTGGGTTCGATTCCCACTGGATCCGATTTGCACATACTTTGTACGAGGCTCTTAGCTGTATCACCCATATACTATAAAATTTTCTTGTACTATCTTATCGCTATATATTGACGATGACTATTATGCAGACTTTTATGTAGAGCACACAAGTCAGATGTACGTTGTTCAAGGAAAAAAAAAATAAGAATAAAACTTTTATATCAAAGATATAAAATTTAAGCTATTAATTGTAGAACAATTGAAATGCTATAATCAATTTTAATGTATTAACTATCCCGATTTGCCGAAAAAAAATAATTGTTTAATTCATGGTAAATACATTAGTTAACTTATTTGGACTAACAAATAAATAAAATGACCAAATTCAAAAATGATATATTTTTTTTCAAATAAAGAGGCTTTATTATTGAAAAAAGAGTACTCTAGTGTTTTTATCCGCTGCATATGTTTATTTTAGGTTAATTTAATATATTTTCTATAAATATAGAATTAATTATTTCTTGAATCCTTCTTTGTGAGTTATTCTTTTTAGATTTTTTTGTTATAAGTTACCTAAATCAACATGTTAGAAAAAAGCTGACAAAATTCATCAATTTTGTATTTGTATGGTCATGCATATTGCGATTTATGATTATGATTGCAAGGAATATTTCATCTTAAATCACAACAGCAGTAATTATAAATAATATAACTTTTATTTTTAAATTGATCTTGGAATAATATTAAATAAAAGACATCAGTTTAAAAAAAATGAATGCAGAATTCTTCGAGTTAAATCTCATTTATTTCTTTTCACTTTGCGTTATTTACATATTTCATAAAACACAAGTCAGTTATTAAATACAAAATGTCTTTTAAAAACAAAAAAATCTCTTTCATATAATCAAAAAAGAACTAGAATATAAAAGCATCTTCCATACTTTCACTTGTTTGTATTTTATAGAACAAATGAATCGTAAATGGGATGTTTATTGCTTTTCACTTTTTCATAAAATTCCATTCACATATATTCCACACTATTGATTAATTCTTAAGGGTTTATCCACGTTAATATGCCGTTTCTTTGACAATTACAGATTTCGTACTTAGATAACGATTTTTTTTTTTTTTTTTTTTTTTTTACAGCATATTTTTCTATTTAGTAATAAATCCTTTAAAAGTCTTCAATTTATACATGATAAGAGTTAAAAGTGGCCTTTTAACAGCTCATAAAAAACACTTCGGGTAAAAAATGAATTAAAGCATTTCCTTTTAGAAATGTTCAAATTTTCCGAATTTGATTATTAAATTAATTGTATACTTAATTATTTAATTTTTTATTTCATATATATGCAGAAAGTTAATTACTAAATGTTTAAAAAAACGATAATTATCATCTATGAATTGAATGCTATTGAATGACTGAGCTGCATTTTTAGTATTTTCATAAGGCTCCATTTAAAAATCTAAAACTTTTATTTTAAATCTATAAATTTTACTGTAGACGAATTGAAACTTTATAGTCATTTTTTGCATATTGAACTAAATAATAATACTTGTTTAATTAAGGAAAAACACATTAGTTAACATATTTGCATTTAACAAATAAATAACATTATGAAATTATTCGAATACAAAAATCTTAAAAATCTTTTTTTTTTTCAATTAAAGAGGCTTTATTAATGAAAAGAAAACTCGTCTTATTCAAGACATTCTTTTTTTCTGCTTCATATGCTTATTTTAAATTACTTTTATAAATTTTCTACAAATATAGAATTAATTAATTGTTGAATATTTCATTAATATCTATTCTTTTTAGATTTTGTGTTGCTATGTATACATAATCACCCGTTGGGACAAACTGACAAAAATGAGTAATATTGTACATACAGGAATATGTGTATTTAGATTTATGTTTTTTTTGTCATAAATATTTTACCTTAAATCACAACCGCAATAATTGTGTCTCTCATCAATTGTGTCAAACATAAATTTTTAAATTTATGTTTAAATAATATCAAATAAAAGATATTTAAAAATATGGATACAGAATTCACTCAATTAAAACGGTTTTATTTCTTTTCACTTAGCGGGTTTTTTACATATTTCTTATAATATACGCCATTCATTAAATACAAAATGTCTTTTAATAACAAAGAAAAAAAATACCATTCAAATGATCAGTAAAAATCAAACACTTGGAAACATCTTCCCTACTTTCGCTCTGTTGCTCTTAATAACAAAAATGAGTCGTCAGTCGAAATACTTAATGCTTTTTACTTTTTCATAAAACCCCATTCACATATATTCCATACTGTTGATTTATTTTTCAGGGTTTTCTATGCTAAAACGCTTGTTCTTTTGCCATCTATATATTTCGCGGTTAGATAATTTTTTTTTACTTCATAGCATGCTTTTCCATTCAGTAATAAATTCCCTCAAAAATATTCAATTTATGTTTGATAAGATTTAAAAATGGCCTTTTAACAGCTCATTAAAAAAAGTCTTTGGAGATATAAACGAGATAAATCCTCTTTATGGTATTTTTTTCTCGAATTTGAGGATTAAATTAATTCTGTACTTAATTATTTAATTCTCTATTTCATTTGCATCAAAAAAGTTCATTACTAAAGTTTCAAGTAAAAACCGATAATTGTCATTCATTATAACAAAAGAAAATCAAATCCAATTTAAATCTATATAATGACTCTGCTGCATATTTTTTTCAGGGATTTATTTTTATAAAGTTATCTCAATTTACAGAAGAATGAAATTTTGATTTCACAGATGCTTTATTAAAACATTTGAACTAACTTGATAATGCTATTTTATTTCATAGCATATTTTCTTATTCAATAATAAATTCCTTCAAAAATCTTCAATTTATGCTTGATAAGAGTTAAAACTGTCCTTTTAATGACACATAAAAAATATTTGGATATATAAACCAGATAAAGCAGTATGTCTTGATAGCATTCAATTTCCCCAAATTGGAGACTTAAATTAATTGCATACTTAATTATTTAATTCTCTGTTTCATTTGCATGCAAAAAAAAAGTTAATTGCTGAAACGTGAAGTAAAAACCGATAACTCTCATGTAATATAGTAAGAGAAAATCAAAATTATTTGAACGCTATTCAATGACGACGCTGAATTTTTATTATTTTCATTAGGCTATTTATTTAGAGGAATAAAACATTTATTTCAAATTTGCGCAATAATTGTGGCATAATAGAAAATTTATAATCGTTTTACATATTTTCTATCCCGAATTGCACTGAAAATTATTATGGTGTAATTAAAGGCAAATACAATAGTTAACATATTCCCATTGAACAAATAAATAACATAACGAAAATATTCGAATACAAGAATCATCAAACTATTTTTTTTCTAATGAAAAGTTATTACTGTAAAGAAAATAAGGTTTTATCCAAGACATTCTTGTGTTTTTATACAGAATATATTTATTTTAGCTTAATTTAATAATTTCTCCGCAAATATAGTATTGATTAGTTGTTGAACATTTTTAAAAAGCTTCTCGTTTTAAATTTTGTTACTATGTACGCTTATGTATTCTGAATTACGTCTAGCTTGTAAGAAATTTTGCACCTTAAACCACAACATTAATAATTACAAACAAAATTTACCTTTACTTTTAAATTTATGCTAGAATAATATGAAATAAAAGATGTTATCTTAAAATATGAATACGAAATTCTCTCAATTAAAATTCATTTATTATTTTTTTCATTTGTCGTTATTTACATATTTCAATGAGCACACCTCATTTATTAAATTTAAAATGTATTTTAATAATAATAACAGCAAAAAATGTCATTTAAATGATCATTAAAGAACAAACATACAGAAATATCTTCCATATTTTCACTTGGTTGTTCTTAATAGCATAAAGGAATCGTGAATAAAATTCTTACTGATTTTTACTTTTTCATAAAATTTCATTCACATAAATCCCACGCAATTTATACATTCCTAAGGTATTTTTAAGGCTAATACGCCCATTCGTTATCAAACTATACATTTCCTACTTAGATAACGATTTTTTTTAATTTTACAAAATATTTTCTTATTCATTAATAAATTGCCTCAAAAATCTTCTATTTATGCTTGATATGAGTTAAAAATGGCCTTTTAACAGCTCATTAAAAAACGTCTTTGGAGATTTAAACCAGATAAAGCAGTTTTTCATGATATACCATTTTCCCGAATTTCAAAATTAAATTAATTGCATACTTAATTATTTAATTCTCTATTTCATTTGCATGCAAAAAAAGTTAATTACTAAAACTTTAAATAAAAACCGATAATTGTTATCCATTATGAAGAGAAAATCAAAAACAACTGACCGTTATGTAATATCTTCGCTGCATTTATTATTTTATATTAGTATTTTTTTAAAGCTATCTTTATGAATAAAATAATCAAACTTTTATTTCACAGATGCTTAATCTAAAATTTCAATTGTAGAATAACTGAGATTTTATAATCATTTTTACCTTATTTTCCATCCTGAATTACACAGAAAAAAATTATTATCTAATTAAGGGCAAATGTATTAGTTAACGTATTTGTGTTCACCAGAAAAATAACATCACAAAAATATTAAATATATTTTTAAAAAATAATAAAAAAATGCTTTTTTACTGAAAAGAAAACAGGTCTTATCTAACTCATTCGTGTGTTTTATTTTTCTTCTGCATATGTTTATTTTAAATTAAATTAATGAATTTTCTCGAACTATAGAATTACGTGGTTGCTATTTATTTCTTTAACAGCTATTCTTTTTCAATTGTCTGTTATTATGTGTGTTTACTTTACAAACTTTATTACAATAAACCCCGAAATCTCCTCTATTGATTCATTTTTAAGATTTTTTCCACGCTATTATGCTTATTCTTTACCCATCGATAGATTTCCTACTTCGATAACGAATTTTTAATTCACAGCATATTTTTCTTTTCATTTAATATACTCCTTCAAAAATCTTCAATTTATGCTTGATAAGAATTAAAAATGGCCTTTTAACAGCTCATTAAAGAGAAGAAAAAAAGTCTTTGGATATATCAACGTGATAATAGAGTTTCTCTTTATAGCATTCAATTTTTAAGAATTCGAAAATTAAATTAATTGTTTACTTAATCATTTAATTCTCTATTTCATTTGCATGCAAAAAAGTTAATTACTGAAGCTTTAAGTGCAAACCGATAATTGCCATCTATTATAGAATGAGATAATCAAAACAATTGAATGCTATTTAATGACTCCGCTGCATTTTTATTATTTTCATAAGGCTATCTATTTAGAAGAATAAAACTTTTATTTCAAAGATGTATATACTAAACTTTTAATTGAAGAAAAATTGAAATTTTATATTCATTTTTAACGTATTTTCTATTCCAAACTGAAAAAAACTTGTTTAATTAAGGGCAAATGCATTTATTAACATATTTCTTAAATAAAAAAATAACATCACAGAAATAGTAAAAGATTTAAAAATCTTTAAAAAAAAGTTTTTTTTTTTCAAATAATGAGTGCTTTGCTTAAAAGAAAACAGATTTGCAGTGATTTTCTTTACTGCTATATTTATGTAATAAGAATTTTATAATTTTATGACAAATATATAACTGATGAACTTATAAAAAATAAATAAATTATCTTTTGAATTCAATGAAAATCTTTCATTTGAAAAATGTTTTTAATGTAAACAACAAACTCTATATTTTTGGGTTTTAGCTGCATTTAAATTATTTCTGGATTACAATTACATTTATTATGTTTTTCTTCCATTGTACATATCACTATTGAAATATACCGCTTATAAAATTGTCATGGAATATTATACATCCCCCTCCCCCCCAAAAAAAAACGTAGTTTTATCAGACATTTTTGTTATATATAAAGACAGATCTACACCATATTTATGAAAGCAGTCGTCATTATTAGTTTAATACAACCTACACACTATCTATAAACCGGCAAATCAGCCGGCAACTGTCGACTTCAGATATCCTCCACCACCTTCCTATCTGTATCCACATAAAATTTGGTAAGATCTGACGTTTAGTATTGTCCATCTTTTTTGCAGTTTTTTTTAATCTAGGTTCAGCAACACTTATCCCCTGTTACTTAGAGCTACAATTCGGATCGGGCTGTTTTTTTTTTTTTTTTTTTTTTTTTGTATGCCTCAGTTTTTAGTTTATCTCCTTTAATACGTTCAGTCAAGTGCATTACATAATTTTGCTTATTTACTGTTTTTGTCAAATGAATGTTGCCATAATTAATTAGGTTAAAATAACATAAATTAATAATAATACATAAATAAAATTAATTCTTTTCATTGCTATGTAATGAGATGTGCTTATTATTACTGTATACTTAGTAGAATAACCATTATTGAAATTAAATGGATATAAATATATTTATATCTATATCTATAAATTAAATTTTCGAATTGATAAATGAATTTAAGATATATTTTTTTTTTGGTATTAAAAAATATATGTTGGCAAATTGATTCGTTAATGGTCATTTGCAGGATAACTTTGTTCTGAGGTTGAGATTTTCGGATAATGTAAACGATTTGAGCTTAAGTCTACAGGAGAAGAGTAAAAAAAAAATCCAACATTGTAAATTTGAATCTTTTAAGAATAAGCTTATAACCATGTGCATAAATAAAACCATTGATTTTTAAAATTACATGTTTTATTCCGATGAGGGTGAAACATAAGTGCACTTTCCTGTAGATAATTTCACCTTACTACGTGTGTCTGACGTGTGTTCAGTTTATCAAAGGTCGCGACAAAATTTTACACGAAAAGGGGGTCGGAAATACACTCACTTCCAAAGGTTAAGCACAAAGATGTAAAATGCAAAAAAATCAAGAAATTCTGCTTTGATTGACACAAAATTCGGCAGGAAAGTCGCATATATATTTATGCATAAAACAAAATCAACAATTATATACAGAAATAAAAACAATATTAAAGTTTTATAAGTTATCAGATAATGACATATTGGATACTTATGAATAAAGTGAAAATAAACAGCATAAAATGTAAAAAAAAGATATTAATTGGGTATGTAATCCCCCCCTCATCTGTATACAAAGCTAAAACATTGTAACCGTACTTTCAGTTACGTGGTCAACCACCGCAGAAATAAGCAATCGCTATTCTTCTTGTAGAGCAGTTTCCATCTCATTAAGAGCGTTTGGAGGTGGGAAACGTAAACATACAACAAGTATCCCAAAGATTTTCAATGAGATTAAGGTCGGTTGAATATGCTGGCCACGCCATACGCGCAATCCCTTCACTCTTCAGGTAGTCATTCACGATGTCATTTCTATGGGGACGTGCGTTATTGTCCATTAAAACAAAAGTAGGACCAACTGCTGCAGCGTACAATCTCACAGTGGGTTCTAGGACTTCATCTCGATACCGGACAGCCGTCACAAAACCCAATTTAGAGATCCGCAGGCCGGTGCGGTATCCTAATGAACTCCCTGCCCACACCATAATGTTTCCTCCTCGGAATGCGTGATGTTCGGTGATGTTTTGGGGTTGATTGCGTGTTCCTTGTTCACTTCATATCCTTATACGCCTGTCATCTGGCTGCAGAGCAAATCTTGACTCGCCAGTAAACATGACATTGTCCCAGTCAGACACAGTCCAATTGACATGTTCCCGGCACCATTTTAATTGTGGCCCTCTTGGTTGGAAAATAGCGAAACAGAAACTCGAGGTACCCGGGTGTACAATCCACTCATATGCTATCTTCGGCGTAGAGTAGTTGCAGTTATCGCGTTACCAATAGACGCTGTAACCATAGATTTCACGTGTGGAAGTCGCTCTGCGATTCCGCTTGGCTGCAATAGCAATATATCGATCTTCTGTGGAAGTTGTAACCCTTGGGCGACCGACTACGGGCCTTCAGTCAACTGTCTCTGTGGTTTGGAATTGTTTCCATAAACGTAAAATTACAGAATGATGAACGCCGAAGAAAAAAGTAACATCTGTGATCGACTGTCCTGCTTCGATGCGCCCCATAGCACGCCAGCGCTCACAAGCTTACATTCGTCTTTTTGGAAGTCATATAAACACATTTGTCATCAAAACAAACTGTACGAAATTTTTAAACACCTTCTATCAGCACTCACAATCAACTTCTGTATCCCTTCCCCCCCCCTCTGATCCCCCCCTCCATGGCTTCTTATAAGACGGCCCTTTTTGCATATTTCTTGACATGAAAACGCGATTAGATGTTACGTGACATATTTGCATACTTCCATCTACCTCTGCAGCGATTTGCATTCTCTTCAATTCTGATTGGCTTCAGAAAATTAGCATTTTCCTCTCCGTGCTTAACTTTTGGATGTGAGTGTAGAAGCAATTTCAGCATATATCTTCTAGACAAATTTGGACAATTTGTAGACCCAGTGTACGAAGATACTTTCAAAGTTCTTATTGTATCGGTCGAGTACCAAAGCATACATTCGAAAAATATTTAAATAGTCCAATCTCATGACTCTGACAATGATTTGGAAACATCGCTGGTTACCGCGAATTGTGGTGAATTCAAATTCGATGAGAATATATTGTCATGTTTTTTAAGAAAAACAAATTCATCTTCAAAATTTATAAACTGTAAATTATTTACTTGAAAATTAACAGTTTAAGCTAGGTAAAATGACAAAAATTACAGCTCGACTAATAACTCAAATATAAAAGCGAAGTTTCGTACAAACGAAAACTGCTAATGATTAAAGTAAACGTCATTTTAAATAAATTCAGAAGGAAAAGAATCAACCTGTTATCATACAAATCATAACCAAAAAGTTACTAAACAAAGTTCTAATGTTCAACGTCTTATATTTGTACATGGGAGAAAAAACAAGTATCGTCAAATCACGTTAACAAAAGAAGATCACTCGGTACAGCGTGCTTTTTAAGTGTAATAAAGGAATGACAGGAAAATCTTTCGCCGGACATTTCCCCCCACAGAGAATTAAGCTCCGTTCAGATTGAAATACTCTTCCCTTCAACTGAATTCTTTGCAAATGTGGGGAAGTCGTTTGTATAGGATCCATTTGCGGTTTCTTCATTATAGAAACGATGAGAATTAAAAAGTGAATCATTAGATAAGCAACACAACCTACTTGACTGAAAGATTTTACTTTTGCCGGACAACCGTCCCTTTCCTGCAAATTCATTAAGATCAAAAACACCGCGCCGCCACAACAAACGAGCCGACACCGGACTTCAAGAAGTAGTCAAATATGTTTGGGTTTTTACAGTCACCTAAAATTGTTTAACCTTGATGAAGGAGAGAACTTTGATGGCTATTATTGCTCCCCGAACTTTTCCCGCCCTGATTGGAAAAGGCTGCCCATTCATTTAGTGATGATCAACTAATCAATAAGAGCGCGACTAAAAATTAGATATCCCTACAAAAAGTTTAAAGAACATAATTATCAAACATGCAGCAAGGTGGGCTAACATGTTTTGTAAAATGTTTGCAGAAATATTTGTTGTTGTTCTTCCCCGTTTGATAGGCTATAATCGAAAAACGTCTCAGTTTTGTCCACTTGTCCCATTTAGTAAAGGATCGATATGATCTGCTTAACAATGGCTCAAATTGCAAATAGCGGCAGGTATTGGCAATGCGATAGCAATGTAAAATAATCAATGTTATCTACGGAAATGATAACTAAACTATATTTGTAAAGAAACAACATTTTTTTTATTATGTTTAAAATATATTTTCAAAAGACGTTTACTATTATTAGACCGATTTATTTAAAATACATATATGAGTTACACAGTTTTAAATATGGCTTATTATATTTTAGTTAGAGTTTTTAACCTTTTCCAGAAATATTTCAGCGTTCTTTGTATTTTTGTACTTATAACTTTTGAAATATTTATGTTAACTTAACAGAAAGTAATCAAGCTCTTGTAAAAATTTGCTATATTTTATAAAGAACTCTTTAAATATATTTATATTAATTAGATTTAATTTCAAACAGTTTTAAGAAAATCAACAAAAATTATATCTAGTTACTATTGTTTGAAATTTAAAAAAAAAAAATTACATTTTTTGCATGTCTTTTTCTATGTATTTTTCAAAACTAATTAGAATTTTTAAACTTCGAAATTATAAAAATAAAAAATATTAATATTCTGATTACCTGCATATATGTCAATGTATTTATCCTTGCACTAAAATTCAGAAATGTTATGAGTATTTTATAAATTTTATAAACAATGTAATGTATTAAATATTATAAAAATAATTTAAGTTATTTTTAAAAAAAATCGTTCTAAAAGTAAAAGCTATTCATTTCATATAAAAATTTCAGGAAGATAAATGTTTAAGCAAATTCTTATAAATTTAAATCGTTTGTCAGAAGCGCAAGAAAAAAAAAAGAGGTAGATTTCCCTCTTATCAACTTTCCGGAAATTTCATATAGATAGGTTTTTGAATCATTAATCAAAATCTAACTCAACGTTATTAATGAAATAGTTGGACTAGATTAATCACTTGTGATTAATGGCTTGAACAAAACGGTAGATGAACCAACAACACGCGTTAACATTATCGTTCCCATAGTTCATTTTCCCCAATTCCCTTATTTTCAACTTGGTATTTAATGAAATATTCAATTATGTGTTTGATCATTAAAGAATATACTATCATACGCAGTTGTTAATTAGCAAGAATATTATGAATTTAGTTAGTGTTTTATATGTATTTTTTTATCTATTACAAAGTGAAATTTTCAAAGTAAATGATGTTTTACCTTTAATTTATATTAGGAATTTCCTATTAAATCGGCACTTTGTTAAATGCAAAATGTAAAAGTATTTTAATTCAATTTTTCGCAACAATCTCATTTTAATGAATAAAGATGTTGAAGTCTAATATGCTTGAATTAAAAGTTACGGATCGTATGAGTTTATCTTACAAAAATAAAAACAAAACTGTAACCGTATGGTTACATGCTAACGGAATGGCAAAGAATGTACTTTCTCGTAGCTTTCTGAAAACTATTTTTATTGCATTATATTTTATTTAGTGAATACGTTTTTAATAAACTAAATAAATTTAATGTACTGATACTTTTTATTGAATGCATTATTTAACATATTTATATTACTACAGGATTTTTTCTTGTATATTGGAAATGTAGTAACATAAACATAATAAAATAAGACCTTAAGTAATTCCTTAGACACAGTAAGTAAAAACAAAAACAATCTTAAAATTAATTTAATAATAAAAACCGGATACTAAATCCATTTCAATCTTAAAGTGACAATTCATATATACCATATATATATATATATATATATATATATATATATATATATATATATATATATATAAGATGCATTATCCTGATATTCCAGATGTGTAAACGGAATAGTAAAAGTAACATATGTACGCGATTTTTTTTTTTTCGTAACCGATATAGAATAGTCAACAACTGAAAAAGAATGAATATCTTTTGGATATCCCTGTCAAAACTAATATAGCAATCGCGTTTAAATGATTAAAAGGCTTGTTGTAATAAACGATGTACTTTTTTATGAATACATCGTTTATACTCGTAGAAAAAAATGGGTTTTAATAGAGACAGCTCCATATGTTGCAAGATTTTTATTTATAATTTGCAGACTTAAAATAAAAACATTACCTATTATTCAGAAAAGGAAGTAAAAAGTTGAGGGCTGTATCCAAATAGAGCATCTGTTACGCACTATTGGTAGAACACAATATTGCACGCACTAGAGTTATGATCACTAATCTTTCAATAGCTCATCTTTTTGTTTCGTTTTTGGAAGGGTGGATTTTAAGCTTATATTATTGACCAAAATTTTTTAGAATTTTCAAGCTATAATTTTTAGTTTTTACTTGGCATTATTTGTATCTCAACCTTTATTTCTCTGCAAGAATATGTGGTATCCCCATAAAAATGAATACATTTTATTACAATAAACCTCGAAATCTTGTTTAACAGTAATCGCTTTTGCTCCATTAGTTTTTACAGGGTTATTCAAAGTAAATTCGTTTTTAGGTGCTTTCGTAATTATGCAAATACGTAGCCTAATTTTGTCGTTCAGTCCGTCCATCTGTCTGTCCGTCTGTCTGTCCGTCCGCATACAACAACGCAAAACTACCCAACCGAATCGTTTGAAATTTAAAATATATCATTATTGCATAATTTTGTGGAGTCATTTCAAATTCTAAGAAAATCGGATGCATAGATCAAGTACAGGGACAATCAAAATGATTCCGTAACATTACGGTCAATAAGGAAAAGAAATTTAACTGCATTTCAATCGTTTGAAAATTAAAATACATAATTATTACATAATTTTGTGGAGTTATTTCAAATTTTATCAAAATCGGATGCATGGTTCAATTACAGGGACAATCAAAATTATACCGTTACATCACGGTTAATGGGGTTAAATGTTTCAAATGCATTTTAATGGTGTTACACTCATTCGAACGTAATAAAATTGATATGCATCTATAAAGTAGATATTATAATATACATCTTGCATAATATGTGGTGCAAAGAATATTTGTTATTCATTTACATGGCTACACAAATGTATTCCATTGCATAATGGTATGTGGAGAACATTGTTTGGTGCGCATTTTAATTGTAATTTTTTTACAGTTTTGTGAGATTGTTATATGAGAGTGATATTTTTAAAACTTCGTTATCGTACGAACACACCTCATTTGCTACGCTTCACGTGCAACCTCCAACTTGTTTACAGTTTGTTGACGGTTCAGTTTGCGGTTTCCGAAAGAAAAGTCTTTCTGGAGATGTATGACATATACTATCTGTTTATAGTTTTAGGATAATACCTTATTTATTTTTTTAGATATTTAACGATGCGTGTAAAATCGCAATTGTATTGTCGTCATTTCTAATATACTCAATTATTCGCAGTGAGGAGCATATGTAAGAAAACGACTAATTTCTGCAATGAAAGATATTTTCTTTTTAAGTACTTTTCACTTCTGTTTATCTTGAAAATAATTTTTTTTCATATACAAAGTTATTACAATTTTTTGTACAGATTTCTTAAAAATATAATGCTAGCACTTACAGATATAATAAAGAAGCTTGCAAGAACCTACCCCACAATCTTTTACATTGGTTACTTTTGGCAAATCATTTGGTTATGGGATTTGAAAGGATAAATTTTTTGATAATTAGGAGAGTTGAATTTCGGACTAGAATAATGAAAAATAAGTAGGCTCTTATTATCTCTCTTTATTACGTAATATTTCACAAGCTAATAAATTTTTCAGTATGACTGATCTAGACTTTTCAACAAAATTATTCGGGAATGATAAATGATAATAATAATAATAATAAATGCAGCAGAATAACATTCATAACTGTTAATGTGCGTTTTATCGAGCTTTTCTTTTTTCAATCTATTATATAATTATTGCGATTGAAGATAAGATGTCCTTTCTATCGCATTGCAAACTATCACTCTGGTGATAAAGAACTGTTTCGTGAACTTGCCAAGGATTGCTACTAATGGCAATGAAAGAGCATACGCCAAAGTTTTTTGATGGAAGGGAATTTTGGCACTTTACTGTCCATCTGCCCGTATCACCTTCTTCACCCACGAGAGCATGAAAAAAAAAAAAAAAACAAATTCTTCTAACACGCGAACCAAATTTGGTGTTTCTCGTCAAGGTCTTGTGCATTTTAAAGCACTATATTAGGATGTATGATAATGGGATTATTTTTCTGGCAAAGTGATATATTTTTTTTTATTTTATAGCAGCACAATTTTCTGAAAATGCAATTTTTGTGGCCACTTATAAAGCAATTTTTTTCTTTAAGAAAAGTGTTTAAAAATATAAATTAGTTAATAATAGATGTAAAAAGCTTTAAAATGTTTAAGAATTCCTTCAAAAACCTATGAATTTGTTTTGAAAAATTACGACACTATATTCACATTTTTGCCTGGGAAAAAGTTGGTATATTTTTAAAAGTAGAATTTTCTGGGAACCCTAGCAGAATGTCGTAGTTTCAAAATAAATCAAATGAAAATTTTGTAGCACCATATTTAGATATATAACTCACTTTTGGCGTGCAGTAAGCAAATAAAAATCCACTAATGATAAAAAATAAAGCATTTATATAAAATATGATTTTAACCGAAACTTCTTATTGGTTCTCTTACTTTTATGTTTAGCGCAAGAAAATCCACTTGGTAAGGTATAAAAAACACTAAATATGAAGGTATTTTGAGGTTTATGTATAATCCATACTGAGATATACATAGATTTTTGCGAATATGACGCATAGGAAAACTTATGAAATTATTTTTTATGTCAATAATCAAAATAATAAAAGTGTCGTACCATTTTAAAGTAATTTATACTTTTATAAAATTAGGAAAACTACTTTTGAAAAAAGAAATCTATTAAAAAAATTGAAGTAGATGTAAGTCAATGCAGATTTATTATCGTTTTGAATCAATGATTCCTATTTTTGAGTTAAAAGATCAACATTCATTTCAAGCCGCACTTAACACAAATTTTACTAAAACAAGATTAATTAACAAAGTAGCTTGCTTGCTTCTCGTCACGATTCTTTATTTTAAGGAAATCACACATTGTGTTTTTTATATTTTTCATATAATAAAAGAATACTACTGTTTAAAAAAATGGTCGAAAACTAAATAACCCACAAAAATTCGCTTTTCACCCATTGTTGCGTCACTGCCCATAGTTTGGGAACTACCGAAATAATCATACTGAACATAAGTTCTGCACATTTTTTTTAATCTTCGTAAAATCAGGCATATTAATTAACTTTATTTCCTTAGCTAAAATTGCTTCTAACTTTTTTACGAGATAAATGCTTTTATTTGTTGGTGAATACATGCTTAAAAAATTCAATTTTAATCTTATGATTCATATATTTGGACGTATTTTGCATAGTAATTTATTTCCCTATCAGCTTTTATCACATGTGCATATTCTAAAATATAAAACCTTACTTACGTCTAATTGAGTAAGTATGCTTTTGAAATGTTTTTTCATTTACTAAAAGTCTAATACAGATAACTGTTTTACAAAAATAGTATATAAATAATTAAAACAAGATTTTAAGAGATTAGAAATAAGTATCGTTTCCTAAGAAAATTTCAGATTAACTGAATAACTTTCAGTTTTAGAATTTTCTCAATTTCTCCCCACTATAAAACGGAAACCTTTATCATTCTCCACTCTTTAAATGTTTAGACTTATTCTTGTGTCTTTAGGGGGAAAAAAGCCCAGCATAATTTCCTTAAATTCCGTAATTACGGAGAGATATAGCAGTAATTAAAAGCTCACTCTTCCAGACATTATATCTTCCTTCCACAGATTAACTTTCTGAAGCTGCATCTTGTGGTAATTAACAAATCAATACTCTTTTTTTAAAGACTTTCTTAATGGTTCATGTTTAGGTTTTTTTAAAAGCTATTTCGAATAATGGTCATTTGATTTTATAATGTTGTACTTTTTATTACTTTTATGAGAAAAAAGTATTAGATTCTAAAGTACTCTTAAATTTTATCGCATACGAGCTAATGTTTAGCAATAAAATAACAATAAATTGTATATGTGATAAATTATGTATTACACCAGTTTTCCTATTACTACGTCTATTTTAATGAATAAATATCTATGTCAAACATAAATATAAATTTATATTCTTATAGAACGATATGGGTAGCATTTTATTTGCCTATCAGCTTCTATCATGCATGCATAATCTAATATTTACAAACCTTACATCTGCCTAACTTGGTAAGTATGTTTTTCAAAATTTTATCATTTACTGAACTACTTATAGAAATTATTATATGTTATAGATATATTTATATTCATATAGAACGATATGGGTAGTATTTTATTTGCGTCAGCTTCTATCATGCATGTATATTCTAATATTTAAAAACCTCACTTGTGTCTAAATTGGTAAGTATGTTTTTGAAAACTTTATCATTTACTGAACTACTTATACAAATAATTTTTTTTCTAGAAAAATAAAGCATAAATAATTAAAACAAGATTTTAAGAGATTAGAACAAGTATCATTTTCTAAGAAAATTTCAGATTAACTCAACAATTTTCAGTTTTAGAATATTCTGAATTTCTCTCCACTGTAAAATGGAAAAATTTATCATTCTCCGCCATTTACATGTTTAGCTTATTCTTTTTCCTTTAGAGGAAAAAAGCCAGCACAATTTACTTAAATTCCGCAATTACGGCGAGATATAGCGGTAATTAAAAGCTCACTCTTCCAGACATTAAATCTTCCTTCTACAGATTAACTTTCTGAAGTTGTATCTTGTGGTAATTAACAAATCAATACTCTTTTTTTAAGACTTTCTTAATGGGTCACGTTTAGATTTTTAAAGGCTATTTGCAATAATGGTCATTTGATTTTATGATGTAGTACTTTTTTTTCATTTATGGAAAAAAATGTATTAAATTCTAAATTACTGTTAAATTTTATCGCATAATAGCCAATGTTTAGATATAAAATAAAAATAAACTCTATATGTGATAAATTATTGATTACACCAATTCTCATATTACTTCGTCTACTTTAATAAATAAATATATATGTAAAACATAAATATAAAATTCCATTCTTATAGAACGATATGGATAGCATTTTATTTGCCAATCAGATTCTATCACGCATACATATTCTAATATTTAAAAACCTCACTTACACCTAATTTAGTAAGTAGGGTAACATCCCCAGTAATTAGCACATTAAGAATTTTTCTTTAAATTATCTTCAATTTTCATTACCAAAAAATAAAATATTTACTTGCAAATATTTTTAAATCAAAGAATGCATATCTGTGCATCTATTTTACCCACTAAAATCACTAATTTTCGGGAAGTATTTTTTTTAAAAATACATTAATAAAAAGTAGCTGTAATCACCAGTAATTGGAACCTAGAGCACCAATGTATGACACCTTGTGATCCATTAATTGGCACATGTTTATATATATAAAAAAAATAATAATAATAACTTAAAAAAAAAACTTTATATTTTGCATTGGGTTTAATCGCTTTAAATGAATTTACTATAGATGAAGATGCCATTATTCAGGTTTTTGAAAGAAAGAAATCAGCATATTTATCTGAAATGTGAACATTTTAAAACAATACAATATATTTATATTAATACCCAGTAATTCTCATGTTGTCACCAGTGATTGACATACAAAGCTTTAATGGATTCCAATTACTGATAATATTTCATATTTTCAAATAAAAACAACTGATAAATAAATTTAGTCTAAAACTTTAAAAGTACTGCCAAAATAAGTGGTTTAATCTCAAATCTTGCGATTTCCTAGTAATTGGAATAGGTGCCAATTACTTGGAACTAGCAAAATTGAAGCACCATTAATTGGCATCTACCATTAATTCAGAAATCCAAATATTTGTGTCAAAAATACTTTTATACAATTAAAGTAATCCTTTTCATCTAAACAAAACTGTTGTTGATTAAAATTTAAAATGCATTATAAATCAGATAATAATGAGTTGAAAAGCATGCCTTTCTTAAGCCAAAAAAGAAGCATTTGCAACAAAAATGGCTAATTTGAGCAAACTATAATTGTTTCTCTTTCTTAGGTATTATTGTCATCTAGTAGCATAAATCAAAGTTATAATCTTTAAAGTAAATGAGTATATAACTGGTATATGGTCTTACTGGACTGG
The DNA here is from genome assembly GCA_964019185.1 of Maratus speculifer. NCBI lineage: Eukaryota > Metazoa > Arthropoda > Arachnida > Araneae > Salticidae > Maratus > Maratus speculifer. Next base: position 436,007,699 of record OZ025291.1, on the reverse strand, counting down.
ATATAAATCTTATTTATGACATGTTTTTAGGATGTGGCAATCATTGGTGCATGCCAATTACTGGGGCATGCATTACTGGGGCTGGTACCAATTGCTTTTAAAAATATTATCATTTATTAAATTGCTTATACAGATTATTTTTTTCTAGAAAAATAATGCATAAATAATCAAAACAAGATTTTAAGAGATTAGAAATGAGGATCGTTTTCTAAGAAAATTTCGGATTAACTGAACAATCTTCAGTTTTAGAAATTTTTGAATTTCTCCCCACTATAAAATGGAAACCTTTATCATTCTCCACCCTTTACATGTTTAGACTCATTCTTCTGTCTTTAGGAAGAAAAAAAAGCCAGCATAATTTCCTTAAATTCCGCAAGTACGGCAAGATATAACAGTAATTAAAAGTTCACTTTTCCAGACATTAATCTTCCTTCCGCAGATTAACTTTCTGAAGTTGTATCTTGTGGTAATTAACAAATCAATACTATTTTTCTAAAGACTTTCTTAATGGTTCACATTTAGATTTTTTTAAAGGCTATTTGGAATAATGGTCATTTGATTTTATAATGTTGTTGTTTTTTTTTTTTTTATGGGAAAAAAGTGTTAAATTCTTAATTGCTATTAAATTTTATCTTGTGGTAGCTAATGTTTTGTAATAAAAAATGCTAAAATGCATCGTGTGATAAAATAATGACTACACACATTTTCCTAATGCTCTGTCGATTTTATTGAATAAACCTCGGTGTAAAATATAAACATAAAATTCCATGTTTATAGTATGATTTATTTTAAAATATACGTTTTGTATTTTCTTATCAGATGTTTAAAAAAAAAATACTAAGCATTAATGCAATATTTTTAATTCTTTATTAAAGCTTTTATTATGCTTTCAAATGCATCAATAACATAAATTGTCTATTTTTTTATCTGTATCTATTGTTGACATACCCAGAAAAACATTTTATTAAATTTGGTATTTTTTATGATTTACATCTGTTACTTTTACATTCTTTGACTTTTTTATGATGCCATCTTTTTTGAATTAATCAAAATATGCTGTATTGATTCCGATGATCTTCATTGGTTCACTGTAACACACTCAGATATGTTATTAACAAATTTTTATTGCTACGAGACAAGAAACTTCGGATGATGATAGCTATAGCTACAAAATCAGACAATTTTGCATAATGACAGTGGTTTGAAACCAAAACTATTAGAAAGTGCCAGAACTGAACAAGATTTTTGGAGTTTTACTTGTAGCTAAAACTTTTACGGTAAATTTCGCCAATTTTAGATTAATCTACAATAACAGACACTTACTCTGCAAAATTATACTTTAAAGACTTTCTTTGATCTTTTACTAGACTTTCTTGTAACGTAACATTTGCGTCATTTAACGAAAAAAAATCTATCTGAGATATCGCTGTCAGTACTTAACAAAATTTCTTGTACTAAAATTTCGAGAATAATTTAATGCGCATGAAATCTGGTCTAATATAACATTGTTAGTAGATTTCAACAAAAGCAAGCGACATTACAAGCAAAAGACAACTTTTTGTTTGGAATTCTGCAGAGCAGCCCAAAACATGATATTTTTATCAGTGTTATCTACAAGAAAAATATTGATGGTGCTGGATTGTTCATGTCAAGCATTAATTTTGAGAAAATTGTTTTTATTAATAAGTTTAAACAATCTTTTGTATCATATTGAAGATAGAAGGGAATCGTAATATTTAATTGTGTTCTGCGTATAATAATAATCATTGTAAAACTAAATGAAAAATGTGTAGTCCGGTTTTGCTGTAAATTTGTCCAAGCATTTTGCTGTACAGTTCACAGAAACATATCTAAAATCCTTCCAGTAGCATACAAATCTTTTGTATGAAATTTCAATAAGAACTTCAAGATTGAACTCATATCTTTAAATATTGGTTAACTTGAACAGATTGACCGGGAAACTTAAGGGTTTGGATTATATATATATATATATATCACTTTCTTCTGGACACGATAGCTTCTATAATTTTGATTCAATTTCTACCAAACTTATACATAAAATCAAGGAGCATAAAATCTTGGTCGAGTTCGTTAATGGACAAAAGAATGGAAATAGGGAGGTTTTTTAGCAAAAAGAAACAAAAAAAATGCCATAACTTCACAATTAAAATAGATATTAAATCAGTTTAAAGCTTATATTATTACTAAACAATGGGCTAAAAGTATAAGCATGACATATTTTTGATAAAGTTAAAAATGAGATCAAGGGGCGAAAAAAAAAGGATATGGGGGGGGGATTCATAAATTCGTGAATTTTAAAGATATCAAATCCAAATATATATTTGTTCTTACATTTATTCTTAAAATTATCCAAAACTTTTGTATTACAAGTTTTTTATGGCACCATTTTTTACCAATGAAAAAAAAATAATAAAAAGACAAGAAAAAGTGTTGGGGGTGGAAAAAAAATCCATAACTTAGTCAATTCTTAAGCTATCGTATCTAATTAAATTTATTTTACATATTTTCAATAATATATACAACTTTTACATTAACAAGTTTTTCACAGGACCAATTCTTATAGTAAAATAAATTAAAGAAAATAGGAGTTGGAGAAAAAACCTCAAATCCAAACTGCTTATATTTTGACTCATTTTTAAATTCATTTTTGATTTTAAAAGCATCTGAATTGAAGATCCTCTAAATATAGGAACTATATAATATGAAGTATTGGCCATTTTTTTTTTTTTATAAAGGCAGAATGCATTAAAAAAAAGTCTTCCAAAAAGGGTATTTTGAAAAGAATTTCCTGAAGTGATCGTGATTGAAAAAAAATTACAGAAGTAGTTTTTAAAATCATTTTTACCCTGAAACACATACAATTTACAGTTCTTCTTATTTAGGAACTATATAATGTGACGGATTTGCCAGTTTTTTGGTAAAGGCAGAGTATATTTAAAAAAATACTGCGAAAATGGTTTCTTTGAACAGAATTTCCCGAAGCGATCGTGATTGAAAAAAATTGAAGTATTCAAAGAACAAAATTGAATTTTTCTGACTCATTTTTAAATTTAGGATTGCTCTCAAAGCATCCAATTGACAATTTCGGTTATTAAGGAACAATATAATGTGCCGTATTGGTCAGTTTTTTTATAAAAGCTAAATATATTTAAAAAGAACTGTCAAAGTGGGAACTTCGCACAAAATATCCCTAAGAGACGAAGATTAAAGAAGTGAGGATGTATTCAAATGACAAATTGGTTGTTTTATGACTAATTTTTAAATACAATTTTGCTCTCAAACGCATTCAATTGACAGTTTTTTGTTATTTATGAACTTTTTTGTTATTTATAATGTATGCATTGGTCAATTTTTTAATAAAGTTAGAATATATTTCAAAATATGTTGTCAAAATGGGCATTTGAACCGAATTTCCCTTAAGATGATTCTGATAAAACCAGTTCTTACAGAAAAATGGAATTATATTTTTTTTTTCAAAAGCGGCCAAATAAAGTTGTTAAACTGGGTTTTTCTCTAATCATATTTTTTTTTTTGTTGTTGAAATGAGCACTTTTAATTTTCATAGCAATATGAAATTACGTGCATATATGGCAAAAACATAATCACATTTCACCAAAAACATACAGAACATCTTCAAAAAATTTCAGTTCATTGTTAAAATTTAAGAAAAAAAGTTAAATTAAAAAATCAAATTTTTAATAACATTTTAAAGTGCTCCTCGTGTCTTAATTTTTGAGATATTTTCTTGCTTTTGCATTTTTATTACTTAAAATTCTATTATAAACAAACTTGTGCAAGATTTTTTTAAATCTCTTGAATAGTTAATCTACAGATTTTTTTCTAAATTCCATATCGATTTTCATAAAAAATTTGCCTTTTAATAAGTAAAAAATTAAATTTCACTATCTTAATGAAGACGAATTTTAAAAAGCTTACACAATTTCTTTCTAAACGATATCAGGATACTTCCTTATCAATTTCATAAATATTGATCAAAAATTACTTTGCAAAAACGCTGAAAAAATAGTTTTGAGAAACGCAGATTTAAAGTATATAAATGCACTTACATTTATTATTTACTTCTTAAAACTTTCATAAATGATGTTTTAATAAGAAAAAAAACTGTTTTGGTACTATTATACCACAGAAATAGATCTTTTTGCGATGATTGTGCTCAAATAAAGGTCCACTGTCCCCTTAACTATGTACTATTTCCGGTTACTCTTAAAAAAAGAAAATATGCACAGACAAAACTGTTTATTTGAAATATTTTTGTTGATCCAATCGATTACATATTATTTGAAATTATAGAAATATTTAAAAACGCAAAAACATAAAGAAGATATTCAGATTAACTAAAAAATAGAAAAAGTTTCTTTCGTATAAGATATTTAAATTGATGAAATGTAAAAATAAAATCTTTGAATATCAAGAAGATTTTTAATAGCAATCAATAAATATAGCAATTCTCGCAAGATAGCCATGAGGTATGTTTATTTTTTAAACCTGATATAAGAAAATTATCTGGTTCTAAGATCTTCTGCAAAAAATAAAAGATTTTTTCAATAAAGCCTTTAAGGTATCAAATGGGAAGTGATTCTTTTCTACGGATTTATGTTCCATTTTCTTTCTTCTTTCTTCTAATCATGTTCGTATTATCTTTTCTAATACCTAATTTCTGAAGATTTTTCAGGATTTTATTACCCAAATAATTTTTAAGAATGCTTTGATTATTACTGAAGTTAAATTTTTAGTTTTTTTTTTTTTTTTTTTTTTTTTTTTTAAGAAAATTAAATTTGATTTTATACTGTTATCTAGATTAAACTCTAAACAAATAAAAAATTCCGTGAAACAGCCTTGTTTTAATTGTGAATGACATAGATTAAAAAAAGAACTATAATAACCATGCAATAAAAATATGTCTTAATATTGATATATTTTCTAAATAAAAATATATTTTCAATACAATTCCCGTAACTAAGCTAAAATTTCTCACGAGACGGGATTTCGAAAGTATACTTAAATTTCGTAAATGAAACTATACTTAAAAGCTGTTTCCATATATTTATATTCCAATCCCTATACTTAATATCAAGTTGATATTTATGAATCTTCGTAAACTAAATTGACAAATAATACGCGATAAAATTTACAAGTACTCGCAACTGAAAATTTATTGTATATTTATCTATACAGCGGGGAATAGAAACTACAGGTAAATAAATATGTATTTTTTGAAGTTTTGAAGTTTTTATCCATATCCACTTAAAAATAATAAAGAAATTTACTTAAAATGATCAAGATAAAATATTCTTTATGATACTTACCAGTACAGAAATTTGAAAACATATAAATTTCCAGATAACGGAAAAACTTAAAGCAGAGGTTCTTAAAATCTAAAATTTAAAAGTTATTACTATCTTATAAAACATTTGGACTAATATTAAGAAAAAATTTTTTGTAGAACAAGAAGGATTTTACCAGAAATCAATAAATATAGCAATTAATACAAGATACCTATGAGGTATGTTTATTCTTTCAACCTCGTATCAAAAATTTATCCATGTTTTAAATGTTCTGCTAAAAACAAAAGATTTTTTCAATAAACACTTTAGGGTATCAGAAATGAAATGAATTCTTTTCCACATATTAATGTTCAATTTTCCTTCTTCCTTCTTCTAATCATGTTCTTAATATCGTTTCAAGTACCTAATTATATACAATAATTTCTGAAGATTTTTCAGATTTTATTACTGAAGTAAGTTTTAAGAATTTGTTGAGTAATATTGAAGTTAAATTTTTAATTTCTTTTTTTTATGAAACTTCTTTTTTCATTATGTATTGTTATGGAATATGAACTTTAAATAAACAGAAAATTTCATAAAACAGCCTTACTTTAATTATGATATAAGTAGCCTTAAAAACAGAATTATCAAAATCAATGCAATAACATATATATATATATATATATATATATATATATATATAACCATTAATTATATTGCAACATTGTTACTATTGAATTTAATAACATATAGCGCGTTGAACATGGCGGAAAAATAAATAAATAAAATGAATACAAATGGAATTTGTAGAACCAAAGCAAAATATTCAGACCCCAAATAATTTGGAACTACAAATAAAATGAGTGATTTCATCTTCGTATTTGCCATGGAAAAGCAATATAATGACAATTTGAGGCTACCAACACACATAAAACTAAAATTAAATGATGAAAAAACATCACAATTACTAAATTGGATAGCAAAATGAAAAGGGAAAAAATAGAAATAATTATCGTGAACATGATAATAATAAATGAATAAATAAATTAAAAAAGGTGTAATGTGATAACAGAAAAATAAACCGCACACCATAGTTTATCCTATTAATTTATATACATATATATTAATATAACGTTCTTTTGTTATATATGTATTGCAACAGAAACATTTTTAAGTCAAAATACATTACAAAGTTTTGAAACTAAACTGAAGTTTCTCGCGAAAAAGGATTTTGAAAATATACCTAATCTTTCGTAATTTTATGAACATTTAAAAATTTTTTCCATATATTTATATTTTAATCCATACATAAGATCTGAAGTTGACACTTATGAACCTTCGAAAAAGAATTTGAACTAATATAATGAAAAAAATATTGTATAACTAAAAAAGTTTTAATAGAAATCAATAAATATAGTAGTTCTCACTAGATACCTATGAGCTATGATTATTTTCGTAAATTCATATCAAAAATTTATCCGAGTTTGATATGTTCTACAGAAAAATAAAAGATTTTTGCAATAAAGCCCTCAGGATATCAGTTGTGAAGTGGTTCATTTCCACGGGTTTATGTTCGAATTTCTTTTTGCTTTCATCTAATCATGTTCCTATTATCTTTTCAAATACCTAATTATATACAATACTTTTTAAAGATTTTCAGTATTTTATAACCGAATTAATTTTTAAGAATATATAGAGTATTATTGAAGTTACATTTTTAACTTCTCTTTTTTAATAAAGTTTTTATTGCTTGTATACTGTTATCTGGATTAAACTTTAAAGAAATAGAAATTTTCATCAATCTGCCTTATTTTAACTATGATGTAATTAATCTAGAAAACCGAATTATGAATGTGAATGCATTAAAAATACTTTTTTATATTATATGACATTTGTAAATCATAATATACTGTTATTAATCTATAATTGTCCTGTAATTAAGCTGTAATTTCTCACGAAAAATGATACTGAAAGTAGTGGAAGATAGCCTAATATGATTCTCTTGAGAGAAATACTTGTATAAAATCACACAAGTGTTTAAATAAAACTTTAGCCCTACAACAGTATGTTTTTCACTCTATTTTACATTGCATGTATCTTTTAATAATATTTTTAAAGCAAACAGAGAAAAAATTGTAATATAAGAATTTCTAATAACGGTAAAATTTAAAGCAGAAGTTAGTAAAGCAGAAATTATAAAATTTAAATGTAGTTCGTATGTTATAAAACAATTGAACTAATATATTAAAAAAACATTGTATGACAAGAAAATATTTATTAGAAATCAATAAATATAGTAATTCTCACTAGATGCCCATGAGGTAAGTTTATTTTTGCAACCTCATATCAAAATTTTATCCAGTTTTGAAATGTTCCACCGAAAAATAAAAGATTTGTGCAATAAAGCCTTCGGGATACCAGATGTTAAGTGATTCCTTTTCATGGATTTATGTTTAATTTTCTATCTTCTTTCTTCTTATCATGTTCTTATTATCTTTTCAAATACCTAATTATATAGAAAACTTTCTGAAGATTTTTCAGGATTTTATTGACAAATAAGTTTTTAATAATGGATAGAGTATTACTGATGTTAAATTTTTATTATTTTTTAAGAATTTTTTTTTATTTATATACTACTATCTATATTAAACATTAACAAAATAGAAAATTTGATAAAACAGCTTTATATTAAATATGAAATAACCAAAATTGAATTATAAAAATCAATACAATAGAAAATATATTTTTTTATGTAATACATTTATCTCTGAGTCAAAATATATCACAAAGCTTTGAAACTAAATTGAAAGCTCTCACGATGAATCTCTTGTCATTTTGAATGTATACCTTATCTTTCGTAATTTCAAATTTGTCGTCTCTTCAGCTAAAGTAAAAAGTGGAAATTAATAGGCGAAAGGTGAAAGTTCTGGATAGTAAGGCGATGGATTAAAATTAACCCACTTGAATTTTTTGGGTAGTGTTTTTATTCGAAAAGACGCATGAGGCTGGTCATTGTCATGAAGCGAACAGGTTTCACTGCATGCACACAATTTACGGTACTTTAAATTTACAGGCAGAAATTTATAAATAGGGGATTTTATTTAAGGGGGCTCAGGGGTTGATCGATACGGAAAAACATGTAAACAGAGCTCTCGCTTCGAGTCCATAAAAAAACAGAAGTATTAAATGTAATTAATTTAAACTTTCTGATATTTTAAAGGTATGTTTGTAGTTTTATAAAAATATAAAATTAAGTACTTCAATGTACTTCTATATATAATAAGAAATATAGCAAAATTTATGTAACACAATTTTTGAAAAAAAATTATGTGTTATATCACCAACACCAAGATATCTTAACGTTGAATTGACATAAGCACCTAATTTTTGCTTCAAATGATCCGGCAACTTTACTCTATAGAATGAATTAAGGATATAACTATCACTTAAAAAGAACATTATTAAAAAAACTCTCAAATTTGAAAATTTAAAAACTCCTAAGAAATCCATTTTTTTTTCATTAAAAATATTAAAAATATTAAACTTCCTAAACTATATTAAATCATTCTATAAATAATGATGCTATATGCATGCAAAAAAATTAAGCCATTCCATCAAATAGTTTTTTTTTTTAAATCTTGGTGTTAGTCGTCAAAAATCAAGTTTTGAGAAAACGCGACTTAAAGTTGAAATTATATGGGTGCGGCTATGAAAGTGCTGATACATAAATGCTTAAAACTCCATTAAAAATGCAAATATTTGTATGCGGTTTTCAGCATTGAGTTAAAAATTAATTGAATAATCAAACCAGATCATAAAAAATCGATTTTTTGAAAAGTTTTCAACCCCTGAGCCCCCTTAAGAGATTTTATTCCGAGACATTTATTTGCTCGAAACACTTCCTCCGTGCTTTGAAGAATGGCATCAAAGATCATAACTGGTTTGCCTGTTCTGGATTCTCCATGAACATTCATTTCCACACTAGAGATAGCATGGCGGCATTTTGTTATATTTTGTCAATTCATAGTGTTCCTGTAGACAGAAACAATTTCATTTTAAAAATATACATTTCCTGTGCATGAAGAAAACGTATGAGAGACATATAGCACTGTACATTTGGCGGGATTTTTAACTGATGAAGTCATTCTAAGCATTTTCCATGGAGAACAACATAGGAATAATGAATCGCTGCCAATGAAAAGTAAAATTTTAAGGTTGAAATCTCTGTTGCCAACATACTCATTAAAAATTCTCCCCAATCCTCTGTGTTGTATCTTTATTTTCCGAAAGGCTCTTGTATCTTTGTTCATGGAGATTATTCAGGTTTAGTTTAAATGAGTGTTTAAAAAGTGTTCTCCGAAAAATCTTTATTTTCTAACTGTCTCTTTTACATTGTTACATCATAGCTGCGCAAATGTTAATTATACATTCATTCCACTTTCATTACTTGGATACATATATGCGTGTATGTATCTAATCAACTTGCTGATAAATAAGTTCGTATTTGTATAGTATAAATCATCTGTCATTATTAATGTTTTCCTTGAATTTTCATTTTCTATTTCGCCACAATAAGGTAAGCATTTGATATTTTCATGCATTTCACAATTTAAAAAAGTTCTTATATAGAACTTATATAGAACTTTAGACCAATGCGTACAAAATGAATAGAATATGTCCCGTTCTCTTCACTCCCCGTCCTTCCTCCCTCGATGTAAAAATGGACTATTCCGGACGAGCCTGAGGACGCCAGCAGTAAGAGCTGTCATTTTGTAGTTTCTCTCACTGACGAAGACCGAGTAAGTTTGCGATTGAAAACGTTCTGAACTTTTGAACATTTTAAAGGACTTTAAACGTATTTTTAAAGTTTTTATAAGTATTCTAGTGCACCTTTTAAGTAATTTATGTACAGTTAAGTGTATTTTTACGTTTTCAAATTAGTAAACAAGTTGAATTTCGCACTGTTTTTGTTTTTAACTCCAATTAAACTTGCATAAGATATTTCCCTGTTCAAATCTATAATTTAACTTGAACTAGAGTACCTCAATATGAGATTGTCCACCTAAGCGCATAATATTCGTTTAGTTGATGATTCGGGACACAAGGGTCCCAACAGTGGCTGAGAGTTTCTGCTCTCGAAACTGGTAAACGGCAGGCGCTGGGTTCGAATACAGTCGCGGTCTACAGCCTAATCGTTAGGAGTTACCTGTGATTTTCTTCGAACCTGGGATTTCCTTGAGTAAGTACGTGTTATGTTCCCTTAGAAAGACTTCCACGGAAAGCATCCCTTCTTTGGGCTATATCTCTGGTGCTGATAACTGGCTGCCATAAACACAGTCAAAAACCATTCGAGATATAGGCGAAACGTGACGTACCTTGGCTTCTCTTTCACTGTCGCTAAGCTAATGCTTAAATCACAACAGGAAAATTAAAAACAAATTGTTTCTTTTATATTTTAAATTTATTTTGTGATAATATCATATAAATGATATCATTTGAAAATATGAATATAGACTTTTCTCACTTAAAATTCATTTATTTTCTTTCACTTTCCATTTTTTTACATATTTCGTAAAACAGAAGTCATTTATTAAATACTTCTGTAAATTCATTAAAATATCTTTTAATAACAAAAATATCCCATTCAAATAACCAATTAAAAACAAACTTCCTTACTTTCACTCGTTTTTTCTTAATCGCACAAATGAATCGTAAATGGAATGCTTACTGCATTTTACTTTTAGATAAAATTCCATTCCCATATATTTTACACTATTGGTTCATTTTTAAGGTTTTTCCACGCTGATATGCTTATTCTTTACATATCGATAGATTTACTACTTAGATAACAATTTTTTATTTCACAGCATATTGTTCCTTTCAATAATAAATTCCCTCAAAAATCTTCCATTTATGCTTGATAAGAATTAAAAATGGCCTTTTAACAGCTCATTAAAAGAGAAGAAAAAAAAAACGTTTTTAGTGACATAAACGTGATAAAACAGTTTCTCTTTATAGCATTCAATATTCCCAAATTTGAAAATTAAATTAATTGTATACTTAATCATTTAATTCTCTATTTCATTTGCATGCAAAAAAGTTAATTACTGAAACTTTAAGTAAAAAACCTATAATTGCCATCCATTAGAGAAATAGAAAATCAAAAACAATTGAATGCTATTTAATGACTTTGCTGCATTTTTATTATTTTCATAACAGTATCTATTTAGAAGAATAAGACTTTTATATTTCAAAGATGTATAATCTAAACTTTTAATTGAAGAACAATTGAAAATTTTAACGTATTTTCTATCCCAAATTGCACTGAAAAAAAGAATTGTTTAATTAAGTGCAAATGCATTAATTAGCATATATTTCTTTTATCAAATAAATAACATCACGGAAATATTAAAAGATTTAAAAATCTTTAAAAACTTTTTTTTTAAAATAACGACATGATATTGCTTAAAAGAAAACATATTTTAACCAAGACTTTGTAGTGATTTTTTTTTACTGCTATATTTATGCTATAATAATTTTGTAATCTTATAACAAATATATAATTGATTAACATACAAAAGTAAAATAAATTTTCTTTTGATTTAAATGGAATTATTTCATGTGCAAAATGTTTTTAATATAAACTACAAACTTTTGATTACAAAATTTTTGCGTTTTAGCTGTGTTTAAATTATTTTTGGATTATAATTACAAGTATTAAATTTTTCTTCCACTCTGCATATCACTATTGAAATATACCGCTAATAAAATTGCATTGGAATATTCTACAACCAACCTCCCCACACCCAAAAAACGCAATTTTATTAGATATTTTTTAATATATGAATAGTAAGAAAAATCACGCTTTAAACATAGATTATGAAGCACTTTCCAAAATTCTTGAAATCTTTAACAAAACTTCGTTATCCAGGGAAATAACGTATTAATTCTTCATATCAAAATATGTATTCCAATACTTTTGAAAAGCCCTGTATTTGATCTGTCGGTTAGTATACGGACTATATAATGGTAAAATTTATTTTAGCAAGGAAACGCCTAACTGGTTGAAATTTTAGTTTCAGCAAATTATACTAATAGATGGAAACATACTTTTCTTTATCTTTGTTAAACACAGAGTACCTTTAATAAATGAAAGTATTTTGTTAAATTTAGTTCAAACAAAAATACTCTTTGAACTACTTAAATCAAATTTCCAGAAATTATCATCCAAAGGCTACCATGTATCCATTCCTTTGCGTGACCCTGTATATCACTTTATCTATTTTCTACAAACATTTCTTAGTAAACTAAATGCAGTTCATGGTAAAAAAGCATAAACATATTTAAAAACCACCTTAAAGTAAATCACGCTCATATTCAGTAACCTTCCCGAGATCTTTTGAGTAACCCTGTATATCTAAATTAAGTAACAATTAGCATTTATATAAACCATATTATCTGCATTCATCTAGGGAAACTTAAAAGTGTATATCGTAATTAAAAATGCATCTCATCCCTCTAACAGCCATCTTCCATAATATACAGACTTCGGATGGAATATACTATTTGAAATCTTTTGTGTGTCCCTGTAAATGCTATGCACTACGTATTATGCATAAAATAACTCATATTAATCCTCAAAAACGTATATCAATTTGATTATACATGAAATCGTTTACCATAATTAAAATATGTCTCAAATAATTCCCCCTTTATTATTATGTGTTTTAATTCTTTTGTGTGGGTCTGTAAATGAATAATAACGATTTTTTGCGCTGCATACTTTACAAAATGCATATTTTAATGCATTTTGTACATGTCTATAAAAATGAAGTTGTTTTCCAGGGCGTAACATCTTGAAAATTCATTTGAAAAGTGTTTTCCCCATAGGCCGTATTGTAATGGAAAACTAAAATAAGTTATTGTTAATGTAAATAAATTAATCATGGCAGAAACTTCATTTTCAAAAGGGTTGTGCTCGAGTAAATGTCATTAACGTCCAAAAATTTCATGACAATCGGAGTATATTTACGAGAGTTAGAGCGCGGACAGACGGACAGACAGACAGACAAACCGAATGTATAAGCACTTTCAACTTTGTTGGAAAGTGCTAAATACAGAGCTACAGCTAATTTATGAAAGCAGTTGTCATTAATAGTATATAATGCCTACACACTATCTATCAACCGGTATATCAGCAGACACAATGATAACTGTGGACTTGAGATGCCCTCTACCATCTTCCTATTTTTATCCACATAAAAATTGGTAAGATCTGATGTTAAGTAGTTTAGATATTTTTCGTAGCTTTTTCAATATAGGTTTACCCCCCCCCCCCTTATCTCCTGTTATTTAGATCTACAAGTAGGTTTGGTTTGGATTTTTTTTATGTCGGCCGATTATCTACACATGGGATATAGGCCCTAAAGTGGGGAGGGGGTCTCTCCGTGGGGATCTTTCTAAGTGAACCTGACCCGTACCTAATCCAAGGATCGAAGAAAACCACAGGCTACAACTAAGAACGGGCTGTTCTTTTTTTGTATGCCTCAGTTTTCAGTTTATATGCTTTAATACGTTCAGTCAAGTGCATTATATAATTTTGTTTATTTACTGTTTTTGTTCAGAGAATGTTACTATAATTAAGTATATTAAAAGTAACAGAATAAAAACTTATTTCTTTTCATTGCTATGTAATGAGATGGACTGAATATTACTATTTGCTGAAGTAGAATTACTATATATTAAAATCAAATGGTTTTTATGCGTAAATTTGTGAAGTGATAAATGGATTTAACATTTTTTGGCATAAAAAATGTATGTTGGCAAATTGATTCGTTAATATTCATTTTCAAGGTAATTCAGTTCTAAGGTTGAGATTTTTGGATGCTGTAAACGATTTGAACGTAAATCTACAAGGAGAGAGTAAAAAATTCCGATTTAGAGCATATAATTTAAATCTTTTAAGAATAAGCTTATACCCAGATGCATAAATAAAACCATTGACATATAGAATTAAATGTTTCATTCCAATGAGGGTGAAACATAAATGTACTTTCTAGGAAAGGATTTCATTTTGTATCTGACGTGTGCGCAGTCTATCAGGGGTCGCGACAAAATTTCATTCAAATAGGGGGTCGGAATTAGGAATAGTTTTAGCACCCCTGCTCTAGACCAATTTGGACTGATTCTAGACCCAATGCGCTACGATATTGTCAAAGTGATTATTATAGTGATCGAGTACCAAAGCATACAATCGAAAAATATTTAAATAGTCCAAGCTCATGACTCAGGCAATGATTTCGAAACATCGCTGGTTACCATGAATGGAGGTGATCTACGCATATTCAAATTCTATGAGAATATAATGTCATGGTTTTTTTTAAGAAAAACAAATTCATCTTTAAAATTTGAAAACTGTAAAATTTTTAATTGAAAATTAACAAATTAAGCTAGGTAAAATGGTATAAATTACAGCTGGACTAATAACTCTAATATAAAAGCGAAGTTTCTTGCAAAAGAAAAGATTAAAGTAAACATAATTCTAAATAAATGCAGAAGGAAAAAGACCACCCTGTTCTCGTTCAAATTTAAATAAAGAGTTACTAAACAAAGTACAAAAGTTCAACATCTTATATTTGTATATGGGTATCGTAAAACTAAGTTGTATCGTAAAACTACGCTAACAAAAGAAGATCGTTCACTACAGTGTGATATTTAAGTGTTATAAAAAAAACTTTCGCCGAACATTTCCCCCACAGAGTATTAGGCTGCGTTGAGATTGCAATACTCTTTCCTTCAACTGAATTCTTGGAAAAAGTGGGAAAGTCCTTTGTTTAACCTCTTCAGACCGGAGGTACACAAATGTGTAAATCTATTCTTTTCCTTATAAAAAATAAACTGTTCGATTTTTTTACATTTTTACTTTACTTCTATACAGCTGAATATTTTTTGCTTTAAAACAAAACCAATAAATGATGAAAAAACAACTGATGAATATTACCTGAAAAAATAAATATTATTTTCATCCGAGTCTTCGAAATACCTTCAAGTCATTGTGGTCAAGAAAGAAAGAAATATTCATGATTATCTTAAATGCTTTAATATAAAAAATGTTGAGGATTTTTCTCATCATTTACTTGTTTAAAGACCTTAATTTTGTTATTGCGTAAATTTATATTACTGATAGTTAAATTGATGTTTTAAGGGGATTAGTACTTTTATATCCATATTTTAAAACCTGAATTATCAGTTCCCTAAAGTACTGATTTCATAAAAATGTATCATTCTGCCATCTATGGTGTCAATTGGATTACGCAAAAGCAAAAAATATGTATTTCTAGAGTTATTTTATGCTCAGGTCTGAAGAGGATAAGATTCATTTGCGGTTTCTTCATAATAGAAACAAGGTGAATTAACAAAAAAAAAATCGGGAGATAAGCAATCCAACCTACACTGAGAAAAAAAATATGCCGCCTTCAACTAGAATGAATAGTTAGTCACTTTCTGAATCTCTAAACTAGAAATATAGATGTCCAAACTATGCGAGTGGGGTAAACAACTAAGCTGAATAGGTGAAATGACTTGACATTTCTAGTCTCGTGTTTTCTAGGAGACGAAACGACATTGAACCGTTTCAATAGCGAGAAATTATCGCTTGATTTTAGGAATGGTTTCTTAAGCTATAATTCTAGCTACTAAATCAAATCTATTGTGTTCGCATCTATTTGAAGAGATTTTTAGATAAATTTGACAACAAAAATATAGGAAAACGCGCTTGAATTCTCGTAAGAGACTCTGGAACTCTCTAAGAAATGGAACTAAAATTTATAGGGATGACATGGAACTATTTTTTCTAGAGCCATTACTTAGATTCTATATGCCAGTACCATATTTTTTTCTCAGTGTACTTGACGGAAAATGTTTTCTTTTGCCGGACAACTGTCCATTTCTTGTAAAACTCATTAAGATTAAAAACACCGCATCGCCACAAAAAACGAGCCGACACCGGACTTCAAGAAGTACTCAAATATGTTTGGGCTTTTACAGTCACCTAAAGTTGTTTAACCTTGATGGAGAGAAATTTGATGTATTTTCTTGTTCACCAAACATTTTTCGTACTGGCCAGAAAATAGTGACCATTCATTTATAACTGATCAGCTAATCAATAGCAGCTCAACGAAAAATTAGACATTCCTAAAAAAAAGTATAAAGAGCATATTAATCAAACATGCAGCAATGAAGGCTACCATGTTTTGTAAAATGTTTGCTGAAATACAGGGTTGTTATAATTAAAGTTCGCCTATTCAGAAGGCTCTGGAGCCGGTTCTATTGCTCCAAACGAAACAAAATTTCACTAGTAAATAGTTAAAGAGATGCGCTCTGCAAAAATCGAAAGAAAAAGTAGTAAAATGTTTTGTCACTAGGTGGCGCTGCGCCACATTTTAATGCGATGTTTGCAGATTCATTATATCAATATCAGTCAATCCAGACGAAACACACAAATTTAAAAGTTTCAACAAACATCGACGAACTGCGAATTTTTATAATTAAGTTCACTTAATCAGACAGCTCGAGAGCCTAACCTATGACTCCAAACAATACAGAAAAATGAATATCATTTCATGTGATATAATCTGCATCAACAAAAATAAAACAAGTCGCACAGCAGTAAGGAAATAACGAAGAATAACATGACGCATGATCAATGAATCCTCCGTCATTTTTAATAATGCATTCCATTCTCAGAATTGTGCTTTCTACAGCATTGCGTAAAGTGTCCTGTAAGATTGAGCGAATATGAAGTCTAATACTGCCTTTCAGATCAGAGATTGTCTGACATCTGTCTTTAGATACAGAATCTTTCAAAAATCCCCAGAAAATAAAGAAATCCTCAAAAATCGGCTTAAATATTGGCACAGCGCCACCTACTGACAAAAATTTTAACTAATTTTTTTTTTCGATTTTCGCAGAGCGCATGTCTTCAACTAAGTACTAGTGAAATTCTGATTTGTTTGGAGCCACAGAACCGGCTCTAGAGCCTTCTGAATAGGCGAACTTTAATTATAACAACCCTGTATTTGTTGTTGTCGTTCCCCGTTTAATTGGCTATAATCGAAAAATACGCGAGTTTTGCCCCACTTCTACCATTTAGCAAAGGATCGATATGATCTGCTGAACAATACCTCAAATTGTTAATGTCAGCAACGAAGTAAGGTATTGGCAATGCGATAGCAATGTAAAGTACGAATATTACCTCCGGAAATGATAACTAAACTATATTTGTAAAGAAACAACAATTTTTTTAATATGTTTAAAATATATTTTCGAAAGAAGTTGACAATTATTAGACTGATTTATTAAAAGATATACATAAGTTACATTGTTTTAAATATGGATTCTTATAACTTAGGTAGAATTATTTTCAGCGTTCTTTGTATTTTTGAACATTTCACTTTTGAAATATTTATATTAATTTAACAGAAAGTAATTGAGTTCTTGTATAACTTGTATATCCAGTATTATATTTTCTATAAAACTCCTTAAATATATTTATACTAGTAAATCAGGAGATCAGGAGTCTCAACGTCAGCTTTTCACATCTTTTTTTTTAAACACACTTTGGGTAATATTCAACTCCCTGGAAACTGTAATTTAAAATTTTCAAATTGCGTAATTATTTATAAGAATAAAATAGGAATTAGAAGTTTTCAGCCATCAAAAGCAGTAAATTAAAAATTTAGTTATGTTAGGATATTCTGAAATTTTCATGATCTATTATTTTTGTTTTCTTTATTATAACATAGTAGATTTCTTCAGGGGGGGCTCCGCCCCCTGAATCCCCCGAGCCTCACTTAATTTAAATTTGTCACTTTCTAATAATTTTGCTAATGATTATTGTATATTTTGCATTTCTTTATACATTTTGATTTATAGGAATAAGTAACAGTTTGGGCAAATATTTTTCTTTATCTTCATACTTCTACATACCTGCCAGCCACAAACACCTAAACCTGATGCATCAGGAACTTTTGTAAGTGTAAACTCAGTAATCTAGAGTTTTACAATTTTGTTTCCGAAAAAAAAAAGTTTTGACTGCATTTTGCTGCAGTTATAGCGGGACAGACAGACATACAGAAGAAGAGATTGACATATGAAAAAAATAAATTTCGTGTCTCCAAAGTAAGCCTTCACTGAAGTTTCTGCAATGACCTCATTATTCATGAGTTATTGATATTCATGTATCTTGTATTTTTAATGACTACTATAAAATACCTGTTTTTGTTCAGCTATGACGTCATATTTTACTAAGTGAAATATTTATTAAAAATATAATTCTTTTTTATTTCTTTTACATCTAATTATGTCCCCATTTTTATCAGAAAAATTCCTATTAACGAAACGAATATCCGTGTTTAATATTTAACAAAAAGTACTACATCTATAGTTATTTTAATTCTGACGTCATATTTTTTTTTCATAGTTTAATTTTTCGAATAGAAATTGCTCAATTGAAACTTATTGCTGTTGAAAAATTATTATTCCAAATTTTAATTTTTTTTTTGGCAACAATAAAGGAAATTGCTTAAATTTTATTTAAAAAATCCCTATTGATTCTGTATGAAGAAGAAGACAATTTTGAATTATTAAGGAAAATATTTGAATAAAATTAATAAAACATAGCCTATGGCTTTTTTCTGGGCTATGCTATATTTATACGCAAAGATACAAAGACATTAATTAATTCATAGGTTTTGATGTTGACTTCATTTAAATTTCGCATACGCTTTCAAATTTATAGCATTTTAAGGATAAGCATTAAGATGAATGGTTGCTTAGCAACCATTAAAAGAAAATAAAGAAAATGAAATAAATACATTTCAAATAAGTAAATCTCTAAAACAAATTAGTCTATATTATTGGAACACATTTATAAAAATCTCCAAAATTTACAGTAATAATTTTAAAAATCTGACAAATGCGTCGACAAAATATCAAAATAATACGAATAATTTAACTGGTAAATTTTAGTATTCATTTATCATTGAATTCCATTAATCAAATGTTTCATTTTCGCTCAGGGGAAAAAATGAAAATCATTGGATTTGCCATAGAAAAACATTATTGCGCGAAATAAAATATTCTATATCTTCTGAACGAATGAATCAAATCTAACAAAAAACTATACAGCTTAATCCCAGTGTCTCACTAATATACCCACTTAATTTCAAGCCAATCGAATGCTTTTTACGTCAGTTATCGCGGAACAGATAGACAGACTGACAGACTGACAGACTGACAGACTGACAGACAGACAGACAGAATCCAAAAAATTTCGTGTCTCCAAAGTAAGCCTTCACTTACGTTTCGGCAATTAATTAGTTTATCTACAATTTTAAGAAAATTAACAAAAATGATATCTAATTACTATTGTTTTACATTTTACAAACTAAATGACATTTTTGCATGTCTTTGTCTATGTAGTTTTCAACACTCAGTAGAAATTTTAAACTTGGAAATCATAAAAATTTAAAAATAAAAATACTGATTCCTTGCAGATATTCCAACGTATTTATCCTTGTACTCAAATTCAGAAATGTTATGAGCATTTATTAAATTATAAAAACAATATAATTTATTAATTGTTATAATAAAATACTTTATTCTTTAAAAAATCTTTCTAAAAGTAAATGTTATTGATTTCATATTAAAATTTCATGAAGATAAAATGAATGTTTAAGCAAATTCTTATAAATTTAAATCTTTTATCAGAAGCGCAAGAGAAAAAAAAAGTAGATATCCCTCTTATCAACTTTCCGGAATTTTCATATAGACTGGTTTTTGAATCATTTATCAAAATCGAACTCAATATTATTAATGAAGTAGTTGGACTAGATTAATCACCTGTGATTAATGGCTTGAACAAAACGGTAGATGAACCAACAGCACGCGTTAACATTACCGTTCCCATAGTTCATTTTCCCCAATTCCCTTATTTTCGACATGGTATTTAATGAAATATTCAATTATGTGTTTCATCATTAAAGATTATACTATCACATACAGTTGTTAATTAACAAGAAATTTATGAGTTTAGTTAGTGTTTTATATGTATTTTGCTATCTATTACAAAGTAAAATTCTCAAAGTAAATGATGATTTACTTTGAATTTAGACTATAAATTTTCCTATTAAATCGGTATTTTGTTAAATGTAAAATGTGAAATTATTTTGATTCACTTTTTCGCAACAATCTCATTTTAATGAATAAAGATTTTGAAGGTTTATTACGGACGTATGAATTTATGTTAAAACAAATAAAAACAAAACTGTTACTCTAAGGTTACATGCTAACAGAATGGCAAAGAATGTATTTTCTCATAGCTTTTTTAAAAACTATTTTCATTGTATTATATTTTATTTAATGAATAAATTTATAACAAATTAAATAAATTTAATATGCTGATACTTTTTATTGAATGCATTAATATGCATATTTATATTACTGCAGTATCTTTTTCTTGTATACTGGAAATATTGTACCAAAAAGATAATAAAATAAGTATTATTAATTCCTTAGCTTCAATATGTAAAAACGAAAATAACTCAATCATTTTAATAATAAAAAACAAATAGTAAATCCATTTCAATCTAAAATTTACAATTCATATACACCATTTCGAGATGTGTATACAAAATTGTAAAAGTAACTTATTTCCGCGATTTTTTCTGAAGCCTCAATAGGTTAGTCAACAAACTGAAAAAGAACTAATATCTTTAGGATATCCCTGTCAAAACTAATGTATCAATAGCGATCAAACTGTAGAACATGATTAAGAGGCTTATTGTAATAATGTGTGTACTTTTTTATGAATATATCATTTATATTCGTAGGAAAAAGTAGGTTTTTTATAAAGACAGCTCCAAATGTCACAAGATCTTTCCTTATAATTTGCAGACATAATATAAAAAAATTATCTGTTATTCAAAAAAGAAATCAAATAGGTGAGGGGCTGTATCCAAATAAAGCATCTGTGACACACTATTGGTAGAACACAATATTGCACGCAGAACAATATTTAGATACAGTCACATATCTTTTAACCCATCATCTTTTAGGTAGCTTTTATTACAAAAAGTAAAAAGCTACACTGTAAAAAAAAAAAAAAAAAAAAAAAAAAAAAAAAAAAAAAATTAAGAGGTTACAAAATTTTTTTTTAATAAATTTGTATCCCACAGAATTTTTTTAGTAACCATTACAAACTTTTTTTTTTGAAGTGAAACAAACATTTCTTTTGTAAACTGAAGAAAAGAATTTTTTGTATAACTAACTTAAAACTTTTTAGTATGAGCCACCAAGCAAATTTTAGTAATAGCTCCAAAAATATTTTTAGTAACCATTACTTGTGCTCGACGGGCAGGAGATTCCTTCGAGCTGCATCCAGTGGGTAAGAAGACAGACATCGGAAGCGATAGATTTTCGGCAAGGCCGAAACTGGATGGCAGCACCAAACATTGCCACGACAGGATCCTGCTCCGAAGGGATTCTGCTCAGGAAAATCCTGCTCCGACAGGATTTTCATAATCCCTTTATTTAACTACTTACATTGCGTACATTCGGTGCGTATTTGGTGGTGTCTAGCATCGAACCCGGGACCTTTCAGCCTGGAGTTCGTTGCTATGACCACTAGGCTATCACAGCCACACCGAGTGGGTTTTGGTATTAGCTATTAAAAATATAAAACTATTAACACTATTCGTTGCTAGCTTTTTCTAGTAATTCTTACAGATTTTCTTGTAACCGAGTTAGATTACAAAAATATTTTTAGTAATTGCAAGGATCACTAAAATCTTATTAGTAGATCAACCCTTTTTTACAGTGTACTTATTTGTTTCTTCTTTGGAAGAGTAGATTTAGCATATTTTCTCGACAAGAAAAAAAAAAAAAAAAAAAAAAAAAGGAGGTCAGAATTCTTCTCAAGCTATAATTTTTAGGCTTTACTTAATTTGCTCGGCATATTTAGCTAATACAATATGCACATTAAGTTTTGGCTATATTAGCGCATGGTCAATGAAACATTATTTAGTAAACTTGAACAAATTTCATTCATTTTAAATTTTAATTGTAGAGTATTATAAACTAAGTCTGGTACTGGGTGTATGGTCTGGTACTATGTCTGGTAACAGAATACTGTGTACAATGTTATTTTTCATAAATTCTGAAAATATTTTTTTTATAATAAGAGCTCTGCAAAATTGTAAGGGAAAAAAATGCAAAATTTAGCATTATTTGTATAATAACTTTTGTTTCTCTGCGGGTACATGTTCTATCCCATAGAAATTAACAAATTTTATTACAATACACCTTGAAATCTTGTTTTATTGTTTAATCGATTTTTGTCCATAAGTTTTTACAGGGTTATCCAAAGTAAATTCGTTATTTTTCAGTTTATTGACCGTTCCCTTTGCGGTTCCCGGAAAAAAGAAATATTTCCGGACATGTATGACATATACTATCTGTTTATAGTTTTAGGACAATCCCTCGTTTATTTTTTTACATATTTCACAATGCGTCTAAAATCGCAATTGTCCTGTCAACATTTCTAATATAGTCAATTATTTGCAGTGAGGAGTATATGAAAAAAAAAAACGACTAATTTCTGCGATGAAAGATATTTTCTTTGCAAGTACTTTTCACTTCTGTTTATCTTGAAATTTATGTTTTTCACATACAAAGTTTTAATAACTTTTTGTAAAGAGTTCTTAAAAATGCTAGCACTTACAGGTATTATAAAGAAGCTTACAATATTTTGCTCCACATTACACTGGTTACTTTTGGCACATCATTTGGTCATGCGATTTGAAAGAATAAATTTTATGTTAATTGAGAGTGTTGAATTTCGGACTAAAATCATGAAAAATAAGCATGCTGATACTATTTCACATTACTACGTAATACCTCACAAGCTACTAAAATTGTCAGTGTGACTGAACTACACTATTCAACAAAATTATTCAGGAATGACAAATAATAATAGCATGAATAATAATTGCAGCAGATTAATATTCAAAATTGTTAATGTACGTTAAATCCAGTTTTTTTTCAATCTACTATTTAAAAATATTGCGATTAAAGATAACATGTTCTTTCTATTACATTGCGAACTCCCACTCGGGTGATAAAGAACTGTTTCGTGAACTTTTGGGTCACTATCCATAATTTTGAGAACTACCGAAATTGAACTTAAGATGAGTACGTATATTTTTTTCTGTCTATTTTTATTTCCTTATCTAAAATTGCTTCTGACTTTTTTACGAGATAAATGCTTTTTTTTTTGTTTGTGAATACGCATTTAAAAAATACAGTTTTAATCCTATAATTCATATATGTGGACATATTTTCCATAGCAATTTATTTGCCTATCAACCTTTATATCACGTGTGCTTATTCTAATATATAAATCCTGTCTTACGTCTAATTAAGTAAGATATGCTTTTGAAATGCTTTTTCATTTACTAAACTGATTATACAGATAACTTGTTTTTAGAAAAAAATAATGCATAAATAATTAAAACAATGTTTTAAAAGATCAGAAATAATTATCGTTTTCTAAGAAAATTTCAGATTAACTGAATAATTTTCAGCTTTAGAATTGTCTGAATTTCTCCCCACTATAAAATGGAAACATTTATCAATATCCACCCTTTACATGTTTAGACTTATTCTTTCGTCTTTAGGGGAGAAAAAGCCAGCATAATTTCTTTAAATTCCGCAATTACGACAAGATATAGCAGTAATTAAAAGGTCACTCTTGCACACATTAAATTTTCCTTCCGCAGATTAACTTTCTGAAGTTGTATCTTGTGGTATCAATACTCTTTTTTTAAAGACTTTCTTAATGGTTCACGTTTAGATTTTTTTAAAGGCTGTTTGGAATAATTGTCATTTGATTTTATTATGTTGCATTTTTGTTTTACTTTAATGGGAAAAAAGTATTAAATTCTAAATTGCTATTAAATGTTATCACATGATAGCTAATGTTTTTTAATAAAAAGAATGCTAAAATGCATCGTGTGATAAAATAATGATTACACTCATTTTCCTAATACTCTGTCGATTTTATTGAATAAACCTCTATGTAAAATATAAAATACCATGCTTATTGTATGATTGATGTTAAATATACATGTTGTATTTTTCTTATCGGATATTAAAAAAAATATATGAAAAAATTATGCAATATTTTGAATTCTTTATTATCCACACAGCAAACAAATCATCCACATACTGCTTTCAAATGCATCAGTAACATAAAGTGTATATTTTTTATTTGTATCTATTGCTGGCATACCAAGGAAAGCATTTTATTAAATTTGGTAGTTTTTATGATTTACTTATAATTGGTAATGTAATATTTTTTTACCTAATCAAAATGTGATGTATTTGATTCCGATGATCATCATTGGTTTTCTATAGCATAGTCAGATAAGAGCTTAATATATAACTATAGCTACACGACAAGAAGCTTTGGATGATGATAGCTATAGCTGCAAAAACAGAAGGTTTTGTATGATGATAGTGATTCGATACGAAAACTATTGGAATGTGCCAAAACTGTGCAAATTTTTTGGAGTTTTACTTGAAGGTAAAACATTTACTTATCATCATAAATTTCACCAATTTCAGATTAACACGTTCGCTGCCGCTAACGTGAAAATGTGATGATAGTTAATGCCGCACTATAGAAGTGGATTTTTCCCAGAAGCCGATTAAGTTTTTCTAACAAAGAATCAGTGAAAGATTTTCCCGCGCCAGCGCGTGACTGGCAATTGGATCCACATCACGCGCTGGTGCGTGATCGGAAGCGAATGTGTTAAACTAGCAGCAGACACGAACATGTAACTTTTGATTTATGTCTATGATTGTGTGAAATATTTCACCTTAAATCACAACAGCAATAGTTTTAAACAAATTGTTTCTTTTATTTTTTAAATTTATTTTGTAATAATATCATATAAATTATATCATTTAAAAATATGAATATAGAATTATCTCTCTTAAAACTCATTTATTTCCTTTCACTTTCCATTTTTTACATATTTCCTAAAACAGAAATCATTTATTAAGTTCAAGATGTCATTTAATAACAAAAATATCCCAAATATCAAATAATCAATAAATAATAAATTTTCATACTTTCATTCGTTTGTTCTTAATTGTACAAATGAATCGTAAATGGAATTTTTACTGATTTTCACTTTAAGATAAAATTCCATTCACATGTATTTCAGTCTATCGATTATTTTTAAGATTTTTCCACGATAATATCGTTGTTCTATACCCATCGATAGCTTTCCTACTTAAATAACTATTTTTTATTTCACAGCATATTTTTCTTTTCTGTAATATATTCCCTCAAAAATCTTCAATTTATACTTGATTAGAATTTAAAATGGCCTTTTAGCAGCTCATTAAAAGAGAAGAAAAAAAAAAGTTTTTGAGATATAAACGTGATAATACAGTTTCTCTTTATAGCATTCAATCTTCCCGAAGTTGAAAATTAAAATAATTATATACTTAATCATTTAATTCTCTATTTCATTTCAATGCAAAAAAGTTAATTACTGAAGCTTTAAGTAAAAACCTATAATTGCTATCCATTATAGAAAATGAAAATAAA
Organism: Maratus speculifer; assembly: GCA_964019185.1. Taxonomy (NCBI): domain Eukaryota; kingdom Metazoa; phylum Arthropoda; class Arachnida; order Araneae; family Salticidae; genus Maratus; species Maratus speculifer. Next base: position 435,981,716 of record OZ025291.1, on the reverse strand, counting down.
AAACAATTGAATGCTATTTAGAAGAATAAAACTTTTATTTCAAAGATGTATATTCTAAACTTTTAATTGAAGAACAATTGAAATCTTATATTCAGTTTTAACGCATTTTTTATCCCAAATTGCACTGAAAAAAATATTAATTAAGGTCACATGCATTAGTTAACTTATTTTTAACAAATAAATAACTTAAAGGAAATATTAGAAGATTTGAAAGTCTTAAAAAACTCTTTTCCAAATAATGAGGTGACTTTGCTTAAAAAAAAAAAAAAAAAAAAAAAAAAAAAAAAAAAAAAAAAAAAAAAACAGGTTTTAGCCATTTTTTTAATTCTATATTTACGTTATAATAATGTTATAATATTATGATAAATTTATAATTGATTAACGTATCAAAACTAAAATAAATTGTTTTATATTCTATTATTTATTTTAGATTTCATGCTACTAAATATGTATGACATCTCGTTCCGACAATCTGACACAATTCCTCCATTTTGTACAAACACATGTAAGTTTTAATTTATGTCTATAATTGTGAGAAATATTTCACCTTAAATCACAACAGCAATAACTATAAACAAATTATTTCTTTTATTTTTTTAATTTATTTTGTAATAATATCATATAAATGATATCATTTAAAAATATGAATATAGAATTTCCTCACTTAAAATTCATTTATTTCCTTTCACTTTCCATTTTTTACATATTTCGTAAAACAGAAGTCATTTATTAATAACAAAATGACTTTTAATTACAAAAATATCCCATCCAAATAGTCAATAAAGAACAAACTTCTATTCTTTCACTCGTTTGTTCTTAATTGCAAAAATGAATCGTAAATGGAATGCTTACTGCATTTTACATTTAGATAAAATTCCATTCACATGTATTTCCGTCTATTGATTCATTTTTAAAGTTTTTCCATGCTAATATGCTTATTCTGTATCCATCGATAGATTCCCTACTTAGATTTAAAAAAAATATTTCAAGGCATATTTTTCTTTTCAGCAATATATATCCTCAAAAATCTTCAATCTATGCTTGATAAGAATTAAAAATGGCCTTTTAACAGCTCATTAAATGAGAAGGTGAAAAAAAGTACAGTTTCTCATAAAGAGAAACTGTTCAATTCAATTCATTCAATTTTCCCAAATTTGAAAATTAAATTAATTGTATATTTAATTATTTAATTGTTTATTTCATGTGCATGCAAAAAGGATAATTACTGAAGCTTAGGTTAAAAACCTATAATTACCATCCATTATAGAATGAGAAAATCAAAAAGAATTGAATGCTATTTAATGACTCCGCTGCATTTTATTATTTTAAAAGGGTATCTATTTAGAAGAATAAACTTTTATTTCAAAGATGTATATCCTAAACTTTTAATTGAAGAACAATTGAAATTTTATATTTATTTTTAACGTATTTTCTATCCCTAATTGCACTGAAAAAAATAATTGTTTAATTAAGGGCAAATGCATTAATTAACATTTTTTTAAAAATAAATAATGTCACGGAAATATTACAAAATTTTTAAAAATTATTTTTTTTTTATTAAATGATGAGGTGATATTGCTTAAAAGAAAACAAATTTTAGCCGTACTTCATTGTTTTTTTTTTTTTTTTTTTTTTTTTTTTTTTACTGATATATTTATGTTATAATAATTTTATAATTTTATAACAAATATATAATTGATTAGCATATGAAAAGCAAAAAACTTGTATTTGTATATTTTAAGATTAATAACAAGGTGTAAAATTTCATCAAGACACTGGCATTAATACAGTGATTTGGCTCATTGTAAAGAAATTGTCTTTTGATTTCAATGAAAATCTTTCTTGTGCAACATGTTTTTTTATATAAACTACAAACTCTATATTTTTGAGTTTTAGCTGCGTTTGAATTATTTCTGGATTACAATTAGAAGTATTAAGTTTTTCTTCCACTCTGCATATCAGTATTGAAATATGCCGCCAATAAAAGTGGAATATTCTACAACCCCGTTCCCCCCCACCCAAAAAAGTAGCTTTATCAGATATTTTTTTACATATAAAAACAGAGCTGCATTTTATTTATGAAAGCAGTTGTCATTATTAGCATATACTACCTACACACGCTCTATCAACCGGCATGTCAGCAAGCACAGTGATAACTGTCGACTTGAGATGCCCATTATCTCCTACATATTTGTATCCACATAATTTAGTGAGATCTGACATTTAGTAGTATCCATTTTTTTTCTGTTTTTTCAATCTACTTTCACCCTCACTAATCCTCTGTTACTTAAATTAACAACTAGGTTTGGTTTTGTTTATTTTATGTCATCCGATTATTTACATGTGGGATATAAGTCCAAAACACATTTGACCACTTCTTTAATTTCGGTGTCGGCTCGTTTATTGTGATGACGCGGTGTTTTTATCTTGATGAACTTTACAGGAAAAGGACGGTTGTGCGGCAAAATGAAAATATTCCCGTCAAGTAGAGTGAATTACTTATCTCCGGATTCTTTTGTTAATTCCCGCCGTTTCTATTATGAAGAAACCGCAAATGTATTCTATAAAATATACTTCCCGCTTTTTAGAAAAATTCAGTTTAAGGGAAGAGTATTGCAAACTGAACCAAACCTGTTCCCTAAAATGGCAAGGGGTCCCTAGGTGGGTGGTTTTTCTAAGTGAACCTAAACCGTATTTACGCAAGAAAATTCAAGGTTCGAAGAAAACCACGAGCTACAGCTGGGAGCGGGTTGCTATTTTTTGTATGCCTCAGTTTTCAGTTTATTTGCTTTAATACGTTCAGTCAAGTGCATTACATAATTTTGTTTATTTTCTACTTTTGTTAATTGGTTATTACTATAATTAATTACATTAAATTAACATAATAAACATTCATTTCTTTTCACTGTTATATAATGAGATGGACTCGTTATTACTATATACGGAAGTAGAATTATTATACACTGAAATTATATGGTTCTTAAGCGGTAACATAATGCGTGAATTTTCGAATTGATAAATAAATTTAAATTTTTCTTTTTTTTGTATATAAAAAATGTTGGAAAATAATTCATTAATGGTCATTTGCAGGATAATTCAGCTTTAAGATCGAGATTTCAGATAATGTAAACGATTTTTAACTTAAGTCTACAAGGAGAAAGTAAAAGAATTCCTATATAGAGCTGTAAATTTGAAATTTTTAAGAATAACCTTATACCCATGTTTAGAAATAAAACCATTGATTTATAAATTTACATGTTTTATTCTAATTCTAATTATCTTCTGTTTAATTCTTCTCTTTCATGTTTTGTTCTAAACTCTTTAATTTAACATAAATACACTTTACTGAAAAGAATTTCACTTTGTGTCTGACGCGTGTTCAGTCTATCAGGGGTCGCGACAAAATTTTACACAAAAAGGGGGTCGGAAATAGAAATAGTTTGAGTACCATTGCTCCAGACAAATTTGTACCAATTCTAGACCTAGTGCACGGCGATACTTTCAAATTTATTATTGTACCGGTCGAGTACTAAAGCATATAATCGAAAAATATTTTAATAGACCAAGCTCATAATGATTTGGAAACGTCGCTTATTACCACGATTTGAAGTGAGCTGTGCATATTCAAATTGTACGAGAATATAATGTCATTTTTTTAAGAAAATCAAATTCATCTTTAAAATTTGAAAATTTTAAATTGTTTCCTTGAAAATTAACAGTTTGTGCTAGGTAAAATTGTATAAATTACAGTTGGACTAATAACTCAAATATAAAAGCGAAGTTTCTTGAAAACGAAAAAAGCTAGTAATAAAAGTAAGCATAATTCGAAATAAATTCAAAAGGAAAAGGGCCAGGCTGTTCACCTACTAATCATAAATAAAAAGTTATTAAACAAAGTACTAAAATTCAACATCTTATATCTGTACATGGGGGAAAAAACGAGTACCGTCAAACCACTCTAATAAAACAAGATCGCTCGCTACAGCATGCTACTTAAGTGTAATAACGGAATCACGGGAAAGTCTTTCGCCGAAATCTCCCCACAGAACATTACATTCACCTAAAGTTATTATTATTATTATTATTATTATTATTATTATTATTATTATATCACATAACAGGCCCTACCTGTCGTGCAATATGCCTAGCTTAACAAGATTTAAACTGGGTGCGGGGCAGAAGCCGCTTGATTGCCAAAAGCTGAGTGTGGCTAAATCGCTGTTATTTTTAACATATCACCTAAAGTTGTTTAATATTGATGAAGGAGAGAACTTTCAGAGCCATTCTTGCTCATCGAACATTTCCCACATTGACCGGTAAAATACTGACCATTCATTTAGCGCTGATCAACCAATCAATAGGAGCGCCGCGAAAAATTAGATATCCCTACAAAAAATTTAAAGAACATAATTATGAAACATTCAGAAAACTGGGCTAACATGTTTTGTAAAATGTTTGTTGAAATATTTGTTTTTATCGTTTTCCGTTTGTTACGGCTATAATCAAAAAAGCCTCAGTTTTGCCCATATCGAACCACTTAGCGAAGGAACGATATGACCTGCTAAACAATAGCTCAAATTACTAATGGCGGCAACGAAATAAAGTATTGGCAATGCGATAGCAATGTAAAGTAACGAGTGTTACCTCCGGAAATGATAACTAAAATATATTAGTAAAGAAACAAATTTTTTTTTTAAACTTTAAAATACATTTTAAAAAGAAGTTGACTATTATTAGACTGAATTATTAAAAAAATATATATGAGATACATAATTTTAAATATGGATTATTATATTTTAGTTAGAATTATTAACCTTTTCCAGAAATTTTTCAGCATTCATTCTATTTTTGTACATATAACTTTTGAAATATCTATGTTAATTTAACAGTAAGTAATAGACTTCTTGTATAACTTTATTATATTTTCTATAATATATATTCTATTCTATTATCTAATTCTATATTATATATTCTCTTCAAATATATTGATATTAATTACTTTTAATTTTAAACAGTTTTAAGAAAATCAACAAAAATGATATATATAACTATTGTTTAAAATTGCTATTGTTTGAAATTTTTAAAACTAAATTAGATTTTTTGTATGTCTTTGTCTATGTATTTTTCGACACTAATTAGAATTTTTAAACTTGGATATAATACAAATAAAAAAATAAATATTCCGATTGCCTGCAGATACCTCAATGTATTTATCCTTGCATAAAAAATTCAGAAATGTTATGAGAATTTTATTAAATTTAAAAAACAATATAATATACAAATATTACAAAAATAATTTATTTTATTCTTAAAAAAATCGTTCTAAAATTAAATGTTATTGATTTCATATTAAAATTTCATGAAGATAAAATGAATGTTTAAGCAAATTCTTATAAATTTAAATCGTTTATCAGAAGCGCAAGAGAAAAAAAAGGCGTAGATATCCCTTTTATCAACATTTCGGAATTTTCATATAGATAGGTTTTTGAATTATTAATCAATGTCGAACTTAACGTTATTAATGAAAGAATTTGAGTAGATTAATCACCTGTGATTAATGGCTTGAACAAAACGTTAGATAAACCAACAGCACGCGTTAACATTATCGTTCTCTTAGTTCATTTTCTCAATTCCTTTATTTTCGATTTGATATTTAATGAAATATTCAATTATGTGTTTGATCATTAACGATTATACTATCATACACAGTTGTTAATTAATAAGAAAATTATGAAATTAGTTAGAGTTTTACATGTATTTTTTTATCTATTATAAAGAAAACTTTTCAAAGTAACCTTGAATTTGTGTTATAAATTTCTTATTAAATCGGTATATTATTAAATGAAAATGTGAAAGTATTTAGATTCATTTTTTCCCAACAATCTCAATTTAATGAATAAAGATTTTGAAGTTTCATATGCTTCACTTAAAAATTACGGATCATATGATTTTATGTTATAACAAATAAAAACAAATCTGTATCTCTAAGGTTTCATGCTAACAGAATGGCAAAGAATGTATTTTCTCATAGCTTTTTTAAAAATTATCTTCATTATATTATATTTTTCTAATGAATAAATTTTTTTAAAAATGAAATAAACTTAAAACACTGATACTTTTTATTGAATGCATTATTTATCATATTTATATTACTGCAGGATTTCCTTCTTGTATACTGGAAATGTAGTAACATAAAGATAATAAAATATTATTAATTCCCTAGATTCATGAAGTAAAAACTAAAATAACCCAATTATTTTAATAATAAAAACCGGATACTAAATCCACTTCAAGCTTCAATTTACAATTCATATACACCATATGTATTTATATATATGTATAAGATGTATTATCCTGAAATTCAAGATGCGTAAACAGAATAGTAAAAGTAACATATTTCAACGATTTTTAAGCTATTGCATAGCTTTTATCACGGGCTTTGAGCGCGGCGACCGAATCCAAAAATTCCGTAACGCGAAAAATCCTAACACATCGGTAACGAAAAAACCTAACACTCGGGTAACGTCGTTTCAGCTCGGCAGACTTCGGCATGGTATCGTTCGGTAGACTTCGGTAGACATTGACGCGGTATTTTTCAGATATTTAGAGAATATCAAATCTCAAACTTATGTTTCTTATTTCAGTTACCATAAATCTATAGTTTCAATCATGAAAATTCCTGATAGAATGTGTATAGAAAAAAATCGTCTTAAGATAAAATAAGGTAGGATAATGTAGCTTTTGGTGATTGGAGACCCGCCCAACGGTGAGGATCGAAAAATTTCAAATGCTTATAACTCGCGATCTAAATTTCGTAGCGCGGCCAAATTTTGTTTGGTAATTTATTATAAGAGAGTGTTAATTTTTGGTGACAAGAGACCCCCCACGGTGAGGGTCGAAAAATTTAAAATGCTTAAAACTCGCGATCTAATTTTCGTAGTGCGGGAATATTTTGTTTGGTAATTTATTATGAGACAGTTTTAATTTTTGGAGACAGGAGACACCCCCCCCCCGGTGAGGGTCGAAAAATTTGAAATGCTTATAATTCGAAATCTAATTTTTGTATCGCGGCCAAATTTTGTTTGGTAATTTATTATATGAGAGTGTTAATTACTGGTGACAGGAGACCTCCCACGGTGAGGGCCGAAAAATTTAAAATGCTTATAACTAGAGATCAAAGCGTGGCCAAATTTTGTTTGGTAATTTATTAAGAGACACTGTTACTTTTGGTGACAGGTGATCTCCCACCTTGGGGATCGAAAAATTTAAAATGCTTATAACTCGCGATCTAATTTTCGTAGCGCGGCCATATTTTGTTTGGTAATTTACTATGAGACAGTTTTAATTTTTGGTGACAGGAACCCCCCCCACGGTGAGGGTCGAAATATTTAAAATGCTCGCAATCTAATTTTCGTATCGTGGCCAAAATTTGTTCGGTAATTTATCATGAGAGATTGTTAATTTTTGGTGACAGGAGACCCCCTACGGTGAGGGTCGAAAAATTTAAAATGCTTATAACTCGCGATCAATTTTCGTAGCGTCGCCAAATTTTGTTTGGTAATTTGTTATGAGACAGTGTTACTGTCGGTGACAGGACACTCCCCTCGGTGAGGGTCGAAAAATTTAAAATGCTTATAACTCGCGATCTAATTTTCGTACCGCGGCCAATTTTTTTTTGGTAATTTATTATGAGAGAGTGTTAATTTTTCGTGCCAGGAGACCCCCCACGGTGAGGGTCGAAAAATTTAAAATGCTTATAACTCGCGATCAATTTTCGTAGCGCGGCCAAATTTTGTTTAATGATTTTTTTATGAAACAGTGTTAAATTTTGGCGACAGGAGACCTCCCACGGTGAGGGTCGAAAAAGTTAAAATGCTTATGACTCGCGATCAATTTTCGTAGCGCGGCCAAATTTTGTTTAATGATTTTTTATGAAACAGTGTTAAATTTTGGCGACAGGAGACCCCCCCCCCACGGTGAGGGTCGAAAAAGTTAAAATGCTTATAACTCGTGATCTAATTTTCATAGTGCGGCCAAATTTTGCTTGGCAATTTATTATGAGACAGTGTTACTTTTGGTGACAGGAGACCCCCCCTCCGGGTGAGGGTCGAAAAATTTAAAATGCTTATAACTCGCAATCTAATTTTCGTATCGCGGCCAAATTTTGTTTGGTAATTTTTTATATGAGAGTGTTAATTTTTGGCGACAGGAGACCTCCCACGGTGAGGGTCGAAAAAATTAAATGCTTATAACTCGAGATCAAAGCGCGGCCAAATTTTGTTTGGTAATTTATTAAGAGACACTGTTACTTTTGGTGATAGGTGACCTTCCACCTTGCGGATCGAAAAATTTAAAATGCTTATAACTCGCGATCTAATTTTCGTAGCGCGGCCATATTTTGTTTGGTAATTTATTATGAGACAGTTTTAATTTTTGGTGACAGGAACCCCCACACGGTGAGGGTCGAAATATTTAAAATGCTCTCAATCTAATTTTCGTATCGCGGCCAAATTTTGTTCGGTAATTTATTATGAGAGATTGTTAATTTTTGGTGACAGGAGACCCCCCCACGGTGAGGGTCGAAAAATTTAAAATGCTTATAACTCGCGATCAATTTTCGTAGCGTGGCCAAATTTTGTTTGATAATTTATTGTGAGACAGTGTTACTGTCGGTGACAGGACACTCCCCTCGGTGAGGGTCGAAAAATTTAAAATGCTTATAACTCGCGATCTAATTTTCGTATCGCGGCCAAATTTTGTTTGGTAATTTATTATGAGAGAGTGTTAATTTTTCGTGACAGGAGACCCCCCCCCCCCACGGTGAGGGTCGAAAAATTTAAAATGCTTATAACTCGCGATCAATTTTCGTAGCGCAGCCAAATTATGTTTAATGATTTTTTTATGAAACAGTGTTAAATTTTGGCGACAGGAGACCTCCCAATGTGAGGGTCGAAAAAGTTAAAATGCTTATAACTCATGATCTAATTTTCGTAGCGCGGTTAAATTTTGTTTGGCAATTTATTATGAGACAGTGTTACTTTTGGTGACAGGAGACCCCCACGGTGAGGGTCGAAAAATTTAAAATGCTTATAACTCGCGATCAATTTTCGTAGCGCGGCCAAATTTTGTTTAATGATTTTTTATGAAACAGTGTTAAATTTTGGTGACAGGAGACCCCCCCCCCACGGTGAGGGTCGAAAAAGTTAAAATGCTTATGACTCATGATCTAATTTTCGTAGCGCGGCTAAATTTTGTTTGACAATTTATTATGAGACAGTGTTACTTTTGGTGACAGGAGACCCCCACGGTGAGGGTCGAAAAATTTAAAATGCTTATAATTCGCGATCAATTTTCGTAGCGCGGCCAAATTTTTTTAATGATTTTTTATGAAACAGTGTTAAATTTTTGCGACAGGAGACCCCCCCCCCACGGTGATGTTCGAAAAAGTTAAAATGTTTATAACTCGTGATCTAATTTTCGTAGCCCTGCCAAATTTTGCTTGGCAATTTATTATGAGACAGTGTTACTTTTGGTGACAGGAGACCCCCCACCGTGAGGGTCGAAAAATTTAAAATGCTTATAACTCGCGATCTAATTTTCGTATCGCGGCCAAATTTTGTTTGGTAATTTATTATGAGAGAGTGTTAATTTTTGGTGACAGGAGACCCCCTACGGTGAGAGTCGAAAAATTTAAAATGCTTATAACTCGCGATCAATTTTCGCAGCGCGGCCAAATTTTGTTTAATGATTTATTATGAAACAGTGTTAAATTTTGGTGACAGGAGACCCCCCACGGTGAGGGTCGAAAAAGATAAAATGCTTATAACTCGTGATCTAATTTTCATAGCGCGGCCAAATTTTGTTTGGTAATTTATTATGAGACAGTGTTAATTTTGGTGACAGGTGACCTCCCACCTTGGGGATCGAAAAATTTAAAATGCTTATAACTCGCGATCTAATTTTCGTAGAGCAGGCCATATTTTGTTTGGTAATTTATTATGAGACAGTTTTAATTTTTGGTGACAGGAACCCCCACACGGTGAGGGTCGAAATATTTAAAATGCTCGCAATCTAATTTTCGTATCGCGGCCAAATTTTGTTCGGTAATATATTATGAGAGATTGTTAATTTTTGGTGACAGGAGACTCCCAACGGTGAGGATCGAAAAATTTAAAATGCTTATAACTCGTGATCTAACTTTCGTAGCACTGCCAAATTTTCTTTGGTAATTTATTATGAGACAGTGTTAATTTATGGTGACAGTAGATCCCCCAGGGTGAGGGTTGAAAATTTTAAAATTCTTATAACTCGTGATCTAATATTCGTAGCGCGGCCAAATTTTGCTTGGCAATTTATTATGAGACAGTGTTACTTTTGGTGAAAGGAGACCCCCCCCCCCGGGTGAGGGTCGAAAATTTTAAAATGCTTATAACTCGCAATCTAATTTTCGTATCGCGGCCAAATTTTGTTTGGTAATTTATTATATGAGAGTGTTAATTTTTGGTGACAGGAGACCTCCCACGGTGAGGGTCGAAAAATTTTAAATGCTTATAACTCGAGATCAAAGCGCGGTCAAATTTTGTTTGGTAATTTATTAAGAGACACTGTTACTTTTGGTGACAGGTGACCTCCCACCTTGGGGATCGAAAAATTTAAAATGCTTATAACTCGCGATCTAATTTTCGTATCGCGGCCAATTTTTTTTGGTAATTTATAGTGAGACAATGTTAATTTTAGTGACAGGAGATCTCCCATGGTGAGGGTCGAAAAATTTAAAACGCTTATAACTCGCGATCTAATTTTCGTAGCGCGGCCAAATTTTGTTTGATAATTTATTAGGAGACAGTGTTACTTTTGGTGACAGGAGACCCCCCCTCCCCACGGTGAAGGTCGCAAAATTTAAAATGCTTATAATTCGTGATCTAATTTTCGTAGAGCGGCCAAATTTCGTTTGGTAATTTTAATAAGACAATGTTAATTTTTGGTGACAGGAGACCCCCACGGTGAGGATCGGAAAATTTATAATGCTTGTAACTCGCGATCTAATTTTCGTAGCGCGGCCAAATTTTTTTGGTAAATTTTGTTTGGCATATCTTTTATCGCGGGTTTTGAGCGCGGCGAAAGAATCTAGAAATTCCGTAACGAGAAAAACCTAACACTCCGGCTAACGTCGCTTGAGTTTGACAGACTTCGGCACGGTATCCTTCGGTAGACTTCGGCAGACATTAAAGCGGTATTTTTCAGATATCTTGAGAATATCAAGTCTCAAACTTATGTTTTTTATTTCAGCTACCATAAACGTATATTTTCAATTATAAAAATTCCTGATTAACCTACATGTGTTTTAAGATAATAAAAATATTTTAAACGATATTAATTTCTCATTTATTCAATAAAAGAGAAAAAAAATATTTTGTTATCGGTGATCACGCTCAAAAAGTATAACTTGAATTAATATCAAAGACAAAAAAACTGCATAAATAAAAAGTAAATAAATAATTATGATTGCATAAGTTGATAAAAAATGCTATGCAATAGCTTTACCGCGGCAGTCCCCGAGTGCCACACGTCTTTTTTTTTCCGAAACCGTAGTAAGATAGTCAACAAACTGAAAAGGAACGATTATTTTTTGGATATCTCTGTCAAATCTAATGTAGCAATCGCGTTCTAACTGTAGAAAAAGTTTGAGAGGTTTATTGTAGTAAACTGTGTAATTTTTTATGAATATATCATTTATACTCGTACAAGAAAAATTAGGTTTTTATAAAGACAGCTTCAAATGTTGCAAGATTTTTGCTTATAATTTACTGGTTTAATATTATCTGTTATTAAATTAAAAAAAAAGATGAGGGGCTGTATTCAAATAGAGCACCAGTTACACACTATCGGTAGAACACAATATTGCTCGCAACTATTATATTTAGATACAGCCAGTAATCTTTCAATCCCTCATATTTTTAATTTATTTTTGGAACGGTGGATTTTAAGCTTATTTTTTTTCAAAAACAATTTTCAGAACTTTCATGCTATAATTTTTAGATTTAATTTAATTTGCCCAGTATACTTGGATAATACAATATTCACATTAAATTTTGGCTGCATTCGCGCATGCGCAAAGAAACGTTACTTGATAATCTTGCTCAAATTTCATTCATTTTAATTTTTAATTATAGAGTATTATAAACTATGTCTGGTGGGTGTACGGTCTGGTACAATGCAAAACTCTTCAAATTATAAACAAAAAAAAACTTTCCAAAATTTGGCATTGTTTGTATAATAACCTTTAATTCTCTGCGAGCTCCTGCTATACCCCCAAAAATTAACAAATTTCATTACAATAAACCTTTAAATCTTGTTTTGCAGTTTAATCACTTTTACTCCATTAGTTTTTACAGGGTTAACCAAAGTAAATTCGTTATTTTTTCAGTTTGTTGACGGTTTGCTTTCCTGTTTCCGGAAGAAAATTCTTTCCGGTCATGTATGACATATACTCTCTGTTTATAGTTTTAGGATAATCCCTCTTTATTTTTCTAATTACTTAACGATACGTATAAAATCGCAATTGTCCAGTCATCATTTATAATATAGTCTATTATTCGCAGTGAGAAGCATAAAAAAACCCGATATTTTATGCAATGAAACATATATTTTTTGCATGTACTTCTGTTTATCTTGAAATTGATGTTTTTCAAGTTTTAATAACTTTTTATACAGAGTTCTTAAAAAAATGCTAGCACTTGCAGATTTTATAAAGAAACTTGCTGGGATTTGCCTCATATTTTTTTACACTGGTTACTTTTGGCAAATTAATTGATTGTGGAATTTTAAAGGATAAATTTTATGATAATTAGGAGAGTTGAATTTCGGACTGGAAAAATGCAAAATAGGCATGGTGATATTATCTCATATTACTATGTAATACTTCACAAGCTAATAAAATTTTCAGTGTGAGTGATCTAGATTATTCAAAAAAATTAATCAGGAATGATAAATACAAATAATAATAATAATTGCAGCAGAATAACATTCAAAACTGTTAATGTACGTTTTATCAAGTTTTTTTTTTAAATCTATTATTTAAAAATATTGCGATTAAAGATAACATGTTCCTTCTATCACATTGCGAATTCCCACTCTGTGATAAAGAACTGTTTCGTGAACCTGCCAAAGCTTTTTAGTAATGGCAATGCAAGAAAGCATAGGCAAAAGTTGGTTGATGGAAGGGAATTTTGGCACTTTACTGTCCATCTACCCGTAGCACGTTCTTCACCTACGAAAGCAGGAAACAACATATTCCTCAAACAAGCTAATCAATTTTGGTATTTCTCTGACCTAGTCTTGAGACACTGTGCATTTTAAAGCACTATAATAGGAAGTTTGAGAATCGGGATTATTAACAATTTTTATTTTTAATTTAAGAAAAGTGTTTAAAAATACAAATTAGTTAATAGATGTGAAAGATTGAAAAATGTTCAAGAATTCCTTCAAAATCTACGAATTTTGTTTTGAAAAAATTACAACACTATTTTCACATTTTTGGCGGGAAAAATGCTGGCGTATTTTCAAAGGTAGACATTCTCCTTCAACCCTTGCCGAATGTCGTAGCTGCAAAATAAGGTAAACTAAAATATCGTAGCACCATATTTAGCTAAATAACTCACTTTTGGTGTAAAGTAACCAAATAAAAATCCAATAATATAAAAAATAAAGGATAATAAATATATAAAATATGATTTTAACAGAGAATTTTTATCGGTTCTGTAACTTTTATTATTGGTTCTCTAACTTCGGGCTACAAAATTCTACCGTTATCAATGCAAGGTACGAGCAATACCAAAATATACGAATGATATTACCAAGCATTGTACTAAAACCACATACTGTTAGGAAATAAAATAAAAAACGAGGAAAAGTAACATTTTTAAAATTATTAAAGACAAATCTAAAGAATCATTCCTATTATTACTGTTATGCGATCCAACAAAAGATTTAAAAAACACGTAATATGTAGGTATATGTAGGTTTATGTATAATCCATATTGAGATATAAAAGTTAAAGCACTAACTATTGAGTTAAAACACTAACTTTAATTTCAAGCCGCGCTTATAAAACAAATTTTACTAAAGCACGATCAATTAGTGAATGTGTTTGCTTGTTTCTCAGCACGATTCTTTCTTTTAAAGGTATCACTCATTGTGTTTTTATATGTTTTATAGAATAAATGTCTACGGTTTAAAAAATCATCGAAAACTACACGACCCGCAAAATTTTACTTTTGACCCGCTGTTGAGTCACTATCGATAATTTGGGAATTGCCAAACTAAATCATACTGAACTTAAAATCTGAACATATACTTTATTATCTTCGTAAAAACAGCCATATTAATTAATATTTTCTTAGCTAATATTGCTTTTGAATTTTTTACGGGATAAATGCTTTTATTTCTGTAGGAATACAAGTTTAAAAATTCAATTTTAATCTAAGAATTCATATATTTGGACATATTTTGCATAGCAATTTATTTCTTTATCAGCTTTTATCACGTATACTTATTCTAATATATAAATCCTGACTTACGTCTAGTTAAGTGAATATGCTTTTGAAATTTTTTTTCCTTTTCTAAACTGCTTATACAGATATTTTCTTTTAAAAAGTAGTTGATAAATAAATAAAACTAGATTTTAAGAGATTAGAAATAAGTATCGTTTTCTAAGAAAATTTTAGATTAACTGAACATTTTCAGTTTTAGAATTTTCTAAATTTCTCCCCAATACAAAATGGAAACCTTTATCATTCTCCACCCTTTACATGTTTAGACTTATTCTTTTGTCGTTTGGGGAAAGAAACAAGCCAGCATATTTTCCTTAAATTCCACAATTACGGTAAGATATAACAGTAATTAAAAGATCACTCTTCCAGACATTAAATCTTCCTTCCGCAGATTAACTTTCTGAAGCTCCATCATCTGGTAATTAACAAATCAATACTCTTTTTTTAAAGACTTTCTTAATGGTTCACGATTAGTTTTTTTAAAGGCTATTTGGAATAATGGTAATTTGATTTTATAACGTTGTATTTTTTTTTTTTAACTTTTATGGGAAAAAAGTATTAGATTCTAAATTGCTATTAAATTTTATCGCGTGGCTAAAAATGCTAAAATGCATCGCGTGATAAAAAAAATGTTTACACCAATTTTTCTAATACTTAGTCGATTTTATTGACTAAATGTAAAATATGTATGAATGCATGTAAAATATAACTATAAAATATCATTTTTATAGTATGATTGATATTAAATATAAATGTTGTATATTTCTTTAAAAAAAAATGAAACATTAATGTAATATTTTAAATTCTTTATTATCCTCACAGCAAACAAATGTTACACATACTGATTTCAAATACACTAGTAACATAAAGTACCTATTTTTATTTCCATCAATCGTTGACATACCAAGAAAACATTTCATTGAATTTGGTATTTTTTATGATTTACATATAATTTGCAATGTAATCTTTTTTGATCTAATCAAAATGTGATGTATTGATTCCGAGGATCTTCATTGGTTCACTGTAATACACTCAGATAAGTGTTTAACATATTATTATAGCTGCAAGACAAGAAGCTTTGGATGATGATAGTTTTAGCTACAAAATCAGAAGGTTTCGTATAATGATAGTGGTTTGAAACCAGAACTATTAGAAAGTGAGAGAACTGTGCAAGATTTTTGGAGTTTTACTTGAAGCTAAAACATTTATCATCGTATATTTCACCAATTTCAGATTAGCCTACAATAACAGACACATACTCTGCAAAATTATACTTTAAAGACGTTCATTGATCTTTTACTAAATTTTTTTTGTAGCAGAATATTTACCTCATTTAATGGAAAAAAATCTGAGATATTGCTGACAGTACTTTACAAAATTTCTGGTACTTAAACATCTAAAATTAAGTCTGTAATAATATAACATGGTTAGTAGATTTCAACAAAAGCAAATAATATTACAAGCAAAATACAATATGTTTGGTTGCAATTCTACAGAACTGTCCAAAACATGATATTTTTAACAGTGTTTTCTACAAGTAAAATATTGCTGGTGCTGGGTTATTTAGAAAAATGAATTTGAAAAAAGAGAACTACCTTAAGGGGACGGTGGACGTTATTATTATTTTTTTTTTAATTTTCATCATATCAATATTAAAATTTGTGCATATACATTTCACGAATAGTGTATAGAGCACCTTCAAAAAATTTCCAATCTTAATGAAATTTTAATTTTTTAAATGAAATTTTAAAATGAACCACTTGTCTTAATTTGTGACATATTTTCTTGCTTTTGCATTTTTATCAATTAAAATTATATTATAACCCAGGTAAAAAAATCAGCAAAAAGCCTTTAGAAAAAATAAGATTTCACAGGGATTTAGAAGGTTTCTACAGGGATTTTGAAGGCAAATTAAAAGCTCAGGTTTATTTGAGGGAATTTACTGTTAATCAAAAGATTTTATGCAGGCATTTATCTGACCTCCAAATTACTAATCTGGTATTTTGAAGGTCACTTCAGGTATTTTGAAGGAAATTGAAAACTGAACAAAATGCAAAGATTTTTAAAGGTTGTATAGAGGCTTTTATCAGCAAGTTAATGGCTTTCAATTTACCGTTAGTGACTTAGCAGATTTTTGATAAGTATACTTCAGGTATTTTGAAGGAAAATATTGCCTTCAATTTACCTTCAGTGACTTAGCTAATTTTTGATAAGTGTACTTCAGGTATTTTGAAGAAAAATATAGCCTTCAATTTGCCTTTAGTGACTTAATGACTTGGTGAATATTTACAATTTCTTAGTTCAAGCCTTCGTTTTGTTACGTGAGGACGTGTCCCAGAAATGCTCTTCAAAATACAAGAATAGGCGCAACCCACGGCCCGCGGGACAGGAACATTCTGTTGATTTAGATGCGTTAATATCTCAGCTACATTTTGAGGTAAGTTGCATGTTTTTAGGACAATTATTAATTGAATTATAAGTAATTAATTATCACATCCCTTTGCCAATTAATTCTATTGGCGTTTACAGATACTAAGTTCCACAATTCTAAGAATTTAATTGCTTAAACTCTTAATTAAAAATTTTCAAATCATGTAAAAATCATCTCCATAGTCAAATTTTCAATCAAGATTAGTTTATAAAAATTTTCTCATAAAAATTCTAACATTAATTAAAGTTTTATTATTATTTCTTCCAAATTAATCTGGAACCACGTGTGAATTCGAGCTAAATAACGCTAAGTTCAGCCTAATGGGGATAAGTATTAAGATATATATCGAAAAGATAGCGTCTCGTTCACCCCTGCCGGCAGCAATTCAGACCCCGTAGCGACCACGTGAAATTTCTGAACTTTGAAAAAAATCTCAAGATTAAAAAACTTCAAGACAATACACTGGCCTCAAATGTACCCCGTAAATATATACTGTAATTATATTTATATATTGTAATTATATGCATTTATATAAAAAACTTTAACTATTTTCTCCATTTTTAATGTTTTAATTTCTAAACTTAGAATATTTTTCGACTTTTTTTTTTTTCATTTTTTCGCAAAAATATTTTTTTTCGAATTTTTAGATAAAAACTGGGAAATTGACTAATTATTACATAAAATTAACGATTTTAATTAATTTTCTTTAAAATTAATTTTTTTTTTTTTTTAGTACGGCATTTTTGTTTTTACCGGTGGTCGGCATGATTACGCCGCACTCACCTTACTATCCATCCAGCCGTAAAACACTAATTTCTAATTATCTGATTAATTAATTAATATTTATTTTTTTCCGCTGGGTTCCTATACCTACGACTTCCAAATTGGGGGTAGGAGGGGTTATTGTTTATTTTGAGTACAATTGAGAAATGTGAAATTTAAATCTTTGTTTTCACACATACAAAGGGAAATTGCAGGTTTTTTACCTTCAAGAAACCTTAGTTCCAAATACCTGTAAAATACCTGAATATTGTTTTTTCAGGGAAAATGCGGGTTTTTTACTTTCAAGAAAACTTAGTTCCAAATACCTTCAAAATACCTGAATATTTTACTTTCAGGGAAAGTGCAGGTTTTTTGCCTTTAAAAAACCTTAGTTCCAAATACCGGTAATTTACCTGAATTTTTTTTTAAGGTTTTTTGCTGATTTTTTTACCTGGGAAACAAATTTGTGTAAGGTTTTTTTTAATCTCTTGAATAGTTAATATTACACGGATTTTTTTTCTAAATTCCATATTGATTTTCATCAAAATTTTGGCTTTTAGTAAGTAAAGAATTAAATTTGACTATCTTAATGAAGACGAATTTAAAAAAAAAGCTTACATAATTTCTTTTTAAACAATATCACGATAGTTCGTTATCAATATTATAAATATTGATAAAAAAGTACGTCGCAAGGAGCATTCCAAAAATCTAAAAACACTGAAATATTAGTTTTAAGAAAAACAGATTTAAAGTATATAAATACACTTACCTTTATTATTTAATTCTTAAAACCTTCATAAATAATATTTTAATAAGAAAAAACTGTTTTGGGATTATTATACAATAGAAATAGACATTTTTTGCGAAGGTTTTGCTCAAATAAAGGTCCGCTGTCCCCTTAACTGTGTCCCATTCACGATTACTCTTTTGAAATTTGAACGTAGCATTATTTACTTAAAATATGCGTATACAAATTAGTAAAATAAATACATATTGTAAGTGTAATTATATGCAGTGAAACAAAGAGTGTGATAATTCAAGTGCCTAATGTTCAAGGTAATTTATTTTATAATTTTCTGTTTAATCATTTGGTGAAAAATTAGCTTAAACTTTTATTTCAGTGCATATAAATCTACAGAAATTCATCTTTTACGTATCCGTTTTACCTAAACAAATGAACAGAGATAAAACTATATAGTTCAAATATTTTTAAATGATACATTACCATGCAAAAATTTTTATAATATAAAAATTTACAAGAACGGAAGAAAATTAATTCAGATATTTTCTAGTTTTCGACACAGCCATTTAGTAAAAAAAAAGAAAAATAGTAATCAGTATTTATTTTTTGTAGAGATGATTCTACAGAATCTGAGGTTTTCTGTATCACTTTTTACATAAAAAAATGAAATATGCATAAAAAAAATTTTTATTTAAAATATTTTTGCTGACCCAATCGATTTCAAATTATTTGAAATTATAAAAATGTTTAAAAATGCAAAACCACAAAAAAGATATTCAGATAATTAAAAATATAGAAAAAAGTTTCTGAAGATATTTGAATTGATGAAATGTAATAATAATAATAATAATAAATCTTTGAATATCAAGAAGATTTTTAACAGAAATAAATAAATATAGCAATTCTCACAAGATATGAGGAATATTTATTTTTGAAACCTGATATAAGAAAAGTATCTGGGTCTGAAATGTTCTGCAGAAAAATAAAAGATTTTTGAAATAAAGCCTTTAGGGTATCAGATGTGAAGTGATTCTTTTCCACGGATTCATGTTCGATTTTCTTTCTTCTTTCTTCTAATCATGTTCTTTCATCATTATCTTTTCTTATACCTAATTATATACAATAGTTTTGAACATTTTTCAGAATTTTACTATCAAATTAATTTTTAAGAATGTATTAAGTATTAGTGAAGTTAAATTTTTCGTTATTTAAGAAAATTATATTTGATTTTATACTTTTATCTAGGTTAAACTATAAAGAAATGGAAAATTTCATGAAACAACGTAGACTTAACTTTAATTGACATAATAAAAAAAAGAATTATCAAAGTCATGCAAAAAAATATTTTTTTATAACGCAAATATTTCTAAATCAAAATATATTGTAAATCCCTGTAACTAAGCTGAAATTTCTCACGATAAGGGATTTTGAAAGTATACTTAAATTTTCTAAATGAAACTATAATTAAAAGTTGTTTCCATATATTTATATTTAAATCCCTGTACTTGATCTCAAATTGATATTTAATACAAGATAAAATTTGCAACAAGAATAAAGTAGTACACACAACTGAAAACTTATTGTATATTTTTCTATACAGCCGGTGATAGAAACTGTAGGTAAATATAAATATATAATTTTTGAAGTTTTGAAGTTTTTATCCATTTTTACTTAAAAATAATAAAGAAACTTACGTAAAATGATCAAGATAAAATATTTTTTATGATACTTAACAGTACAGATAATTTGAAAATATATAAGTGTCTACAAAAAAACTCAATGCAGAGATTCTTAGAATTTAAAATTTAAAAGTTGTTGCAAGTGTATAACAAGAAGTATTTTAATAGACATCAATAAATATAGCAATTATTACAAAATACCTATCAGGTATGTGTATACCTGCAACCTCATATGAAAAACTTATCCATGTTTTAAATGTTTTACAGAAAAACAAAAAGATTTTTTCAATAAGGACTTATGGATATCAGAATGAAATGATTCTTTTCCACAAATTTATAATCAATTTCTCTTCAAATTTTCTCAATCATGTTCCTATTTTCTTTTCAAGTACCTAATTATGTACAATACTTTCTGAAGATTTTTCGGATTTTAATACCGAAATTATTTTTAAGAATTTGTTGAGTAATATTGAAGTTAAATTTTTAATTTCTTTTTTTTAAGAAAATTCTTTTTTAATTATATATTATTATCAAATTTGAACTTTAAATAAACAGTAAATTTCATGAAGCAACCTTATTTTAACTATGATATAAGTAGCCTAAAAATCAGAATTATCAAAATCTATACAATTATATATATATATGCAGTGTGTCCAATAAATGACTGACCCATTTTGAATTTAAATAACAAAGAGAAATAAAAATGCGCGGTTTGCTGCATTGTTATTAGAAAATCAATAAATTTTTATATATACACTTTCTTAAAATAGTTCAAAATTCGGCCAAACGATGGCGCTGGCGGCGCAACAGGCTGTCCAAATTCAGACATTACTCTAATTTTCATTTGCATGAGCCAATCGGCTGATTTCGCAGAGTCAAATCTTAGTCGACACGTTGAATCGACTCTCCATTCACCTACAGAAATAGAGTTTGTTGAAGGGTAACAAATTAAAACTAATATTTATGATTGAATAATGTCTACTTTTTTTAAAAAAACCAACGAAACTTACTTTTTAATAAGCATTGACTTTTCACACATTTACTAAGGGTAGTGTAAAAAAAGTTTTTGTAACTGGTTAACTGATTCTCTTTTTACGTGTAATAAATTGGAAATATGGGATAAACACCACTTTTTTAAGTTAAAAAAATCTTAATATTTAATCAAATAATTTATTCCATTAAATAGTATGAAATTGTATCTCAAAAAATTAGTAATGTCAAAAAACTTTAAAAGATGAATCAAGCAAACTCTTCTTGCCTGCACGTTGTGTATTGAAATCAGAAGTTAAAACAGTAGTACGCAAACATTGGTGGACCAGGTGTCCAATAAATGACTGACCCATTTTGAATTTAAATAACAAAGAAACGGTTTGAGATAAAAATGCGCGGTTTGCTGCATTGTTATTAGAAAATCAATAAATTTTTATATATACACTTTCTTAAAATAGTTCAAAATTCGGCCAAACGATGGCGCTGGCGGCGCAACAGGCTGTCCAAATTCAGACATTACTCTAATTTTCATTTGCATGAGCTAATCGGCTGATTTCGCAGAGTCAAATCTTAGTCGACATGTTGAATCGACTCTCCATTCACCTACAGAAATAGAGTTTGTTGAAGGGTAACAAATTAAAACTAATATTTATGATTGAATAATGTCTACTTTTTTTAAAAAAACCAACGAAACTTACTTTTTAATAAGAATTGACTTTTCACATATTTACTAAGGGTAGTGTAAAAAAATGTTTTTGTAACTGGTTAACTGATTCTCTTTTTACGTGTAATAAATTGGAAATATGGGATAAACACCACTTTTTTAAGTTAAAAAAATCTTAATATTTAATCAAATAATTTATTCCATTAAATAGTATGAAATTGTATCTCAAAAAATTAGTAATGTCAAAAAACTTTAAAAGATGAATCAAGCAAACTCTTCTTGACTGCACGTTGTGTATTGAAATCAGAAGTTAAAACAGTAGTACGCAAACATTGGTGGACCAGGTGTCCAATAAATGACTGACCCATTTTGAATTTAAATAACAAAGAAACGGTTTGAGATAAAAATGCGCGGTTTGCTGCATTGTTATTAGAAAATCAATAAATTTTTATATGTACACTTTCTTAAAATAGTTCAAAATTTGGCCAAACGATGGCGCTGGCGGCGCAACAGGCTGTCCAAATTCAGACATTACTCTAATTTTCATTTGCATGAGCTAATCGGCTGATTTCGCAGAGTCAAATCTTAGTCGACATGTTGAATCGACTCTCCATTCACCTACAGAAGTAGAGTTTGTTGAAGGGTAACAAATTAAAACTAATATTTATGATTGAATAATGTCTACTTTTTTTAAAAAAAACCAACGAAACTTACTTTTTAATAAGCATTAACTTTTCACACATTTACTAAGGGTAGTGTAAAAAAATGTTTTTGTAACTGGGTAACTGATTCTCTTTTTACGTGTAATAAATTGGAAATATGGGATAAACACCACTTTTTTAAGTTAAAAAAATCTTAATACTTAATCAAATAATTTATTCCATTAAATAGTATGAAATTGTATCTCAAAAAATTAGTAATGTCAAAAAACTTTAAAAGATGAATCAAGCAAACTCTTCTTGCCTGCACGTTGTGTATTGAAATCAGAAGTTAAAACAGTAGTACGCAAACATTGGTGGACCAGGTGTCCAATAAATGACTGACCCATTTTGAATTTAAATAACAAAGAAACGGTTTGAGATAAAAATGCGCGGTTTGCTGCATTGTTATTAGAAATTCAATAAATTTTTATATATACACTTTCTTAAAATAGTTCAAAATTCGGCCAAACGATGGCGCTGGCGGCGCAACAGGCTGTCCAAATTCAGACATTACTCTAATTTTCATTTGCATGAGCTAATCGGCTGATTTCGCAGAGTCAAATCTTAGTCGACATGTTGAATCGACTCTCCATTCACCTACAGAAATAGAGTTTGTTGAAGGGTAACAAATTAAAACTAATATTTATGATTGAATAATGTCTACTTTAAAAAAAAAAAAAAACCAACGAAACTTACTTTTTAATAAGCATTGACTTTTCACACATTTACTAAGGGTAGTGTAAAAAAATGTTTTTGTAACTGGTTAACTGATTCTCTTTTTACGTGTAATAAATTGGAAATATGGGATAAACACCACTTTTTTAAGTTAAAAAAATCTTAATATTTAATCAAATAATTTATTCCATTAAATAGTATGAAATTGTATCTCAAAAAATTAGTAATGTCAAAAAACTTTAAAAGATGAATCAAGCAAACTCTTCTTGCCTGCACGTTGTGTATTGAAATCAGAAGTTAAAACAGTAGTACGCAAACATTGGTGGACCAGGTGTCCAATAAATGACTGACCCATTTTGAATTTAAATAACAAAGAAACGGTTTGAGATAAAAATGCGCGGTTTGCTGCATTGTTATTAGAAAATCAATAAATTTTTATATATACACTTTCTTAAAATAGTTCAAAATTCGGCCAAACGATGGCGCTGGCGGCGCAACAGGCTGTCCAAATTCAGACATTACTCTAATTTTCATTTGCATGAGCTAATCGGCTGATTTCGCAGAGTCAAATCTTAGTCGACATGTTGAATCGACTCTCCATTCACCTACAGAAATAGAGTTTGTTGAAGGGTAACAAATTAAAACTAATATTTATGATTGAATAATGTCTACTTTTTTTAAAAAAACCAACGAAACTTACTTTTTAATAAGCATTGACTTTTCACACATTTACTAAGGGTAGTGTAAAAAAATGTTTTTGTAACTGGTTAACTGATTCTCTTTTTACGTGTAATAAATTGGAAATATGGGATAAACACCACTTTTTTAAGTTAAAAAAATCTTAATATTTAATCAAATAATTTATTCCATTAAATAGTATGAAATTGTATCTCAAAAAATTAGTAATGTCAAAAAACTTTAAAAGATGAATCAAGCAAACTCTTCTTGACTGCACGTTGTGTATTGAAATCAGAAGTTAAAACAGTAGTACGCAAACATTGGTGGACCAGGTGTCCAATAAATGACTGACCCATTTTGAATTTAAATAACAAAGAAACGGTTTGAGATAAAAATGCGCGGTTTGCTGCATTGTTATTAGAAGATCAATAAATTTTTATATATACACTTTCTTAAAATAGTTCAAAATTCGGCCAAACGATGGCGCTGGCGGCGCAACAGGCTGTCCAAATTCAGACATTACTCTAATTTTCATTTGCATGAGCTAATCGGCTGATTTCGCAGAGTCAAATCTTAGTCGACATGTTGAATCGACTCTCCATTCACCTACAGAAATAGAGTTTGTTGAAGGGTAACAAATTAAAACTAATATTTATGATTGAATAATGTCTACTTTTTTTAAAAAAACCAACGAAACTTACTTTTTAATAAGCATTGACTTTTCACACATTTACTAAGGGTAGTGTAAAAAAATGTTTTTGTAACTGGTTAACTGATTCTCTTTTTACGTGTAATAAATTGGAAATATGGGATAAACACCACTTTTTTAAGTTAAAAAAATCTTAATATTTAATCAAATAATTTATTCCATTAAATAGTATGAAATTGTATCTCAAAAAATTAGTAATGTCAAAAAACTTTAAAAGATGAATCAAGCAAACTCTTCTTGACTGCACGTTGTGTATTGAAATCAGAAGTTAAAACAGTAGTACGCAAACATTGGTGGACCAGGTGTCCAATAAATGACTGACCCATTTTGAATTTAAATAACAAAGAAACGGTTTGAGATAAAAATGCGCGGTTTGCTGCATTGTTATTAGAAAATCAATAAATTTTTATATGTACACTTTCTTAAAATAGTTCAAAATTTGGCCAAACGATGGCGCTGGCTGTGATGTAGAATCACATATAGTTTTCTTAAATTTTACATTTTTCTAAATTACCGTTAAAACTAATCTTTAATTAAATGTCCATTTTATCTTAACGTTTATTTTCGATTCCACAATAGCTTTCCGTTCAAAAGAAAAGAAAGAAAAACATCTAGCATCTGCCTTATTACTGAAAAACGGCTATCAGATAAAGAGAATTCATTAAGATGCGTATTTCACCCTTGCGGGAAACAAATAAAAAAAAGAATAAAGTTCGAATGTGTTTGCGGTCAGTGAAATTTCATTTTCCTCTCTGCGTAATTTTAAGTATAACTTATTCGTTGCATATGAGTCTTTTTATGTACATAATGGTTGTTATGTCTTTTGAGAACATTTTCCCAAAATATGCTCCTAACGTACGAATTGGCAGTCGGATTCCTTTTTGGCGTATTTTTTAGGACTGCTGTTTTCTGGTTACCCTGCTATTAAATTCAAAATCCTTTTATTGTTTAAGCGTAACAGACAATTTTGCGGAGATGATATCAGTCATTTTTCATATGCTTAATGTCGCCAATTGTGTTATGCCAATGTGTGAATTTTTCAGTGAGGAATTAATTGCCTCCCTCTCGCTTCATGAACTCAGTCATGTGAAGACTGTTTTCTTAAAAAATGCGTTCAGGCACCATCCCTAACTTTTCTGTATGAAACTCTTAAATTTTGAAGTTTACTGCAAATAAATAATTTTTCTTAAAGAGCATTTATTGTCTTAAGCGATCATAGCCTATAACTAGCGAATGCATTTTTTAAAAAGAACCTGTCAACATACTTTAAATTACAGATCCATACTATATAAATTTATCGTGCCTACACCAGGCATTCGCAATTTTTTTTAAACGTCAAGGGATGGTGCCTGCTTTAGTTGCCTGCTTTAGTTGCCTGCTTTTAGTTGCCTGCTTCGATTTGCTTGAAAGTTTAGTTTCTGGACTATTTATTAGCACTTATCTGGACTATATCTGGACTATTATCTGGACTATTTATCTACCTGAGTAGTATGACATTATCTTATTCATTGGATGTTTACATGATTTTTGAAAGCCTATTCCCCCGACAGATGACTATCTATTACGTTTTCGGAATATAGACTATTAGCTATTACGAGTGTTCTCAGTTCATAGAACATAGTTTGGAGTGCCTATAGAATGCGGACTGTCGCTGCCGGATTTTTCCCTGATGGATCGCATTGGAATTGTGTCCCGGCGCCGAACCATTATTCATGTTGGATGCGGCTGATTTTTCTGATCGAAGAATTTCACGAGGCTCAGCGTAAACAACTCCCGCTCGTTAACGCCTGGTCCTGCCGATGTAGGCCTAAGAATCTGTGGTAGATTGTGGTGACTCATACTTCATCTCCGTTCAACTCGCAGCCTTGCTTTCGGCAATATAGTGCATGTTATTTCTACTTTGTGTACTTCAGTAGTTTTTGTTTACTTCAGAGATGGATCGTGCGCAGTGTGCTCAGTGCTACAGATTTTCGTGTTTGATCTGCAATTTAATCTACATTCATAGATTAGGTGTTTTTGCGCTGGATTTTGTGTGTCTTCGATTGCCAACGTACATATATTGCATCTCTTCAAAAATTAAAAAAAAAGGAATTGTCGAAATCTATTATGAAAAGAAGTAAAAAATTAGCGCACTCGTGAGAATGCTGCCAAATTAAAACAATGGAGTGATTAAAAAAAAAAAAGATAGTGAAGAATATAAATAAACATCTGCGGTATAAAATGTGAGTACGAGAAAATATATGCATTTTATATTTTATGATTTTAATGCTCAATCTCTATTTTAATTACATGACTTTTTTGTTATTATTTTAGAACAATATGATGAGTGATTTTATTTCAATTATTGTTTATTATGCATTGTTTTCTCATGCTCATATTTATTTTTATGAATAATAATAGTTAGAAGTTTTCTTAGATTACGTCGAAATATTTCATAGTTCTACAAATGCTATTTTAGAAATAAGACGCCAAATATGATAACAGGATAAAAGGATATTTTTCATATAACTAAATATCTATCAACTGTGCACTCTTACTGAAATTTCATTCAAAGTATTAAGACAATCTTAAAAAAAAAAATTCGGAATATTGACTTCATAAATCGTATTTTTTTTGGATGATTGTGCTAAAGAAAAAAAACTCTATTATTTTACTTATTTTCTTTAAATATTACATTTTTATTTACTTTGCAATGCGATTCTTTTTGAACTATTACAATCTGACATTCATATGCATGCATTTACAGTTTTATATATTTCTTTACCTGATTTTATAAGATGACTGAAAAAAAAAAAAAATAGAGGTTAATGGTAAGTTAATGGTGCATCTAAAACATTCATGTTTCCAGATAAATAAGAGAGAATGTTTTTGTGTCAGACTATTATTTTTGCATATTAGGAAAGTTAAAAAAAAAAAGGTATGAAGAAAGATAAATATGAATACTTGTAATAAATAAAGATGTATGCACCTCTCTAGATATTTGACACTGCCTTCCTCTTAAGATACGTAAAATTGTATCATTTCAATTATATTTTATTATGCTTTGAAAATTCCATAATCAAAGGGTAAGTTATGTTTTACTGTGTTTCTATTGAGTATTATTTACAGATAATACATTATTTTTATATTTGTACTTAAAAGTATTTACCATTTTTCTTTATTGCATAATTGAATATGTGTAATCAATATCTTTAAAGCAGCATTTTCTATTAATTATATCCATTTAAGTAGAGCTATTTCTTGCAGCTAAATATTACAGAATTTTTTTGTTTCTTT
The DNA here is from genome assembly GCA_964019185.1 of Maratus speculifer. Lineage (NCBI taxonomy): Eukaryota > Metazoa > Arthropoda > Arachnida > Araneae > Salticidae > Maratus > Maratus speculifer. Next base: position 435,953,857 of record OZ025291.1, on the reverse strand, counting down.
ATTCTGAGTATATAAAGAATACAACTGTTTTATAACATAAAATATTTAAATGTACTACATGCATGATTATTCTTCATCAGTAATTATAACCTTATAAGAACTTTCATTTTAAAGGTTATTTCATAAAAATATATCTAGATAATTTTCTTAAAATATTATAGTATTTCTTAGACATTTATTTGATAATATACAGAATGGTCTTACAATTTTTATATAATCAATGTGTATGTTTTTTTTATTACATAGGTATAGGTAATTAATTTTATATGCCTTTTATATATTTGTGTATAGATACCTTATTTTTAATGTTCATAACATATAAAGTTCATTAAGTGGTATATCACGTCATACCATTATAAAAATATTTTATGTGTTGACATGTTGACAAATTTAGAAATATAATGAATAAGGCGAGAAGCTTAAATTTATTTTCGCTTATGGTAAACTTTTCACTTGTTTTTACTACACTTTAAATAATTGACAGCAATTAGACATTGCATAATTTACATTTTAAAATATTCTCGCAAATATTATATGTTTTTAAGTTTGGAGATCTTATGTGTAAAATATAATATTTTCTTTAATTAAATTATCTCAACCTGTCACAAGCTTTCCTCTTAACTTTTTAACGCCTGCTCGAGTCATCAATATTATTATTAATACTAACAGAAAGAGAGATTTTATTTATTTCATTAATGCAGTTAAAACATATAACGTACCAGTAGATATTTTAAGTCAATTGTATGCCGTGTTATTGCATACCTGCACACATTTTTTTGAGATGTGAAATCTCAGTATTTTTAAAATTCAGTTAATATTTTTATTTTTGTTTCTAATATTTAGTGACTGTTTTCGATAGATTTCTTCTTGCATTGTGTTATTTTCTAGAGGTAGCACAATGTCAAGAATGTTTTTTTAGGGGTTTCTTTTCCTTTTGGGGGTAAGATGGCCACTTGCCTACGAAAAGGGAGAGAATGTTTGTCTTCATTTACAAAATTCATCAATTCATTTTTTTAAAATTTACTATTATTAGACACTTTGCTAAATTCTCACCGTTTTTTTCATGTGCAGAACTTTTTTAATTTTTTATTTGTTTGGACATGACATTACTGAAGAGCGACCTCGCGGTTTTCAAATTAATTCGTTAGAATATATTTCACAGAGATTTCCTTTTTCTTGCAACTCTTGTACATATTTGTTGTGGTTTCATATTCAACCTGGCTTTACATGCATACACATACTTACACTTCATTCTCACAAAATTATTTTTGGTTATGGTTCAAAGATATCACTTGCCTTGGTTGAATTCAGTCATAATTTTTATGTACTTCTGTAATATTTTTTCTACATACTGTGTCATGATCACATTCCTTTTATTTTACTCTGCAGACAAAAAAACTATTTTGTTTTACATAATTTTACACTCATTCATGCTGGTTGGTTTACTGTTAGGAACAGGCATTTTTCCTCTTTTGAAGTTTAAATTGTTATAAATACACTTTATTTACATCTTCAATTATTTTAGACACTTGTTTTTTGTTTTGTCATATAATGTATTAGTTCCTGGTACACATGAGAATTTTGTTCATAGAAAAAACACAGGAGTTCATCGCACATTCTTTGTTCATTGATATTACACTAGTTCATCGCTTTACTTTCCATTCTTGTTGTACATGGGGAACTAGTTACATTCATTTTTTTTAAACAAAAAATCGCTTTCTTCCTGGTCATTTTAGTTCGCCGAATAAACAACTTAGTTCATAGCATATTTACATGATTAATTATGGAAATTCTACACAGTAGTTCATCGATTTTTTTTCCACTTTGGTTCATAGAATATTTACACGTTTTAGTTATAGAAATTTTACACATTAGTTCATCGATTTTTCACATTAGTTCATAGAATATTTACATGTTTGTTTATAGAATTTTACACGTTAGTTCATCGATGTTTTTCACATTAGTTCATAGAGATTTTATACATGTGTTCAGTCATGTCGTACGTTGTAGGTCATAGAGATGTACACTTTAGTTCGTTGAAGTTTTATATTATTGTTCATAGATTGTTTACACATTAGTTCAATGAAAATATACATCTTTGTTCATAGAATATGTAAAACATTACTTCTTAGAAAGTAAACCACATTTTAATGTACATTATCTTTAAGATATAATTTGGAACCTCTTTTTAATTATTTTTGTTAGATAAAACAGTAGTTTTTTTTAATCTATTTTTTTCTAAAAATCCATACAACACTCAGGAAACTGCCAGCACATACGTTAAGGATTTTAATATAGGAAATAAATTATAATATGTACATGCCTTTCCACATACATTTTTCTTTACTGATAAAATTTGACTGGTTGGACGCGGATGGTGACTCGATGCTAATTATATCATTTCACAAAATGATTCTTCTCAAAAGAGTATAATATATCTTTAAAATTGGACATGTTTCTGATACAATATTATTTTGGTTCTTGTCACTAGTTAGATATACTTTTATCTTTAAAAGTATATATGCTAGAACATGTATGACCATTACATCATTTGTACTTTCCTCTATTTTAAATGACACTTTAAATTTTCACACATTTAAGCTTTTAGAAATACATGCACTTACTGCAGTTTGTTTAGATCACCATGTACACACAAAAATATTGTAAGCATTTTTATTATTTTACAATAATCACAATTGTTTTGGCATGACTCTAAGCTATACCTTAAACATCAAGAGTATTTAAATCGAGAAAGTTAAATACTTTTACAGTTTTTAATTGTACATATTTGTCACGTTTGATATTCCGGTAATATTTTATGCCTATACACTTAATTTTTTTAACCTTTTGCTAACCATAGTATTCGACAGTTTTTTACACTTCACACATAGTTCATAGTTAAAACACGTAGTTCACTGTAGCTGGTTTAGAGTTTAACCAGAGTTTCTTTTTACATAACACATGTAGTTCTTTGAGACAAGTTAACCCTTATTCATTGAGTTGTTTAATGATTGTTAATTCATTAATTACGTAATTGAATGTCACTCATTGGTAGGTGTTTTGGGGTTCTTGCACACATACTGTCTGTTTCTTACGTTAGCAAAAAAAAAAAAAAAAAAAAAAAAAAAATCCTAATTTGTTTTTCTACACAATCGCGAGAGCGTTGCTTGGCATGCGGCAATGGTATTTACAATGGTATTTTATTTTACAAAGGTTTTACAATGTTACTTTTGCGGCATGCTACGCGGATGAGCTTGTGGTCTGTGGATAACAATTTTGTGGGATTTCACCTTTCTTATTTTTCCCTCATCAATGGCATTCCTTGTGGTCCAAGTCATTTCACGTGAATATATATATATTTATTGTTCACGAATTTTCTTATAGGTAATGCACAGGTTTTCATTTTTCTTATTACATACATGCAGCCTTCTCCTGGTTTATACCAGTTAATTCTTTAGCACATATTAATTGAGGCTGAGTTCACACACACACACACAATTTTTCTCTTCAGTATTACCTGTTGCACAATTCACTTAAAATTTCATTTTTCTCATACATTTTTACATTTAAAAGATTACATGATGGAATAACTCAATTTTTTTTACACAAGTAAAGGCTTATTAAATCACAGTTTTATTTAAACTACATTTACATTAAGACAGGGGAATACAGTTGTCACATGGAATTAAATGGCTTATGACAGTGTTTGAGGTATTTTTTTTATATCCTGATTTTCTACAGTTTTTATTACTGTCTTCTTTACCTTATATCTATCTCATGAATATACATTTGTTTAACATTCATGTTGAGAGATAAAAAAAAAATAATCTTTAAAAAACAGAAAGAAGCTTAAAACCCATACTTTCGGTCATTATTATGGGCATTATTTCTGGATTCTTAATTATTTACATTATTTTTTTATCTGTGTGTTATATTATGTCTTTTGTTGCATTATATTACTCGAGTATCTTATTTTATTTTATTATAATATTGATCAATATATATGTATTTAATGTTTATTATTGAAAACATTTTGAAACTTATAGCCAGCTGGTAAGTGACTTGTTTACTTAGGCCTAATGTATTTTTATTTTGTATGTGCACATTTCTGATACAGGTCATCGTCTAAATAAGACGAATTGAAGAGTGATCACAAATTTTATTAATGAAGCTGCAGCTGTTTCTAAATAGAAACAATATACCTGTATGACAAAATTTATGGTACCAATATATTATATCATTATATAGATACTTTTGGGATGGTTGCCTGCTTAGAGAAAAGTTCAATTGCTGTTTACTTTATGTAGTAAAGGTTTGGTTTGTTTTCATGAACATTTTACACATTATTACTTGTAAGAGCATATGAAAATTGATTTTTCTCCCTTCATGTACATTTATAGATTTTTTTTTTCTCGCCTGTGAAAGGGGTGATATATGTGATGTAGAATCACATATAGTTTTCTTAAATTTTACATTTTTCTAAATTACCGTTAAAACTAATCTTTAATTAAATGTCCATTTTATCTTAACGTTTATTTTCGATTCCACAATAGCTTTCCGTTCAAAAGAAAAGAAAGAAAAACATCTAGCATCTGCCTTATTACTGAAAAACGGCTATCAGATAAAGAGAATTCATTAAGATGCGTATTTCACCCTTGCGGGAAACAAATAAAAAAAAGAATAAAGTTCGAATGTGTTTGCGGTCAGTGAAATTTCATTTTCCTCTCTGCGTAATTTTAAGTATAACTTATTCGTTGCATATGAGTCTTTTTATGTACATAATGGTTGTTATGTCTTTTGAGAACATTTTCCCAAAATATGCTCCTAACGTACGAATTGGCAGTCGGATTCCTTTTTGGCGTATTTTTTAGGACTGCTGTTTTCTGGTTACCCTGCTATTAAATTCAAAATCCTTTTATTGTTTAAGCGTAACAGACAATTTTGCGGAGATGATATCAGTCATTTTTCATATGCTTAATGTCGCCAATTGTGTTATGCCAATGTGTGAATTTTTCAGTGAGGAATTAATTGCCTCCCTCTCGCTTCATGAACTCAGTCATGTGAAGACTGTTTTCTTAAAAAATGCGTTCAGGCACCATCCCTAACTTTTCTGTATGAAACTCTTAAATTTTGAAGTTTACTGCAAATAAATAATTTTTCTTAAAGAGCATTTATTGTCTTAAGCGATCATAGCCTATAACTAGCGAATGCATTTTTTAAAAAGAACCTGTCAACATACTTTAAATTACAGATCCATACTATACTGGCGGCGCAACAGGCTGTCCAAATTCAGACATTACTCTAATTTTCATTTGCATGAGCTAATCGGCTGATTTCGCAGAGTCAAATCTTAGTCGACATGTTGAATCGACTCTCCATTCACCTACAGAAATAGAGTTTGTTGAAGGGTAACAAATTAAAACTAATATTTATGATTGAATAATGTCTACTTTTTTTAAAAAAACCAACGAAACTTACTTTTTAATAAGCATTAACTTTTCACACATTTACTAAGGGTAGTGTAAAAAAATGTTTTTGTAACTGGGTAACTGATTCTCTTTTTACGTGTAATAAATTGGAAATATGGGATAAACACCACTTTTTTAAGTTAAAAAAATCTTAATACTTAATCAAATAATTTATTCCATTAAATAGTATGAAATTGTATCTCAAAAAATTAGTAATGTCAAAAAACTTTAAAAGATGAATCAAGCAAACTCTTCTTGCCTGCACGTTGTGTATTGAAATCAGAAGTTAAAACAGTAGTACGCAAACATTGGTGGACCAGGTGTCCAATAAATGACTGACCCATTTTGAATTTAAATAACAAAGAAACGGTTTGAGATAAAAATGCTCGGTTTGCTGCATTGTTATTAGAAATTCAATAAATTTTTATATATACACTTTCTTAAAATAGTTCAAAATTCGGCCAAACGATGGCGCTGGCGGCGCAACAGGCTGTCCAAATTCAGACATTACTCTAATTTTCATTTGCATGAGCTAATCGGCTGATTTCGCAGAGTCAAATCTTAGTCGACATGTTGAATCGACTCTCCATTCACCTACAGAAATAGAGTTTGTTGAAGGGTAACAAATTAAAACTAATATTTATGATTGAATAATGTCTACTTTAAAAAAAAAAAAAAAAAAACCAACGAAACTTACTTTTTAATAAGCATTGACTTTTCACACATTTACTAAGGGTAGTGTAAAAAAATGTTTTTGTAACTGGTTAACTGATTCTCTTTTTACGTGTAATAAATTGGAAATATGGGATAAACACCACTTTTTTAAGTTAAAAAAAATCTTAATATTTAATCAAATAATTTATTCCATTAAATAGTATGAAATTGTATCTCAAAAAATTAGTAATGTCAAAAAACTTTAAAAGATGAATCAAGCAAACTCTTCTTGCCTGCACGTTGTGTATTGAAATCAGAAGTTAAAACAGTAGTACGCAAACATTGGTGGTAAGTTCCCTGTCTAAAATAAAAGCAAAACAGTGACTTATAAATCGGCACATAAAAATATATTACACCTTAGAATAAAGGCTCGTCTGCATTTTATCTATAGCAAGTCATGTCTTAAACATAAAAAAGTATTGATCAGGACGGAGAAAGTAACATACGAAACTGCCTGCTAAGACGGAAACCTGTCTGAAACGAAATATTTTTCATTTTTCCTCTTTCCGAATTCAGCACATGTTATATTCATATTTTGATGTTTAACATATCTGAAAATTTTATTTCGAAACCCACGACAAATTTTAAGATGCTTTTTACACACAACCCTTCTCTCTTCTATGCTGAAATGGAAGGAAGCTTAAAAAAAGCTACTTACCTGGTTTTATATCCTGCGAGTCACTCCTCTTCAAACTTTCGTTACAGAAAGCATAATAGACCCTGAATCATCATAGAATCATTATAGGTCTACTTATTTTACTTATTTTTTTTGTTTTTCTACTGAATTTTATAAATATAAATATTACCAGATACTAATTAGTAGAATATTAGAGTTTTTCATGTATAATTTTCAAAAAGTTTTTAGAATATATATATTTTAAATTATGTTAAATATCAAAATATGAATATAATTTACGGATGAATTCGGTTTTCTCAAAAATGAACAATAATTCGTTTTAGGCAGTTTTCCGTCTTAGCAGCTGGTTTTGTATGATACTTTCTCCGTCGAAATCAATATTTTTTTTACGTTTAAAACAAGATTTGTTATAAACGGATTTCTTCATTCTGAGGTTTATTATATAAGGTGTAGTAAGAAGTTTTAAAGCGTTTTTCAGAGAAATGAATATGCAATTAAGAGCTGAGAATAATATTTTTATTCATCAAAATAATCTCCATCATTATCTAACACCTTTTGCTATCGGTCGGGCAGTTGACGGATGCCAGCAGTGTAGAATAATTTGTCTTTTGACGCGGTGAAGTCATCAACAAAATTTCACACTTCGTCCAGTGTCCGGAAGTGTACAGAAGACAAGGCATTCTGCATGGACCAACACAAATGATATCCCGAAGGGGCTATGTCAAGACTATACGCCGGGTGTTCCCAAACTTCCCATCCAAGAGTTACTAACGTGTCCTTGACTGATTTTGCAACATGAGGCTTGGCATTGTCATGGAGCAATTTCACGAGGCGCAAACCTTTTCCAGTAAATGGACGTTTTTGACCGATTTCTTGGTTCAATTGAAGCAATTGGTGCTTGTAGAGTTCAGTTATTACACGTATACCAGGCTCAAACAGTTCGTAATAGAGCACATCCTTCATATCCCACCAAATGCAGAGGAAAACTTTTTTTGAAGTGAACGGATCGTTTCGGCAATGATGTTGTTGCATCGCTAGTTTTCAACCAATACTTTTTGCGTTTAGGATTGTCATAACATATCCATTTTTCATCTCCCCTCACGATTTTCCACAAGAACGATTTTCTCTGTTGCCTGTTTAGCAGATTCATGCACTTGAAGACACGCTTATCCTTGTTTTTCTGTCTCAATGCATGTGGTACCCATCTTCCTGCCTTCTGAATCTTTCCCATTGCCAGTAAACGATTACAAATCGTTTTTTGGCATACCCCTAATTGTTCGGCAAGTTCTTTTTGCGTCTGAGATGCATTTTCATCAAGTAGAGCTTGCAAATCCTCATGACTAGCCTTCAGTAGAGCGCCGCTTTGTTCTCGATCGCTAACATCAAAATCACCGTCTTTAAAACTCCGAATTGAAAATTTGCATGTGCTTTTCGATACGATTTCCTCTCCAAGAACAGAACAGATTGATTGATATACTTTCGAAGCACTTTTTCCTTGGTGAAATTCACAACGAATGCAGTGGCTAATAAATGACTTATCATATGACATCTTTCACCTTCAAAATTTCAACTTTACTTTCAGTTTTCACCCAGTTTTTGCGTCGATTTGAAAAAGCTGAAATAGTTCTTATCACATGACCCAAATGCGGTCAGCTGATTGGTTGCGTTATTTAGCGTTAAACGTTAGACAAAATTTCATTTAAAACTTCTTACTACACCTAATATTTTTATGTGTCACTGTCACAATTAAAATTATCTATCATTACTTTAAATATCTATTATTTAATATCATATAATAAAATTTATAAGTCTCTGTGTTATTTTTTTAAACAGGGAACTTGCCCCAACACTATTTCCGTGCCACTGTCTTAACCACTTAACTGATTTCACTGCACGACGTAGACAAGAAGAGTTTGCTTAATCCATCACTTAAAGCTTTTTAACACTACTAATTTTTTAAATACAATTTCATGCTATTTAATGGACGAGATGTTTAAATTAAATATTAAGATATTTTAACTTAAAAAAGGGGTTTTCATCCCATATTTTATTGTAAGTAAAAAGAGAGTCGTTAACCGCTTACAAAACCATTTTTTGAATACAATTTACTTTTGGTAAATGTTTGAAAAGTCAATGAATATTTTGTTGGTTTTTATTAGGTATAATAGACATTATTCAATCATAAATATTATTATAAAACTGTTGCAATACAACAAACACTATTTCTGCAGGTGAGTGGAGAATCGATTCAACATGTTGACTGAGATTCGATCCTGCAAAATGAGTCAAAAAGCTCGTGCGTATGAAAAGAAAAGTAGTGTCTGAATTTCGACAGCCTGTTGGTGCCATTTGTTGGCCAAAATTCGAACTATATTCAGAAATTGCATATCTAGAAATTTATGGATTTTCTGATAACAAGCAGCAAACCGCACATTTTTATCTCAAACGTTTCTTTGTTATTTACATTCAAAATGGGTCAGCCATTTACTGGATATCCTGAATATTATAATAGAAAATATTTTTAAATCAACATATATCACAAAATTTTGCAAAAAAAAAAAAAAAAAAAAAAAAAAAAAAAAAAAAAAAAACAGAAATTTCCCAAGAAAAAGGACTTTGAAATTATACCTAACCATTAGTAATTTTTTGTACATTTAAATACTGTTCCCATATGTTTCTATTTCAATCCATGCATTTGATTTAAATTTGACATATATTTACCTTCGAAAAATAAATTGAAAAAGAAAAGGTAAAATTTGCAAGAATAATGAAGTAGCATTCATAACTGATCATTTATTGTATCGTATTCCAAATGGTGAAGAATGGTATACGCCATTATGTTTTTTAATAGAGGTGAAGTCCTTATAAATTTTTACTATGAAATAATAAATATTTATAGATAAAATGATCAACATAAAATAGTTTTTTTATGATACTTTACCTTACAGATAATTTTAAAATACATGAATTTCCAGTTAACGGGAAAATTTAAAGCAGGGGAGCTGAGAATCTAAAATTTAAAAGTTGTTACTATCTTATAAAATATTTGAACTAATATAATGAAAAAAAAATTAGATAATAACAGGAAGAATTTTAATAGAAATCAATAAATATAGCAATTCTCACTAGATACCCATGAGCTATAATTATTTTTGTAAACTCAAATAAAAAATTTATCCGAGTTTGATATGTTCTAGAGAAAAATAAAAGATTTTTTCAATAAAGAATTTAGGATTTGAGATCTGAGGTGGTTCTTTTCCACGGATTTATGTTCGATTTTCTTTCTGCTTTCATCTAATCATGTTCCTATTATCTTTTCAAATACTTAATTATATACAATACTTTCTAAAGATTTTTCAGGATTTTATAACCGAATTAATTTTTAAGAATGTATAGAGCATTATTGAAGTTAAATTTTTAACTCCTTATTTTTTTACGAATGTTCTTATTGATTGTATACTGTTATATAGATTAAACTTTGAAGAAATAAAAATTTTCGTGAATCTACCTTCTTTTAACTATGATATATTTAGTCTAAAAAACAGAATTATGAATATCAATGCATTAAAAATATTTTTTTATAATATATGACATTTGTAAGTCATAATATATTGTTATTAATCTGTAATTATTCTGTAATTAAGCTGAAATTTCTCACGAAAAATGATAGTGAAAGCGGAAGAAGATACCCTAAAATGATTCTCTTAAGAAAAAAACTTGTATAAAATCACACAAGTGTTTACTTTAAACTAATAACAGTAATAAAACTTTAGCTCTACAACAGTATGATTTCCACCCTACTGTTTACATTTCCTTTTCTTCGCGTTCTTTACATATTTTTTAAAACACACTTTATTTATTAAATTTGAAATGACTTTTAATAACTAAAAACTTCATTCAATAAATCAGAAAAAGGCAACCATATGTAAGAAATTCCATACTGTCCATTGGTTTTTCTTAATAACACAAATGAAACGTAAATAAAAATACTTACTGATTTTTATATATTTATAAAATTCCTTTCTCATATATTCTACAGTACTGAGGTTTTTTAAGGTTATTAATACGTTTATTAGTTATCAATCTGCACATTTCTCACTTCGGTAATGAGTTTCTATTTCACAGAATATTTTTCTATACAGTAAGAAATTCCCTGAAAAATCTTCAATTTATGATTCATAATAACTAAAAATGGTCTTTTGAAAACTGATTAAAAAAGGTCTTTGCAGATGTAATGAGTCTTTATAATTTTCTGTTTATCGTGTTCAATTTTTCACAAACTTCAAAATTAAATTAATTGTATTCTTAATTATTTTATTCTCTATTTCATTTTCATCAAGAAAGTTACCAACTGAAACTTTAAATAAAAAGCAGGACAATTTCCATCGATTACCCAGAAGAAAATCAAAAACAAATAATCATTATGTAATGATTCTGCTGCATTTTTATTTCAGAGGTGTATTTTGACAAGGATAACTATTTAATAGAAGAATGGAACTTTTATTTCAAATATATATAATTTAAACATTTAATTGTAAATAATTAAAATTTTATTATTATTTTTAACATATTTCTTTTCACCAATGGCACCGAAAATAATACTTGTTTTGATGAGTGCAAATACACTACTTAACATATTTGCTTAGAAAGAATAAATAACTTTGCGAAAATATTCGATTACAAAAACTATTATTATTTTTTAAAAAAGAGGCTTTATTATTGAAAAAATATATCTAGCAGATTTGCTTGCATCCTGTTTGTACTGCATATAGTTATTTTAGGTAATTTAATAAATTTTGAAAATATTGAATTGATTAATTGATGGATCTTTCTTTAAACTGTATTTACTTTAGACTTTGTGTTACTAAGTACGTATGACATCTCGTTAGGACAAACAGATAAAATTCTTCCATTTTGTGCAAACACATGTAAGTTTTAATTAATGTCTATAATTGTGAGAAATATTTCACATTAAATCACAACAGCAATTCTATTATTTTTTTAAATATATTTTACAATAATATCATATAAATGATATAATTTTAAAATTTGAATATAGAATTCTCTCAGTTAAAACTTATATACTTATTTCCTATCACACTCCTATCAATCATATATGTATTATATATCACTTATTTCGCTTCACTTTCCACTTTGTACATATTTCGTAAAACAGAAGTCATTTATAAAATACAAAATGTCTTTTAATAACAAAAGTATCCCATTCAAACAATCAATAAAGAACAAACTTCCATACTTTGATTTGTTTGTTCTTAATTGTACAAATGAATCGTAAATGGAATGTTTACTGCTTTTTACTTTAACATAAAATTCCATTCGCACGTATTTCCGTCTATAGATTCATTTTTAAGGTTTTCCTACGCTAATATGCTTTTTCTTTATCCATCGATAGATTTCCTACTTAAATAACAATTTTTTATTTCAGAGCATATTTTTCCTTTCAGTAATATATTCCTTCAAAAATCTTCAATGTATGCATGATAAGAATTAAAAATGGCCTTTTAACAGCTCAAAAAAGAGAAGAATTTTTTTTTTTTTTGGAGATATAAAAGTAATAATACAGTTTCTTTTTATAACATTGAATTTTCGGGAATTTGAGAATTAAATTAATTGTATACGTAATCATTTAATTCTGTATTTCATTTGAATTCAAAAAAGTTAATTACTGAAGCTTTAATTAAAAACCTATAATTGCCATCCAGTATAGAAAAGGTAAATCAAAAACTTTTAACAGCTCATTAAATGATAAGGGAAAAAAAGTACAGTTTCTCATAAAGAGAAACTGTATAATTCAATTCATTCAATTTTCCCGAATTTGAAAATTAAATTAATTGTATACTTAATTATTATTTGTTTATTTCATGTGCATGCAAAAAGGATAATTACTGAAGCTTAGATTAAAAACCCATAATTACCATCCATTATAGAATGAGAAAATTAAAAAGAATTGAATGTTGTTTAATGATTCCGCTGCATTTTTATTTCCATAAGGCTATCTATTTAAAAGAATAAAACTTTTATTTCAAAGATGTATATCCTAAACTTTTAATTGAAGAACTATTGAAATTTTGAACCCACATCTTTTTCTTTCATTTTACGAACGGTTAAGCTTATTTTATCGACAAAGAAATTTCAGAATCTTCAAGCTATAATTTTTAAGTTTTACTTAATTTGCTCGGTATATTTAACTAATATAATATGCACATTAAGTTTTAGCTGTATTAGCGCATGCGCAAGGAAATATTATTTAGTAAACTTTCTCAAATTTCATTCATTTTAAATTCTAATTATAGAGTATTATAAACTATGTCTGATACTGGGTGTGCGGTCTGGTAACAGGAACTGTGCACAATGTTATTTTTCATAAATTCTGAAAATATATTTTTTTAATATATATTAAGAGATTTGCTTCTTAATAACTTATATTAAGCAAAAAAAAAAATTATAAGCAAAAAAATTTCGAAAAATTTGGCATTGTTTGTATAATAACCTCTGCGAGTTCTCTGCTTCTGTTCTCTGCGAGTACATGTGTTATCCTCATAAAAAGGGACAAACTTTACTACAATAAACCTCAAAATGTCGACTATAATTCATTTTTAAGATTTTTTTCCACGCTAATATGCTGATTCTTTACCCATCGATAGATTTTCTACTTAGATAACTATTTTTTATTTCAGAGCATTTTTTTTTCTTTTCAGTAATGTATTTCCTTAAAAATCTTCATTTTCTGATTGATAAGAATTAAAAACGGCCTTTTAATAGCTCATTAAAAGAGACGAAAAAAAAAAAAAGGTTTTGGGAGATATAAACATGATAATACAGTTTCTCTTTATAGCATTCAATTTTCTCGAATTTGAAAATTAAATTAATTGTATACTTAATTATTAATTTCTCTTTTTCATTTGCAAGCAAAAAAGTTAATTAGTGAAGCTTTAATTAAAAACATATAATTGCTACCCATTATAGAAAGAGATAATCAAAAACAATTGAATGCTATTTAATGACTCCAAGGCATTTTTATTATTTTCATAAGGCTATCTATTTAGAAGAATAAATCTTTTATTTCAAAGATGTGTATCCTAAGTTTTTAATTAATGAACAATTAAAATTTTAAATTCATTTTTAATGTTTTTTCTATCCAAAATGCACTAAAAATAAAAGAATTGTTTAATTAAAGCCAAATGCATTAGTTAAAATATTTTTTAATACAAAACAAATAAATAACATCTGGGAAATATTATATTTAAAAATCTTAAAAACCCTTTTTTCAAATAATGAGGTGATATTGCTTAAAAGAAAACAGATTTTAGCCGAGGCTTAGTTGTGATTTTTTTTTACTGCTATATTTATGTAATTTTATAAAAATATATAATTTATTAACATATCAAAAGTAAAATAGTCTTCTGATTTTAATTAAAATCTTTCATGTGCAAAATGTTTTAATATAAACTACAAACTCTACATTTTTGTGTTTTAGCTGTGTTTAAATTATTTCTGGATTACAATTACAAATTAAAAGTTTTCTCCAGCTTTGCAGATCACTGTTGAAATATACCGCTAATGAAATCGCCATTAAATATTCTACAATTCCCCCCCCCCCAAAAAAAAAGCGTAGTTTTATGAGATATATTTATATGTAAAAACAGAGTTACACCTTATTTATGAAAACAGTTGTTATTATTAGTATATACTACCTACACACTATCTATCAACCTGCATATGAGCAGGCACAGTGATAACTCTCGACTTGAGATTCCTTCTGCAACCTTCCTATTTGTATCCACATAAATTTTGGGGAGATCTGACGTTTAGTAGTGTCCATCTTTTTCGCAGCTTTTTCAATCTAGGTTCTCCCCCACTCATCTCGTGTTACTTAGAGCTACAACCAGGATCGGGCTCTTCTTTTTTTGTATGGATCAGTTTCCAGTTTATATACTTTAATACTTTCAGTCAAGTGCTTAACATAATTTTGTTTATTTACTGTATGTCACTATAAATAGTTACATCAAAATAACAAAATAAAAACTCATTTATTTTTATTGCTATGTAATGAGCTGGCCTCTTTATTCATATATACTGAAGTAGAGTTACTATATAATGAAATCAAATGGTTCTTATGCGGTAAAACAATGCGTAAATTTTCGAATTGATAGATGAATTTAACATTTCTTTGGGTTTAAAACAAACTATGTTAGCAAATTGTTTCATTAATGGTCATTTACAGGATAATTCAGTTCTAAGGTTGAGATTTTCGGATAATATAAACGATTTGATCTGAAGTATACAACCGGAGAGCAAAAAAAATCAAATATCGAGCAGTAAATCTGAATCATTTAAGGATAAGCTTATACCCATGTGTATCAATAAAACCATTGATTTATATAATTACATGTTTTATTCCAATGATGGTGAAACATAAGTGCATTTTCTTCGAAAGAATTTCACTTTAACTACGTGTTTCTGACGTGTGTTCAGTCTATCAGGAATCGCGACAAAATTATACACAAAAAGTGGGTCGGATATAGAATTGTTTGAGTACCACTGTTGGACAGATTTGGATCAATTCTAGACCCAGTGCACGACGATACTTTCAAATTACCGTAGTTTCTTATTGTATCGGTCCAGTACCAAAGCATACAATCGAAAAATATCTAAATAGTAGTCCAAGCTTATAACTCTGGCAATGATTTTGAAACATCGCTGGTTACCACGGCTTGAGGTAAGCTGTGTAGATTCAAATTCTATAAGATATTCTATAACTTTATGTATTTAAAAAAAACAAATTCATCTTTAAAATTTAAAAACTGTAAATTGTTTACTTGAACATTAACAGTTTAAGCTAGGTAAAATGGTATAAATTACAGGTGGACTAGTAACTCAAACATAAAAGCGAAGTTTCTTACAAACGATAACTGCTAATGATTAAAGTAAACATAATTCTAAATAAATTCAGAAGGAAAAGGACAAGCATGTTCTCATACAAATCAGAAATAAAAAGTTACTACAAAATGTATTATATATCAACATCTTATATTTGTATATGTGGGAAAAAACAAGTATCGTCAAAACATGCTAACAAAAGAAGATTGCTTGCTACAGCGTGCTATTTAAGTGTAATAATGGATTCACAGGAAAAACTTTCGCCGAACATTTCCCCCACAGAACATTACAGCCACCTTAAGTTGTGGCTATTCTTGATCACCGAACATTTCCCGCATTGACCGGCAAATTTCTGACCATTCATTTAGATCTGTTCAACTAATCAATAGAAGCTCAACGAGAAATTAACTATCCCTACAAAAAATTTAAAGAACGTATTTATCAAACATGCAGGAAAGTGGGATAACATGCTTTGTAAAATGTTTGCTGAAATGTTTGTTGTTATCGTTCCCCGTTTGATACGGCTATAATCGAAAAACGCCTCTGTTTTGCCCTACTTGTACCATTTAGCAAAGGATCGATATATCGTGAGATTGTGGGTTTGAATCCCACTGGCTCCATTGCACACACTCTTTGTGTGGAGCTCCTGGTTGTACTTCTCTTGTGTTGTAATATTTCCTTGTGTGCTATCTCGTCCCTGTATACTGACGATGGCTTATAAGCAGGCTTCATGTCGAGCACACAAGTCAGATGTATGTTGTTCAATAAACAAGCAAACAAACAAACAGGATCGATATCATCTGCTGAACAATACCTCAAGCTGCTAATCGCAACAACGAAATAAGATATTGGCATTGCGATGGCAATGTAGAGTAACGAATGTTACCTCCGAAAATAACTAAACTATATTTGTAAAGAAACAAGAATCTTTTAATATGTTTAAAATATATTTTCAAAAGAAGTTGATTATTAATAGACTGATTTATTAAAAGATACACAGAGTGATTCAAAATAACGTGGACAAATTGATATCACAAATCAGGCATACGGCAAGGATAAAAAATCACATAGGAACATAGGGGCAAACTACTTATTGAGCCACAAATACAGGGTGTTTCATCCTAAATCAATTTGGGTTGACGGTAATAAATTTCAGAAAACTGAAGTATATTGTAATAAAGCATTTTAAATACATTCTCAACTTTGTTTTAAATGTGATAACACCAAACAAAAGTGGTGGAAGCCTGCATTATACTCACCAGCAATATGCACTTGGCACCTCACAGTTTGGACTGTGACAATCAGTTTATACAACATCATCGATTGCTTGAGCAATATGTTTTTCTAGATCTTTTCGTAAAGTAATCATATTTCCCACAAAATAAGGTACATATCGTACATTTTCGTTACAATATTTTTTTTCCCTCGAAATTATTACTTTTAAACCGGGTGTTGCTAGAATGAAGCACCCTGTATTTGTGACTCAATAAGTAGTTTGCGACCCTATGTTCCTATGTGATTTTTATCCTTGTTGTATGCTTGATTTGTCATATCATTTTGTCCATGTTATTTTGAATCACCCTGCATATGAGTTACATAGTTCTAAATATGGATTATTTATTTTAGTTAGAATTATTAATCTTTTCCAGAGTTCTTTGTATTTTTGTACATGTAACTTTTGAAATATTTATGTTAATTTAACGCAAGTAATAGAGTTTTTGTATAACTTTATTATATTTGCTATAGAACTGCTTAGATATATTTATATTAATTAGTTTTTATTTCAAACAGTTTTAAGAGAATCAACAAAAATGCTATCTAATTTGTATGGCTTAAAAAAAAA
This sequence comes from Maratus speculifer, assembly GCA_964019185.1. Taxonomy (NCBI): domain Eukaryota; kingdom Metazoa; phylum Arthropoda; class Arachnida; order Araneae; family Salticidae; genus Maratus; species Maratus speculifer. The sequence goes on along the minus strand of OZ025291.1, from coordinate 435,936,294 downwards.
AAAAAAAAAAAAAAAAAAAACTAAATTACATATTTTGTATGACTTTGTCTATGTATTTTTCAACACTAATTAGAATTTTAAAACTTGAAAGTGATAATAATTTAAACAATAAATATCCCGATTGCCTTCAGATATCATAATGTATTTAATCTTGCATTAAAATTCAGAAATATTGTGAGTATTTTATATATTTTGCAAACAATATAACGTATAAAATATTATAAAAATATTTATTTTATTCTTTAAAAAATCGTTCTAAAAATAAATATTTTTGATTTCATATTAAAATTTCATGAAGATAAAATGAATGTTTAAGCAAATTCTTATAAATTTAAATCGTTTATCAGAAGCGCAAGAAAAAAAAAGTAGATATCCCTCTTATCAACTTTCCGGAATTTTCATTAAGATAGGTTTTTGAATCATTAATCAAAATCGAACTCAACGTTATTAGTGAAATAGTTTAAGTAGATTAATCACCTGTGATTAATGGCTTGAACAAAACGGTAGATGAACCAACAGCACGCGTTAATATTATCGCTCACGTAGCTCATTTTCCCAATTCACTTATTTTCGATTAGATATTTAATGAAATATTCAGTTATGTGTTTGATCATTAAAGATTATACTATCATACACAGTTGTTAATTAACAAGAAAATTATGAATTGGTGTTTTATATGTATTTTTCTATCTATTACAAATTAGAATTTTCAAAGTAAATGATTATTTACCTTGAATTTATACTATAGTATATAATTTATAATATATTATAATTTTATGCTTATCGTACTAAATCGGTATTTTCTTAAATGTAAAATGTGAAAATATTTTGATTTAATTTTTGGAACAATCTCATTTTAACGAATAATGATTTTGCAGTTTCATATGCTACAATTAAATGTTACAGATCGTATGAGTTTATGTTAAAACAAATAAAAACAAAACTGTAAAGTTACATACTAACGAAATGGCAAAGATTGTAGTTTCTCACAGCTTTTTTAAAAACTATTTTCATTGTATTATGTTTTATTTAATGAATAAGTTTTTAAGAAATTAAATAAGTTTAATATATTGATACTTTTTATTGAATGCATTATCAAACGCATTTATATTACTGCAGGATTTCCTTCTTGTATACTGGAAATGTAGTAACATAAATATAATAAAATAAGTATTATTAATTCCTTAGATTCTGTAAGTAAAAACGAAAATAACTCAATTATTTGAATGATAGAAACCGGATACTTTTTATGAATATATCATTTAAACTCGTCGAAAAAATAATTAGGTTTTTAGAAAGACATGTTATAAACAAATTTTGCAAGATTTTTTCTTATAATTTGTAGACCTAATATATAAATATTGTCTGTTATTGAAAAAAAGAAAGCAAAAATATAAAGAGCTGTATTCAAATAGAGTATATATTACACACTATTGGTAGTAAACAATAATACACGCTCTACTATTGTTAGAAACAACCATATATCTTTCAACCTCTCATCTTTTTGTTTCGTTTTTGGAATAACGGATTTTATGATTATTTTATCGACAAAAAATTTCAGAATTTCCAGGCTATAAAATTAAGGTTTTACTTAATTTGCTTGATATATTTAGCTAATACAATATGCCCATTAAGCTTGGACTGCATTCGCTCATGTGCAATGAAGTATAATTTAGTAAAATTAATCAAATTTCATTAATATTAAATTCTAATTGTTGAGTATGTCTTATATATATGTATGTCTATGTCTTTATGTTTATGTATGTCTATGTCTTTTAATGTGCGTACGGTCTGTTACTATGTCTGGTAACAGGGTACTGTGTACAGTGTTATTTTTCATAGTTTCTGAAAAGATTTTTTTTTTATATTAAGAACTCTACAAATTATAAGCAAAAAAAAAATGCGCAAAATTTCGCATTGTTTGTACAATAACCTTAATTTATGTACGAGTATATGTGCTATCCCCATAAAAAAACAATATTAAAAAATATAAAGCATAAAAAATGTATAAAGTATGGTTTAAACCAAAAATTTGTATCAGTTCAGTAACTTTTAGGTATGGCGCTAGAAAATACATTCGATCTCGATACTAGGGGCGAGCAACTTAAAAAGTGGTTTCCTTGTAAGGATATTACCGAGGATGATATTTTATTCTAATAAAAAAAATATACTGTAAGAGAAAAAATAAAGTCGAGGGAAATGAAAAGGTTTGAAATTTAATGAAGGCGAAGCTAAAGCATCGTTCAAAGCATCGTTCATCGTGATCCAACATAAGGTATAAAAAAAATATATAAAAGTACTTTGAAGTTTATGTATAATCCGTACAGAAATACACGTAGATTAATAAGTAAGAAGTTAGTAAGAAAATAGTAAGAAAATATTTGAAAGTATTTTGTTATGTCAATAATCAAAATAATAAAAGTGCAGTACATATTAATGTAAGTTATTATTTTTATAAAAATAAGAAAAATATTTTTGAAATAAAACTCTATTACAAAAGTTGAAGTAAATGTAAGTCAATGCCGATTTATGATATTTTTGAATCAACTATTCCTATTTCTTAGATAAAACACTAACTTTAATTTCAAACCGCACTTAACATAAATTTTACTAAAGCACGAATTTTACTGAAGCAAAGTTGCTTGCTTGCTTCGCTTCTTTTCAGGATATCACACATTCTGTATTTTTTATAGTTTTTATAGAATAAATGAATGCCACGATTAAAAAAAATGATCGAAAACTGAACGACAAACAAAACTTCACTTTCGACCCGCTTTTGGATCACTATCCATAGTTTGGGAACCGACAAGCTAAATCAGGCTGAACTTAGCCCCACTGTAAAAAATGTCAGATGTTTCTGAATACATAAAATTGTACTGTAATCAAAAACGAAAATATGCAGTAACCTCTTCTAACTCACCTAAGGTTTCGAAAACCGTTTCTTTACCTTTAAAAATCCCAGAAAACTGTTTGTTTTAGAAATTTAATTAAAAATTTATAAGAATTAATTTTTATTAGCTGCCCGTCCTTTTCGGAAACGTTTCTAAGTAGCTTTTACTGTACAATAATCACTTTTCTCAAATCAAAATATCACTTTTTCGGATTCTATCAATTCTCATGTTAACATTTTCAGCTGCATAACTGATTTTGTGTATGCAATTGTAGCAAAAAAATATTAATTTTCCTATTAATGTTAATACTGTTAAAATTGTATCTTTGTCTACTAAACATGTTCTCTGAACATCAAAACATTTTCGTAGGAATTGGTAGCATCCGAAAAAGTGATATTTTGATTGGAGAAAAGTGATTATTGTTCTGTAAAAGCTACTTAGAAACGTTTCCGAAAAGGACGGGCAGTTAATAAAAACTAATTTTATAAAATTTTATTTCAATTTCTAAAACAAATTGTTTTCTGGTATTTTTAAAGGTAAAGGAACGGTTTTCGAAACCTTAGGTGAGTTAGAAGAGGTTACTGTATATTTTCGTTTTTGATTACAGTACATTTTTATATATTCAGAAACATCTGACATTTTTTACAGTGCCCTTTAGGGCGAGCGACACGCATACGTGCAACAAAAAAGGCGTAAGAATGCTTGTTTGTCCCCACCAGTAAAATTATACTGTAAAATTTCCCTTTTTAAATCGGAGCATTATTTCGATTTAATAAGGCACAAATATCTGCTTTTAAAAACCAGTGACTAAAGATATTGCAAAAGGATCCCGGTGCGAAGGGGTTACGATCCGTACATATACTTTTTTATCTTCGTAAAAGTAACCAGTTAAATGATTTTATTCGTTTGTTAAAAAAAATAATGTTATGATTCATATATTTTGAGATATTTTGCATAGTAATTTATTTGCTGTCTACAAGCTTTTCTCACGTGTGCATATTCTAATATATAAAACCTTACTTATGTGTAATTAAGTAAGTATGCTTTTGAAATTTTGATCGTTTAACAAACTGTTTTTTTTTTTTATACATATAATGCACAAATAATTGAAACAAGATTTTCAGAGTTTAGAAATAGTATCGTTTTCTAAGAAAATTTAAGATTAACTGAATAATTTTAGAATTTTCTGAATTTCTCCCCACTCTGATGTGGAAACCTTTATCATTCTCCACCCTTTACATGCTTAGACTTATTCTTTTGTTTTTAGGGAGAAAAAAAAGCCAGCATAATGTCCTTAAATTCCGCAATTACGCCAAGATATAGCAGTAATTAAAAGCTCACTCTTCAAAACATTAAATCTTCCTTCCGCAGATTAACTTTCTGAAGTTGTATCTTGTGGTAATTAACAAATGAATACTCTTTTTTTAAAAGACTTTCTTAATGGTTCACGTTTAGATTTTTTAAAAGGCTATTTGGAATAATGGTTATTTGAGTTTATAATGTTGTATTTTTTACGTTTATGGGAAAAAATATTAAATTCTAAATTACTATTAAATTTTATCGCGTGGTAGCTAATGCTTTGTAATAAAAAAATGCTAGAATGCATCGTATGATAAAATAACGATACACAAATTTTCCTAATATTCCATTGACTATACTGAGTAAATCGTTATTTAAGATATGAATATAGATTCCATGGTTATAGTATGATTTATTTTAAAATATACATGTTTTGTATTTTTCTTTCCGGATGTTTTAAAAAATTAACGAAGCATTAATGCATTAATTTGAATTGTTTAATTCTCACAGCAAACAAGTGATCCGCATGCTGATTTTAAATGCATCAAATACATAAAGTGTCCATTTTTAATTTGTATTTATTGCTGACATACCAAGGAAGAACATTTTATTAAATTTGGTATTTTTTATGATTTAGATATAATTGGCAATGTAATCTTTTTTACTTTATCGAAATGTGATGTATTGATTAAAATGATATTCATTGGTTCCCTGTAGCACACCCAGATAAGTTATTAATATATATTTATAGCTACAAGACAAGAAGCTTCTGATGAGGATAACTTTTATTTATTATTGTAAATTTCACCAATTTCAGATTAACCGACAATAAAAAACATTTACTCTGCAAAATTATACTTTAAAGACTTTCATTGATCTTTTACTAAATTTTTTTTGTAATGTAAAATTTGCCACATTTAATGAAAAAAAAATCTATCTGAGAATTCACTGCCAGTACTTTACAAAATTTCTTGTACTAAAACATCTAAAATTTCGTGAATAGTTTAATGCCCATGAAGTCTGGTCTAATATAACATTGTTAGTAGATTTCAACAAAAGCAAACAACATTACAAGTAAAAAACAACATTTTTGTTTGCAATTCTACAGATCAGCCGAAAACATAATATTTTTATTAGTGTTTTCTACAAAAAAAGTATTGATGGTGCCAGATTGTTCATGCCAAGTATTAGTTTGAGAAAATTGGGTCAATCTATTTCAAGTGGTCCAGCACTGGTCGCTCGACTATTTTTAAAAAATCTGAAATTTTTTGTACAACAACCCTAACATGATGGAAGTTCAAATGACAGATATTTTAATTTTACTGTTTTTTGTTTGTGCATGGCGGCCATTTTTGTTTCATCGTGTGTGGCGATTTTCTCAGATACTAGGATACACTAAATTGTAAATATCTCGTCTTTTATTTTTTCAATTGAAATGGGGTTAGGAGCTTTTTCTTCAGAATAACATAGGCTAAATATACAGTGGTAGAATACTTTTAAAAAATACACTTTTAAAGGTGAAATTTTGGCACAAAATTTAAGATTTTTTCCAAAATCTACCCGTTTGAAAGAGGAAATTTTTCATGCAAGGAAAACTGTCACACTTACACAATTTTTGCTACAAATAGGCCAACCGTGTGTGTACTCACACACCGAGTCTCAGTTGTGGGAGTTGATTTCTCTTTGAGAAAAAAATTCCGAAATTCGTCAAAAATTTCAAAAATCGCACTTTTTAGGCTTTGATATCTGTGGTGGAGCACGAGATAAAAATATGAAATTCTGGCCTTATTCTGTAGTAGTGTTATGTGCAAAATATTTCAAGAAGGAGATTTGACTACAAGCTGAGATATGACATGGAAATTATGTGAAAGCAATACTGCCAAACTATTGTAACCTACTATATAATAGTTCATACTTCCAAAATTTTGAATCAATTATTTATGGTGCAAAGTTAAATGTTAATTACAAATATCTTCTTCAAATGTTTCTGTGTGATTTAAACAATTCAGAATGTATGCTAAGCCAATGCACTATTTGTCCTGATGAACAAACCTACTAGAAATGCTATTGCAACATTTTTACTCGGAACACATTTCAGAAAAAGTAAATTACAGACAATGGGTTGCAACTGATCGAGTTGACATGGTTTCAATTATTAAACCTAGAGAATTTCATTCAAATTAACAAGGGATGACAAAACTTGGGAGGCTTCAAATAAAATTTTGTGAAAGAACAGCCTGATGGGCTGACAACAGTAACTGGCCGAACCCATAACATCTCTCGTAATTAGTGTCAAGCTCTTTGTTAAGCATATATAATATCTTTGTAAATTAAACATTTATTATTAAACTGTTTTCAACAAACGATATTTTCTGTGTAAATATTGTAATAAAAGAGACTAATCTCATTTCTCCTCATGTACTCGTAATAGCATTTTTAATAATTTTTAATCACCGTATCTCAGCTTATAGTCAAATCGCATTCTTGATTTTTTTTTTTTTTTTTTTTTTTTTTTTTTGTGCATAACACTACCATACAATACTATCAAAAGCCAGAATTCCAGATTTTTATCTCGAGCCACACAAGAGATATCAAACTTCAATCTGAGGAAATAGCTGCATACGATGAAATAAAGATGGTCACCATGCTCAAACGAAAAAAAATAAAATTAAAATAATAGTCATTGTGAACTTCCCTCATATTAGGGTTGTTCTACAAAAGAATTACAGATTTTTTTAAAAACGGTCAATCAAGCAAAATATTTTCGGGGTCATTGAAATGGACGAATAGCATTTCTAGTAAGTTTTGTTCATCTGGACAAATAGTGCATTGCCTAAGTATATAATCTAAATTATTTAAATCACGATTTAACCAGAATTGGAAAATGATCTTTGTAACTTTGTATTATCAACCATTAGTTTAACATTTTGTAGGTATGAACAAACTCGTAGGTTACAATAGTTTAGAAGTATTGTTTTGACATATTGACCATGCCATATATTAGCTTGTAGTCAAATCTCCTTCTTGAAATTTTTTGTGCATAAGACTACTATACAATACTATCTAAGGCCAGAATTTCAGATTTTTATCTCGTGCCCCACCAGAGATATCAAGGCCTAAAAAGTGCAATTTTTGAAATTTTGACGAATTTCAGAATTTTTTTCGCAAAGACAAATCGACTCCCAGATCTGGGACTTGGTGTTTGAGTACAAGCAGTTTTGACTTATTTGTAGAAAAAATTGTGTAAGGTTGACAGTTTTCCTTGCATGAAAAATTTCCTCTTGCAAACGGAAATATTTTGGAAAAAATCTTAAATTTTGTGCTAAAATTTCACCTGTAAATTTTTTTTTCTCAAAACTATTCTACCACCGTACATTTAGCCTATTTTATTCTAAACAAAATGCTGCAAACTCCACTTCAATTGGGAAAATAAAAGACGAGATATTTACAATTTTGTCTACCCTAGTATCTAAGAAAATCGCTGCACACGACGAAACAAAGATGGCCGCCATGCACAAACAAAAAATAGTAAAATTAAAATAACAGCCATTTTGAACTTCCATCATGTTAGGGTTGTTGTATAAAATTTTTCTGATTTTTTAAAAATGGTCGAGCGACCAAAAAAATATTTTCTGGACCACTTAAAATGGATTGACTCAACTGTTTTTTTAAATAAGTTAAAACACTTTTTTGTATAATATTGAAGATAGAAGGGCAAAAATAATATTTAAAAAAAAGAACTACCTTAACTTTGTACTATGCACGAATACGCTTTTCAAAATGCAATGTAGCATTATTTACCGAAAGTATACATAATCAAATTAGTAGAAGAAATACATATTGTAAGGCAATTATAAGCGGTGGAACAAAAGAGAGTGATAATTCAAGTAGCTAATGGTCAAGTTAATTTATTTTTACTTTTTTGTAGAATAATTTGGTGTAAAGTTAGCTTAAACTTTTTTTTCGGTGCACATGAATCTACAGAATTGATGTTTTAAGTATCCGTTTTACCTAAACAAATAAACATCGATAAAATTATGTAGTTAAAAGATTTTTATATAATAAATTACCCCCAATACAAAGAATTCTATAATTTAAAAATATCCAAGAACGAAAAAAAATTAATTCAGAGATTTTCTTGTTTTCTATACAGTCCTTTAATAATAATAATAATAATAATTAAAAAAAAAAAAAAAAAAAAAAAAAAAAAACATGTGGCATTCGGGGACTGCCGCGGTAAAGCTATTGCATAGCATTTTTTTTTTATCAACTTATGCAATTATAATTATTTATTTATTTTTTATTTATGCAGTTTTTTTGTCTTTGATATTAATTTAAGTTACACTTTTTGAGCGTGATGACCGATAACAATTTTTTTTCTTTTATTGAATAAATGAGAAGTTAATATCGTTTAAAATATCTTTATCATCTTACAATACATGTAGGTTAATCAGGAATTTTTATCATTGAAACTATACGTTTATGGTAGCTGAAATAAAAAAACATAAGTTTGAGACTTGATATTCTCAAAACATCTGAAAAATATCGCGTCAATGTCTGCCGAAGTCTACCGAAGGATACCGTGCCGAAGTCTGCCAAACTGAAGCGACGTTAGCCGGAGAGTTAGGTTTTTTTCTCGTTCCGGAATTTCTAGATTTTTTCGCCGCGCTCAAAGCCCGCGATAAAAGCTATGCAATACCTTAATAAATTACCAAACAAAATTTTGCCGCGCTACGAAATTTAGATCGCGAGTTATAAGCATTTAAATTTTCCGAACCTCACCGTGGGGGTCTCCTGTCACCAAAAATTAACACTGTCTCATAATAAATTACCAAACAAAATTTGGCCGCACTACAAAAATTAGATCCCGAGTTATAAGCATTTTAAAATTTTCGACCCTAACCATGGGGATCTCCTGTCACCAAAAATTAACACTGTCTCATAATAAATAACCAAAAAAATTTGGCCGCGCTACGAAAATTGATCGCGAGTTATAAATATTTTAAAATTTTCGACCCTCACCGTGTTGGGGGGGGGGGGGCTCCTGTCACCAAAAATTAACACTCTTTCATAATAAATTACCAAACAAAATTTGGCCGCGATTCGAAAATTAGATTACGAGTTATAATCATTTTAAATTTTTCGACTCTCACCGTGGGGGGGGAGGGGGGGATCTCCTGTCACCAAAAATTAAAACTGTCTCATAATAAATTACCTAACAAAATTTGGCCGCGCTACAAAAATTAGATCGCGAGTTATAAGCATTTTGAATTTTTCGACCCTTTCCATGGGGGGGAGGGGTTTTCTGTCACCAAAAATTAACACTGTCTCATAATAAATTACCAAACAAAATTTGGCCGCGCTACGAAAATTAGATCGCGAGTTATAAGCATTTTAACTTTTTTGACCCTCACCGTGGGGGGTCTCCTGTCACCAAAAATTAACACTGTCCCATAATAAATTACCAAACAAAATTTGGCCGTACTACGAAAATCAGACCGCGAGTTATAAGCATTTTAACTTCTTCGACAATCACCGTGGGGGTCTCCTGTCACCAAAAATTAACACTGTCTCATAATAAATTACCAAACAAAATTTGACCGCGCTACGAAAATTAGACCGCGAGTTATAAGCATTTTAACTTTTTTGACTCTCACCGTGGGGGTCTCCTGTCACCAAAAATTAACACTGTCTCATAATAAATTACCAAACAAAATTTGGCCGCACTACGAAAATTAGATCGCCAGTTATAAGAATTTAATTTTTTCGATCCTCACCATTGGACGGGTCTCCAATCACCAAAAGCTACATTATCCTACCTTGTTTTATCTTAAGACGATTCTTTTTTATACACATTCTATCAGGAATTTTTGTTATTGAAACTATAGATTTATAGTAACTGAAATAAGAAATATAAGTTTTAGACTTGATATCCTCTAAATATCTGAAAAATACCGTGTCAATGTCTGCCGAAGTCTACCGAAGGATACCATGCCGAAGTCTGCCGAATTGAAACGGAGTTAGCCGAGTGTTAAGTTTTTTTCGTTACGGATGTGTTAGGATTTTTCGCGTTACGGAATTTGTGGATGGAATTTGTGGATTCGGTCGCCGCGCTCAAAGCCCGCGATAAAAGCTATGCAATAGCTTAAAAATAGTGATCAATATTTATTTTTTTTTATAAATATGAATCTACAGAAATTGATGTTTTCTGTATTATTTTTATTTATAATAAAGAAAATATGCATAGACAAAACTGTTTATTTAAAATATTTTTGTTGATCCAATCGATTACAAATTATATGAAATTATAGGAATATTTAAAAACGCAAAAACATAAAGACGAAATTCAGATAACCTAAAATATAGAAAAAGTTTCTTCCGTATAAGATATTTGAATTGATGAAATGTAAAAAAAAAATATGTATATTTGAATATCAAGAAGATTTTTAGTAGTAATCGATAAATATAGAAATTCTCACAAGATACCCATGAGGTAAGTTTATTTTTAAAACCTGATATAAGAAAATTATCTGGGTCTGAAATGTTCTGGAGAAAAATAAAAGATTTTTGCAATAAAGCCTTTGGGGAATCAGATGTGAAGTGATTCTTTTCCACGGAGTTATGTTCGATTTTCTTTCTTCTAATCATTTTCATATTATCTTTTGTAATACCTAATTATATACAATAATTTCAGTATTTTATTACCGAAATAATTTTTAAGAATGTATTGAGTATTATTTAAGTTAAATTTTTAATTTCTTTTTTTTAGAGAAAGTTATATTTGATACTGTTATATTAATTAAGCTAAAAAAAAAAAAAAAAAAAAAATAGAAAATTTCATGAAACAACCTTGTTTTTAATGTGATATAAGTAGCCTTAAAAACAGAATTTTGAAAATTAATACAATAATATACAGGGTCTTTCATAAATGACCGGTGTATTTGAAAAATCAATTAACACTATATGGGCAGCGAAAGATATACACCGTTTGTTGCAATATGCTTGGGACAAGAGTAAATTTTCAGGCAGACAAACTTCCGAAATTAGTTAAAATTTTCAACAACAGATGACACTGCAGTCTGGAAAAATCCAACGTAGTATATTTTTCACATATCCATCATGCGCAGCAATAATATGGCGTAATCTCTGAACGAAATTACCAGAAATCTTTGTAAATGTCAGACGGGATGACTTCACATGCGTAACAGATGTACTGTTCAGTTGGTCAAATGTTTCTGGATTGTAGTGGTACACCTGGTCTTTCAAGTCAAAAATCCCCTGTTCTACGGATTAAACTACTTTTTCACAGCAAACTTGCAATCTGTGAACAGCACATGCTTACAACAGAAAGACGACTTACAGAATGCCAAATTTAGAAACCGAATTTTCTTCTATATCTTTCAAATCGCTTTCGGCGCCATCTGTTGTTGAAAGTTGTAAGTAATATCGAAATTTGTCTGCCTAATAATTTGCTGTTGGTTCAACCATATTGCAACAAACGTTGTACTTCTATTGCTGCCCGTTTAATTTTTATTAAATTTTCAAAATACCGGTCATTTTTGAAACACCCTGTATATATAATAATAAATATATCTATATTATTTTCTTACGCATATATATATTATATATATATAATACATATACATTATAATAGAAAACATTTTACAGTCAAAATATATTACAAAGTTTTGCAACTAATCTGAAGTTTACCACGAAAACTAATTTTGAAATTATACCTAATCTTTCGTAATTTTATGCACATCTAAAAACTGTTTCAATATATTTTTATTTCAATCCAAGCATTTGATCTAAAGTTGACATTTAAGATAGACATTTAAAAAACTTCGAAAAATAAATTGAAAAAGAAAAGATAAAATTTGCAATAATAATGAAGAAGCATACACAACTGATAATTTATTGTATCATTTTCTGTACAACCAGTTGACGGAAAAATGGTATACGCCATTAATTTTTTTCAATAGAGGTGATCTCCTTATTTTTTTTACTATGAAATAATAAATAATCATACATAAAACGATGAACATAAAATAGCTTTTATGATACTTTACCATACAGATAATTTTAAATTACATGAATTTCCAGTTAACGGTAAAATTTCAAGCAGGGGAGCTTAAAATCTAAAATTTAAAAGTTGTTATTACCTTAAAAAACATTTGAATATAATATAATGGAAAAACAGGAAAAATTTTAATAGAAATCAACAAATATAGTAATTCTCACTAGATACCCATAAGCTATGATTATTTTTGTAAACTCATATCTAAAATTCATCAGGATCTGAAAGTTCTGTAGAAAAATAAAAGATTTTTGCAATAAAGCCTATCAGGATATCAGATGTGAAGTGGTTTATTTCCACGGATTTATGTTCAATTTTCTTTCTGCTTTCCTCTAATCATGTTTCTATTATCTTTTCAAATACCTGATTTTATACAATATTTTCCAAAGATTTTTCAGGATGTTATAACCGAATTAATTTTTAAGAGTATATAGTGTATTACTGAAGTTATATTTTTAACTTTTTTTTTAATGAAGTTCTTATTGATTGTATACTGTTATCGCTATTAAACTTTAAAGAAATAAAAATTTTCATGGAACTACCTTATTTTAACTGGAATATATTTAGTCTAAAAACAGAATTATGAAAATCAATGCATTAAAATATGTTTTTGAATAATATATAACATTTGTAAGTGAAAATATGTTATAAAGTCCTGTAATTAATCTGAAATTTCTCACGAAAATGTATATTGAACATTGGATAAAGTTGCCTAAAATGATGCTTAAAATGAAACTTGTATAAAATCACACAAATGTTTAAATAAAACTTTAGTACTAAGTCAATATGTTTCACACCATATTTTACATAATATATATATATATATATATATATATATATACCGGGTGATCCAGAAGTCCCGGGACTTTTGAAATGCTAATAATTAGAAAACCATAAACAATAGAAGTATGCGGTTTTCGCAGAAATGCTGAGAAACTTGTGGGATTTGTTTTTTCTATGAAAAAAAAACATATTATGTTAGTTGCACTTTTTGACAGCAGGTGGCGCTAAAATTGATAGTATTGTTTTTATAGTATGATACAGCTCATTTAAAAGAACGAATTAGTGTCCAAGGGTTACAAAGTTTAATCATGACGCTCATGGCTTATATAAGTATCGCCGTGAGCCGATGCAAAACAGCGTGCACAGTATCCTCAAAGCAGAAAGAAATTCCAGAAGAAATTTCAGTTCATCGTGATATCACAAGTTTACTGCACTCACCATGAACTGGTGATTTCTACACAGTATTGGCATAGAATCCTACCTAATTTACGATTGTAACAGACATTTGGGATATCTTGTTTCTATTACGATCTTCCAATGAGCCTTTTTCTCAAACCTTGCTTACCATAGCATTTCACATTTGCAATGGCCATCGATTCTTTTGCAGTTTTAACTTGACGTATTGTACGATATGAAAACAACGCGACATGCAAAGATGTGTCTAAACATAGTCTAGAGTCTAGACAATGTCTAAACACTGCAGTTGCTCATGAAATTTTGTATCTTTTTTCCCTTACAATGCAATTTCATTTACCTTACAAAAAATGTTTGAACATAAACCACCCTTAAAACGAAATCTCATCAATATCATAGAAAAGAAGTTTCGCAATGAACTCATGTGTCTATATAACGCATGGTATATGTACATTCAGTCTTATACAACAGCGCCACCTATTGCTAAAAATGGTAACTATATATATTAAAAAAAAATTCATTCTAAACAAAAATCCCACATGTTACTGAGCATATATCTTAAAACAGAACCTTTGTATTATACATAGTTTCCTAATTATTAACTTTTCAAAACTCCCGAAACTTCTGGATCACCCGGTATATATATTTATATTTCTTTTAAAGCAAACTAATAAATGAAAATAAAATGAAAAAGTGCATAAAAGATAATTTTAGTTTCACTAAAGGGCAAAATGATCCTCCATTAAAAAAAGATAATAATAATAATTGTATTTTTTTAATCATCAAAATGACAGATATAAAAGTAATTATATGAAATAAAATAAATTTTACTATTAAATAGTATACTTAATTTATTTTATGTAATTTTTTTTAAGTCACAAATACTTAAAAAAACAAATAAAAAGATATAATGGAATATTTGTTAACTAATGATCCAAAATTAATAGGCCATAATAAGTGCAGAAATAAGTTAAATGTGGCTTATTTCAGCCCCATTTGAACACTCGAAATATTTAAATATTTCAACGATTCACACCTTTGTCATTCTTAACCATCCCTACGATCATGGGATCGAATCTTTACCTACTATATGGAGACAAATAGTTAATTGCAATAAATACGCTCGCAATAAGTACATATTCTGAATCTGTTCTGAGATATTCCAAATTTTTTTTCACTATTTTCTTCTTTATGGCAATACGTTTTTACATTGTTTTCATGTATTTTTCTTTAATTGTCCAGGCCTTTCATTTTTTAGATTTATTATTTTCAAATTCGGTTTTCATAGCTTTAGCCTATTTTATCGTCTCTTTCTGTTATCTATTTTTCGTTTCCAAACTAAATTGATTGTTATGAGGACTGTTCGTTAAAATAGCATTACCATCTACTTTCTTGATTCCATTTACATTAGTGCTTGATTTAATTTACATTTGAAACGGTATAATAACACCTGGACTCAAAGAAAAAAATAGGACGGTCATATATTTGGCTCTATGATGTCTAGAACCCGATGCCGGATTTTTTTCAGATAATCAAATATTAGTAAAATGATCCACGTAATGCATCATTTTACCCCGTAGCATGGCCGCCCATTTGAATATTTATAGCTGGGTGACGTCGAGAGACATAAAAAAAAAAAATTAGCAAGTCTAATTCACATCTAACAAACATGAAAAACCATCGTTAAGCATAGATTATGAGACACTTGACAACACTTCCTGAAAACTTTAACAACCCCTTGTTATAAAGGGAAATAAGCTGTTACTGTCCATAACCAAACATGTATTCCAAAACTTTTGAATAACCCTGTATTTGATATATCGATTGATATATATATACTATATAATGGGGAAATGTAGTTAGCAAGAAACACATAACTGATAAAATTGTTCTTTCAGCAATTTATACTAATAGATGGAAATATACTTGAATGCTTTTGTTCAGCCCTGTAGTTTACCCAGTACCTTTAATACACGTCATTAATTTCCTGAAATTTAGTTTAAAAAAAGTACTCTTTAAATTACTGAAATCACACTTCTAGAAATTTTCTTTGAGTGATCCTGTACACTATTTTATCTATATTCTCGAAATATTTCTCAATAAACTAAATTCAGCTCAATGTAAAAATAAATAACGTATTTAAAAATCATTTTTTTAATTTATTTCGCTCATGTTCTGTAACCTTTTCGAGCGCTTTTGTGTAACCCTATATATTTAAATTGCGTAACTATAGCATTTATACAGATCCTACGATATACACACATTTAGTAAAATTCAAAAGCACATATCATAATTAAAAATGCATTTCATCCATACAACACCTGCAATCTATAATATACAGTATTTCGGAGAGAATGTACTATTTGAAATATTTTGTGTGTCTATAGATACTATGCACTTCGTTATGTCTGAAATACCCCATATTAAGCCTCAGTGACGTATATCAATTTTATTATTCATGACATCGTAAACCACAATTAAAATATGGCGAAAACGATTCCTCCTTTATTATTATGTAATGGAATTCTTTTGTGTGTCCCTGTAAATGAATAATAACTATTGTTTTCTTTGATTTTTTTGCAGAATACATATTTTAGTTCACTTCATAGATGCATATAAATATGAATATGTTGGCATGTTTTAACATCTTTAAAATTAATTTGAAATGATTTTTTCTCATATTCCGCAATGTAACGGACACATTTTGAGTGTCCATGTAAGTAAACTAATCATGCTATAAATTTCATTTGCAATAGCATTTGTGCTAAGGTAAACGTCCATAACTTCCAAATATTTAGTGACAATCCGAGTATATTTACGAGAGTAGTGCGCGGTCAGACGGTCAGACAAACCGAAAGCATTAATACTTTTCAACTTTGTTGGAAAAAATGTTAAACATATTTATTAAGTAAACCAAGTCATTTTTCTGTGGGTGAAAGATTGTAAATCAAAATAGGTATGAAAGTTAGTGCTGATGCTATAAGGGATTTCGCAAATTCCAATTTTTTTTCAAAATGTTCCATTCAAACGCGTAATACTGCTATCGCTTGAATACCGCCAATGCTTCTTCTTCATTTGGTAAACTAGTTTATGTGTTGCCCTGTAGATAGTTCTGTTTTTAATAAAACGTGTGGATCGTTTCACCACTAGGATCATTTTTGGCTATCTTCTCCTATTCTTACTTTCTCATAAATGGAACTGTATTTGAAAATTATTTCCATATTTTTTATTCCAATCCATGTACTCGATATCTGATGTTGACTTTTATGAATTTTCATAAATAAAATTGACAGAGAGTAAAAGATTAAATTTGCTGGAACACTGAAATATTATACATAGCTCATATTTTATTGTATAGTTTTCACTACAGCCAGTAGTGGTAGAATTTTCAGGAACAGCAAAATATAAAGCCGAAGCTCAGAGACTATAAAATTTAAGTTTAGTTCATATGTTATAAAACAATTGAACTAATATATTAAAAAAACATTGTATGACAAGAACAATTTAAACAGAAATCAATAAATATAGTAATTCTCACTAGATACCCATGAGGTATGTTTAATTTCTAAACCTCATATCAAAAAAAAAAATATCCAGTTCTGAAAGATTTTTGCAATAAAGCCTTCAGGATATCAGAATTTAAGTGATTCTTTTCCCTCGATTTATGTTCGATTTTTTATCTTCTTTCTTTTAATCATGTTCTTATTATCTTTTCAAATACCTAATTATATACAATACTTTTTGAAGATTTTACAGGATTTTATTGACGAATAAGTTTTTAAGAATGGATAGAGTATAACTGAAGTTAATTTTTTATTATTTTGTTAATAAAGTTTACATATATATTTGTGCATTGTTATCGAGATTAAACTACAACTCAATAGAAAATTTCATAAAACAGCTTTATATTAAATATGTAATAACTAGTTAAAAGTGGAATTATAAAAATCAATGCAATGCAAAATATTTTATATAATACTAATTATTTCTGAGCCGAAATATATTACAAAGCTTTGCAACTAAATTGAAAGCTCTCACGAGGAATATCTCATTATTTTGACAGTATACCTAATCTTTCGTAATTCCGAATTTGTCGTCTTTTCAGTTAAAGCAATGAGTGGAAGTTAAAGGATCAATGGTCCAGAGAGTAAGCAGAATGGATTAAAATTAATCCACTAGAATTTTTTGGGTGGTGTTTTGATTCGAAGTGACACGTGAGGATGGTTATTGTCAGGAAGCAAACAGATTTTTCTACATGCACACAATTTACGGTACTTTAAATTTACAGTCATAAACATTTGTCATAGACATTAGAGATGCGATTTTATGCAAATCTTTTACTGCGACACGCCTCTAAACGCTTCCTACATGCTTTTTAGAATTTTATCAAAGATCACATATGGTTTGCCTGTTCTGGATTCTTCATGAAAATTCATTTTCCCACAAGAGAAAGCACAGAGGCATTTCGTTATATTTTGTCACTTCATAATCTTCCCGTAGACTGAAACAATTTCATTGTAAAAATATACTTTCCTTGTGCATGAAGAAAACATATGATAGATAGAACTGTACAATTTATGGGATTTTTAACTGATTGAGTAATTCTAAGCATTTCAGTAGTATGTATCAACGTAGTATGATGAACATAGGAATAACGAATGACTGCCAGCGAAAAGTGAAAGTTTCAAAGTTGAAATCTGTGTTGCCAATGTACTCATTAAAACTTTTCCCCAATCGTCTGTGTCGTACCTTTATTTTCCAAAAATCTCTTGTATCTCCTTTGATGGAGATTATTCAAATTTATTTTGATCGTGTGGTTAAAAAGTTTTCTCCGAAAATTCATTATTTTCTATCTTTTCCTTTGACATTGTTACATCATATCTGTACAAATGTTAATTATACATTCATTCCACTTTCAGAACTTGGATACATAAATGCGTGTATGTATCTAATCAACTTACTAATAAATAAGTCCTTATGTGTATAGTATAAATCATCTGCCATTTTTTTGTGTTTTCCTTGAATTATCATTTTCTCTTCCGCCACAATAAGGTAAAAATTTTATATTCACATTCATTTCACCATTTTAAAAAGTTCCTGCCCTTAAATAAAGCTTTAGACCAATGAGCATAATTTGGCTTGAAATTTCAACAGTAAAACTTGCTATAAAATGTCCTGTTTTTTTTTTTTTTTTTTTTTTTTTTTTTTTTTTTTTTTAATATCAATTTTATTAGAATTTCGTCGTGAACAACATGACATTTTGTTTTTATTGAGAAAGATGTTTATTTTTAAGAAGGAAAAAAGGGAAAGAGGTTGCGAAATAATATTTACTTTATGTGTCGCATATTGTTGAGCTAAAAAATTCCCCAACAATTAAAAAATTCACACCCCAATGAACCTGTTTAATTTAAAAGTTTTTCATATAAATCTTTCTTTCTATTCCAGCAGAGAAAATTCCCCTTTTATGACTGAAAAAGCCTTTAAAAACAAAATCAAGAGTTGGCGCATGCATATAAATACACACCACCATTTATACAAACACAAATAAAGACATACGTAAACCCGATTTCATGATTGATAATAACTCCATATTCTATAAAATTCTGTATCCACGTTCTTTTTTCCGTTACAAAAATAAAAATGTCTTTTTCCACTAGAGTCTTAAAGAAAATAATTATAAATTGATCCTTCAAATCTATTATATTGTTTATTGTTTATTTTTATAGATATTTCGATTCTTCTAAATGATCGTTTTTTCTCTTTTATAATAACTACTAATGCTGTAATGTTACTTCAAAAGAAAAAATAAATCTCGAATGTCATACTTGAACTAACAAGAAAATAATATATATATATTTTTTTCTCAATATGTTTTTTACTAAAAACTTTTAAGATTAAATATTTTTTACGTAAGTTCTTAGAAAATTCTAGCAGAAGCCTTTGTTTTTCCATAATTTTAAGTTAAAATTTTATTGCTTAACGTGAAAAAAATTAAAAATAATTTGAGAGCTTTGTAACAAAACTATGTATACATATTAATGATTAATAAAAAATGGGTGAATGTATCTAGGCATTTATGTATAGCTCCGCATTTTTTTTAACTTAAAAAAAAGTTGGCAGATAGATCTGATAAATGCGTTACGAGAGAACATATATACAATAAATTTAGCACTATAAACATTACTTTTAATCTCAAATATTCCGGCTGTAATTAATATATTTTATTTTTTACACTTTTTTCCTTTTTATTTAGTTTGAATTCTAAAATTTATGAAATATAGATACTTAAACTGTTATAAATAAAAAAATATTATCTCTTGAAAAAAAGTTTTGAATATCCAAAGAAAATATATCTCATTTGTTCGAGTCCAGACATTCCAACGTCAGAAAAATTATAACAAACTCGTATTTTTTAAAATTTGTTAATTTTTATTAAAGCACTTATTACTAGGATCAAACACATCGTATTTTTAATAATCGTCACTTTTGTGAGAATCCTGCTAGAATAAAAATATAATGTTCCCTTTTAGAAAAATTCATGAATCTATTCGTTTTGCGAAATTCAACGTGTATATTAATAGTGTGTGTATTCTAAATACAGAATGTCCAGCAAATAATACCCTGATTTCAATATTAAATTTCTCAAAAACAAAGATCGATAGTAATATGCGGTAAACGGTTTTTTCATTAGGTAAGCTGTAAAAATCTTATACAGAAATTTCGAACGGTGAATATTTTTAAAAGATTGTGCTCTGATTGAAAAGAATACTCTGATTTGACATTTTTCTTGTTTTAGATTGCGTGCTGAGAATGAGTTTTTCGGCTTATAGTGCCATAATTTAAGGATATTTCGAACAAAATTTCTTGAATTTCGAAATTTTAAAATTTAATTCCAAATTCTCTTGGGGGTACCATTTTCATCACAGGTCTAGATTAAATAAAATTGTCTCAAAAAAAAAAAAAGATTTTAAA
The DNA here is from genome assembly GCA_964019185.1 of Maratus speculifer. NCBI lineage: Eukaryota > Metazoa > Arthropoda > Arachnida > Araneae > Salticidae > Maratus > Maratus speculifer. The sequence goes on along the minus strand of OZ025291.1, from coordinate 435,915,858 downwards.
AATTTTTAAAGATATAGTACAGGTAGTTTTTTAATGAAGACTTAAAAACTGCTTGGCTGAATGTGATAAAATTTAGGTTTCATATTCGAAGCGCTAATTTTATTTCTGTTTAAAAAATTACGAGTTAAAATTCATTTTTTAAAATTTCATTTGTAAGACTGGAAATACAACACATATACTTACAAATGAATTCGCATAAACCTACTCGTATAAAATTAACCCACCAATAAATATAGACTTAGTCGATAAATAAATATTTATTTATTTTCAATGCATTAGTAGTAAATTCGAAAATGAATTAGTTTTAATTACGTACGGTGTTTGCGCTTTGCAGTTTGTTTAAATATTGATATATAGTTAAAGTTATGATTTCTATAGTTAATTTTCATTTTTTCCCCCGTATTTTTTTTTTTTATACAAACTATAATACTTTAAATAAATCAAACGTTATGGATAACTACAATTTCATATTAATAATTTTTAAATTAAATTAAAATTAGTTACCTTGTAAGCACCAAGGTCATCAATTGTGCACTTAAGTGTTGCTTCTCTACCAACTGTAGCTGTTGTATTTGGGATTGGTTCCGCAAAAGAGGGTATTAAAGGAACATTAGAAGAATACGCTGAAAATGAAAATACAGAAACATTATCGAATCATGAAAGATAGAAAAAAAATATACAACACACTGTAAAAAAATCGTTAAATTTAGGGCAAAAATGCTGGCAGCAGTTTCTGCCTTAAAATTTCAGTAAAATTACATGTATTTTTTTTACATCTAATTTTACTGCAATTTTTAGGACAAAAACTGCTGGCAACATTGCTGCCTGCAGCTTTTGTCGTAAATTTAACGGATTTTTTTAACAGCGCAGTAATATATAAATGATGAAAATTATCGAAAGACAGATAAAAACCATATGTAATAAAAAGTAGTAAATAAATATTTCAATATATGACACATTTGTGTAATTTTAGTCGTGTATAGTTTACTTTAATTGAAATAGATCATAAAATAGACCTCCTTTTTACAAAAAATAATTTTAAGTTTTCCGAATTTTTTCACAGTTACGACTTGAAAAGTATTTTTTTTAATTTAAGCCCGACCTGCAAATTGTGCTAGTTTTTGCGAGCTGTTTCCGTATCTTTCTTTAAGGAGAGCCTTGTTTCACATAAAGATTCCTTCAAATCCGGAAAAGAAACGAAAGAAAGAAGAGAGAGATGGAGAAAAACGGAAATAATCACTGAAAGCCAAATTTTTGATGGATATAATGGATATTCCAGACTTCATGGATATTCCAGGCCGATAGATATTCTAGACTTCAAACTTGAACTTTAGCAGTATTTTTTTTTTAATTTTGCGAGTAGTATAAGTTTGGGTTTTTAATTCAGGAGGATGATACCTCACTCAATAAGCTAGTTCATTTTCGTCGAATGCCTTCAAGAACCGTGTCGAAGTAGAACAATCCTGACAAAGTGCCTTTACTTGTTTCCACAGTTGAGGAAAATCTTCCCTTTATTATAATTACTTTTTAAATGCTGCTACTTTTATTGGGATCTAGTTAGAAAAAAATGGGTTGTTTAAAGGACTCTTCACAATTTTTTTCATTTCAAAACATGACCCTTCACATTTTTATTCTCTATTAACAGGAACCTTCAAAAAATTTTACCCTCAAAATAAGGACCTTCGTAAAATTTTTCGTCTGTTAACAGGGACCTTCACAAAAGTTTACTATTCAAAATTGGACCCTTTACAAAAATTTCCCACTTCATAAAAGGCCCCTTCACAAAATTCTTTGTATTTGAAATAGGCCATTTAGAAGATCATTCAAGCTCTAAACTAAATCTTTTTCAAATTCAATTATTTAAAAGTGAAACCCTGTGAGAGAAGTCTGGACAAGTACATGTTTTAATAATTTTAATACCTTTAGTTAAGTCGGTTTCATATGTTTTTATTTTGTACAATAAATAGTGCAATTAGCTATTATTAATCTAATCTAGCTCTTCAATGTGAAAATGCTCATATTCTAAAAAAAAGTAAAGTAAAATTACCTATTGTTTATGCTATTTGATTGATTGATACATGTATAATATATTCCTAATACTATCCCCACAGTTCGGGTAACTTTCCGTAAATGCTGGAATGCGTATTAAGTTAAAGACATAAGTTCTTGCATCATAAAGATAACTGCAATACAACCGCCAAAATCTTTTAAATCCTATATAAACCGACGCGTTCTCCACTTAAAGCCATAACTCATTGAATATGCTATTTATATTACGTAAGTTTAAATTGGTGTGGCATTTTTGGTATATTATGTAGAGTTTTACACTTTTTTTAAAATTGAAGTTTGAAAATTTATTTTCTTACTTTGAACTTGACAATACTTGCAAAATAAGTTCATCTCATTACAAAATCCAAATCCATACACAAAAAGTGTCATAAAACTAACCTTTTATATATGCATACATAAACTCTTAAATTGAATAAAAAAAATATATATATATATATGTAGTATTCGACGCCATTTCAAAACACATTCATTCATTCACAATATTTAATTCGTAAACAAGAAAAACATTTTGCAATTCTATTTTTGTTCTATTTTCCAAAAACATTATTTTAGCTTTATGACAGTACATTAGAAGAAAAAATCTGATCATTAGATTTACCTTCAATCATTATCCCATTAACTTAATCTAATCTTCTAAAAAAACTCAATGATATTTTTCTAACAAGTAACATTAAAATCATCCATTTTTTCTTATTATCCTATAAAACATTCCCATGTTAATTAGTATAAAAGTCGCTACAAATTTGGAAAAAAAATGGAAAAAAAAATTATAGCGAGTTAAAAAAGAGATGAGAATATAAATCTACTAGAGACAATTACCTCTGACATTAATTTAGTAATTGAGGCATAATATAAATAGTGAAATAAAGGAAAAAATACATAACTCAATTAAGAACCGCTAAGAATTACGTAATGAAATGCAATTAATGCAAAAGCGCCCAAAATATAGTAATCAAAGCTTATATTCTTTAAAATACATGATAACAAAAACATATATTTTCGGATAAAAACACTTACCAAAATTACAAATTTATGTTTGCGATATTCTATGTTAAAATATGCTATATATGACATATGTATATTATGTATATTACGTCAAATGCCAACATTTAAAACCGAAAACCTGAGAGAAAAGTTTGGGCAGGTCCCTGCTTTAATAACTGTAATAATTTTAATGAAGTCTGTTTCAGCTCAACCTGCTTAATAAGTTTTTATTTTATACAGTAAACGGTGCAATTAGCTAATATTAATCGAATCAATTTCTTCAATCTGAAAATGCTCATATTCTAAAAAATATAAAATAAAATGACCTATTGTGTATGATATTTGTTTGTTCGATACATGTATAATATATTCCTACCACTCTCCCTATACTGCGGGTAAATGTTCGTAAATGCTGTTATGTGCTTTAAGCGAAAGATTTAAATCTTTGCATCATAAAGATAACTGTAGTGCAACCACGAAAATCTTTTAAATCATTTATATACCTTTTAATTCTTCACTTAAAGCTGTAATTCATTAAAAATGCTATTTATACTATGCAAGTTTATATTAGTGTGGCATTTTTGGTATATTATATACAGTGGCATTTTTTTAATTGAAGTTTGAAAAATTTAGTTTCTTTCTTTGAACTTGACAAAACTTACAAAATAAGTTCATATTAATAAAAAGTTCGTACACAAAAAGTTTATGCAACTAACCTTTTATATACACATACATAAATTCTTAAATCGAATTATGAAATATTCTTTATTATAGTATTAGTTCATATCATAATATTTCTATATATATCACATCATAATATTTTATATCATAATATTTTGTTTGTAAACAAACAAATAATTTTTTACAAATCTAATTTTATTCTAGTTTCCCAAAATATTATTTTAGCTTTATGACAGTACATTAGAAGAAAAAATCTGATCATTAGATTTACCTTCAATCATTATCCCATTAACTTCATCTAATCTTCTAAAGAAACTTAATGATATTTTTCTCACAAATAACGTTAAAATCATCCATTTTTTTTCGTATTATACTATAAAACATTCCCCTATTAATTAGTATAAAAGTCGCTACAAAGTTAAAAAAATGAAAAAAAAATATTTATAGAGAGTTTAAAAAATACAAGTGAATATAAATCTACTAGAGACAATTACCTCTGATGTTAATTTAGTAATTGAGAGATAATATAAATAATGCAATAAAGGAAAAATATATATATAACTCAATTAGTAACCGACAGCAATTACGTAATGAAATGCAGTTAATGCAAAAGGGCTCAAAATATAGTAATCAAAACTTATATTCTTTAAAATACATGAAGAGAAAAAGATTATTTACGGAAAAAAAAACAATTACAAAAATTTCTAGTATGGCTGACATTTTGAAATAATCTGATTTTTGCCACGTGATAATACGCGTATTAAGGGAAAAAAATTAGTTGTAACTTGGTGTTTACATATTGCATACTAGACCGGCTAACTTCATCCGCCACATTGTATCAAATTGGAGGCTATTGGATGTTCTTTTTTTTTTTTTTAATTTAAAATGAGATTAAAAAAAATAGTAATTGAAAAAGACTTTTTTCTCATGTATTTGACCCTGACACAAAGAATTCGGAGTATTTTTATTTTTGATTGTATCGTAAACAATGGCTTTACAGTTTCTGAAGTGGGTGACATTTTCCTTGTGCCTGCAACAAATCGGTTTATAGGGGAAAGGAGGGCACCTTTGAACTAGGGGCCTCTTTGAACACGCTACATATTTTCATTCAAATAAAATATTTAAAAAAATGTATATAGCATTACATTACAGCTGCTTCAATGGAATAATTATTCAAAGCTGTACCATTTTGTATGAATAATACTGTCTAAACAAGATATGTATTTTTCTCCCTAATAAATCTAAACTTAAGAAAATGAAGTTGTAAGATATTTGTTTACAAACTTCTATCCCTATAATTTTAATTTATTGTTCAATGTTTAAACAAAGATGTTAGCTTTAGTTTATAAACTTTGTTCTATTCAAATTCTTCATCCAAATTGTATAAACCGTTGTAATGTAGAACTCCATGCGATGGAGCACCATTGAACAAAAAAGTTGGGGCACCTTTAAACAGCGAAAAAACACTGAATAAACTGGTGATAAATAATAATTGAAATAATTTAAAGAGAAAACTTAAAACTATAAAGTAAAGAGTTGTTAATTTATCTAAATATATTATTTCTGATTTTTTTTTATATGAAAATAGGTTAATTAAGAATGTCAAAGAACAAGGACTTATACTGCTAAAAATTCCCCTTGCTGCACCCTTATGTTCCAACCTCTATATATATCAGTGATGGGTTCAAATGTAAAGTGAATCAAAACTAAATTCATTTATTGCAATTCTGTTATACAAAATAATGATTCATGATTAACCATATTTCCAAACATTATTCCTGGTTTCCTAAAAGGATAAAATGGAATTTTATATCAGGTCTCTTAAAAAAATTAGAGAATGACACATTTTAATTTTCTAGAAGCATCAGATATCACATTGGTGTATTTCCAGGATATTGTAAAAAAGTTTTCACAATCGACCATAACAGGAGGGACACTTTGTGTTTTATCAACAATGAGGTTTGACATGAACTTTGATGGATTTAAGTTTGGTTAAATAACAAAAAAAATTAGTAATTTAAACAAAATGTAGTTATTTAATTTTATTCATATTACTTTATATTTCTGTAGCATAGCCACATTAAAAAAAAAAAACTCTCAATATTTTCATATTTTATTCATTTGTTCAAAGGTGCCCCTACATGGGGCAGGTTTGAACAAGAATCTTTCAACTTTTTAAATCCTCACAACTTATTTATTTTCTTTGGAAAATGTTTAATTTATAATTCATATGATGAAGAAATGCGTTGTTTTTATTATGTAATATTTAAAAGTGAATAATTATAATTCAAGTAAGAAATATATCGATTTTTTTTTGAAAAAATGCTCATAGGTGCCCCTCTCTTCCCTATATATAAATCGATTTCGACGTGAGTGATCAAGAGCACAGTTACTAAGATCTTAATCAAGCTCATTGGTTAATTTCACTCATCATGTTGTTGTGAAATTGCAGATATTTCATTACATCGCCGAATTTAGCGATCAAATATAAACTTCTTTAAATAAAATCATCTTGTAAAAAGTTCATTAATTTTTCGAAATTCCTATTCATATACAGTATTTACAAAAATAAGTATTGAATCTTCTGTTATCATGTTCCAATAACCTTAGCTTTGTATGAAGGAATAATATAAATTGATTTTTTAAAGGTAAGGAATATGGAAGCTATCTCTCCCTTCCGGTGCTGACGGGATGACTTTTTATTATAAAATGATTATGCATTTATTTTATTAGTTTCTTTACTAATAAAAGTAATGTTTTGTTCCATTTTTCTTGGTTTAGACCATGATGAGATATTGGGGCATCACATGGCACCTTTTTTCAAAGTCGTCCCATGAATCACATGTAAATCCTTCAGTATTTACTAAAATGTTTGGAAAATGATAGTTTTTTAATTAAATTTAATATAAAAATGTATGATAATTTATGTACGGGAAGCGGCAGCACAGACAATCTCATTCTTCAGTTAATGGGTGAACTTCCAGAATAGTTAAAACTGGATTCCCATATTAAAACGCAATCAGTCTGCAAGTGATAGCTAAGAAAAAAAACCTGATTTAACGGTTGACTCGTAGTTTTATCACTGTATTTTCATGCTCCAACTTCTCTGTGTGTGAATACTTTTCGGTGAAGTAAAATACAATGGTTATCCTACGAGTCAACATAAAATCTGGTTTTCAGGTGTTTTTCAACAATATTGACAGACCGATTATATTTAACTGTTTGAATCGAGTTCCAATCGATTCTAGAAGTATTTGCTTTGAACTCGTTGAGGTGATATTCTCCGCTGTCCCCCCCCCCCCCCGCTCTATTATTGTAATTTTTATCGTGACCTTGTAATCACTCTATTATTGTAACTTTTATTTTAACTATTACTGCGACTTTTTATAGACACTTCGTATTTCCTTAGAACACAAATTTCCCGAAAAAGCATAATTTCAGGATAGCAAAGTTATGACACTTAGTATTGCTAATTTCTAATATTACCTTTTAATTCTTACCTGTATGATATAGAATCAACCTTTATTCAAAAACAAAATCCATACTTTAGACCAGTTCTAGATACAGACAACTCGTAGAGAAAAATTAAAGTTAGTTTAGAAAAATAAGTCAATAGTGAAACTTATGTGAAAAAAAATCTTTAGGGGAAAAATGTATTTATATTTCAACTCACGTCCGCAATTGAACTGGTTAGGGAATGTTTAAATTGGACGGAATTGAATTTCTTGTGTCATAAGAACAGTAAGCAAAAAGGCATGATTCATAAATGCATTCGAAATATAAAATAAATATTTCAGGGTTTCGGTATTTTTTCTCTTTTTGAGAAAAAAATAGAGAAAATAACAAATGTCCACATAAACTTAAGATTCTAAATGTTTTCCAAAAAGTTGTCCACAAAAGTAATTTTCTTCAAACTGAACCTTATACATTAATTATTTTATGAGATAATATTCAGCTAATTTAATTCATAATATACATGTATATATGATAATTTATTTTAATAAATAAATTTTAAAAGTAAAAGTCATATTTTATAAATATTGTGTTTTATTAATAGGGAAAAGAAGTATAATATAGTATGACTTATTTTTTAAATATTGTTAACAGTATTAATTTAGTAGTTATATCAATTAGTATTAGTTAAATCTGGAGTACTTGTTCTACATTCCATTACACACGATTTCATATGTCCTCAGTGGATTCCTGCTTAAAAAACCAGTAAAGTAAATTTTGCTAAGAATAAAATGTATATGTTATCAATGTAGATATATATATATATATTTAAGAGAAAGTTTTAAAAAGCTTAAGACATAAATATAAATTTCATCATAAATTTCAAGATTCCAAGCATTAAGTGTTCTAGAATCGAGTTTAGCACTTTTAGTTTGTACTTTGGAGGTTTTCCTAGAATATATTGAAAAAATGAACATTTTCTTTTAAAAGGTTCTAACTTATATCTATAGTCACAAATTCTCCGAAACTATATGTTTGTTGTCAATTTGTAACAAATTTCTCGAAAATACATCTCATGGAAGACAATTTATCCGATTCTTTCTAGAAGGATTGCCATTTACGTCATCGAATCTTATGCAACTCATAAGGAATAAAATGCTATTATGTTGAATTTTCTGTGTCATCGTATTAAAAACATCATGAATATTTGCATGCAAAATATTTGTGAATACCCCCTAAGTCTGCGGGCACATTGAAGAACTCTCCTCTTAAACAGAATTCTTGAAATATGTGCTGTATCCCTTTTGTATAGAATCCACTTGCGGGTTTCTTCATAACAGAACGAAGAAGAATGAACAAAGATAATCAGGTCAACCTATTTGACGGAAAGATTTATCTTCTGCCGGACAATAGTCCTTTTCTTGCATAAGTCATTAAAGATCAAAAACACCATGTCGAGTCAACAAACGAGCGGACGAGTAACCGAGAGAAGTCAGGTCTTTTGGGTCCTTAAATAATGAAAAAAATTAATTTATTCTTTACATTCACACTCTCAAATGAAAAGGATGAGCGCTCACCCGCATATTCACAGTATCCGCAAAGAAATTCTTCGAGAGGGTTGAATTCTGATAGGGATTGGCCGACGCGTTTTCACGTAACTTGGCTATAATTATACTTGGCGAGCGAAAGATTCTTCCGTCGAGGATTTTGATTTCCTTCCGAACCGAGTACAAAGTAACTTTTCTCTTGCAGCATTGCATTGGATGGAACGTTTCTTACTGAAAGATGTATAATTTAAAAGTTTTTAAACACAAATTTTTACTTTGTACTCGGCTCCGAAGGAAATCAAACTCGACGGAAGCGTCAATCGCTACGCCAAGTATAATTATCGCCAAGTTACGTGAAAACGCGTCGGCCAATCCCTATCAGAATTCAACCCTCCCGAAGAGTTTCTTTGCGAATACTGTGAATATGCCGCTCGCCCAAGGCATCTAACGCTCGAAGTGGATTTTTCTAAAACAGGGTCCAACTTTCCGGACCACAGACATTGATCAAATGTCTTTGGTCAGTATTTAGATGACCGTTGACGCAGATATCATGAAACGCCCCAATTTTTGTTGAAGAGTATACTCTATTGCAGTATACTTTATTGCAGTATATTCTATTGTCCTTTTAAATAACAGAAGCGACTGACTTTGACAAGTTTACATCATTACCTTCGTCAATTATAGACCCCTTGCATTGACGTCACAGCAACACATATTCTAACTAGTGCAAACAAAAAATCATAACTCCCTGTTTTCCGTTAAAAGCACGTGTGGTATTTCTGTTTAATTTTGATTTTTATCATTCTTGCATTATTTTTCTAAGTACTTAAAAAATAAAGCACTATTCACCATGTTTATAAATGTGTAAACACCATATCAGCCTTATGTTTGGGCACCAGATGAAGCATCTGACGTCACGTGCATGTGATTTATAGGGTGAAATCACATGTAGTGTTACACAATTTTCGCAGCCTCACCATGTCAAAAACAGTCGCCTCCGTAAGGTTGAACCGTAAGTCGCCTTTAAAAGGTATATATTTAGTACTGGGCCTGACAGGCCCGACGCAAGTTTTCACGCGTTTTTAATATAAACAAAACTATATGTAATAATTGTAACAGCAATAATTTTTTTGTGAATTTAACAAAAATATTCTTTTAGCTTAAAAGAAAATTAAAAGTTATTAATGTAAAGATTTTTTAATAAATTTCTGGTAAGTTTATACAGATTTAATGAAAATATTATCATTTATTTGTATTGCTTATTTTGAGAAATTTTAAATTTACTTTATAAAACAAAACCAACCGTAAAATTTATGTGAAAAACTTATTCGTTAGAAGAAACAAAAAATATTTATATTTCAAGTCACGCACACAATTGAATTTGTTAGGAAATGTTTAAAATGAAAAGTATTGAATTTTCAGTGTCATAGGGATTGTAAGCAAAAAGACATGGTTCATAAAAACATTCGAAAAATAAAATAGACATTTCAGTATTTCGGTATTTATTTTATTTTTTTTAGTGTGAAAGAGAGAAACTTAATTTTAAGATATATGATTCACAAATTTATCAATCTAAATATTTTTCGCAAAAGTTAATAAAAAAAAATAAGCACATTAATAAGATTGTTGAAATTAGACATATTTATATGTATGCATTTTAAAGCTAAATTGATGTAAATAAAATTAATGATAATCTATTTTAATAAATAAACTTTGAAAGTAAAATTAAAATTTTATAAATGTAGTAGTTCATTTATACGGTAAAAAAGTAAACTGTTTACAGTTTACTTGCCTCAAAGTGCCTCAAGTTTAAAAATGATATCAATTAATATTAATTTAATAATACATTCAAAACAATTTTAAATATTAATAACAATATTAAATATTACTACTTATTTAAAAAATATATTCATTTAACCGAAAAAAACTTATTAATAATGTTATTTTTGATAAATTTATGAGAGGTTTACATTTTTTTAAAGGAAATGTTATCCTGATAAGAAATTTTAAAGCGACATTATAAAAATCATACAACCATAAAATTTATCTGTAAAACTTAATTTTTAGGGAAAAAATATAATTTATTTATATTTCAAGTTACGTACATAATCGCATTGGTTGGGGGATGTTTAAAATGAACGGTATTGAATTTCTTGTGTCACAGAATTTGTAAGCAAAAAAAGACATGGTTCATTTCTTTATTCGAAAAATATAAGAGATATTTTAGGTTGGTTTAAGTTCGTATAATTGTTCGTTCTCCGGTAGATGTCGTTACCTGTCAACCCAGTTGTTCAGACTGATTTCTTCTAATTGGTCGATTTTCTTTAGGCGGAATCGTTCGTGTAGTGGTATATAAGCCTGCGTTTCTCTGTCTCTTTGCTCAGTTTTGCTTTCTCTAGATCACTGAGTTTTGCTCTGATGAAGAATTTCGATATTAGATTCGAAACAGCTGTTTTCTGCTTTTTCATGCATTATTTGTGCATTTATAATCGTTGGTTTTCTATCTTTAAACATATTTTAGGGTTTGGGCTTTTTTTCTTCTTTTTTCTGAGTAAAAGAAGAATACTAGATTAATTTATGACACGATTTTTCAAACGGTAAATTAAATATAAAGGATGTAATTTTTCCATGCGGGTGAAAAAATTCCGGGCCAGGATTCGAACCAGGGATGTATTGGCTGAAGAAGAATACCTCAATAAAAGAAGAATACTTCATTTTAACATTTCGCTTCATGAAATTTGCAATTTGAATGTTTTTCGCAAAAGTGAATAAAAAATAGCCACATTAATAACATTGTTCGTGTTAAACTTGTATATATGGATTATTCCAAAAGAAATTTGATGTAATTAAAATTGATGATAACCTATTTAAAAAAATATTTTTTTTAAGTTAAATTAAAATTTTGTAAATATAGTGATTCATTTTTAAGGTTAAGAAGTATAATATAAGGTGTCTTATTTTTTTTAAATATTAATTATAGTATTAAATTAATAGTAATATCAATTAATATTAATTTAACCATAGCAAACTAGATCTATACGGTCGATCCATTTAAGATTAATGTATGAAGCCTCCCGCCAGAGGACCCTGATATTCGGCACAAGTTATATTGACCAATCCTGCAAACCCTGAACCAAAACGAGGACTATGTACACAGAACAGAAATCAGCAATGTTAGTTTGGGCAGGGTTTGCGCCACGTGGTCCAATGAAAAGGTTCAAGGTTTGAAGCTGAATCCAACTTTAATTTTTCGGCGGTTTTTAGCGAAATGCACAGGTTGTTATACATATAGTTGGTCATGATTTCACTATATAAAAAAAGCAATACTGAATACTAATTACAATAATAAAATTTTCTATCAATTTAACAAAACTAGTCATTTAAATGAAAAAAAAACTTGAAAGTTATTACTAAAGACATTTTAAATGCATTTCTTCTATGTTTATACAGTTTTAAAGAGAATATTATATTTTATTAGTATTGCATCCTGATGCTTATTTTGAAAATTTTTAAAGATATTTTATAAAAATCAACCAACCTTGAAACTTACCTGAAAAGTTTATTCATTAGGAAAAATATGATATATTTATATTTCCAGCCAAGTACACAATTGAATTGTTTAGAGAATGTTTAAAATGAACAGCATTGAATTTTCTGTTTCATAGAATTTGTAACCAAAAAGACATGGCTGGTAATTTTATTCGAAAAATAAAATAAATATTTTAAGATTTCGGACTTTTACTATTATTATTTTTTTAATAATAAAGAATACTTCACTGTAACATTCGTTTCATTAACTTAGCAATCTGGATGTTTTGCTCAAAAGTTAATAAAAAATAGTCGCATTAATATTTTTCAAATGGAACCTATATACATATATTTTGATTATTTCAAAATTAAATTTGATGCCCTGGTAGCAAACCAATATTGGTCCAACGTTGCGCCAATATTTCATTAATTGGAAATATTGCCAATAAAACGTCAATATTGCTAAAATATTGGGATGTTTACATTTTGCCCTTATTTAGCCAATATTTGCAGCCAATATTATGCCAGTATTGGAGTTTCATTGGAAATATTGCCAATAAAACACCAATATTGTACAAATGTTGGCGTTACATTGGAAATATGTCCAATAAAATTCCAATTTTTAACCAATATTGGCAATATTTCCAATGAAACCCCAATAGTGGCATAATATTGGCTGCAAATATTGGCTAAATAATAGCAAAATGTAAACACCCTAATATTTGAGCAATATTTTATGCCAATATTACGCTAATAAGACAATATTGCTCCAAGATGTAGCCAATATTGGTCCAATATTGTTTGGCTACTGGGGGTGTAAATAAAATTTGTGATACTCTATTTTTATAAAAAATTTATAAAGTAAAAATAAAGTGCGGTAAGATTTTTTTAATATCCATAAAAAATCCATTTAAAAAAATTGTCAATTTATATAAATTTAATAATACATTTAAAACAAAATTAAATATTAGTAATAATATTGCAATTTACTATTAATTTTAGAAGAATATTCATTTTAGTGAAAAAAATCTTAAAAGTTATTAATAATTTTTTAATAAACTCATGGGTTGTTTATAAATTTTAAAGCAAATATTATAATATTTTTGTATTGCATCCTGATGTTTATGTTGAATATTTTTAAAGATCATTATTAAAAATAACCCAACAGTAAAACTTAGGTAACAAACTTATTATACGGGGAATATTTTTAAATATCTATATTTCAAATCACGTACACAATTAAATATATTAGAAATGTTTAAAATGAACTGAATTGAATTCCCTATACAATAGTAATTACAAGCACAAAGACATGGTTCATAAATCCATTCGAAAAATAAAATAGATATTTCAGTATTTCGATATTTGTTTTATCTTTTTTTTTGGGGGGGGGGGGGTAAAAGGGGGAAACTTTATATCTTCATAAATTTAACAATCTAAACGTTTTTCACGAAGAAAATAATAAAATTAGTGATACAAATAAGATTATTTAAAACATATTATTTTAAAGCTAATTTAATGTAAATAAAATTTATTCTAATTTGCTTTAATAAATAAATTCTAAATGTAAAATTAAAATTCAGTGATTTATCTGTAAAGCGAAGAAATGTACTATACATTGTCATGAAGTTTTTAAATATTAACAACAATTTAATTTTAAAAAGCAATATCAATTAATATGAATTTAATAACATAATCAAAGCTAGATATAACATTAATACCACGTTAAAAATTTATGTTTATGTAAGATTAAAGATTTAACGAAAATTAAAGTTTCGTAAATGTAGTGATTTATGTGGAAAAATAAAAAAGTGAACTTTAAAAAGTCTTAATTTGTTTTAAAGTATTTGTAACAATATTCATTTAAAACTAGCATCAATTAATATTAAATTAATACTGCATTTACACCGAAACTAAACATTTATAACAATACTAAAATTGGCTATTAATTTAAGAAGGATATTCATTTAACTTAAAAACTTAAAGGTTATTAATAATAATAATATTTTTGATAAATTTATGGGCTGTTTATAAAATTTTAAAGCAAATTTTATCATTTATTTCTATTGCTTCCTGGTGTGTATGTTGATTAAGTTTAAAACTCTTTTCTAAAAATAAGACAACAGTAAAAACTCTGTAATAAACTTATTTTTTAAAAAATATATAATATATTTATATTTCAACTCACGTTCAGAATTGAATAAGTTAAGGAATGTTTAAACTGAACTGAATTGAATTTCCTTTGTCATAAGAAATGAATATTGTAAACTAAAAACACATAGTTCATAAATACATTCTAAAAATAAAATAGATATTTCAGAATTTCGGAGTTTTTTTATTTTTATTTATTTTTTATATTATTTTTTTAGGATAAAAGAAGAAAATTTAATTTTAAGATGTATGCTTCCTAAATTTAACAATCTAAACTATTTTTGTAAGCAAAATAATAAAAATGACCACATAAATAATCCTGTTTAAAATAAATCTCTATAAATTGATTATTTAAAAATCAATTTGATGTAAATAAAATAGATATATATTTTTTAATAAATACATTTTAAAAATAAAAGTAAATTTCCGTTAATGTAGTGATTTATTTATAATTAGAAGAATTTTATCATAAATTGTCATGATGTTTTTAAAATATTAATTTCAATATTATTTTTAAATTGCAATACGAGTTATTACTAATTGAATATTACAACCAAAACAATATTTAATATCAATACAACATTAAAACTTTGTGTTTATGTAAGAATAATATTTATTTAACTAAAAAATAATAATACATTAGAAATTATAAATAATGATATATTTTATATTTTTCAAAATTTTTAAAGCAAATATTTTTAATAATAGGGCATTCGGATACTTATGTAGAGAAATTTTAAAATTAATATTTAAAAATAATCTAGATGTAAAATTTATGTAAAAAAAATCTGGGAAAAGTAACAAGGATTTTTTTACATAATTTAATAGCCAACTATATGAAGCAATCCTTAAAAAACTCCAGTCATGAAAATTCAGAAAGATATATGCGATAGCGGAGCTAATTTTTAGGTGCTCTCTAAAATCAGTTTAACAATAGGGGATTTCCCACAAATTGCCTTTTTTTTTTTTTTTTCTCTAGTCCTACTTGCCTAACTACCAGAACTAGTTTATTCAATGACAAAATGAAGTTTCAAAATCGAAGCATTTGTTCTACACATTAATATCCATTAAATGCTGACATTTTTGTAAAAGATAATTAATAAAAAATTATAATTTATGAAAAATCCTTATTTTGTTACTTTTAGAGAGCAACTCAAAATCAGCTTATTCTGTCAACGCTACATTTCTGAATTTTCATAATATTTGACTGGATTTTTTATTAGTGGCTTCATAGAGTTGACTATTAAATAATATGAAAAGACTATTATTATCACTCGTGAACGTGCGCATAACTTTTTTCTTACAGTTACTCATATTTCATAAAATATTTAATATATTTATATTCCAATTGCATTATATTTTTTGCTGCACATATTGCACCAATATCCACATATTTTATTTTATTTTATGCCCAAGTGCAAATCACCAGATCGCTAGGATCCCATGTAGGCCTTAACCCCTTAACGCGCAGTGTTGCCGGGTCGGCAACACCTAAAGTTCCCCCCGTTTAGGGACACAAAAACTCCGTGAATATTTCAAAAACTACTCTAATGTCTACTTTAAATCTTTCTTATGAGTTCTAGATGGCAGCACCACAGGGATCAAACTCTACTGATTTTAAATAATAGGTAAAATGTTTTACTGTAATACGCACTTCACAGCAATGCTCTTCTCACTGCGCTTATCAATGCTTTACTTATGGGAGGTTACCACTTCGGCAACAGCTGTATAATTAAAATGGTTAGTGCAATCTTTACAAAACAATACCTGTGTACTCCTCTAGGCCTAAAAATATTGCCTTTTTTTTCTTTAAACTGCAAATTTAAAGAGTTGTGCGCCGGAAAGGGTTAAAGCTGCTGGTCACTCAGTGGTCGAATTGCCCTCAACGATGTCAAGTCCATCGGCGTTTGATGTAATATTATATTCAAAATATCTCCTTAAATAATTAATATTTTTAACTACTTTTTCCAGTGTTTTCTTGTTGAATGATGCCAATTTTTTTTTCTTAGTTGTCAAAATATTTCTAAAATGTATACTCAATTTATTATTTACGTTTTAAAAACGGACGAGCAAGAAATAGCGGTTTATTTATAAGGTAAACAAATGTGCTATGAAATGCCGTATGTTTTTGATTTGATTTTTACAAGCAATATTAAAAACTATTATTAACCCCCGGACTACCGAGCAATAGGGCAAAAATATAATGTTGTTTTCTTCTTAATTTATTTTAAATGTTAATAAAAGAGGGATTTTCTAACATGGTATAATTTTTTGTTACGTGTATGCTTTTAAGTCTTGAAAATATCAATCATAACTTAATTTCTTAAAACTGGATAATGTTTGTAGAATTATATTAATTTAAATAAAGCTTCAATTCCAGTGAAACCTGCAGCCTAGTGAACGGATATATCCGGTCGCGGCAGTGGGAAGGTTAATGAAAAATATTAATTTACCTGAAAATATGAATAAAAAATTATTAATTAATGATAGTTTAACTAAATTTATGAACTAATTACAATTTTTAAATCAAATATAATCTTTTATTTGAATACTATCTCGAATAAATATGAGCCAATATTTATGGTATGTAGTTTTCTATTTCATCATTTATTTCGAAACTTAAAAATTTCCTCTGCAGTTATTCTTCAGTAATTTATGCCAAATGTTTTTTTAAATTATGAGGTTATGTTTACATATATCTAAAAGTTACTGAACAATATTAAAATCTAGTCCACAAGCCATTCTGAATGAATGCATAATTAGTAATATGTGCAACTAATAGATCCATTAAAAGTCGTTTATTATCAGGATGCGCTGTAACATTTAAGTATTTAACATTTTAAGTATAAATAGGAGCGGTTACGATGTGCATTAGTTTTTTTGTTTCTGTACATGAGAATAATAAACAACGAGAATAATCATGTGTTCAAGTACAAGTTCTCTTATATTAGTTTTAGATTTAGATTTTTGTTCATTCCCTTTGAAAGAGTTTTGAATTTGAATTGCTAAAATGCAACAAGCGTAAGAAATTTTTCAGAAGGACAGGCATTTATAACTTCATATAATTCAAAACTTTGGTAAAACGACAGATTTCTGTAGCATTATGCAATCTGATTGTCTAAACTTACATCCCTTTGTTTACCGTGCACAGATAAAATTTTAGTAAACAACATATTTTTGCCGACTTACAACTGTAAAATTACAGAATTTTTTATTTTAATCACAGTGTAACATTATTTTTTCAGAATGATTTGATAGTCTAGAGCAATATTAAAATCTACCATTAATTTAAGGGGTTTTGTACCTTTTAAACGGGATGAAAATCAACAAAAACACCCAAAGTTCGATTCAGTGTATCTTTAAAACTTTTATACATATTAACCTGAAAATTTCACCGTTCAATAGAAAAGATTATGCTTTTTAATAAAGTGTCATTAAACATTTAATAGTCTTTCATATAATATATGCATTACTGAAATTTAAAAACCCCTATTTTTTATCCCGTCGTGCCTTGCGCGCATCCTAACGACCCTATAAATCAATATTTTTGCATATATATTTTTTTCTGTAAAAAAGAATTATGTATTTTTAAAATGAACTACTCTTAAATAAAATTTTTTTCATTAACCTTGTAAAAAAAATTTCTAAATAAAAAAAATCAAAATTTTACATTTTTTAATAAATAAAATTATTCATAATAAAAAATTTTATCGCTATAAATATATTAAAGTAGTTCATTTTAAGCATACGTATGTGCTTATTAACTAAAAAAATTCATAACAATTCATACATATGTTCTCAAGATATGCGCGCAATGTCTAAAAATGCAGTTTTTCAAAAACCCGTTTCAAACTTTTTAATTTTTGTAGTTACCTTTGATGGGAATGCATCTTATTTTTGCTATAACTTCAGTTCTAATGGGAATTTTTGTACGCGGTTTGTTTTAAAATATTTATAATGAATTATTTTATTATAATTAATGAAAACTGAAAAATCGAATTTTTGAAGCCTTAAAAGGTACTAGACTCCTTAAGAAAAATATTCATTTTAAAAACTATTAAATAATGGTATTTTAACTAAATTTAAGAACTATTTACAAATTTATAAAACAAATTTTATCTTTTTTGGGGGGGATTTTGCCTTGATTATTATGCTGATTTATGAACCGATATATTTATCATTGTATGGATTGCTCTTTTTCATAATTTATTTTAAAACCTAACAATTCCTGTTCAATTATTATTTAGTAATTTATACCACATGTTTTAAAAATCTCGATGTTTTTTTTTTGTTTTTGTTTTTTTTTTGTTTTACATATGCTTAAAAGTTACAGAACAATGGAAAGATATAGTCAACGAACAATTCTGAATGAATGTATAATTTGTAACATGTGCATATGATAGATCTATTCATAACCGTTTGCTATCAGACTTCAGTGTAACATTTAAGTGTTTAACAATACATTTAAATGTAAATAGCAGCAATTATGATGCCCATTAGTTTATTTGTTTCTATACATAAGAAAAATAATAAACAAAATGAATAATTATGTGTTCTACATGTATAAGATAAAAATTCCATCAGATTATTTTCTATTAATTTTAGATTTTTATTTTCATTCATACTCTTTGAAAAAGTTTTGATTATAAAATTATATAAAATTAAAAAATTAAAACATTAAAAAATTTACAATGAAATGAGCTTATGAAATTTTCTGGAGGAACGGGCAATTAACTTTATTTAATGCAATATTTCTGCAAAATTACACATTTCTGTATTTTTACAATACCTAATTTTTTTGACTTGCATCCAATTGTATACTGTGTACAGATAAAATGTTATCAATTTACATCGGTAAAACGGTAAAATTATAGATTCGTTGTTCCTTTAATAACAGTGTACCATTATTTTTGAAATCGATTCGGTAGTTCTCGACCAATAATAAAAATACCATTAATTTAAGAAAATATAATTTTAAAGTCTATTAAATATGGTATTTTAAGTAAACTCATTATAGGAATTGTTTTATGCTTTCATATATTTCAAAACTTAACAAAACTAAACAGTTTTCGGTGCAGTAGTAATTTACACCACATGTTTTACAAATCTTTATGCATTGCTTACATTTATTTAAAAGTTATTGAATATTGCAAAAATCTAAACAACAACATTCTGAATGTACATATGATTAGTAAAATGTGCATATGATAGATAGATTAATTATCGTTTGTTATCAGAATGCAGTGTAACATTTAAGTATAAATACCAGCGGTTGCGATGCCCGTAAATTATTGTTTCTATTTCTATACATATGGAAAATATAGACAAAGGGAATAATTATTTGTTCTTCGGGTGTATGTTACAAATTCCATCTGATTAATTATATAATTATATTAATTTAATTATTTATATTAATCTTAGATTAATATTTTTATTTATTCTCTTCGAAAATTTTTTAAGTGTGAAATACATTAAGCATTTTATAGTGAAATGAACCAGAAATTTTTTCAAGAGTAACGAGTATTTATAATTTCATATAATGCAAAATTTCTGTAAAACTACAGATTTCTATCACATTATAATGTCAATTTTTTTGAATTACATTCTTTTCTATACCATACACAGATAAAATTTTAGTAAATAATGTATTTCTTCCAATTTACACGTGTAAAATTAGACATTTCTTTTTCTTTTAATTACAGTGTACCATAATTTTTGAAATCGATTCGATAGTTCTAGAGATTACCTTCCACAAATAAACACATAGACTTTCCTTGTTTTTAATATTACTATAAATATGCATAGGACCGTTATATATATTAACAAACTCGTTTAAGTTGGGGAAAAAAGGATGAATACACAACAAAATATTCTATTACGCTGAAAAAAAGAGAAAAAATTACGAAACTTTTTCTATGAAACTGGTATTTCAAGAACTTTTTATGGAAAGGTAACAAGAAAAATTCAAGAAAAAAGACTGATTACATAGATCTATCCTATTACAGTCACATGAAAAGCTCTATGAATCCCAGTTTCCTAGGAAAAAGTTTAGTAAATTTACAAAATATTTTTGCTGTGTAGAAAGTACACAATACATATATACGTGCACATTTATAATCAAATCTGAAAATTTTATGTAAAAAAATAAATTCAAAAAGCCAAATAATGATTATAAAACAATATATGTTTTATAAAATACAGAAATACACTTTAATTAAAATTAATATCACAAGTGAAATAAAAATCATTCATTAAAATGTACTATTACTCAAAGAATTGCTTCAAAATACGCTTAAGAGGGAAATGGCGAAATTATTTTAATGAAATGAATTTCACAAATGGAAACGTTATTCTTTCTTTCTAAAAATTGGAAGCAAGGGCGAGCGAGGGAAAAGAAGCAGAAAATCAGAAAATTACATTTTGAAGCAAAAATCTAAAACCTGATTCTTTAACCCGAATTCCGCGAAATGCACTAGATTCAAAAGATTTAGATGGCAGAAAATTTATCTCCGTAAACGTAAAGTATTTGAACTTAAATGAAATACTCCGTTATAAAAGTAGTTTGTTAAATGAAAGCTGTTGCTCTTTCACAGGAGAATTACTGAGAAATATTTTTAAAGAAAGTGAAAAATCTTATATGTACATATATATGTAGAATATGTTTCTATGAAATGTGTTAAATCCAAACGTAAGGTTTATGATATTATAAGGAATAGTTAATTCTTTATGATTTAAAATTGTGTATTTTAATTTATACAAATTCCAATAACTTCATTAGGATTTAATTTTTTTGATTTTATCTAAAGAAAATGATAAGAAAATGCCTTTATTAACAAATATTTTTCATAACTATTTTTAAACATTTGTAATTAAATAAATAGCTGTGTATTTAAATGTTCTGTGTTAAATTAGATAAATAAAACGAATATAAAGAAACAAAAAAAGTTACTTATTTTCATTTTTCAAAGTATTTTAAATAGAAATTTCATTAGTTTCTATACTAAATTAAATATTTTTGATTTTAGAAAATATTTAATGTTCTCTTTTCGTTTTTTATTGAGCAGAAATAAAAAAACATAAAATATTAAACTGTCCTATTATAAATTTATTTCACCGAAATATATTCATAATTTAAATATTCAAAGCTTAATTAATTCAATTTTTGTTGTTTACTTTTATTCAAAAATAGAAACATTTAAATTCAAATACATTTATTTATCATTTACATTTAACTTATATTTGAAATGGATATATAGTATAATATACAGCGATAATTTCTAACTTTCCCTGAAATGTATTATTATAAAATTCGCTATGAAGCAACAGCTTTAATTTAACAGGTTTTTGTTTTTCCACAATCAAACTCTTTTACATTATTTAAGTATCAAATCATGAATAAGTGAAACGTTTAATAATTTATAAATTATATTATAAAAATATACAAATAATATAATGTATGATACGAATTGAACATTTCCAACTGTGCAAAAAATTGCTCATATACTGACCAGAATTGAACCCAGGTACTTGGCTTACAAGGCCAATATTTTACCGTTTAAGCTAACTGTGAGATCGCCACCTAGGATTTTTCGCTCAGATAACCTTATTAATCTTGAAATTTGGTCTGTCATTTAGACAGCTCGGCAGAATAAACCGCAGGTAATGGAACTCCATATAACGATGGAAACATAGATATACTATTATTTTAGCACAATCAAAAAGATTGGTAAATTCATCATACGAATTGAATATTTCCAACGGAGCGAAAATAAATAATAATGAATAATTGGTAAATTCATTATACGAATATTCAATTCGTATGATGAATTTACCAATCAGTTGGATTGTGCTAAAATATAGTATATCTATGTTTCCATCATTACATGGAGTTCCATTACCTGCGGTTTATTTTGCCGAGCTGTGTAAATGACAGACCTGATGTCAAGACCAATAAGGTTATCTGAGCGAAAAATCCGAGGGGGCTATTGCCCAGTTAGCTTAAACGGTAAATCATTGGCATTATAAGCCAAGTATCTGGGTTCGATTCCCGGTCTGGGCATTTTTTCGCTCAGTTGGAAATATTCAATTCGTATGATGAATTTACAAATGGGTTTGATTGTGCTAAAATAATAGTATATGTACGTTTCCATCGTTATATGGAGTTCTATTACCTGCGGTTTATTCTGCCGAGCTGTCTAACTGACAGAACAGATGTCAACACCAATAATGTTATTTGAGCGAAAAATCCCAGCCGGCTATCTCCCAGTTAGCTTAAACGGTAAGGCATTGGTTTTGTAAGCCAAGTATTTGGGTTCGATTCCCGACCTGGACATTTTTTTCGCTCAGTTTGAAATATTCAACTCGTACGATGAATTTACCAATGAGTTTGATTGTGCTAAAATGGTAGTGTATACAATGAGGTGACAAAAGTCATGGGATACCCTGCTAATAACAGGTGTAAATTTTCCATTTTTCATCAGTGAAAAAAGTCCGAGCGAGGATTCGAACCAGGGATGTATTGGCTGAAGCCGCCAATGCTCTTCCAACTGAGCCAACCCGGAAACGAACACTGGAGGACTATTCAACAAAAAGTCCTCCAGTGATCGTGTCCGGGATGACTCAGTTGGAAGAGCATTGGCGGCTTCAGCCATTATATCCCTGGTGCGAATCCTGGCTCGGACTTTTTTCACCCATGAAAAATGGAAAATTTATACCTGTTATAATTAATTTACCGATTGAATAATAATGTTTACAATTAATCTAACCCTGCTAATAGCTTGTCGGTCCTCCGTTTACCCGGCGAAGTTTAGCAACACGGGGTGACATGAACTCCACGAGTCTTAGAAAGTCTTCTGGAGAAATATTGACCCATGCATCCTCTATAGTCTTCCATAATTCCGAAAGTGTTGCCGGTGGTGGATTTTGCGCACGAACTGATTTCTCGATTATGGACAATAATTGTTCAATGGGATCCATGTCGGCGACCGTGATGGCCAAATCATCCACTGGAATTGTTCAGAATTTTCTTCAAATCAATCGCGAACCTATATGACCCGGTGACATGGCACATCGTCAGCCTGGAAAATTCCATCGTTGTTTGAGTACATGAAGTCCATGAATGGTTGCAAGTGGTCTCCCAGTATATGAACGTAATCATTTCCAGTTAGCGATCGGTTCAGCAGACCCAGTCCCATGTAAACACAACCTATACCATTATGGAGTCCCCACCAGCCTGTATAGTGCCTTGTTGATAACTTGGGTCTATGGCTTCATGGATTTTGTGCCACACTCGTACCCTTCCATCAGTTTTTACCAATTAAAATCGTAACTCATCTTACAAAGTGACTTTTTCAGTCGCCTACGATCCTACTGATATGGTTACGATCCCAGGAGCGTCGCTATTGAGGACGTCGTGCTGTTAGTAATGGCACCCGAGTCGGTCTTCTGCTGCTATACCCCATTAAAGCCAGATTTTGCCGGATTTTCTTAACGGATATTCCCGTCGGACGCCCCAAATTCATTCCTGCGATTATTGTCCGCAGTGTTGCTTGTTTGTTCACACTGACAAGTCTACGAAGACGTCACTGGTCGCGGCCATTAAGTGCCGGCGGTTGACCACTGCATTGTCATGATGGGACATTATGCCAGAATTTAGATATCCTCGGCACACTTTTGACACTATGTGTCTCGGAATGCCGAATTTTGTAACAATTTCTGAAATGGAACGTCCCATGCTTTTAGCTCCAACTAGCATCCCACGTTAGAAATCCGTTAATTATCATCGTAGGGCCATAATCACATAATCAACCTTCTCATACGAAGCATTTGAACACAAATGAAAATCCTGCCCAGGCACTTACCGTTTATACAATTTGTAAGCGATACTACAGCCATCTATATATTTGCATAATGCTACCCCATGACTTTTATCAGCTCAGTGTACAATGTACTTTGACAATTTTTAGATGAAATAGTTTATATAAAATAGGTTAAAATAAATAATTTTTAACAGTAATTAATAATTTGTCAAAAAATATTTAGACAGGAGAGAACTGTACAATTCTGACAGAATGCAGACTATACGTCACACTGTAAAAAGGAAAAAAAAACAAATCTGTAAATTACTAGATTTTTCCTAGGAAACTGATAATCTTTAATTTTTTCATATAATGTAACAGCAAAAATTCATTTAACCGAATCTATTAGATGTACATTTTATTTTATTGCTACACAAAAAATTCTTGAAATCCCAGTATATAGATAAAAATTTAGTTTATTAACTTTAAATTTTTTTACATAATAAAATGTTTATTTACAATATCTATATAATAAAATAAAGTGTAACAAATCCAGGGTGCACCTAACAATATTACAGTCTCCAATACTCCGGTAAGATGTTATCATGTTTTGCTTAATTTCAATTGAAATGTGTATCAGAAAACATAGCTACCGAAATACAAATATTTTCTACATAATATCCCTACTATTCAGCATACATTTTCTATAAATAAAATTTAAAACTTACAAAATTTCAATGATTCGCTCTGTTGAAAAGTATTTCAGAAATCGATTTGAAGACAAATAAAACGTAAATTCTAAACAAGATGCTGTGGTAAAGAATCATGCATTTTTGTGATTCAATAAAAAATTCAAAGAAACCCTGCCCCTATAAAGCAGCTACATTGGTAATGAAATATCGGATTTTGAATTATATCGGATTGTGTATGACTTTGTACCAATGTTAGAAATTAGCGGTCGTTACACTGTTAAAAATGAAGGTGACAAACCGGTGCCATTTGTGACCCGGGGGTGAAAAGGCCCTAGGGCCCATTGGAACCCGGCACATTTGGAACCCTAGGGTGAAATAGGGGCTTGGATATGTGGTTGCAGTGCCGACAGGTCTCTTACTGGGTGATTGGAGCTAAATAAGGTGCCATACACTTCGTATTGGCAGCAAAGAGGCACCTCATCGGGTGACTGGAACCGCTGTGACGTGTGTCTTTCTGTTTTCTGTGACTGCAAGTAAAATCTATGGCTATGAGCGAATGAAGGTGAGCTCGATGGCCGAGCTGTCAGAACGCTGAGCTTGTAATCAGACGTTGTGAGTTCGAATCCTTCGACGGTCAAACGTCGGTTTGTATATTTTTTATTTTTTTTTATTATTGGACACTCTGGATTAAGGGTGCCACCTTTTCACCCTAATTAAAGGTGTCATTCTGGCTCCTTTAGGGGTGTCACCAGTGAGACAAGCCTTTCACCCCTAAAAGGTGCAATGTGTCACCATTAGTTTTAACAGTGTAGTCGTCAAATGCAACTAAAGAATTGAATTTGACGACTACAAAATTATTCTCGGTCGTCAACTTTGACGCCTAGCTTTTTAAAAAATATATTTATTAGACATTCAGTTCCGAAAATTCAAAAGAAAAGGGGTCTAGTGTAAAAATTCGGAACTAAAAATGATCGAGAATTTCGACAAACAGTCGCGAAAAAAATCAATTTCGTTAATTGTTCGCATATAAAATCGCCGATTGCGGCAAAAAATCTCAAAAAATGGCCTTTTTTTTTTTTTTTCCTTAAATAGCAAAAAAGCAAAATTTTTTTATATGATAACGAAAAAAAAAAAACGCAAATTTTCTACAAAGAATTGTTAACAGAAATGCAAATTTCGTTGAAGAATCGCTGGAAAAACGCAAATTCGCGAATAAAGAATTACGAAAAGATATTCTAAATTCGTCATAAAATCCCTGGAAAAACAGGAACTTCGTCATAGTATCGTGGAAAAAAGAAAAAAAAGAAAATTTCTACAATGGATCGCGTAGACAAATCTTAATCATGTCACAGAATCTTAATTAAAAACGCGAATTTTTTCAAATAATTGCAGAAAAAATGATAATCTTTTCATAAGATTGCGATAAAATCCGTTAATTCTATCAAAGGTTCGCGAAAAAACGCAAATTTCTCCAAGGAATCACAAAAAAACCAGCAATATTCACCAAAGGATTGCGAAAATACGCATAATTAACGAAGAAGGGGGCTATGCCCCGCCCTTTCCCCTCTGCTGTAACTTTTCAAAAATTTCAGAATTTTTTTAATTCAGAATCGCCTTTTGATTCAAATGCAGATGCATTATGGTTTTATTATTATAACTATTTTACTAAATTCAACTGTAATTACGAATACTAAAGAAGTTGCCAAATTTTCTTTTTTCTTTTTACAGATTTAGTGCAATTTTCGATTACTTTCTAAATATAGCAATAATTAAAAAAGCTTTACACCAGTTTTACAATTATTATAATCTTAGAAGTTAATATATATAATTTTAAATAAAACATTTAAATAAAAGTATTTGTGTTTTTCTAAAAAGTTGTATCAAAGATGATTATGGTCCAAGTTTCCTCATAAATAAAGGTAATTATTTCTGCAAATTACAAAAAAAATCGGTCATAAAATGTGTCGCAAATTTCGAGAATCGGTTGCCGAAAAAAATCAGTTTAATCAATCGTTCTAAGAAAAATTGCCAATTTTTTTAAGGGATCGTGGAAAAAAATCTGAATTTCGACAGAAGATCACAAAAAAACGTGGAAAACGGTAAATTTTGTCAACAAATCGCGAAAAATGACAAATTTGGTCAAAAGATTGTAAAAAAGCACTGCCAATATCGTCAACAGATCGCGAAAAACATGGTAAAGCTTGTCAAAAGATCGAAAAAACCGGCAGGTTTCGCCAAAAAACGGTAAGTTTAGTCAAAAAATAGCGAATAAACTTGCGAGTTTCATCAAAAGATGGCCAAAAACCAGCATGTTTCTTCAGAAAATCGCGAAAAAAATCAACAAATTTCTTCAAAAGATCGAAAAAACGGCAAGGTTCGTGAACAAATCTCGAAAAAAACATGGCAAATGTTGTCAATGGATCGAAAAAACAGGCAAGTTTCGCCAAAAGATCGCGAAAAAGGCAAGTATCGCCAAAAGATTGCGAAAAAACACAGCCAATTTCGTCAACAGATCGCGAAAAAACATGACAAAGCTTGTCAAAAGATCAAAAAAACTGACAAGTTACGCCAAAAGCTCGCGAAAAAACGGCAAATTTCGTCAAAAGATTGCAAAAAAAACGGCAAGTTTCTTCAAAAAATCATGAAAATACTGGCCAGTTTCTTCAAAAGATCGCGGAAAAAACGGCATGTTTCATCAAAAGATTGCGAAAAAACGGTAAGTTTCGTCGAAATATTGCGAAAAAGCACGAATTTTGTAAAAGGGGCGCCAAAAAAAAAAAAAAACAGTACTGGGCCTGGATTTTCTCCCGTCTGCAGTAACCTTTCAGAAAATTTGATGCGAATTTCAAAAAAAAAAAATTAGTTAGAATTTTTCCTAAATTATATACAGTATTACAGTAATATTAATATGAATTTTAGAAACTGCAACTAAAAATCTTAATTTGACGCCTAAGATTTTTACAGTAGTCGTCATTTGACGCCTACCTTTTATCTCCTAATTTATATCACTGCTTTATACCTATGTGCCATACTTCATTACATTCTCGATCTTCGTATAGAATTTCTTTTCGTATAAATCTTCGTATAGTATTTGCCAATAATACTTGGTCAACAGGAGCGCATGGGTGAAATGTTAGCATTTAATTCTCACATTCAACTGTGTCAGCTAAGCTGTGCTTCTGAAGAATTCCACTTAGATCTGTATAGTCTTGGCATGTAAAGTGATTTAGTCTCTAGTGCCGAATTTACTTTACCAAGGGGGGGGGGGGGGCGCTGTTTGTTTGAAAATGCCTAGGCTTCCAACGCGATGGTTTACTAATGGTTTCATCGCCATTTATCGACTATGTACAAGTACTAATAAGGATATGTCCCGAAGAAGCCATGAGACCAGCAGTTTCGAAGTTACTCAATCTGAGACGTTGGGCAACTGAATTTTGTTCTCAGCAGACTGTATTTTCACAAGCAAATGTAAGAGGAAAAATGATTCCTGAGACTCCCTCGCAGTATTTAATTACTATTACCACCGGATTATAAACATTTCACATCATCCAGACGAGTTTATTAGAAAACATAGGGGAGTTCATGAAGTTTTGGTTCTTGAGTGTACATATATATATATATATATATATGTATATATATATCATGGTGAAAAAAATTATTTTTTTACAAAAAAAAAAAAAAAAAGAAAAAAAAAAGCAACAATATGGTAGCTATGCTGAGACGCTTCTTGAATGAAGGCGCGTTTAAATAAGGACTACATTCGACCCTAAGAGTCTAAATAGTGACAAATAGGAAAAATTGAATACCATTAGGCGACAAAAAACTGAAATTCCAGTAGTTGCAGATCAATAGTTGCTGAAATTTCACTGGTTTTGTTTTCTAACATTGTAGCTTTATTGCATACTTGAGTAATTTTTCTTTCAATGGAAATTTTCTTCTTTTATAGTATATTTCCCAAAAAGCCTGGTTTACCCAGAAAAATTGTAAATGCTATGTTGATTAGAATTTAAACTAGCCAAAAAAGCTGTCAATTATTTTATATATTTTCCCAAACTTAAAAGCAAAGAACAGAATTTTTAGTTACCAACCTAGGACGGGTATTTACACTAGTATTTAATTAAAAATGCATATTTCATTTTGTTTACCAAAAATTGTATTTATGTCATGATCTTTCGTTATAAATGACTAGGAATATAATTATTCTAAAATTTCTGATTTAATTTTCAAGATTTACATTAAACACGAAGTAAAATTAATTCCATTTATTATCATTTAAATCTGCATTTAGATGTGACACATTTTAGAAAAATAAAGCTTTCTGACATGTATACATTAAAGGAGAGTTTTCTCTTTCTTTAAAAATATTTCTGAGAAATTAAACAGTGACGCGGAAACAGCTTTCATTTAACAAACTCTTTTTTACAGTTCATGGCTTCCACTTGGGCTCAAATTCTTTATGTCCACAAAGATAAATTTTCTGCAATCTACAACCTTGGAATCTAGTTCATTTTGGGGAATGGATTAAAAAAAATGAGATTTTTGATTTATTTCTACAAAGCCCAATTTTTTCTTTTTTCTTTTTTTTCTCTTTTCCTTATAACCCCAGAGCCTTATCGTAATAAAAGTTTTTGTTCTGATATTTAGTTAATTAATTTCATTCCTCCAATTGCTGGTCTGCATATATTTTTTAAACAAAATCTTTCAGTTATGGTAATTTTAAATGTTTAAAAGGTCTTAGCTTTATCTTTCTTCATTGTGCTCGTAATTTAAAGTACAAAAGAAACCTACAATACTCTTAATATAAATTAAGAAAAAAAATAAATATAAAGTATACGGACGGAATGAAATTTTTCCTTTCTTTTAACATAAATATGA
The DNA here is from genome assembly GCA_964019185.1 of Maratus speculifer. Classification (NCBI taxonomy): domain Eukaryota; kingdom Metazoa; phylum Arthropoda; class Arachnida; order Araneae; family Salticidae; genus Maratus; species Maratus speculifer. The sequence continues at coordinate 435,886,080 of OZ025291.1, read as the reverse complement.
ACTTTAAAATGTACAGGTTTACTTAAAAGGCGATTAAAATAATCAACTATAGATATCTATAATTGATTATTTTAATCGCCTTTTAAGCAAACCTAAACATTTTAAAGTTCATATTATATATTCCAAGAATTTTTTTTTCGAAACTTAAGGGAGACTCGTACCCGATTTTCGGCCAAAAATCATCAAAAGTTCAAATTTTTGTTTCTCAGGAAACGATAAAATACATATTTGCGAATATCCGTGCAAAATTTCAGAACTCGGGGACACTTGGAACAGGTAGAAAATGAGCTTTATAAATTATACTCACGGCTTTATAAATTATACTCAATAGACTAGCGGCTATTTAAAACGTGTTTTCCTGAAAAGGACTTTTTTCATATTTTGCCTAAGTTCAAAGTACTAAGGCTCAGTGGTAAAATTATTTAGAAACAAAGTGTTTATGTTTTTAGAATCTTAAAAAAAATTGCAACAAAAATAAGGAGAGATATTTTTTTTAACTATTTCTGAAAATTTTACATAAATTTGTAAACATGAAAATTATAACGAATTTAAGGAAATTTACCATGCGTATTTTTTTTTTTTTTTTTCTTTTTAGCCGATCAAAATAGAAAATTAAAAATATCTCTTCTTAGTTCTTTTCTATATACTATAACACTATTTAAGAAATTTTAGTAATACCAAAATATTGAAAATTTAATGAGGAGTAGTAATTTTAAAAAGTATATTTTTCGACAAAAAAAATCATAAAAATCCCCATAAAAAATATACTTTTTAATAAAAAGTGAATTTTTTGCTAATTATTTCTTACAAGAAGATTCTTAAATAGTACAACAAAATTCATTATTTCAAAATCATTAATAAAAATTTTGTTTTTTTTCTTACGGGTCTCCCTTAAATCATGTTCAAAAAGATGTAAGGTTTCTGTGAAATTTTCGATTTTTTTTCTTTTATAGAATATAAAATGTTTAACTAATTTTACATTACCGAAAACTTAACAAGAACAGAATTGACAGTATAATGCAATATTAATAATTATTGTAATTATAAAATATTATTTGCGATCACTCATGTAACAGAAAATGATCAACATCGTCCGTTCCTTACTTAAATGATTATATGAGTCCTGTCCGACGTTTGCACACGTTTGTGTAACCATACAGCTCATGCTCAAGAAAATGTTAAGGTTTTTGTGAAAAAATCAAATATTTTTCTTTTATAGCATACACAATATTTAAACAAATGTATCAGAACTGAAAAACTGACAAGAGTAGAAGAAATAATATAATACATTACAAATGCCAAACATTATTTATCGGATTTCAATTTCTTTCTATTCAATTAAAGATGAAAATCTGATTTTAGTTTTGTTTCGGTTTTTTTTTTTTTTTTTTTTAATTTCACTACAAATTTTAGAACTATTAAAAATGTTTATTGAAAAAGTAATATAACTTAAAAAAAATCGTATACTCAAAAGTAAATAACTTTTCAATTTTTCTTAAACAAAACTAATGTAAAATATTTAAAAAATGACATGTTTCAAGGCTGTACTTTTTTTTAACAATTCCTAACTTATAATAATTTAAAGACAAGAATAGTAGGGGAAAAATTCATTATGTACAAAAACGAAATACTATCAAAAACGAAGTGCTACTGTCATACTGCCCATCAATTATTTAAAAGAATGTTTTTTTAAGATGCAGATTAAGTCTTTTTTAAAAAGCTCTCATAACTTCAAGATTTTTATTGTCCTGGAGAGCTGTTAAAAAATCTATTTGGGACCCAGGTTGCATCAGACCCGAGATGTTGCTTTTTTCCGAAGACACGCCTATCTTGGTCTAATGTGTTTTTCATACCGAAAGGGACTGCTTCCTTCTTCCTAGGTCTCGATGGCACGAAATTTTCAATCCCGGTCTCGAACAATCCGCATTAAAATCAGTCTCTGACTGACCTAATATGTGCATGAAATTAGTAAAATTTGGTCCAATCAAAATTTTCACGAAAACCACATAGATTTAAAAATCACTTTTATATATTAAAAAAAATTAAGAATAGTATATTTAAATGCTAAAAAATTAAACACAGTAAATCCAGAGAAAAAAATCTGCATATGACGGAATTCTGTCTTAAACAGAAACTGTGTTGATATATGCAAAATAAATACAATAATACCTGAGAAAAAAATAAACTCCATTTAACCGCCCTAGGAAGGGCATATGTCTATTACTTATGTTTTCTTTCCTATGTGATTCTGTCTTAAAAGGTTTTACATTTTTCAAAATCTCCAACGCACGGAATGTGGATTAGGGATATTAAAATATAAGTGAAACATTTACATATAAACAGAGATTCATTGATAAAATAAATATATCACAGCCTTTGGCGCTTCTTTAATAATAAAAAGTATTAATATAAAAAACGAAAAACTATAATAAGTATTTTTGGTCAGAACTCTTCCACGGAAAACTATTTTTAACTACACTGAAAAAAAAAAAATATGTAGAAATTCACGGCTGAGCCGTGATATGATTTAAACTTTTTTCCAGGCTGGTCCGAATTATGATTTTAACATTTTTCCATGCCGGGCAGAAATTTTTTCCCTATGGGTCGGTTTGGTACCGGACCTAGAGATTTCGATCCATTCAGAGCTTCAGTGCTAAAGATAAACTTAAAAGTGCATACAGTAATTCACTTTATGATAACCCTTGTATCTATATCAGTATGTAATTTATTAATTATATTTTTTAGTACAAGAAAACTCTTATTGTTGAAAAGAAATATGTACTGTAGTTTTAAAAATATGCTTGGAATGCTAACACGACACAAAATGTCAATGTATGGAAATGAAAAAAAATCTTTATATCATTATTATGATAATGGAATAAAATGATGTAAATTGAACAATAAAATATGCAAACATCTATTTTTTCATAATACTTAACCATTTTATCTTATCAACTTTATTACTTTAATATTGGTAATTTTCTTAAATTGAATTTTAACCCGCTAGATTCTCAAAATCTTACCTGTTCGGTGATTCAAATCTAATTGTATAAGCTCTAATTGTTGGATGATAGCAGTGTAAAAATAATATATTGAATATGAATGTATTAACGCTTTGAATGCGTCGAAGTGCAAACACATTGGTATACAGTAAGTGAATATTACGCTGTAGCCTCTGAACCCTTAAATTTAGTACCATAAGTTTTGAATAAGCATGGATACTATAATAAAAGATTTTTCAATAAATGTGTCTTTTTTTTCTTTTTTTTTTTTTTTTTTGTTTAATCTATTTTTACATACAAAAAATATTTATAATTTCAAATTTTTTTTTCTTCAGCAAAGTTAGAAAATTTGACATAAAAAATCTTCAGTATTTCTGAAAAAAATCCCTCTATTATTTAATTGATTTTTACAGATAAAACCAAAAAACAAGATTGAACGATATTGTTTACTTTTCCTTAAAAAAATAATGTATAAACTTTAATATCATAAATTTTCTTTCAAAGGATTTTTAGAAAGTTGTCTGAAGTTCGTCTAAAAACATAAGCGCAAATATACCGATTTAGGTGTCATAGATTGTATTGTACTTAAGATTTCCTGAAAGAACCTTCAAAAGAACAATAGAATAATGTGGAAATAAAGAAAATATAGATTTGGGTTTGAGAACTGAAAATATGAGCATAAAAATCGTTTCGGAAGTATATCGGAAGTTTTAAATTTTTAATATGGTGCATAATAAATAAAGTAAACAATTCAATTATATTGTGACATTTAGATTTCTGAAAAAAAAATTCTCCGTCACTTAAGCAAATAATGATGCAGAAATCAGGTCCAAAATTTTACTGAATAAGAAAGAAAATTCATGCGTAAGGAATAGATTATGAAACAGTTTTATGTGATCCCATAAACTAATGATAAGTTCTTTGGAACGCTGTCTACGCAATGCATGTTTTAGCGCAGTTCACAAGTTTCATATTTTTATGTCAAATGCATTTGGAATGATTTTTTTCTCTCATTGACTCTATCCTAACGGAATATTTAAGACTAACATTAAAAATATTCTAGAAAGGTTAACTCATTTTATTTAGCGCAGCGTTATATATTTACGAAAGTTAGATCACGGACATGCGGACAGATAAACTGAAGACACGCAGCATTTTTAAATAAGTTACGATGAGTTAATAATGTTTCCATTGTTACATTTGTAACGATACGATGTTTTTGAAGGGTATTGATTGTAATAATACTGAAAAACAAAAACGATCACTTATAAAAAAGACTAACTTGCTAAAATTTATAAGCCAGAATGTTTTTCTAAAGAGTAAAACAACTTTTGAAACGCAAAACCTATTAAAAAATATTTCATTTAGGCATAAAATACCAATGTATGTAAGATTGTTGTAAAAATTAAAAAAAGAAATCGTACAGAAAAAGTGTTAAGTTAATTAATGATGAAATTTTGAAAAACTGGCATATAAATTTTAATTCTTACAAAATCAAAATATATAAAGTAATTTAATTTAAATTGTCTTTCCTTTACAATACAAACGATCTTGTTGTGCGAACATTTTTTCAGTTATTTATAAAACTGATATCTTTTCAGAAAATGAAAATAAATAATCTTACAAGGGACAAAATTAATTAATTAAATATAATTAGCGAGATACAATAACTTTATTTTATGTGTGAATTTTTATTTTATGTGTAACATTTGCCATATCTCTTCACTTTTCTTCTGTTATTCTTATTACTTATCCTCGATACACAGTATACTATGTATGATGGGTAATGAATAATAACCCTTGCAATGGTTTTTGAAATCGATTAAAAAAAATGGCAGATTTACATGTTTTAGATACTGAAAATGACGAAAAACACATTTTTAGAAAATAAATTTACCGTTCGTGTCTGTCTGCGTGTCTGTATCGCCCGAAGAAATTCAGATAGAGGCATAAAATTTCCTGTGTATTTAGTATTTGCTAATGGTAAAAAACCTTTTCAATATCAGTAACCTCGATTATCCGGAACTATTTTTTCGGGCTCTCAAAATATTCAAAAGGTGATTTTTTCATTTTTTTAAGAAACTTAAGAATAATTAAAATACTTTAATAATAATAAATAAAGGAAGTCATTCAGATACTTAATTGCCATTATAGTGGTAATTTTATTTCCACAGTCTTTGGTTTATCATGACGTTGTATTTCATTCAAATATCAATTCAAAGATACATTATAATTGGATATAAGACGCTTAATCCCATGCAGTAACTTGTTAGTAATATGATTATTAATCTTGGAGTTTTAAGGATGTTTCTTTACGCATTTCAATAGCACTTGATTATTCCGTCGACTAAAAAACTATCGCCAAACTATAATGTTAAACATCAATAATAGGTTATATTAAATGTTGTATTCAGTTGACATTAAACACGTTACACATGTTTGTTATGTTATGAAGTGACAACGAATTCGACGCTTAATTCGTATTTTTATTAAACTTTAACTAATTTATTCGGGTTTTTTTCGTTATTTAAAATAAAAATTATGCCAATTTGTATAATTTAGGATTATCTAGCCGAAATGGGTCGACGGGGTACTCAAGTAGTACCCACAATTCCCTAATAGAACATTTCTATAAATTAAAAATATTTAAATATACGTTCAAATTTTACTTTGGAATTGCAATGCATTTTATAAATAATTTGCACATGTCTTATTTTGATATTTTATCCCCAGTAGCCAAACAAAATTGGGTCAGTATTGGCTACATCTTGGAACAATACTGGCGCAATGCAGGTATGAAATATTGCTCCAATTTGGAGTGTTTACCTTTTACCCTTATTTAGCCAATATTTGCAGACAATATTATGCCAAAATTGGGGTTTCAATGAAATATTGTCAATAAAAAGCCAATATTGGCTAAATATTGGGGTTGTATTGGAAATATTTCAAATGTAACGCCAATATTTGTACAATATTGGGAATTCATTGGAAATATTTCCAATGTAACGCCATCATTTGCACAATATTGGGAATTAATTGGAAATATTTTCAATGAAATACCAATATATAATCAATATTGGTATTTTATTAGCAATATTTCCAATAAATGAAATATTGGTGCAACGTTGGACCAGTATTGGTTTGCTACTAGGGATGCATATACATGATCGGTAAATATTACAATGACCCCAACAACTATTTTTTTAAATATTTTTAATATTTTAATTTATTATGTTAATTGAAATTTAAAACTCTTAATTAGAAATTCTATCGCTTTTGTTTCATATAAACATAATATTAAAGAACTGATAAAAAATCTAGAATGTCGTAGTACTTAATGCATTTTAAACTGTGCTCGGAAAACGTAAAGTGTTATAATAAAGTTTGATTATTTTCAGAATTCTCCATTCATCAAAATATTGTAAAAAAATGTAAAACAGGTAGATTATTATTATTAGTTTTTAAGTACTACATTTTTTTCACTTTAATATTTTAATTTTTTTTTTATAAATTAATATTTTTTTAATGATGAATCAAATTTTAAGCTTATATACTTCTGTTTATTTAAATGAAAAAAATAAAATTCTACAAACAATATGTCGAGTGATTAAAATTTTAAATTAGCCACTTTTTTTAATAAATTTTAAATTATTATTATTTTTTGAATTGTGAGACATTTTATCATGTGAGTTTGTTAAGGAATGATATGGTTAACTATGACAAACAATTTCAAAATTTCAACTCAATAAATAAAAAAATATTTTAAAATATGTCCCTAAACCCCTTAACGTTTCACTGCATGGTGTACCACATCTGGAAACATAATATCTCAGTATGCGCCAAGCATTTGGCCAATAGAATCACTGTAACTGATTAAGAATTGTTCAACAAATGGAACAACATTTATTTTGTCCATGCCAAATGTCTAGCTTTGATAAAAAAAAAAAAAAAAAAAAAAAAAAAAAAAGATAAAAAAAGAATTAGATCATTTGAAAAAGATTAAATTAAAAAAAAGAAAAAAAAAAGACCAACCTAATTAAAGCAAAATTTACTATTATTATTTTACTTACCCATCACAGGTAGTATAGAGTATATCTTGCAATCGTTTTGAAAATCGAAAAAAAATTTTTGACGGATTTACACATTTCAGATAGTGGAGATTCCGAAAAACATATTTTTAGAAAAAAAAATTGCCGTCCGTCTGTCTGTCCGACTGTCTGTCTGTCTGTAAACGCTCTATCTCCCGAACAAATTGAGATAGAGACTTGAAATTTTGTATGTGCTTAGTATGTAAGGTTTGGACGAAGCCTATTTAATATCAAAAACCTCGATTATCCGGAACTATTTTTTTCGGACTCTCGAAAATTCGTTCTGATGAAAGGTATACAAAAAATTTCGAATTTTTTTATTTTAAGAAAAGGAAGTATAAGGCAATAAAATAACACAAATTTTGCATCAAGAACGAAGTCGATCGGATTATTAGTTGCCGATATATTTGTAATCCTGTTTTCCACATTCTTCCATTTTTCATGACCCTGTATTTCATTCAAATTTCGATTCAGAGGTATATTTAAATAGGAAAAGCGAAGCTTATATTTTTGGAGTTATAAGGATGTTTCTTTTACGTAGTTCGGTACTACTTGAGTAGTTTGTCGTTTTATATAATTCGTCGAAATTGGTACATCAACAGTTCTTTAATATAGCATTACTATGTATATAAACAATATTTAAATTTTGTTTATGAATTGCAATACATTGTATAAACAGTTTTCACATGTTTTATTTTCATATACATATCCATGATGGGTAAGTATTACGGTGGGCCTCCAACAACTAGTTTACTGAATACTTAAAAATATTAACACAAAGAAAATTGCAGAGTATTAAGCTGATAAAAGTAACTAATTTAAGCACATTTATTTGCAAAATATAGCGATACAGTATAGCGAAATGTAGCAAAAAATATATGAGAAAAACTCTACTTGTGTACATATACTACTTGTGTAAAATATTAACTTTTAGCTAAAAATTTTGAATTATTATTATTTTTTTTTTTACAATTTTACCATTATTAGACTTATATATAGGTTTTATATAATTTGTTTTCATAACAATAGAAAAAAGTCGTGCAGTAAAGAATTAAGATGACATATAACAATGCAAATATCATTTGTTTATGTATGCCAAGTTCCAGTCATTCCTTGACATTTTCTTTCTTTTTCGTTACATATTTACAACGATCCTCAAGAAACGAGCTGTTTTGAATATAATCACAAAATTAATGAGCAGCTTGATTATAGAAGTGTCATGACTCCTCAAAATTTTCGCGATAATTCGGATTCAGATTTTACTGGGGAAATAAATTTAATTCAAGATGAAAATTTAAGGGAATTAGTTCATATTTATAGTGATATTTTTGAAAAGCATAAAGGTAAGACCAGTAATTGAAGGCCAGCGCCTTTTAGCAACTTAAAATCAATCACAAAACCTATGAAGTATGAGACATTTTTCGAACAAAAGTTGGAGTTAAAAGTATAGATTACTTTTCAAAATTTCTGAAACATATTTAAAGCTGCCGCAAGTTCAAAAACCAGCACTGAGACTGTAAAGCATGAGGAACCAGGATGGCAAAAGAAGTTGGTGTAAGATATGCATGTTAGAGCCCTCAAAGCAGTGAAGAAAAATGCAGCGATCAAAATGAAAAGTTATTATGCAATGTGCATTCGTACACATTTTGTAATTGTAAAACTTGTTTACAAAATTTCACGTAAATGAAACACGTTTTATCATGAAAATATGTCTAACTCTTATATTGAATTAACTCTCAAGCTCTATTCATTTTCACCCAACAAATGCACATACGTGCTTTAATTCTTGTTAATACCAAATTAGATATGTAGAGGGCACAATATACATTAAATACAATGAAAATAAGGAAAAAGAAAAGAAAACATTTATTATTACTTAATTTTGCATTTAAATGTAACGTATTTTAGAAAAATAAAGCTACCTTGCATATACACATTAATAGAAAGTTTTCTTTTTCTTTAAAAACATTTTTTGAGAAATCGAGCAGTGAAGCGGCAACAGCTTTCATTTAACAAACTCTTTTTACAGTTCACGGTTTCCATTTTCGCTCAAATTCTTTATGTCTACAAAGATAAATTTTCTGCAATCTATCACCTTAGAATCTAGTACATTTTGTAGAATGTATGAAAAAAGGGACTTTTGATTTATTTTTACAAAGCGAAATCTTTTCTTTTTAAATTTTTTCTCTCTCCCCTACAGCCCCCCCCATTCCTATTGTAAAAAAAGTTTTCGTTCTTACATTCAGTTAATTAAATTTATTTCTCCGATTGCTTATCTGCATATACTTTTTTAACAAATCTTTCATTTATGGTAATTTTAAGTTTTAAAAGTCTTAGTTATATCATTCTTCATTGTGTTCGTAATTTCAAAGTACACAAAATCGCCAATACTCCGAATATAAATAAAAAAAAACCTTTCAAGAATGAAAAACAATATTCTAAATAAAATAATTCCTTTCTAATCTACTTCTAAAATTTTTATTTAATTAGAGCATTAAAAATCTTTTTTTGTGTAGTTCTTCGAAGACATTTTACTCCTTTTAACGATGGTGTGTTTCTCTATTATTATGCTTTAAGAAAATTAAAAGAATTCATTTATAGTTTAAAAATGTTTGCACAGATTTATAGTCTATTTTTATTAGCATGTGTCATTCAAAATATTTAACACATTTTATAATATTCAGTAGCAGAAATGGGTGAGATTTCCTATTAGCTCTTTGAATGATTATTGTCATTCTTGTCCATTAAGTGGTTGTAGATCCTCGGCATGTGAGGGGTCATATCTAAAGGAAAACAAGCGATATTGTAAAAATAAATGATACTGTCCATTAAGATTGCACATAAAATCTGCTTTAAGTACTTCAACAGGTAACTAAATCCATTTCACGAGATTTCTCATACATGCATCTGTTTACTGACTTGGTTGATTTTGAGAGTGATTAAAACAAATTTAATGCGTCTTCTAAATAAACTATCACCTTCTTTTCAAAAAAGAATTTGTCTATTATTTATCTACTATGTACGTATACTATGTAAATATACTACGAGCATCTGCTATCGTTGTAAGGCCCTGATGTGCAAGCGATACTCAACGAAATAAAAACTACCTCGAAATGTGTATTAATACAGTATATCTATAAATAAATAAGCTAAAAAACTTTGTAAAATCACCATAAAAAGAAAATTAAACAGAACTCGTTTCGAGCTTCAAAAATACAGCTCGTCATCAGCTAATCAAAACACGTGTCTAACGTGTCTTAACGGGTCTAACACTTGGACACGTGTTTGGATTAGCTGATAACGAGCTGTATTTTTAAAGCTCGAACCGCGTCCTATTTAATTTTCTTTTTATGGTTATTTTACAAAGTTTTTTCGCTAATTTATATATTTATCGCCAGTGATTTCGGTGTTTCTCAACAGTATATCTACATTTTTCTACATTTTAAAAATCTTCTATCAAACTAAATTAGACGGAATATTATTCCAAACAAAAAATGTTGCAGAAAAAGAGCTGCATTGGACATTTTTTTCTTTTGAGAATACAATTCCAATTATCCAGAATTTATCTTATTCTCAGCACAAAGAAAATAAATTAACTGCTTATTGGAAGTTTGATTAAAATTTTCTGTTATTTCCCTTGAAGACGCCACACTATTGACTGAAAACATCCGGATGACAATGTAAAGTCTATGAGGGCGTTCTTTTCAAATGTCTCACTCAAATTTTAATATTTTGACGTGAGTTGTTTATATAGGATAGCTGAGGACGATTCACAACCGGCCTAGATTTTAGTTTTTCCATTTTGGTGTCATATATTTTTTAAATACTTTAACTTTCAGAAGTAGTTTGAACCGGTTATGAAACTAAAACTATCCTAATAAAAAAAGGATATAACCAAAATCAAAACAGCAAAAATTAGGCCGGTTGTGGCTCGTCCTCAGCTATCCTATGCAAAAACAACCACGTTAAAATATTAAAATTTGAACGAGATATTTGAAAAGAACGCCCCCATAGACTTTACATTATCATCCGGGTCTTTTTCAATTAGTACTGTGGACTCTTAGATCAGAAAAACAGTTTAAACCTTTATTCGTCTAGGTCGAGACTTTCCGTTTTTGCGAAATCTTGTTGAAATGACTGTAGACAATAATATTTTTAGCAGAATAATGTTTTAAAAAGTATTTAGAATGAAAGGATACAACAGATAAATCTGGAGCAAACTATATGAAATTCATGCGATTAAAATACGCGCATAACTTTAACTTACAATCATTTTTATAAAAATGTATAACTACCTTTTTTTGGCAATACACATACATTTAACGACGGAATTAAAAAACTATTAAAAGATTGAGTAATATAAATTAAGACAGACTTGAATACTTTTTTAATAAATAAATAAAATTTATATACAAAAAATTAAAACAGTAAAAACATTTAAAAATACAAAAGTATATATTTCAATAAATAAACGTAAATATAAACTTTATAACGGCAGAATTTTCCTCGAAGTTTGGTTCACTTGTTTACGATCGCCAACTCTCAATGAGGCTCGTGCTGTCCCAAATGAATATTATCTTTTTCTAAAAAATAATATCTAACTGTAACTGTCTTGATTTGTTCTAATGACTGTTTTACAATGAATTATTATCTGTACTGACGAGGCCTTGCGTGTAGCTGGGCGAAACGTTTGCATTTGTATTTTTAAATGTTTTTAGTATTTTAATATTTTGTATTTTTTTATTTATTTAAAAAAATGTATTCAAGTCTGTCTTAATTTATATTATTCAATATTTTAATACATTCTATTGTTTAAGAGTTTATAAAATATTTTAATCAAAATGAATTTTTATGCTTTATTCGTAAATATTTAATTAATATCCTTGAATATATCATAATCATGTCATTCATAATTCTCATTTTTTTGTGTGTTATTTTCCCTAGGATGCTCGATATAACTGTAGTCTATAATGAAAATAAGTTGGAAATTGCACGTGAAGCGTAGCAAATGAGGTGCGTTAGTACGATAACGAAGTTTTAAAAATATCTCTCGCATATAACAATTTCATAAAATTGTAAATAATTACAATTAAAATGCGCACCAAACAATGTTCTCCCTATACCGTTATCCAATGGAATACTTTTGTGTGGCCTTGTAAATCAATGACAAATATTCTTTGCACCACAGATTATGCAAAATGTATTTTATAATATGTACTTTATAGGTGCATATCAATTTTATTACGTTCGAATGAGTGTAACACCATTAATAAAATGTATCTGAAACATTTTTCCGTAATGCAACGGAACACTTTTGATTGTCCCTCTAGTTGAACTATGCTTCCGAATTTGATAAAATTTGAAATAACTCGACAAAATCATATAATAAATATGTATTTAAAATTTCAAACGATTAAAATTCATTTCAATTTTTTTCCCCATTGACTGTAATGTAACGGAATCTTTTGATTGTGCCTGTAATTGATCTATGCATCCCATTTTCATAAAATTTGAAATGACTAGAAAAAATTAAGTAATAATTTTGTATTTTAAATTTCAAACGATTCAGTTGGGTAGTTTTTGCGTTGTTATATGCGGACAGACAGATAGACGGACGGACAAACAGACAGACGGACAGACAAACGAACAGACGGACACACTGAACAACAACAATAGGTGCTGCTTATTAACATAATTAGGAACGCACCTAAAAAGAAAGAAAGCGATTTTTTTATCTGTTCCATTTAATTTGATTCCTTATAATTTTATTTCCTACATCAAATTCATTTGATAGAAGTTTCACACCAGCAATTATAATAATGAGATATTTTTCGTAACGCTCTAAAATTTCACAGATAATTTTGTGCATTTATATGAAAATATTCTATGTATCAAGTAACATAATTTCTTTATTTAGTTATCTACACGTATATACAAAATATAATAGTAAGTAACCGGACACTTCCGAATTTACACGCTTTGTCGAGCACTACTGAAATCCTTATCGAATTGTTTTCGATTTTCGAAGATGTAAAGAATATATATGACTTCATATACCAAAGTAAAAATAACTAAGGGACTAATAATTAATTTAATTGTAAATAAAAAATATTTGAGATCATCCATGTATCAAAAATCGTTCAAAATGCTGCGTCTCTTACTTAAATGATTATACGACTCCTGTTGAAAGTTTGAACACATTTATGTAATCATAGAACTCGTTTTCAAGAAGATGTTAATATTTTTGTGAAACATTCGAACATTGTTTTGTTATAGAGTACAGGACATGAAATTCACGCAACCGAAAACCTAACAAGCACAGAAGAAAAGGTATAATACATATAAAACGTAATAGTATTGAATATGTTCTAAGATGGGGAGGGAGCCTTTAATGGAGTAATTTTTAACTGAGCATACGTTAAAATCTTCGAAATATTCATTTCATAATTTTGAAGTCAATTTTGGGCAACATCTATATAATCTCATTATTTTGTGAAAATTCAGATACAGTGACGTGATTGAAAAATTGAGGCAAATCAAATATAACAAAGTTATTTAGAGAAAGGATTTGAATACATTGCCCTATATTTCAAAATTTTATAATTTTGGATTGTTCAATCTGAGTTTCGAAACATTCATTATTATATAATCTGTTCTTCTTATGTGAAAATATTCTTTAACTATTATATATTTTATATTTATATTTTAGTACTTCCATAGTACTATGGTTAGAATATTTTTTCATAGCTTTTCTAAAACATGTTTCACAAATATTCATCCACAGGTAGTGGATTTGCGTTGCAATTTGTTATCATCTTAATGTATCGCGTTTTTTGTTGTTGAATATTTCTCCTGTGCTTCTATTTATTATTTTTTGACGTCCACACGTTGTTGTGATATTCCAAATTAGTGTTGTAAAAAAACTATTATGTGTAAAGTAACATTCAACATCTGTATTTGTAAATACCAGTCTAATTTCATTAATTTCCAGTTTCATTAATCTCATTAAAATTCAGTTTTTATTATTATTTCGGCTCATGGAGAAACATTCCTATGCCTAACCCCTAATTTTCCCATAAGTAAGCGATTTCATTTTATTCTTTCAGTAAAAATCTAAACAATTTCTAAATGACCTTGGTATATATTTTAAGTTCTATATATGATCTTAAAGAAAACAATTCCGAATAAATTTTTTGGCAAAAAGAAAAAAAATATCAAAATTTTTAACAAATTATGAACAGAATTTACATTAACATAAAATGGAAAACGTTTCCAAATAAGTAAATTAGACTGATTTATTAAAAATGTAAACCATACATCACTGAATTTTTATTTGATCAGAATTTATTGCAATTTTATTAATGTTTAGCAGGAAAAAAAATATGTTGCTTATAAAGATGTAGAAAAATTAGGAATTTAAAATGAGTTATAAAAAAGTAAACATGTTTCTTTAATTCCAAATAAAATACCATAAAATATATTTTAACAACATTTTTAAAATACGTTTTGACTGAAATGAAAGATGGCATTAAACGCTTAAAACATAGAAAATAAAATTTTATTTTAGAACTTAATGGATGAAGAAAGATATATGTTAAGATTAAAAAACTTCCTGTAAGAAACGTTCTTTTTTATAATACTAATGTACGTCCAAAAGTTAAAGCAAAACAAAATTTAATAAACGATGTAACATATCAAATATATTTATAAAATATCTGTAGAAAATCATTGAAACGTTTTTAAATCAAACAAAACTTTGAAGTATTTTACTATAAGAAACATTTAATTTTTGTATTTATGATATTAGTTTAACTGCTCGTACTGTCGAATTCGATTTGTAGCGAAACGTTACCGTTATGAAAGGTACTAGTGATTGTAGAACTATGTCGTGTTTTAAATGACAATTTTGAATATCAGACTCGTAGATCCTTGAATATTGAATATACCTACACAGGAAACACTCTGAAATTTTG
The DNA here is from genome assembly GCA_964019185.1 of Maratus speculifer. Taxonomy (NCBI): domain Eukaryota; kingdom Metazoa; phylum Arthropoda; class Arachnida; order Araneae; family Salticidae; genus Maratus; species Maratus speculifer. The sequence continues at coordinate 435,871,017 of OZ025291.1, read as the reverse complement.
GAGACAAGACGATTTTATGTGATACAGATCCAAGAAAAATCACGTGCTAGAGAGGGACCATTAAAATAGTAGTTTATACTTCCAAGGACACAGAAGGAGTGATGAAGTAGTCATATACAGGGTGAACATAAAGTATCAGCCCATTTTGTAGAAGTAATGTATTCATGAATTTTATATTTCATTAGTATTATACAGCATATTAGTATTTTTCAACGTGATGTCCATCAAGGTCGAAACAAGTTTCCCACCCTTCAATATAGATCGAAACACTTTTTCCAACATCCCCACTTTGATCATTTCGCATGCTTGGCTTATGCGTTATTTTAGGACTGTCACATTTGTAACCTTAGTCTTGTATATCCGTTCCTTGATGAACTCCCATGCAAAAAAATACATCATTTGTTCACCATTTTTCGGATATTTCCTCGTGTTGGAGTCTCTCTTCCGAATTTTCTAAGAAACATCTATCTGACTCCTCGAATGTCTGACCCCGCAAACGTGCCGCTACAACCGCAATTCGTTCTTTTGTTGTTAGAATATCCCCGGAGTATCATTCACTTGTAATACAAAATCCACGCAATAATTATTTCTGCAAAATGGGCTGGGACTTTATGTTCACCCTGTATAATTGTCAATGTGTCGAGCCAAAATCTTCGTACCCTGGACTGTTATAACCCGAAAGATATATCCCTTAATGAAAATTTGAATTAAAAACAAGTTCACAGGACCATTAATTTGCGGAAAAATATATCAACGTACAAATATGCATGCCAACATTCACTAATGGGAAATATATACACTCATGACCATAAATTAAGGATAATGCTAGTTCCAGCAAATAAAGGTACGGAAACGAAACAAATGTGACTTATTCTCCAAGCCCTTTTATTAAACAAAAGAAAAAGAACAAAAACGATGGTATATGTATGATAACATTCATAAAATTCACAATTGTTGCTGTCTAGAGCAATTACAAAAAATACTCCCATTAAAAAAATTTAACATTACATGGTTGGTATGATTATTAAAAAATTGCATGCCTCACAGACGATGAAATACAGTCCCCACAACGCCTAGTCATGCAGAATATCAAATTATCAAGCTGATCCTCGGGAATACAATTCCACTCAGCAATTATTACTCTCTGAAGTTCCGGCACATATGTAGGAGGTGGTTAACGGGCTGCAACCCGTCGCGCGTCGGCCAAAAATATGCCATACATGCTCTATCGTATTCAAGTCAGGCGAAAATGCTGGCCAATCCAGACGGGTGATATCCTCAGCACGACGGCTTTCATTTACGATGTTTGCTCATGAGAACGGGCATTATTATCCATAAACGCAAATTCTGAGCCCATGGCAGCAGTAAACATACGTGTATGTTGTTCCACAATGATGTCCCGTTAAATATGGCTTGTCATTGTTCCGGTTTCAGGATGTAGATCTGTTCTGGGGCCCAGTATAATTCCACCCCAAACGAGCAATCCTGCCCCACCTTAACGATTTCGATCAATGATGTTGTCTTGGTGAAAACGGGTGTCTAGCGTTCTCCATATGAAATTCCGAAACTGCAAGCTAAGCTTGGACTCGTAGCAAAACATTACACAAGCCCAGTCTGACGATGTCAACATTGCATGTTTTCTACTGCAGGCTAACCGCAGGCGACAGTGTGTTGCCGTGAGCGGAACTCACCTAACAAATCTGCGAGCATATAGACATATATCCCAAACGTCTGTACATGATTTGCCTTAAAATAGTCGCACCCGTAGCTGAAGATAGCTGACAATACAGGTCTGATGCTGTGCTCCGTCTGTTTCTTTTGGAGTTACTGCCAAGTAACGGCCTTCATTCGTGGTTGTAACTCGGTGACGACCTGTACGTCTGTAAGTCTACCGACATTTCCATCATCTTGATCATCATGATCTTCCCCTAAAAGCATGCATGGTCACAGTGACGTCACTGACGTCAAATATCGTCGCTTTTATCACAGTTTCGTCACAATGTTAATGTCAAATTAGTCACAAATGCCACATTTTTCACAAATTTGTCACATTGTGACCACTTTGTGAAACGTCACAAAAGAGCTTTAAAACTGCTATAACGACTTCACATTTTAGTCACTGTGACTTCACATCGACGCCATGTGACGTCACATCGACAATCGATGGTCACAAAGTCACAATGTGACTTTGTGTCACCGTGTTTTACGTCACCGTGTTTTACGGGTCGTTGCCAAAGTCTGGGGATTACACTTTGGGCAATTCCAGTTTCCTCGGATACTTCCATTTGAGTACGCCCACATTCTAGACGGCCGATAATTCTACCACGTTAAATATCAACCACAAATATCCTCTGGGTCATAACTGTTCGATTTTCTTTTTCTAAAAGGCTTTAAAAAGGCTTGATAACGTTTTACTCCTTTGCCACCGTTCCCTAAATACGCGTCTCTTACACTTTCGTCATTGTGGCGTACTATTGGCGCCATCTGGTGGCTTTCTGAAATTTGTATATTAGTCTTGAAGATGTGCGTGAAAATTCTGCAAGTGAAAATTTTACTTTAGAGTTTGATTTCCATGTGATTCTGAATTATCCTTAATTTATGGACATGAGTGTATTTAGGAGCAACAACACAGACTTTGGGCACCAATTTTAACATTTGCAGCCGAAAATACATTTGCATTGACTATTAAACTGAGAATGGATACCAAGCGCAAAAATAATTGTTGCAACGGGAGCATATGGTTTAAGAATATCTTTTTTATATATTCTTTGAACAAACGAAAGTATGCTCGCACAGATAATGATTTTAGGATGAGAGAGGGTTTGATTTTTATTAATTTTATTAACGGTTATGATTCAACACGTTAAAATATAAGTAACTGAAATTTAAAACGCAAAAGAGTAGCGGTAGATAGAATCTTTTCAAAAAGGAAAGGGAGTTTTGATTAACATTATAATTGCGAAAGGAAAAATTAAATTATAAAATGGAGAATTTAAGTTTAAAAAGTGAATATATAATGATACTTGATGTCATGTTACTCTCAACATCACATTTTTATTGTGATATTAGTTAGTATAACAATGCAATTATCATTTGTTTATACATCGCAAGTTCTCAACCATAAATTGACATTTTCTATCTTTTTCATTATATTTTTACAGTAATACTAAAAAAAAATAAAATATCCGTGAAGAATATTATTGATTTCAACAAGAAATTTTAGGTATCTAAAATTTAAATTGAAAAAAAAAATCTACAAATCCCAACCCTATTTTGATTTAAACGAATATTTTTTATTCACGCGATTTATCAATCTATATGCAAATTACTTCGTCAATATCTAGACCGAATGCAAGAAACGGTTACTTTTATCAGCAAACATTTTTATAGGAAATCCTGCATTAAAATTTTTCACTACGCAAAAGAGTAAATTTTAAAAATATCTTTCTATCCGAGAAAATTATCTTCTTATTTATATTTTAAAGTGCTCTTAGGCATTAAAACTTTCTCCACTGTCCATGAAAAATTTGATATTTGAATGTGATTTTTCAATTTTCATCTATTTTTCATAAAATTGCAATTTTAACTAAAATAAAACATTTGCATTAGAAATGTCAGTAGTGTAGTAGTGACAGTTCAGCTGCATGCGGTGGCGTGTGGCGGGTGGTGGATGGTGGAAGTGGAACCACCACCACCTCACAGAGAGAGGAGGAGGTCCACCACCACCTGAATGAGAAGCTTATCTGATGGAGAGTGTATCATACTATAGTAGGATGATGGGGAGGGCTTAAAATTGAGGGGGCTTAAATTTTTTTAGGGTTTGAAACGTAGGAGATTATACTATAGTATATAAAAAAAAAAGTAACAAAAAGTTTTATCGGAAAAAAAAAAAAAAGTAACATAAAAAGTTTTAACAAAAAAAAAAAAAAAGTATTTTAAAAAGTGTTATAAAAAGTTTTAACAGAAAAAAAAAACTTTACACAAAAAATAATATCAATAGAATTTTTTTTCAAATGTTTAAAATATATATATTTTGCAAAAGTTAAAATGAGTTTTCTGATTTATATATATTATTTTCACTCTATTATCTTACTGTAACATTGCAATTCATTCAGAGTTAAACATATAAACATTAGGATGTGTATAAAAGCAATGCATTAATGTACTATCTTGTTATTAAAAGATAAAATAATTTCATAAAAATATTTCCAAAATTAAAAAAAATGTTTCATAAGTTTACAAAAAATAAAAACTTTACGAAAAAGTTTAAAAAATAATTCATAAGATTAAAAAAAGTATTTCATAAATTAATAAAATATATTTCATAAGTTAAAAAAAAAACTTTATAGAAAAAATAATATCAATAGAAATTAAATGGTTAAAATTTATTTCACAAAAGTTAAAATGTATTACATCTTATCAAAAATGAGTTTACTGATTTATGTATGCATGTACATTATTTTCACTGTATTATCTTACTGCAACATACATTTATAGTTAACATACATTTATAGTTAACATACATTTATAGTTTAACACATATAAACATTAGGATGTGTATAAAAGCAACGCATTAATATACTATCTTGTTTTATTAAAAGATAAAATAACTTCATAAAAATCTTTGCAAAATAAAAAAAAGTTTCATAAGTTTACAAAAAATAAAACTTTGTGAAAAAGTTTAAAAAATATTTCATAAGATTAAAAAAAAAAAAAAAATATTTCATAAATTAAAAAAATGTATCTATGTATATTTCACAAGTTTTAAAAAAAAATTAAAAAATGATTTACAAGTTTAAAAAAAAAAAAAAATACAACTTATCAAAAAATGAGTTTACCGATTTACTGATTTATGTGTGTATGTTATTTACATCATATTATCTTACTACCAACATTACAGAACGTTCTTAATTAAACACTTAAAAACATCAGCAAATGTATAAAAGCAGTTGATACTTTCCTGTTTTTATTAAAAGTCATACTAACTTTATAAAAATGTTTTCAAATAATGTTAAAAAAGCTGTTAAGTTATTAGATTCTCCTCTTTAATTGCATCTCATTGATAAGTGTTAATCATCCATCCAACCATGCAACTGTTTTCACAATCAACTATTATGTGAGTTAGGATTTCATTGATAAGTTTTAATCAACCAACCAACCAACATTTTACATAACCAACTATTTATTTTCCCTAGCAATCAGCTATTTATTTACCCTACTAACCAAAAAGCTTTTATCGACACATGAATAAAATTTTAAGATGCAAGACTCGTCCTTTTTAATCGAAAAAACAATGACTTATATTATATATTTTTTTTTCTTACTTAAATGAAACCTTCGCATGTGCATGGTAAAACTTGGAAAAATTCATTTAATACACAAATTTAAAGTTAACAGACAAGGTCTTCACACTTCTTTTAGAATTGTACTATCATTTTACCAAATATCTTTAGAACTCAACAAGGTTTTAAATAATTATTTTAATAAAAATTGTCATTTGTAAGTAACATTATTGAACTAACTTGGAAAAATTAACTTGGCAAAACAGGTTTTCACTGTTCCAACTTAGTAATATTCATAAGTTTATATGTTAATCAACCTGTTTGGTTATGTCCCAGCATGGCTTTATAAAATAAATCTTAAAAAAACCTTTAATATTAATGTTTAAAAATATGCAGTTAGTCTTTTATAGATAATTTTTTTCACTTCTTTTATTTAAAAACATTTTTAAATAAAATTAATACAGTTGCCAATTTATCTGTGCGTTATGAAATATGCATGCAAAACTTATAATTTTCACATTTTTAGTATTTCAAATTATTGTTTTCAAGGTGTACTAAAATTTGGAAAAATATTTAATTTTCAAGCATAATTAAAATAAAATAGTTTAATAATAAAGACACATTTAACATTCTATACTCACCGTCGCAAAAGCACGTCCAACGCAGTCAAATGTTTGGGAAGAAATGAAAAATTCAAAGTCCTTATCAGAAAATGTTATCAGATAACTGTATCAAAAGATCTGTGACGTCAAAGAACGTGTATCATCAACTGATCACGTGATATATACCACGTGACTAATGCTTTGTTTTCTAGATTGGTTCTTATAAACATTCATTTATTAAATAATTTAATCATTCTATTAATTATTAATTAATTAATTCTTTGTTAAAATGTTTAACAAAACATGATATCACAGATATTAGTTACAATCAGCATTTGTTTTAAACTAGTGAATTAATTAATTAATAATTAATAGAATGATTAAATTATTTAATAAATGAATGTTTATAAGAACCAATCTAGAAAACAAAGCATTAGTCACGTGGTATATATCACGTGATCAGTTGATGATACACGTTCTTTGACGTCACAGATCTTTTGATACAGTTATCTGATAACATTTTCTGATAAGGACTTTGAATTTTTCATTTCTTCCCAAACATTTGACTGCGTTGGACGTGCTTTTGCGACGGTGAGTATAGAATGTTAAATGTGTCTTTATTATTAAACTATTTTATTTTAATTATGCTTGAAAATTAAATATTTTTCCAAATTTTAGTACACCTTGAAAACAATAATTTGAAATACTAAAAATGTGAAAATTATAAGTTTTGCATGCATATTTCATAACGCACAGATAAATTGGCAACTGTATTAATTTTATTTAAAAATGTTTTTAAATAAAAGAAGTGAAAAAAATTATCTATAAAAGACTAACTGCATATTTTTAAACATTAATATTAAAGGTTTTTTTAAGATTTATTTTATAAAGCCATGCTGGGACATAACCAAACAGGTTGATTAACATATAAACTTATGAATATTACTAAGTTGGAACAGTGAAAACCTGTTTTGCCAAGTTAATTTTTCCAAGTTAGTTCAATAATGTTACTTACAAATGACAATTTTTATTAAAATAATTATTTAAAACCTTGTTGAGTTCTAAAGATATTTGGTAAAATGTTAGTACAATTCTAAAAGAAGTGTGAAGACCTTGTCTGTTAACTTTAAATTTGTGTATTAAATGAATTTTTCCAAGTTTTACCATGCACATGCGAAGGTTTCATTTAAGTAAGAAAAAAAAATATATAATATAAGTCATTGTTTTTTCGATTAAAAAGGACGAGTCTTGCATCTTAAAATTTTATTCATGTGTCGATAAAAGCTTTTTGGTTAGTAGGGTAAATAAATAGCTGATTGCTAGGGAAAATAAATAGTTGGTTATGTAAAATGTTGGTTGGTTGGTTGATTAAAACTTATCAATGAAATCCTAACTCACATAATAGTTGATTGTGAAAACAGTTGCATGGTTGGATGGATGATTAACACTTATCAATGAGATGCAATTAAAGAGGAGAATCTAATAACTTAACAGCTTTTTTAACATTATTTGAAAACATTTTTATAAAGTTAGTATGACTTTTAATAAAAACAGGAAAGTATCAACTGCTTTTATACATTTGCTGATGTTTTTAAGTGTTTAATTAAGAACGTTCTGTAATGTTGGTAGTAAGATAATATGATGTAAATAACATACACACATAAATCAGTAAATCGGTAAACTCATTTTTTGATAAGTTGTATTTTTTTTTTTTTTAAACTTGTAAATCATTTTTTAATTTTTTTTTAAAACTTGTGAAATATACATAGATACATTTTTTTAATTTATGAAATATTTTTTTTTTTTTTTTAATCTTATGAAATATTTTTTAAACTTTTTCACAAAGTTTTATTTTTTGTAAACTTATGAAACTTTTTTTTATTTTGCAAAGATTTTTATGAAGTTATTTTATCTTTTAATAAAACAAGATAGTATATTAATGCGTTGCTTTTATACACATCCTAATGTTTATATGTGTTAAACTATAAATGTATGTTAACTATAAATGTATGTTAACTATAAATGTATGTTGCAGTAAGATAATACAGTGAAAATAATGTACATGCATACATAAATCAGTAAACTCATTTTTGATAAGATGTAATACATTTTAACTTTTGTGAAATAAATTTTAACCATTTAATTTCTATTGATATTATTTTTTCTATAAAGTTTTTTTTTTTTAACTTATGAAATATATTTTATTAATTTATGAAATACTTTTTTTAATCTTATGAATTATTTTTTAAACTTTTTCGTAAAGTTTTTATTTTTTGTAAACTTATGAAACATTTTTTTTAATTTTGGAAATATTTTTATGAAATTATTTTATCTTTTAATAACAAGATAGTACATTAATGCATTGCTTTTATACACATCCTAATGTTTATATGTTTAACTCTGAATGAATTGCAATGTTACAGTAAGATAATAGAGTGAAAATAATATATATAAATCAGAAAACTCATTTTAACTTTTGCAAAATATATATATTTTAAACATTTGAAAAAAAATTCTATTGATATTATTTTTTGTGTAAAGTTTTTTTTTTCTGTTAAAACTTTTTATAACACTTTTTAAAATACTTTTTTTTTTTTGTTAAAACTTTTTATGTTACTTTTTTTTTTTTTTCCGATAAAACTTTTTGTTACTTTTTTTTTTTTTTCGATAAAACTTTTTGTTACTTTTTTTTTTCCGATAAAACTTTTTGTTACTTTTTTTTTTTTTTTTTCGATAAAACTTTTTGTTACTTTTTTTTGTTAAAACTTTTTATGTTACTTTTTTTTTCGATAAAACTTTTTATGTTACTTTTTTTTTTTTTTTTTGTAAACTTATGAAATATATTTTTTAATTTGTGATTTTTTTTTATCTAATGAATTACTTTTTAAACTTTTCATAAACTTTTTATTTTTTTAACATTTTTATGAAGTTATTTTATTTTTAATAAAACAAGAGAGTACATTAATCTATTGCTTTTATATACATCCTAATGTTTATATGTCATTAACTATAAATCTGTTGTAATGTTACAGTAATATAATAGAGTGAAAATAATATACATACTCATATAAATCAGTAAACTCAATTTTGATAAGTTGTAATACATTTTAAAATTTTCAAAATATATTTTAAACATTTGAAAAAAATTTCTATTAATATTAATTTTTGTATAAAGGTTTTTTAACTTATTAATTTTTATTAACTTTTTAACTTTCTAATTTTTGAAAAGAATGAATTAAAATAATTAAGATTATTATTTATTTAAGATAGTTAATATATTTTTTATTAATAATGAAGTGTTTCTTTTTTTATACACATACAAATTGAAACAATTTATAAATGTTTTGAAAAAGCTAAACGAAATAAACATGCATTTTGAAAATAATTAAACACATATATTAAAGAGAATACTAAAACATTTTATTTCATTATTTTAAACAATTCGTTTTGAATGGTTTCTACATTAATATTAGATAAGAAGTTTTCACTAATACAATCTACTTCGTTTAAAAACGAGGAAATAACAAAGTCGAAATCTATTAGAGTTAATAACATTTCTCCCATTTGTTCAAATTTTTGTCGATTATTTAATATCAAACAGGGATGAAAGATTACAGATTCGTGGTTAAAAATACATCCATTGCATTCAAAAATGCGCTTTAGTATACTCGATATACTATTTTCAATACACGTTAAAAGTTTATGTTGGCACATGCGTTCATTTTCTAAAGATGTGTGACTAACGATACATTTCTGTCTTATTAAGTTTGGTAAATGCTTTACATAAATATGTTGAAGAAGTTCTTTATTCAGATCAAAGGCTTTTATTTTCAACTTTTCTAACTGATGCTCGTTCAAGTCAATGTGAGAATAATTCTTTAAATGTTTAATTCGCATGATAGAATTGTTAAAATTTAACACTAATATCATGTTATTAGCAACAAACGAGGAACTTTTATACTTCAAATTAAATGGAAAAATTTTATTGCAAAATTCGTACCAACTGTTAACATCCATAAAAATTGCATTTTTCGTTACAATTTCTTCATTAGTAAGCCCACTGCGTTTAAACTCTTGAATATGTATATAAAATTGTCTGTTATACAGTTTTAAAATTAAGAAGATACAATCACTGAGTTCTTCTCGAAATATAACACGATTACAGGATTTGCCCCTTTTAGTTCGTGAAGTGGTGGATTGGCTTTCATCACTTGCTTGGGAAAGGTTGATTGCTTGGAACACAGTCTCTTCGCATCGAGTAGTGGGTTCTTGAAAATATTCGTCTTGGGAAATTAAGTTAAAAAAATTCGTATTAATCTCAGATTTCACATTCAGTGGATAATCAGTAGTGGATAAATCGCATGATATCGTCTCATTGTTAGTGTTCAATGCATTGGGAACTTCTAATCTCGGTAAGTATAATTCATTCACATAAGTAGGATCATTACAGTCTTCTAAACGTTGATACTTTGAAGAAGGAACTACTTCGTCGACAGGTCTTTTTAACAAATTTACTACAGAATCCATTTTCAAAAAATAAGGATAGCCGCTGATGAAATTCAAACGGAAATCAGTTGCAAACTGAATGCTTAAAAACAACACATATCCTAATATATGTTAAAAAAATCAGCGTCGGTTACAGTTAAACATTAAAAAATTAGTAATGCCATAAGTTTTAGTCAACCATTTTTTAATAATCTAAAAAATCAGTCTTTGTACATAAATGGTAGTTTATATATTATGTTAGTGGTTTTACTATTTTTGAAGAATTTTGTGGCAACACAAGGTTTTAATTTAAGTAAGCTTTTGATAAATAATGTTATCAGTTTTGCTCTTTTTGAGAATTTTTGTGGCAACACTAGGTAAAAGTTTTAATCTAAGTAATGAATAATACTTATTGTTAACAGTTTCGTTCTTTTTGAAAAGTTGTTTGAAAACACAAGGTAATATCCATCATGATTATGTAAATAACAATTGTTAATACAAATTAAACTTGGTAAATAATTCTATTATATTAAAAGTATTTTAAAATTAATTCAATATAAATACAAATTCAGTATTTTAATTGATAGGAACCTTTTTTTTCTAAATGTTAAAATTTAAGTAAATCTTTTACAATATTGTGAAAAAATTATTAAAATTCATGAATTGTTATAACAAAAATACAAGACAAAAGCTTTTTTCATTAACACATTATTTATTCATCATTCTCGATAATAATAAAAATACAAAAAAATTATAAACTGTACAGAAAATCAACCAGTTCACATGATTTGTCAAAGTTTGCATTTTTTCACTTATGCATTTTAATCAGATGTTGAATAAACTTGGTATCAACATTAAATGTTTTGTTACAGTGTTTGCATTCGAAATTCCTGTAATGAACTTTTTTGTGAAATAAAAAATCGATATCAGAGTAAAATATAACACCACAGTGTTTACATTTATATTCCTTTTGACGATGACTTTTTTTATGTTTAGTTAAAGCAGACTTTGATAGAAACGAGTTGGAACATTTTTCACAAACATGAAACTTCTTATGAGATCTCTTGTGAATTTTTAACAAATATTTTTTAGAGAGTTCTAGTGAACATTCATCGCATTTATATGTCTTATGAAATCTCTTGTGAATTCTTAACGAATACTTTCTATAAAATTCCATTGCACATTGATCACATTTATAGAAAGTGGGTGTCTTGGAATGAGTAACACTATGTCGTTTTAAATCAGTACTTTGAATGAAAGTTTCACATTTAAAGGGCTTTTTATCCAAGTGGGATCTTTGATGTCTGGTTAACGCAATCTTTTTAGAGAAGCATTTTTGACATTGATTACAAGAAAAGGATGGTTGGGTTGATGAAGAGGGTGATCTTTCACTATTCGAAACTTGCACCTCTTGACTGGGTAAATCCGATTCCATATTCATGAAGTAAGAAATTTCTTGTACAGCACTCACTTAAAGAACAGCGCTTAATATCTTCATATGACAAAAAAACAATAAACAGTGTGATGAATTTATACTGATTCGCAAAATCTGTTAAATTCTAGGAGGCGCTGCTGTTTTTTAAAAAATAATAGGAATGGTTTAAAAAGTGATCTGATAATATGATGGTATCTGATAGGTAAGGCTCGATGTTATCTGGTGTTTATCATGTTGTTGTGATTTTTTACTAATTGATAAGAAAATTCATGTGAAAATTAACGGAAAAAGAATCACTTATTTTCAGCACAGTGATAAAACAATACTATACTAAAGTAATACATTGCTTAAATTTGTCGTTATCGGCTGATAGATGATAACTTGTAAAAACACTTTTTATGTGAATACAGCAAACTTACTAAAATGAATGCATGACAATTAACCGTTTATTAGAACTGTACATCGAAAAATAATTAATAATGAAGTAGTTTATATATTTTGAATGGTGTAAAAATCAATGTGTATGAATAATCAAGGTTTAGGTAAACTAAAGTTAAAAATGTAAAATTAATACTGTTAAAAAATATTTTCATTGCTGCTCTAACGTTGATGAAAATTGAAGAAAACAGGGAACCTACAAAAAAAACATACATAATGGTTTGGTAAAATTAAATTGTCGTTTTAAAAAGCTTAGTTGAAACATCAAACAAAGTTCTCTTTCTTGTTATTTGTAAATAAGTGAAATCTAATCTTAGTTGATATTTTTCATGTATCAGCTAGTTCCTGTTAAAATTGTTTGGTTATCAGATGTTTGTGCAAGACAGTGAATACGTGCTGATAAGATAGTATTTTAAGTTGGAAACGGTTCGATTGTAATATAAAAACATTAATAGTAATTACAGAAGGTTTATTTAACTTCCTATTTAATCTTGAAATAATTTTATCTAATAATAATATTCAAAAAAAGTTCAAATTATTATTTAATTTTCTATTCTAATAAAAACTTATTCGAATCCCACTAAAGGCTTTTGGAAAACTCAATTTTTAAAAAAATTATTAATTTCCAACGAAAGAAGAAGAAGGCCGGTTCTGCGGCCACTGGCGTGATGAGCAATGGGCAATTGTGATTAATATTTAATTGATCAGACTCGTCTTCCTCCTTATCGCAATACACGATAATCTCACAGGCGAGATGGGCAATGCTTAATTGATCAGACTCAATTTTTTTAAAATTATTAATTTCCAACGAAAATTCAATCCAACAAAGAGCAGCACCCAAATAAAAATCTTCCGGGGGTGAAGTTTGGAAAATGAGGAGGTTACCCCTTTACTATAGTATGATATTAGAAGCTTCAGATCCTAAATAAAAAAAAAAAAATAAGCCTCTTAAAAATTAACCCCCTCTAAAAATTAAGCCCTCCCCTTTCCTAAAATCTCATCTTACTATAACATAAATTACGATATGTTCAAATTTCCTTCCTACTCTCAGTTGATTCCAATCTTAAAGAAAAAAAAAAAAAAAAAAAATACATTTAAGCCTTTCAGAAAAATAAGCCCCCCTAAAAATTAAGCCCTCCCCCTTTCCTAAATATCACATCAAACTGTAACAGTGTCAAAATATCCTTCACCCATTTTCAAATATCTTTCCTACTCTAAGTTGAATCCAATCTCTACTTAAATTTAAACTCCCCAAAAAAATTTAAGCCCCCCTCAATTTTAAGCCCCTCCTAAAAAATAAGCCCTCCCCTCTCTCTCTCTCAAAAATCCCATCATACTCTAACAGACTCCAAACATCCACCCCTCTACTATAGTATAATCTCCTACGTTTCAAACCCTAAAAAAATTTAAGCCCCCTCAATTTTAAGCCCTCCCCATCATCCTACTATAGTATGATACACTCTCCATCAGATAAGCTTCTCATTCAGGTGGTGGTGGACCTCCTCCTCTCTCTGTGAGGTGGTGGTGGTTCCACTTCCACCATCCACCACCCGCCACACGCCACCGCATGCAGCTGAACTGTCACTACTACACTACTAATGTCTGATTGTCTTATTCGTTCATGGACTACGAGAAAGGCATTCTAAAAAGGAATGAATATGTTTTCTGGATTTTTTAAGTATTTAACTCATCAATATTTTTGAGAAAAATTCTATTTTTTTTTCATTTTTCTTTTATTCTTCTATTTTTTTTATGTTTTTTCGAGAATTTTTAAAAACAGAAATTTTTGCTTAATTGGATTAGCAAAATGCTTGGAAATAATAATGCACAATTTGCTGCTGAGAGTAATATATCATTATTGGAAAATGGATGCCCGTACGTGTACGGGTTAATCATGAATGTCAAAAACAAGTTGTCCGTATGACGTACGGGAAAATCACGGAAGGGGTCAAAAATTGAAAATTACTTTTATATAAAAAATGTTTTTGTTGGTGGACTAAAAATAACTATTTTTTGGTACAAATTAGTACTTCTGCTCGAAGCAACACATTTTTATCAAATTGAAAAAAAATGCCTTATCAGAAAGTAAACTTTTTACCCAGTATACGATAACTGCATCGCATGCTGGATAAAATACTTGGAATACCTAGTCCTGCATTACATGTTTTAAGTCGCTTTTAAATATATCCATTCGCACAATTTTATGAATCAAGTTGTGCACATGAAAAATATTTTGATAACTTCTAGATCGAATTCAGAAATCCAGAATTTTTTTACGCAATGTATGTATATTTCGCTATGCTAAATTAATTAAATATATATATACAGTCACAGCAAAAAAGCACAGCGATTTTAGACGTTTTGTTCAATGTCTAAAAATATAGAAAAGGAATTATTCTGAAATTCCAGATGTGTATACAAAATAGAACAGGTTATATATTTTCGCGAAGATTTCCCCTCGATATTCCATAAGGGACCGTCAACAAATTAAAAAAGAACGAAGATCTTTTGGATAACCCTGTCAAAACTAATGTAGCAAAAGAGTTCAAACTACAGATTATGATTAAGAGGTTTATTATCATAAACTGTGTTCATTTTTATGAATATAGCATGCAAAATCGTAGAGAAACTAAAATTTTTATAAAAAAAGGTCCAAAATTTGTCAAGTTTTTTATTTATAATTTGCAGAGTTCGTAATAATATACAATGTTCTTTAAAAAATATATTAAAATTAGTATTGTACATAACACCCTGTAATCAAAATTAAAAATATTAATATTCGTGCAAAAAATAAGAAGGTTTAATAAATAAATTTTTACTGCGCATGCGTCATTTCTATAAAAGTTTCATTTACATATTGTGTTAGCTAAATGTATAGAGCAACTTTTGTTAAAGTTTTAAAATTATAGCTTAAAAATTCTGCAAATTATCGTCTAAAGAATAAGATCAATATCCGATATTCCCAAAATGAAAAAAAAAAAGATGAGGGGCTGTATCCATCTTCCATTGATTAGTGTCTACATAATATTGCACGTACTACTAATATTTGGGTACAGCTCCTCTTCTTTTTGCTTCATTTTATGAATGTCGGATTTTGATCTTATTCTTTCGACGATAATTTGCAGAATTTTCAAGCTATGATTTTGAAACCTTAACTTCTTACATTTAGCTAACACAATATGCAAATGAATTTTTTATGGAATTGACGCATGCACAGTAAAAATTTATTTAGTAAACCTGTTTATTTTTCGTACAAATATTAATATTTTTAAAATTTTGATTACAGGCTGTTATGTACAATGTTGATTGTCATATTTTCTAAAAAGAACATTGTTTTTTATTAAGAACGCTGCAAATTATAAGCAAAAATCTTGGCAAAATTTTGGACCGTTTTAATAAAAATTTTAATTTTTCTACAAGTATACATGCTGTATTCATAAAAATTAACAGTTTATTATAATGAACCTCTTAATCATAATCTGCAGTTTGAACGCTTTTGCTACATTAGTTGTGACAGGGTTTTCCAAAAGATCTTCTTTTTTTTAATTTTTTTGACGATCGCCTATGGGATTTCGGGGGAAAAATCTTCGCGAGAATATATATCCTGTACTATTTTGTTTACACACCTGGAATTTCAGAATAATTCCTTATCTATATTTCTAGATATTCAACAAAATGTCTAAAAATGCAGAGTGTCAAGATTTTTTTTTTTTTTTTTTTTTCTGTGACTGTGACTATATATATGTTTGAGAAAACTCGTGTTTACATTAAGAAAAAGGGGAAATATTTCCATAGGCGGAACTGGGGCACATTGATACAGCTTTTTTCTAAGAAATTTATAAGTGTCCAGAAAGCAGAAATTTCAAGTTATTTTCCCATGTGGTGTCCGTAAATCCTATGTAGTGTGTTATAAAAATATACAATCGTTGTTTTATATATTATTTCTGCATGTATTTAAAAAAAAATAAAAAAAACTCATTTGTATCAATGTACCCCATCCCGGGGCAGATTGATACACCTCATGCTGCACTTTATAGGTTTGGGAAAAATGGTGACAAAATAACACCAATGCCTATTTTTCATAAACAAAATAGTTAGCAAACCATTTTATATTTATTTATAGAAATTCAAATCACCCACAATTTATTTGTAAGCAATATTAATGCAATCAAAAGGAAATGTATAATGACCTGATGTTCTGTCTGTTCCTTGTTTGATTGTTGGCCGTGGTAACTTTGACATATTTGGCACTTCAACCCCAGCATTATCTTCTTTCTTAGTAAAGATGAAAAATACCAAGTTTTCTGTTTATAAATCGGTTTATAAACAGAAAATAAAGGATAATTATATTAAAAATTCTGTTTAATATATAATTATCCTGTGCTGTTCTGCAGCTTGTTTCTCTTACTTAACATTTCTCATGTCGAAAATACTTTTTCTCTGGAGAATCGATATAAATATGAGATTTTTCAGGCTGGCGTGAACTTTCCTTTTGTTAGTTCTATTAGCACTAGATGTTGGGCAAGTTCGCTTGTCTTCTGTTTGCAAAAATACTATAAAATATTCTAATATAAAGAAATTAGAGCTATTTCACTTCAATAAAAACTAATATTAGAAATTTTTGGCAAAAAATGGTTGGATTAAAGAGCGTATGGTAAAAATACTAATAAAAGGTAAAGAAAAATTTAACTACATAAAGTTTTAGGTTGTATCAATGTGACCCGACATAGACTGTATCAATGTGCCCCACGCAGCCATTCTGAATAAAATAAGTTTCAAATCCAACACTTCATAATTTATCTAACAATAAAGAATGAGGAACTGATAAAGAGTAACTTTAATTGCCAGGGAGAGTATTCTTCTTGGTTGAAAATACTGGAAAAGTTATAAAATACCATTCCAATTGTACAACTGTAATTTACTTTTGACCTACAAAAACAATAAATCACCTGTCCCATTTCATCAAACTACTGAATCATTTTAAGACTTTCTGTGTGTAAAAGAATGCACTTGCATCACCTTTTAGAGCTGTTGTGAAACTTCCTGTAGTGACCCCGTGAGCAGTAGAGGAGGTGTATCAATGTGCCCCATGTATCAATGTACACCAGTTCCCCCTATTGGAATGTATATTGCTAGTGAACAAAATGTTTATTTAAATGGATAAACAAATTTGTAAACATGATAGCAAATCGCACTGAGCATTCTTTTAAAACATTTAATCCTTAAATCAACAAATCAAAATTCTGATGAGAAAAATAATATTTTCATACATATATAGGCACCTGCTGAGCATAATATGAATAAGTCTTCACAGACATATCACATGATATGCCGCATAAGGTTTCTCCTTAAAATTTTAAAAATATCCCACGGGGAAAAGGTGAGGATGTAGTATGGGATGTGTATAACATGAATGTATATAGACCTTTTTATAAAGATGAGGGGTGTACTGAAATAAATAAATAAATAAATAAATAACTCACCCCGTATGAACCTCCTCTACACCTGAATTTCCACTCTTCTAAATATACCAACCAACATACAATATTCTAAACATACCAACTTTGATTTTCATCTTAAATTTCTGCTTCAGTAATTAATATGAGAAAAAACGAATCTCCGTCTCTGCACGAGCTGATAGAGAATAGAATGATAGGCAGATTTTTTTTTCAAATACAGGGAGATCCTACTTGCCTTACCAAAAAATAATCATATACAAAAAATTTAGTTCAGTTCTAGACCTAACTTCATACACTTTTAGGTGGTGCAATATTGAAAATGGCATAATATTCGCTATTGCAGCGCCCCCTTCCGGCGGATTTTTTTCAAATTTAGGGAGTATCAACTAGGCATAACCATCCACTTACACAAAAAATTGGCTCAATTCGATCCATAACTTCATATACTTTTGGTCGGTACAATATTGAAAATAACACAAAAATCGCGATTGCAGCGTCCCCTTCTGGTGGAATTTTTCAAAACTGAAGTAGGAACTACTTGCCACAGCCAAAAACATTCACAAAAAATTTGGTTCAAATCTATGCATAACTTCATACACTTTTTGATGGTAGAATGGCGACATACACAGGGACAAACACACAGACATACACACAGACACACAGACACAAAGACAATTTGTAAAAACTTGTTTTTTGGATTCTCTGGCCCCTGAAACGTGTAAATCCGTCAAAAACCGGAAGTAGAAAGAAATTTCGATTACAATACTTTCTTCTGTTGTAGATAGAAGATTGTAAAAAAGCAATAAACAGCTGATCTGATAAAAATAGACCCCCCCCCTTCGCTATATAAATGTATGTAATTCTTGTTATCGCTATAAATTATGTGAAAGTTTAAAAACAATTTATTTTTTAGCTTTCCTAATTCTAAGAAATACCTGTCAACTGCCTGTGCAAATATGCTTTTCTTTAAAGCCTTCGTGTCTAAAAATCGATGTTTTAAATAAATTGAAAACTTGTGGCCCGATTTAAAAAAAAAATAGATTAAATGAATGAACTCACGAAATAACGTTCGGGTGCAAAATAACAAATTAAATCAATAAGTAAAAGTTGTTGTGCCGTGACTAAGCAACTTTAGTATAAAAAAAATTGTCTTTAATTGACAATGTTTTTCCGTGGGAAAAATGAAATTCCGGATCTAATTACTAACTAGTTGGATGCGCCAATCCCAAAACTTTCTTCTATCTCATACGTACATTTTAATATTTAAAAAAATAGTTACTCATTTTAATGCTTGAATGATTTTAATTTAATACCATACCAACTTTGATTTTCCTCTTAAATTTCTGCTTCAGTCAATTAATCGGAGTAAAAACGAATTTCCGTCTCTGCACGAGCCAATGGAGAATAGAATGATAGGCAGATTTTTTTTTCAAATTCAGGGAGGACCTACTTGCCATACCAAAAAATAATCATATACAAAAAACTTAGTTCAGTTCTAGAACTGACTTCATACATTTTGACTTCATACATAAAATTCGCTATTACAGCGCCTCCTTCCGGCGGATTTTTTTCAGATTGAGGGTGATGCAACTAGCCATAGTGATACACTTACACAAAAGAATTGGTTTAATTCGATGCATAACTTCATATACTTTTGGTCGGTACAATATTGAAAATGGCACAAAAATCGCGATTGCAGCGCCCCTTCCGGCGGAATATTTCAAATTGAAGGAGGACCTGCTTGGCACAGCCAAATCATTCACAAAAAATTTGGTTCAATTCTATGCATAACTTCATACACTTTTTGATGGTAGAATGGCGACATACACACAGACACACAGACACACCGACAGACAAACATTTTGTAAAAACATGTTTTTTGGAATATCTGACCCCTAAAACGTATAAATCCGTCGAAAACCGGAAGTCGAAAAAAAATTCGATAACAATACTTTCTTCTATTGAAGATAGAAGAAAGTGAAAACATAATTAACTTACCTAATTAAAAAACAATCGCATATTCTGAAAGATAATAAAATTATACGTCGGATTGCGTTAAAACCGTTGATATTAAATTGTAAAATTCATATCATTCCCGTATTAAAAAAATCCTATTCTTATGCAAGACGCGCCTCTTGCATATTTTCTGAAAATTCCATTCCATCAGACATATGTCGCGAAAAATAAAAGATTTTTTCTCTCATTTTAAAGGATTTTGGAGTTTTTATGGTTGATCGACACATTTTTTTATTTTTTTTTATTTTTTTTTAATCTTGTGGCACTAATTTTCAATTTATAAGATGCGTAGAAAACGTAATCTCGCCTTATAGAAACCACCAGGTCTTATGTGTCGTTAGAATGACACATGTTTCTAATCTATGGAAGATCTCGTTTTTATATATTGATAAAAATCCATGTTTTTGTTGAAATGTGGAAGCCTTTCTGATCTTGTAATTCGTAATTTTTAATTAATAACGTCCATTAATTATGTCTTTTTCAAACTATATGTATTCAAAATTTCAAACATACATATTTTCTGAGGACGGGCTAGGTGACAGGACAGACAGATAAATGAACTTTCGTCCGATTAAGGAAATCTAAAAATTACGTTTTTATATTGAACGCACATGCTTATAAGAAACCAAAAATGATGAGGAAAAAAAATTGTTACCGTTGCGTTAGAATAAATAAATTGAAAAGCAATTGATAACACAAGCGGTAGAAATATCTATATATTTAAAAAACTATTGAAGACATGGGCTTTTAAATAGGTATTCTTAAATGTCAGTTTTCACTAAGGGTGGATTGCATTGAATTTTAGTTTTCTTTAAAATTTCCCTTTAAGGAGTAACAATCCTATCCCTAGTGGCTGGTTCTCCACTAGTGAGTAATTTCGTTTTTTTCTTTAGCAAAAAAAAAAAAAAAAAAAAAAAAAAAAAAAAAAAAAAAAAAAAAGCAAACTGAATAACCTAGTAAATCTAAATAAATCAAGTGTTCAACAAAATATTTCTCTATAGTAGACAAACGATGCATCGAAATTACTTTTAGAAATCTTCGCATGTGAAGAATTTAGATTGATTTATTGAAAAATAAAATAAAACATGTTGCTTTAATTTAAAATAAAGTACTATAAAATATTACTGAGTAAAGACTTTAAGTCATCATTTGGTTGAAAGTAAAGATAGCATTAACAGTGTAAACTCTATACAAATTAATTTTTAGTTTAGAACTTAAGCAAATGAATAAAAAAATATGTTAAGATTGAGAACTTATTAGTACGAAAAGCTCTTTTTTATAATATAAATATATGTCTGGAAGTAAAAGAAAATAACGAAAAGATAATAAAAAACGTTGGAACATATGAAGTACAATTAAAAATACCGTTAGAAAATTATTGAAAGGTTTTTAGTCTACAACAGTTAAAGTATTTCGATCAAAAACAATTAATGTTTGTATTTGTGACATAAATTTAAGGGAAAATGCTGTCATTTCTCAGTCAAAATAATAAAAAATGGTTTGTTTTATTTATATGACATTTATTACGAAAATCAAAATAAAAAGATGTTAAGTTTATGTTAAATGGCGAGATTTATTTATTATTATTTACTTTTTGCATTAATTTCGTTTCGGAACGTTATTATTCGTGAGTGTTTCTTGCTGATATTGGATGAAAACTTCCAAAATATATAGGGTGTAAAAGAAAATAACATTCTGTATTTACTGGAAATGTTTAATCTTAGGATATAAACAAATGCGTTAAATATGATATAACTAAATATGTTAGAAATGCCCTTTATGGCCAAAGTTGGCAGGCCACTTGTGATTTTAGACATTTTGATAAATATCTAGAAAAATACACGAGAAATCGTACATTCCCAGAATAAATCCTCGTTATTTTTCTAGATATTTAACCATTTGAGCTCTGGTATGTAAATTTCATCACAATTCCAAATTTCACATTGGCACCAGTATTTTGCAAAGAAAAAAACCGGTTAACGATATACACGAAAAAATGCATTAAACCTTTTTCGAATAAATTTGGTCGAATTTTCTGGTGCCGTTATAACATTTCGGGATTAAAATTATGTGGTAGAAAATTGTACCATCAGAGCTCAAAGGGTTAACAAACTATCTAAAATAGCGTGTATATATGTTAAATATGTTATAAATAACTATGTTAAACATGATATAAATAAACATATTAATTATGATACAGGTAAATATTTTAAGTACGTAAAAATGCTAGGTTTTTTTTGTTTGTTTATTTAAATTATTATTATATTGTAGAAAGTGAACATTAAGTGACAAAATGTAATACATGCTAATAATATTAGCAATAAAAAACCGATTGAACCAAAACAGAAACTTTACATAAGTACTGGATATTCGTGAGTATGAAATTATTGTGCTTTTTGAAAGGTATATTCTCAATATTGCAGTTGCAGAAGATTTTACTGAATAACTCTAATCAGTTCTGTCGTTTAAGGGGACAAGGGACCTTTAAAATATTTTTTTTTAAATTGCGCTTTAAATATTACTCAAGGGTACGTTATATTCATTATAACAAATAGTTATCACAAAAAAAAGTTCAAAAAAAATTTTTTTGAAAAAAATAGAGAAATTTGTGTAATATTTTAGATTTAATGGGAACTTTTCAAAATGTCCCATGCGCATTCCATAGCAATGAAAATCTTCAATATTATTTATACAAGTTTGATTATCATATATAAATAAAACTGTACGTGGAATTTCATATATCTGAATATAAAGCTAAGAAAAAAAAAATATTTCTAATTTTTTCTGAAATTTTGAGCATCTTTGAACCTAGTTTTACAATAAATTACCTATAACTTTTACAATTATTTTTATTTTCAAAAAACCATGCACAGTTTTATGATATATATTGAGATGAATAACTACAAAAAAATTCAAAGCATTCAGAGAAAAAATAATGCGCATGGAGCATTTTGAAAAGTTCTCGTTCAATCTAAAATATTACAAAAATATCAATATTTTTGTCAATTTTTTTTTTTTTTTTTTTACATTTTTTGTGATAAATGTGTGCTATAATGTATACAATGTATCCTTCATTAATATTCAAAGTACAATTTAAAAAATTTAAAAAAACATGATGTTGAAGGTCCCTTGTCCCCTTAAAGGGACTACTGGGATTAACATGAATTTATTTTCAAAAACGTTTTTCCGGCTATGCGCTGAGTTTCAAAATTATATATTAGACATACTAAATATAGGAACTATACCCTGGTCAATTTTTAAATATCCTTAAAGTATTTTTTTTGTATATAATTATTTGAGAGCTATATAAATTAATCATTTTTACAATGACATACAGCAATGTAAAGTCTTTTTTTACCTATTCCAATTCGCAGCCATTCCTCGACATTTCTTCCATTTATATTTTTAGTACATTTGTACTAGCCGCTGTCACTGACCAGTTTGGTCTCCCTTGAATGTATACTACTCATTAAATCATATTGCTTTTATTCATAATTTATATTAATTGCTGATTTTTTGCCAAATTAGAAGATTCTGCTAGAAAAATGGACAAGAGGTGCCATGTGCTTACCAAACCATCGCGATTGTAACAAAATGTCAATTATATGTGCCTCACATGGTAATCTGGCTATTGTTGTTTATTTATTAATAAACTGTTTGTTTGCTTTTATTTTCTTTTTTAAATTGATATAAGATGTTTTATTCTATAATTATTATCTAAATTTTTTTAAATTATTATTTCTTTTTTTTTTTAAATAAAAGAATTTAGTTTAAAAATATGTATGTAACTGGTATTTCAAAACGGAATTTTCGCAAAATTAGCGCAGAAAAATAACGCCAATGTGGTGCTTATATGGCATCTGTGCTGATAAATCAAGAACTCAGTATTTTTATGCAAGCCAGGCTCAACGAATAAATCGCCAAATATTGTACCCGTGCATTTTTTCGTATTTCATTAATTATTAAAAATATAATAATACAATCCTTTCACTCTTTTCATTTATAATACATAGGTTTAATTTGAAACTGAAAAGTTTAAAATTCATGACTTTTATTTATTTCTTAAAGAAAACTAAGGGAAATAAAAAATAAATAAATGATATTTTGAAGCTCCGTAATTGCAGCGAAGGAACAAAACATAAATAAATTCAATGTACCACAGTATAAATCTTACGAAGGGACTTTTGCATAATAACTCATAAGATGTATTTCATTTGGATGTTGCCATTAAAGAACCAACAAATAATCGTGATTTTTGTGCCACATACGTTAGCGTAATATAGATACAGAGAGCAATAACGGATACAAATGAAGCGTGTTATTGATTGCAACGAAAATTTTAAATATTTCTAAAATTTAAATTGAAAAATATTGTACAAATCGCAACCCTATTTTGATTTAAAATTATATTTTTATTCACACAATTTATCAATCTATATGCAAATTACTTAGTAAATATATGGATCAAATGCTGGAAACTGTTACTTTTAAATGCAAACAATTTTTACGAAAAGTATTTTCTTTTCTTTTTTTCATTGAGAAAAAGAACCATGCCAATGGAAATTATTTTATGGTTCATATTTTGAAGATTTCTCAAAATTCAAAAATGCCTCCAGGGTCAGTTAAAAAATAGTTGATAATTGAGCCTGTTCTTTCAATTTTCATCAATTTTTCATAAAATAGAAATTTTTCTTGAAATTAAACTTTTGTATTAGAAATATTCTATTGTTTCATTAACATAAGTACATGAAATACAAGGCATAAAATATTTTAAACAATTGAATACTATTTTATCTATAAACGTCTTTTGATAGTGAACTAAAAGTAAGCATTGGCTGTTACAAATAAGTAGGGGGAACTGGGGTACATTGATACAGCTTTTTGCAAAAAAAAAAATTTTGGTGACTAGAAAGCAGAATTTTCAAGTTATTTTTCTATGTGATGTCAGCAAAACCTCTGTAGTGTGTTATAAAAATGTACAATCGTTGTTTTATACATTATTTTTGCATGTAATTTTAAAAAAATCAAAAAAAGTAATTTGTATCAATGTGCCTCATCCCCGGGGCAGATTGATACACTTTGAAACGTCTGGGAAAAATGGAGACAAAATAACACCAATGCATATTTTTCAAAGAAAAATAGTTAGCAAACCATTTTATACACATTTATAGACATTAAAATCGCACACAATTTATTTGTAAGCGATATTAAAGCAATCAAAATGAAATGTATAATGACCTGATGTTCTGGCTGTTCCTTGTCTGTTTGTTGGCTGTGGTAAGTTTGTCATATCTGGCACTTTAACCCCAGAATTATCTTTTTTCTTAGGAAAGGTGAAAGAATTACTAGGTTTTCTGTTTATAAATCGGTTTACAAACAGAAAATAAAGGATAATTACATTAAAAATTATGTTTATAATATAATTATCCTGTACTGTTCTGCAGATTGTTTCTCTTACTTAACTTTTCGCATGTCGATAATACTTTTTTCTCTGGAGAATCGATATAAATTTGAGATTTGCCAGGCTGCAGTCCATTTCTTTTGTTAATTCTACTAGACATTGTATAAGTTTGTAAGTCTTCTGTTTGCAAAAATACTATAAAATGTTCTAATATAAAGAAATTAGAGATATTTCACTTTAATAAAAACTAATAGTAGAAATTTTTGACGAAAAATGGTTGAATTAAGGAGTGTATGGTAAAAAAATAAATAAAAGGCAATGAAAAAATGAATTAGATAAGGATTTAGGTTGTATCAATGTGCCCCGACAAAGACTGTATCAATGTGCCCCATACAGCCATTTTGAATAAAATGAGTCGCAAATCCAACACTTCATAATTTATCTAACAATAAAGAATGAGGAACCGATAAAGAGTAGCTTTACTTGCAAGATAGGGTATTCTTTTCGGTTGAAAATACTGGAACAGTTGTATAATACCTTTTCAATTGTACAACTCAAATTTACTTTTGACCTACAAAAACAATTAATCACCCATCCCATTTCATCAAACTAATGAATCATTCCAAAATTTTCTGTACGTAGTTAATTTCACTAGTATCACCTTTTGAAGCTGTTGTGAAACTTCCTGTACTGACTCTGTGTGCAGTACAGGGGCTGTATCAATGCGCCCCAAGTATCAATGTGCCCCAGTTCCCCCTACTTGTATTTATGATACATAATTCTTGTAAAATTGAGGATAACTAGAAAGTTCTCGAAAGCCAAGATCTCTACACGGAAAAAGTTCATATAAAGATCCTCTTTTTACATCTAAAAAATGAACCGATAATATTGAAAAAATAATTTATTTTAAAATGATAGAAATTCCATGCTTTTTTTTTCAAAATTTTAAGATTTGAGGTATGACACATAGTATTCAGCTGTAAGTACAGAAAACTAGAAGTCTTTGATTTTTGCAATTTTTTTCTGAGAGACAGAAGATTAGCAATGTTTCGTCATATGAATGAAACCCTAAAAAAGTTCATACTTGTTTTAAAGGGATAAAAACAGAGAACATCATAAAGTTAACGTAATTCTTTAGAATATAAAGAGTAAAAATTCTAGTTATAATAAAAATTTAAAGATTCCAAAGAAATAGTATGATTCCAAGAAACGACAATCGCTTCTTGACAAAATTATTACTACACAAGAAAAATTATTACTACACATGCAATCAATAAAATTATTACTACACAAGCAGAATTATTACAACACATGCAATCAACAAAACTATTACTACAAAAACATACACATTTGTAAGAACGCATCATAGTTGAGTGAATAAGAGAAAAAAAAACAACTAAATATAAATTGAAGTGCGTTATTGATTTCAACAAAAAAATTTAAGATTTTTAAAATTTAAATTAAAAAATATTCTTTGAACCTCAACCCTTTTTTGATTTAAACGAATATTTTTATTCACACAATTTATCAATCTATATGCAAATTACCTCTTCAATATCTAGATCTAATGAAGGAAACTGTTACTTTTATAAACAAAAATTTTTTTTTTAACTGTGTTAAAGAGAAAATTGAAAAAGTATGTCTCTGCCCGTAGAAATTTTTTTTTGTTTATAATTAGAAAAGCTCAAAAATGTCTTTAGAGTTATTTAATAAAAAGCAAATGATATTTGAACTTGTATTTTCAATTTGTATCTAATTTTCATAAAATAACAATTTTACTTAAAATTAAACTTTTGCATTAGAAATATTCAAATGCTTCATTAAAATAAGTAGATGAAATGCAAGAAATAAAATGGTTCGTGAAATTTAATATTTATTGTATAAAAAATTATTTTTGCTAATGAACTAAAAAAATATATTCCCTCTTACAAATTAGTACTTGCATTTGCGATACATTCTTTTTAAATTATAGATAAGAAAAAAATATTTTCTTCAGCATGTTATAGCTATTTATTAGTTAAAAAGTTAATGTTTGTTATATCTATATGTTGTCACTAATAATGTAAATAAAAATAAGGTAAATTTCAGTTGTGTTATAGCAGTGACAATTTTGTGGTTGATTGTCTTCTTGTTTCAGAATTTGGTATTTCATACCAGAAATTCCGAAGAGCAAACTTTTCTTCGTGTAATAAGATGTATTTAGTCTATACTTATAATAAATTTTTTCTTTCAGAATTTACAGTACATACTTGAAATTTCTGAATTTAAAAAATGCCGACATTTGTATCTCTCTTCTGCAAAATTACCTTTCTCTTAATCAATAGAGAACTTATTAAGTTAAAATTACAAAATTAATAGATTATTGCTCTTTATTTTATTAAATTATCTGTTTTAGAATTGGAAAGAAATTTCTTCAAATCCAAAATGCATCCACATGCAAAATGTTCATATAAAGCTTCTCTTTTTGCATCTAAAAAATGAACAGATGACATGTCTTTCGGATGTCTTTTTCAATGTTTTATGGTTCGTAGTGTGACACATGGTATTCAGCTGTAAGTACAAAAAATTGGAAGGCTTTGATTTTTGCAATTTTTGTGAGAGACTAGGGATTAACAGGGGTTCATCATATAAATGAAACCCTAAAAAAAAGCATATCTTTTTAAAGGGATAAAAATGAGAGAACATCATAAAGTTAACGTTATACTTTCGAGTGTATAAACAGTGAAAATACTTGTTATAATAAAATTCTAAAGATTTCAAAGAAATAGCATGACTCCAAGAAACAACAATTTTTATTACACATACAAAATTATTGCAACACATGCAATCGACAAAACTACTACTACACAAACAGAATTATTACTACACATGCAATCGACAAAATTATTATTACACAAACTGAATTATTACTACATATGCAATCGACAAAATAATTACTACACAAACATAATTATTACTACACATTCAATCGACAAAATTATTACTACACAAACTGATTTACTACTACATATACAATCGACAAAATTATTACTAAACAAACAGAATTATTACTACACATGCAATCGACAAAATTATTACTACACAAACATACACATAGCACATTTGTAAGAACACATTCTAGTTGAGTGAATAACAGAAAAAACAACTAAATATATACTGAATCATTTGCTGTTTGATTAAGTAAAAAATTCAATAAAAAATTAATATTCCATTGATAGCATTATATTTTATAATGTCATATAACAATACAAATATTCACTTCATTACATATTCCAATTCTTAAGCATTTTCGACTTTGGACATTTCTTCCATTTTATTAACATTTTTATAGCAATCCCGATAAAATGAAACGTGTTACTTATTTCAACAAAAAAAAAATTAAGATTGCTAAAATTTAAATTGAAAAATAATCTTTGAACCTCAACCCTATTTTGATTTAAAAGAATATTTTTATTCACACAATTTACCAATCTATATGCAAATTACTTCTTCAATATCTATATCTAATGCAGGAAACTGTTATTTTTAAAAGCAAACAAAAATTTCTGACTGTGTAATGGAGTAAATTGAAAAAGTATATATCTGCCAGTAGATTTTTTTTTCTTGTTTATAATTAGAAAAACTCAAAAATGTCTTCAGAGTTATTTAATAAAAAGCAAATGATATTTCAACTTGTATTTTCAATTTTTATCTAATTTTCATAAAATAACAATTTTACTTAAAATTAAACTTTTGCATTAGAAATATTCAAATGCTTCATTAAAATAAGTAGATGAAATGCAAGAAATAAAATGGTTCGTGAAATTAAGTAATATTTATTGTATAAAAAAATCATTTTTGCTAATGAACTAAAAAATATTCCCTCTTACAAATTAGTACTTGCATTTGCGATACATATTTCTTTTTAAATTATAGATAAGAAAAAAAACATATTTTTCAGCATGTTATAACTATTTATTAGTTAAAAAGTTAATGTTTGTTATATCCATATGTTGTCACTAATAATGTAAATAAAAAAAAGGTAAATTTCAGACGTGTTATAGAAGTGACAATTTTGAGGTTGATTGTCTTCTTGTTTCAGAATTTTGGTATTTCATACCAGAAATTCCGAAGAGCAAACTTTTCTTCGTGTAATAAGATGTATTTAGTCTATACTTATAATAAATTTCTTCTTTCAGAATTTACAGTACATACTTGAAATTTCTGAATTTAAAAAATGCCAACATTTGTATCTCTCTTCCGTAAAATTACCTTTCTCTTAATCAATAGAGAACTTATTAAGTTAAAATTACAAAATTGACAGATTATTGCTCTTTATTTTATTAAATTATCTGTTTTAGAATTGGAAAGAATTTTCTTCAAATCTAAAATCTCTACATGCAAAAGGTTCATATAAAGCTTCTCTTTTTACATAAAAAAAATGAACGGATGTCATTGAAAAGAAATTTATTTGAAAATAATAGAAATTTCATGGACTTTTTCAATATTTTATGGTTTGTAGTGTGACACATGGTATTCAGCTGTAAGTACAAAAAATTGGAAGGCTTTGCTTTTTGCAATTTTTGTGAGAGACTAGGGATTAACAGGGGTTCATCATATAAATGAAACCGTAAAAAAAGGAATACCCTTTTTAAAGGGATAGAAATGAGAGAACATCATAAAGTTAACGTTATACTTTCGAGTGTATGAACAGTGAAAATACTAGTTATAATAAAATTTTAAAGATTCCAAAGAAATAGTATGACTCCAAGAAACAACAATCGCTTGTTAAGAACATTATTGTTACACATACTAAAATATTGCAACACATGCAATCGACAAAACTACAACTACACAAACAGAATTATTACTACACATGCAATCGACAAAATTATTACTACACAAACTGAATTTTTACTACATATGCAATCGACAAAATAATTACTACACAAACAGAATTATTACTACACATGCAATCGACAAAATTATTACTACGAAAACATACACATAGCACATTTTTAAGAACATATTATAGTTGAGTGAATAACAGAAAAAACAACTAAATATATACTGAATCATTTGCTGTTTGATTAAGTAAAAAATTCAATAAAAATGTTAATATTCCATTGGTAACATCATATTTTATAATGTCATATAACAATACAAATATTCACTTCATTACATATTCCAATTCTTAGGAATTTTCGAATTTGGACATTTCTCCCATTTTATTTACATTTTTATAGCTATCCCGATAAACTAAAGCTTGTTACTGATTTAAAAAAAAAATAAGATTGCTAAAATTTAAATTGAAAAATATTCTTTGAACCTCAACCCTATTTTGACTTAAAAGAATATTTTTATTCACACAATTCATCAATCTATATTCAAATTACTTCTTCAATATCTATATCTAATGCAGGAAACTGTTACTTTTATAAGCAAACAAAAATTTCTGACTGTGTAATGGAGTAAATTGAAAAAGTATATTTCACCCCGTAGATTTTTTTTTTCTTGTTTATAATTAGAAAAGCTCAAAAATTTCTTCAGAGTTATTTATTAAAAAATTAATGATATTCGAACCTGCATTTTCAATTTTTATCTAATTTTCATAAAATAACTGTTTTACTTAAAATTTAACTTTTGTATAATAAGTATGCAAATGCTTCATTAAAATAAGAAGATGCAAGAAATAAAATGTTTTGAGCAATTAAGTAACTTTTTTTCTGTAAAAAAATCATTTTGATAATGAACTAATGAAAATATTTCCTGTTACAAATTAGTACTTGTATTTGCGATACATATTTGTTTTTAAATTGTAGATAAGAAGAAAAACATTTCTTCAGCATGTTATAATTGCTTTATTAGCTGAAAAGTTAATGTTTGTTATATTAATAGTTGTCTCTAATAATGAAAATTTAAAAAATAAGATACATTTCGGTGTGTGACAGTTTTGTGATTGGTTGCATTTTTGTTTCACAATTTCGTATTTTATACCAGAAATTCTGAAGAGCAAAATTTAGTTTATGTAATAATATATATTTAGGCTATACTTATAGTGAATTTCTTCTTTCTGATTTTACAGTACATACTCGAAATTTATGAATTAATAAAATGCCGTAATTTGCATATATCTTCTGTTGAAATTCTGTCATTTTTGTTGTAAGGCATGGGTTCAAGTTCTAAGAACTATGCAGTACAAAATAGCAATTAGTGTCAAATTGTTTAACACTAGAATTACCGCGTTTCTTGTATACCTAGAAATACCGCGGTGGGTCACATCTGACCCATGGCTTTTAAAAACGCTATTCTTGTTTTACATGGAAGATAAAGACACACAATAATTATTAAAGATGAATACAATGATTTTTAATTAATAATTAACACAATTTAGCATTTAGTCTCTTACATAATATGAAATTTTGTAATTAAATAATTCAAAAGATTTTTTTTAAACTAAAAAAATGCATTGAAATTTTGATATCTTTTTAATAACATATATACATATGATTTATCGATTTAAATTGTGTAATAATGTTCCTACAGATCAATTAGATATTCAAATACAATAAAATTAAACATATATACATATTCGTGACTTTTTTTTACTTACACTTTTCCGTTTTATACAGTTTACGGTCCAATCACTTCATACAAAATGCCATAGACAGTTTTTTTTCTGTGCATGATACACACACAAGTTATAAGCAGTTTTTGCAAACAAAGTTAGTTTCTTTGTTTTAGCACTGCTTTATGTGGAAAGATTTTTCATTTGTTTGAAATTTCAGTGTTGGTGCGTGGAAGGATATCTTTACGTTCTTTTGCAAATCTTTTATCTATAATTTTAGCTTAACTTTTAAAGAAAACTTTTCTACTTATATTAGAATATGTTGTATATTTAAAAACTACCGAAACATTTATGATCACTAGATCTTGAATCAGATTTAGCATAAGTTAGAAGATATTGAACACTGCGGCTCTACCGTCTATATAGTTCGATGTTACGAATCGCTTCGAAGAGTGATTTATTTTGTATCTTTTCCACTTTTTAGATTTATTCCGAAAAAATAAATTATTTTATTTTTAATTTTTTGCAAAATTCTTACAATATATTTGTGTTTCTTAATTTTTCCCACAACATTTATTTGCCTACTTTCATTCAGCTTGCTACATGTATTGAATTCGAACAGTGAAATTTTATTGTCATTTCTAAGAAAAAATGTTTCGTCATTTATGTCAAGATTGTTAGCCTCATCACTTGTTAGCCTCACTTCGTCACTAAATGTCTTTATTAAAGTCATTTAAACAGAATTCACATTAAAAATTAAAATTTTTCTCATTGAAGAAACCTCCGCAGTGATTCCATTACTATAAATGTGCGAAAGTCAAATGCCACAAACAGTTTTTTTTTCGCTAAGGTTTATGAGAGGCAAAATATTCTTTTTAATGACTTTCTAAGGTATAACATAAAAAAAACTATTTAAATCATCCTTACAGTAGTTTGAAATAACATAAAAACTCACACATTTACCTTTCAAATGCGTAATAAATATTTGATCACTACCCCCCCCCCCCCGCGCCTGTACATACGCACAATCCTTTCCCTCTTTTGTGAAAAGTATGTGTGGAACATATACTTACGCTATTCTTATGTTATTGATAAATATAGATTTGAAATCCTTGTTGAAATAAATGAAAAATGCAATTATTTTGTTCGGGGTCAGCGATGACCCAGCATGGTAGTTCTAGGTATAAAGATGTATGTATAAAAAAGTTTTCCTCCGATTTCAACTAAATTCATGTTAAGACATTATACTAAGTATTTAGGAAAAGTCAATAAATATCAAAGTTTTTCTTTGAAAAGAAACTGTGATACGAGCGAAAAACCACGTCTTGGGTCACGGATGACCCACCTCGGTAATTCTAGTGTTAAAGAGTTTGCAAAACAAGGCAGTTTATATTGTAAAAAGTATTATTTATAAAACGTTATTTGCGAATGACCAAATTAATTAGTCGCGAATGTTGAAATGGGCTTTACTTTTTATTTCGAGAATAAATCAAAATTCGAGAATAATAAAACTGCGGATGTTAAGGCAGTTTTTAATTGCTCTACTTAACAAGCGCAAATCGTTTTGATATAAGGTACCCTGGGGTAATAACGCCACGTTAAGGTTCTACCAATTTTCACGGCTCAGTTTTATATTGTATTTCTCAAACAAATATATGATTTGGTACAGCAACTCATTGACTATCTATATAAAAAAAATTAACAGATATGTATTCATAAAATGTAATGGCGTGATTTCTTACCCACCTATATGGGTAATGCAAAAAAACTATGAAATAAGATGGCATGAAGATTGCCCAATTCTAAAAATACAAACTCTACAAACTTAGATATTGACAAATTGCATTCTAAGCTATTGAAAATGTTCAATTTTTTGTGAAAGTGTAAGAAAAATAAAGGTGTGGTGTGGGGGGGGGGGGGGAGGATGAGGCAAAAGAATATCAGACCGTGAGCTTCTTTTTGCTTTAAAAGGACCGCCTAAATAGAATTATTAAAAACATTGCACAGTTTTAACTGTGTTTATTTGAATTAGTATTTAGGATGTAGCTCGGCCACTGTAGGGAATCAACCGGGGTATTAATGCCAAGGATTGGCGTTATTACCCCGTTATAGGTATTGCGCTGTACATTTTAAATTACAAATTATCTCGAGAAGATATCCGAAATCTTCTACAACATTTTGAAAGTACATGAAATGCACTACAAATTTATGTAATACACAAAGTAATTTATGTAATACACAAATTTATGTAATACACAAAAAAAAATAATCTTCACATCACAAAACTTATCTCGCAAATTTTAGATCAAATGTAAATTTTAGTTGCTTGTATAATCAATAAGTCCTAAAAATGAAACAAACTAACTTGAAGCTGTTTTTTGCGATTTATATGACTCAAAACCCTTTTGCGCAGAGCACATGGGTGTCATTTACCTGATTATTTCATAATTATGCATAATATTAGTACTTGGCGTTATTACACCCGACCACCTTATTTAGAAATTCATATTTTAACGAAAAGATATAAAATTGGAAAACCTGACTATGGAAGTGATTTGTTATCGAACTGATCATTCCATTTTTTGATCAATAAATTACCTATTGAGCAATAAGCATTTTCGATCACGAGACAAACATGTTTTTCACATCTGTTTGAGTGGTTATTCTTTTTTCGCGCAGTAATTCGGTTTAAAACGCTTATTTTGTCACTATTTTCTAAAATTCCTTTTGCATCTGTATAAAAAATGGAAAATGAGAGCGATTAGATAGTTTCTAAACAATAACACCTGATAGTTTCATGCATTTCCGAACAAAAAAAAATTAAAACTTATGTCATAAAATTCCTCTTTAGGATTCATGAGCAGCCTTAAGGGATTACTGTATCTACAGTTGTTGTAAAAGCATGTAAATATATATATATATATATATATATCATTTTATTTTAGTATTTGGAAAATAGTTGTATCCTCGGTAGTGAATTGGGAAATCTTTAGTATATCTAAATGTATTATTTGGTTGAATTCAAAAACCTATTTCATTTTATTCGTTTTCTTATTGGTTTATGTTTAATGTCTAAAAATGGAATACTTCTGTTTTTTATGTTATTCCTTTTCTGATTGGTTCATGCTTAATATCTAGAAATGAAATACTTCTGTGGAGACGATGAGGAAAAAATTATTAAAAACTACAAAATATTAATAACTCAATGACAAATTCAGATACAAGTTCGAAACATACTGCATTTAAAAGTAACTTTTTTTCTGTATATGACGGTTTAAAAATTAAAAATGTGCAATGTTTAGAAATCTAAAAATTTACATTACCATAAAATTGTTAAGCTGAAATTTCCTTTAATATTTGTCCAACTGGCCCAGAAATATTAACATGATTCTAAATGTCCAGGCATATTAATATTATTCTGTTATTATGTGAGCTACGTTGTGATCATCATAGAAATGATGTTATTGTTTTTTAAAATAAAAAAATCATTTATAAGTCTAAAATATAGTCTTTGAAAATATTATGTTCCACATACTCCTTGTAATTTGTTATATTACAATTTTTTAAATTGCAGGAGGGGTTTTTCTTTTTTTTTCTTTGTTGTTGTTAAATTTTATAAATAAGTACTAATCGTTTTTCTTAAAGTTTAAATGATACCGGTTACAGAGTATCTCTTTCGATAAAAAAAAATCACATGTATTTCTTGCATAGTTTCAGTGTAATCGGCGAACATATATGAGGACCCCAGAAGCCAAGGGGTATAAGTGACAAAAATGAAAAAATTGAGTTAAGTGCACAGGGTATCTGGAAATATGCTTTTTTCATTTCAGGTAAAGAAATATAGGTCATTTTCTAATTATTTGCCGAGTTATAGAGATAAACCACTTTATTCGAAAAACAAACAATATTGATTAATTATACATTTAAAGAAAATTGTACTCTATTTTTTAACAGTTATTGAAATGAGACTTCAAAGATTAGAATGCAACAAGCAGATGTTTCCTATTTCAATTTAGTCAATTGTTATTGATGTTCCAATTTCACATCAATTATCTTTAAACTCAATTTACTTCAAATCGACATTTTGTCACTTGTACCCCTTGTCTTCTGGGGTCCTCATATGTAAAATACACATACATGGAATAGTAATGTGTAATAATCATGCAAAATCTTCTTTACTCTTTTTGAAATCGTTGAAAAAGATTGCTATTCACCAAAATTTATTAATCAAGCTATCTATGTGTAAAATATTGTCTAGTATCTAGAAAACCTAAGTATAAAATTCAGGAAGCTATTAATAGTTTTGAGAGCATATTTCTTACGGGAAGAGTGCTGAAACTATATTACCATGCAGAAGGATAAATTGATAACAAAAATATATACATCAGGTTGGGAAAACTTGTGTTTATATTTCAAAGGTCGATATAAAGAATAGTTTCAATTACTACAATGCAAAACAAATTTCCCGTTATCCTTTATTTTCATAACATTTCAGGTTTTGCTGTAATTGATATTTTTATATTTTTTTGGAAGGGGAAGGGGCATTTAAAAATAATATGAATATCCAAGTTGATGTATATTAATAAGGACACAGATTTATATATATATATATATATATATATATATATAACTGAAAAATATTTTTATTTCACAACTGGAAAATATTCTTTACTCTAAATTGCAAAATATTAATGTTTTGCTAGTAAACAAAATATAAGTTTTCTGAGGTAAAAAAGAAATACGTTTATTTTGAGAACACATATTTATAAGAAAGCCAAAGAAGATGAAACAAATATTAAAATTTAATACCTGCAGAAGTAGATTGAAAAATAAAGGATGCTATATGCACTACGTATATTTACATATAAACAATAATATTGGCGTTTATGTACACTTCAGACGATTACATTATCCCGTTTCTGATAATATTAAATGAAATATTTTATTATTTCTAAAACATCAATCTATATATTGCATCAAAACCTTTTAAATAATATTGAGATTTATAATAAATGTTAGGGCTAATATCGTTATTGTACACATCCTTATAAAACATCAAAATTAATTAATTTTTTAAGAAAAAAAATATACTGCTCGATTGTTGAGACGATTTTCTTCAGAGCCCAAGTTTTGTAATGCAATTTTATTATTTAATTTCTATAAATATTTTTATTCAAAAAAAGATTCCAATGCATACACTATTTTGTATTAACTGATCTTGTTATTGAGATCTTAAAAATCAGATTAATTTTAACTCTAACTTAAGTAACTAAACGACTATAAATCTTAAAATAAATAAATAAATAAATAAATAAATAAATAAATAAATAAATAAATAATCGCAATTTCTTAAAATTATTGTTTTAAATAATAGTGAGGTTTTTATTATTATTATTATTATTATTATTATTATTATTATTATTATTATTATTATTATTATTATTATTATTATTTTTATTATTATTATTATTATTATTATTATTATTATTATTATTATTATTATTATGTTTGGTGGTGAATGGGGTGATGTAAACTTCTGCTTTTTATAATCTGTCAGATAATCTGAATAATTCTAGATTATGAAAAAACAGGAGTTTAGATAATCATATTCACAACAGAGCATCAAGAATATTTATTCTATATTGGTATGACTTCCAGAAAATTTAAAGAAAGGATTAAAAAAAAAACATTTATCTGATATAAAGTTTAACAATCTTTGTCCAGATTGCATCAAAATGAAAATATTATGACAGACTCCGACAAAGCTAAAATGATCATTTCGACTTCAAACCGTTACTCATTAGTAATCCACGAATCCACTAAAATTTTGCATAAGAATGATACTATTTGTAATTATATCATTTCTTAGAATATTCCCGCAATTTGGTATAACATCCTACGTGTTTCGGAGAATTTCTAAAATTCAAAATTCAACTTTTACACACACCATGTTTATTTTAT
Source organism: Maratus speculifer (assembly GCA_964019185.1). NCBI lineage: Eukaryota > Metazoa > Arthropoda > Arachnida > Araneae > Salticidae > Maratus > Maratus speculifer. The sequence goes on along the minus strand of OZ025291.1, from coordinate 435,833,391 downwards.
TTTGGTCATATTTCATTTTTACCCTTTGAAATTGGATGCGTTTGCATCCGAAAGATCTCAGGTATGTATTAAATGAGTAATATCTTTATGCATTAATAATTCCTTTTAAGTAATTATTTGTGTATTTTAATGTTTATACGTTGTTATATTTACTGTTATTGTTACAAATGTCCATATAAAAAAACTATTAAAACTATTTAAAATTTGTAAATATAAAAATTATATTTCACAATATGTTCTTTTAATTTTTTATAGCAATACTTACAATAAAAAAGTAACAAATCTTCTAAAGAGGATAAAAATATTTATAATTTCTTATATTTAAATTGAAAAGTACTTTACAATCAGCAATTTTCTTTTTTTTAATCGATTTATGCATTTTTTTATATTAACTGATCTATATCTATTTTATTTCGAAAATTTTCAAGATCAGATTAAGGAATATCTATTTCGTTTTTCAGAAAACATTTCTTTACTGAATTTCTTAATTTAAAATTTTTCACTGTGTGATGGAATAAAGTAAGAAATAACATAATCACTGTAAAGAAACTATCTTCGTATTTAAATATTAGAAATCTAATTTAATTAGAAATCGATTAAAAAATATCTTAAATAACTAGATGCATATGGATATTTCTTTTTTTATTTTTATCCAATTTCCATAAAATTACATTTTTAGGAGAAATTGAAGTTTTGTATTTAAAAGATATCATTGTTTCATTAAACTATGCCACATGGGAGTTCGAGAGAAGTATTCTTCAAAGAAGTATTTTTTTCCTCAAACACTTAAAAAAAAACTTTATATTTTTACTTTTTCTCTGAAACAGAAATGAATTTTGTTATTTATGAAATTGTATATTTGCACTGGAAGTACATATTTATAGATAAATTTAAAATATTATCATGACACTGAGAAATATCTTTATTATCAGAAAGAAATATTATCATGACACTGAGTAATATCTTTATGTATTAGTAATGCCTTTTAAGTAATTATTTGTGTATTTTAAAGTTTATACGTTGTTATATTTACTGTCATTATTACAAATGTCCTTATAAAAAAATAAAACTAGTTAAAATTTTTAAATATAAAAATTATATTTTGCCGGATTTATACTCATATTATTATTTCACAACATGTTCGTTTAATTTTTTATAGCAATACTTACAATAAAAAAGTAAAAAATCTTCTAAAGAGGGTAAAAATATTCATAATTTCTGATATTTAAATTGAAAAGTACTTTACAATCAGCAATTTTCTTTATAAAAATCGATTTATATTAACTGATCTATATCTAATTCATTTCGAAAATATTCAAGATCAAATTAAGAAATATCTATTTCGTTTTTCAGAAAATATTTCTTTACTGAGTTTCTTATTTTAAAAATTTTGAATGTGTGATGGAATAAATTAAGAAATAACATAATCACTGTAAAGAAACTATCTTCGTATTTAAATATTAGAAATCTGATCGATTTAAAAATATCTTAAACAACTAGATGCATATGGATATTTCTTTTTTTAAATTTTTATCCAATTTCCATAAAATTACATTTTTATTAGAAATTGAAATTTTGTATTAAAAAGATATCATTGTTTCATTAAACTATGCACATGGGAGTTCGAGATAAGTATACTTCAAAGAAGTATTTTTTTCCTCAATCACTTAAAAAAAAAAAACTTTATATTTTTACTTTTTTTGTGAAACAGAAATGAATTTTGTTATTTAAGTAAATGTATATTTACACTGGAAGTACATATTTATAGATAAATTTAAGATATTATCATGACACTGAGAAATACATTATATCTTCAGAGCAATAAATGTAACTCCATATGACGATGGGTACGTAGATATACTATTATTTTCAACACAATCTAACTTATTGGTAAAGTAGTCATGCGAATTGAATTTTTCCAACTGAGCGAAAAATTGACCAGGCTGGGAATCGAAGCCAGAGACTTGGCTTACAAGGCCAATGCTTTACCTGTTAAGCTTCCTGGGCGATAGCCAGCTCGGATTTTTCGCTCAGATAACCATATTGGTTATAACATCTGGTCTGTCATTTAGATAGCTCAACAGAATAGACCGCAGGTAATGGAACTCCATATGACGATGGGTAGGTAGATATACTATTATTTTCAACACAATCTAACTGATTGGTAAAGTAGTCATGCAAATTGAATATTTCCAACTGAGCGAAATAAATGTGTTTATACTTTATAAAGTTAATAGAAGCTATAGGAGTGTCTAATATCATATATCTATTACAGGCAAAAATTTATATTTTGTTTACTAATATTTTGTTCTGTAAAAGTCGAACCAGTTTAAGAACTGTACCATATTTTCAGTTTCGGAAGGAATAGACATCAGGACTGTCACTTCGAACCAAAACTGTGTTTAGATCTGATGTTTCAGTAATACCATCAATCTTTTACGACAGTATCAAAGGCAATAACGCTGTATTAATAATAAATGATTACAATTTTCACCAATAAAAAATAAAACATGATAGTATATGAATAAACATTGTGTTGAAGAAAGTTTTAATTACACTAGATTTGAATGTATCGAAATTTGTGAATTTTAGGTAGCTTTCATTTACAAAAAGTAAAAAGCTACCTATTGCAGCCGTCCGGAGGAAAGCACTTTCAGAAAACTTTGGTATATTTTCACCGATCATGACCCCCAGATCCCAAAACCACCCTCCGTTCAAATGTTGACATATATATATATATATATATATATATATATACAGCTCATATTCAAAATATTAGAATAATTACCTTTTTTTTAGAAATTGAAAATATCGTTTGGTAATTTAATGTCTTTTAATGAAAATATGCAAACGATATTTTTATTAAGAACTTATTGTTGATTAAACTTACTTGTTATCTTAAATTTAATATCATTTTTGAAAAGATTAATTGCAAAAAAAATTATTTTGAAAAGTCAAAATATTAGAATATTTATTCAAGTGGTTCAAAATATTAGAATATTTCACATTAATTTTCCTTTAATTATTACCAATTCTTAACTGGTGGCATCATTGATTAAATTCAGACTATTTTATTTAAAATCAGTATTCTTTTTTGCAGTTTGTTTCTTTTTCGTCTTAAAATGGGCCGTGTGAGTGATATTCCTGAATCTACTAAACTTCGTATGGTTGATTTGTATCGGCACGGTAAAAATCAATATTTTATAGCGAATTATTTACATTGTTCGCAATCGAGCGTTAGTAAAATACTAACACAATATTCAAAAATTGGAAAATTTCAAAATAATCGCCGAAATGGTGGCCGAAAACCAAAAACATCTGCTAGAGATGACAGGAAACTGAAGCATATAGTTAAGAAAAACCGTTTTAAAAGTGTGCGATTCTTGCTCCGAAAATGGAAAGAAGAAGGAGTTGAAGTTTCTACATCGACAACATTAAGACGTCTCCATAAATTTAAATTTGAATCTCGTGTACCGAAAACAAAACCTCTCATGACTGCAAGACAAAAGCGTATAAGATTGAATTGATGTAAATCAAGACGTTTATGGAGCAATGAAGATTGGAAAAATATATTATTTAGTGATGAAAGTATGTTTTGTGTTTCATATGGTAATCAAGGTATTCGAGTTTGGAGAATGAAGCAAGAAGCATTTGATAAAGAATGCCTTAACCCTACTGTTCTGTTCGGGTCTATTTGACCCGAAAATTTTATTATTCACTTATAAAAAAAATTAGCGCAGAGATATTTCCATGAAACTTTTTGACTTTGTTCATTAGTAATATAACTATATATTCCTAGAAGTATTTACGTTTATTTATATTTCCAAGAGATATTTTTTAACTTAGTTCTAATGTACTGTTCGGGTCATATTGACCCGAGTTAAAAAATAATTTTATCATGCACTTTTAATTTTGTTTGGAATCATTCAATAAAAATTATTACTGCAACGTATCTATTTCGAAATCTGTTTCGTTGCCACAGGTGGTAGATCACGTGACAGGAGAGCAAAGTTTAATGTTGATATCATTGGCGGAAGGAAAAAAATAGCACCTGTTAGTAGCGTTTCTTTTTTCTTACTGTATTTCAATTTCTAATAATCTGCCGAACAGTTGTATCTCTGAGTATTAGTGAAAAAATGGCAAATCATAGAAATTTGAGCGACGCTGATATTGCTAAATTAATAAAAGCCTCTGACAACGAAGAGGAAAATGGGTCTGAGTACTAAAATCATACAAGTGAGGAAATTTAAAGTCTGACAACGATTTTGATATTGATATTCAAAAGACGCACAATATACAGAGTATTCAGTATAAGAATCGTGAAATAGTAAGGAAATTTAATCCCCTTCTTCATTCTGGTCGATTAATGTCTGCTAATATTATAAAAACTACTCCAGGTGTCACAAGATATGTAACGACAAGGATAACTGACATAAAAGCGCATTTGCGACCGTTTTCAATTCTACAATCGGGAACGAAATCATAAAAATGACTAATATAGAAGGAAGAAAAGTGTATGAAAAAGAGTGGAAGGATATTAGTACTGAAACTTTTCAAGCATACATCGCATTATTATTATTAGCTGGTATGTACAAATCATATGGAGAATCAACAAAGTTTGTGGAATCAAGAAACAGGCAGAAATATATTTCGTGCTACAATGTCCCTCGAAACCTTTCATATGATATCGAGAGTTATTCGTTTTGACAATAAATCTACCAAGCAAGAAAGAAGGTCTGTAGATAAATTAGCTGCAGTTCGAGATATTTGGGAAAAGTGGACAGAAATTCAACCTAAATTGTATAATCCAAGTGAAAATGTTACTATAGATGAACAATTAGTAGGATTTCGTGGACGATGCCCTTTCAATCAATATATACCTAGTAAACCCTCCAAGTATGGGATAAAAATATGGACTTTATTTGATAGTAAAACTTCGTTGTACTGAATGCGCAAATTTTATACTGGAAAAAATCAAGGATCAAAGCCAGAGGAAAGTCAGGGTATGCGGGTAGCGAATGACCTTACTTGTGGGTATTAGGGGCATAATGTTACATCTGATAGCTTTTTCAAATCCTATAACTTGCGAAAACTTCTTCTAAAACGGAAAATGACTATGCTTGGCACCATTAGAAAAATAAGCCCGAACTTCTTTAGAAAATGCTAGACAAAGAAGTGCACAGCTCATCATTTTATTTTACAGAAGATACAACAGTTGTAAACTACATCCCTAAAAAGAACAAAAATGTTATTCTTATGAGCACTTTCCATCATGAAAATGAAGTTAGCGACAGACCTGACAAAGAAACTACAAATGATATTAGATTATAATGCAACTAAAGGGGCGGTGGATAGTCTTGATCAACTTTTGAGTACATACACTTGTAAGAGAAAAACAAATAGCTGGCCTATGATAGTATTCTATAATATGCTTGATACATCTGCTTACAATGCGATTATTCTGTGGATTTCAATAAACAGCAAACGGAATGAAAATAAATTAACCAAACGAAGGCTCTTTTTAGAAGAATTGGGGAAATCTCCAAATTTGCCACACATTGAAGTAAGACAGCATCTTCCCAGAAGCGAAGATTCAGTCAAAATTGTAAAGAGAATGCGTAGTAAAAGTGCAAACGTACCCTCGGAATCAGATGAGAACACTTCATTGTGTACTAAACGTGCAAGATGCAAGTTCTGCCCATCAACCAACGACAACAAAACAATATATTATGTTACAATTGCAAAAAACACACTTGCAAATTTCATGTAAGCCATTTTTGTCCAAATTGTAAATAAAAGTAAGTATTCAAATATTTTTAAGTTATTTTACTGGTGTTTTGTATTATTTCATATATATATATATATTACTTATTATACTATTTTTTTAATTATTTCTAAAATAGTTATTTTTATTTACTGCTAGAAAAGGTAATATTCTAAATCGGGTCACATTGACCCGAACATTACATACGTATAGTAAATGCGAACAGAACAGCAGGGTTAAACGTTCCGTAAAATTTGCTGCTAGTGTCATGGTTTGGGGTTGTATGAGTGCAGAAGGACCTGGAAAGTTATGCATCGTCTACGAAAAGGTTAACTCTCTGATATATCAAGAAATTTAAGAATATTACATGATTCCATCATCAGAAGATTTATTTAAAGATGATTTCATTTTCAACAAGATTTAGCGTCCCCGCATACTTCGGTGTCAACTAAGAATTGGTTCCGCCAACGCAACATTAAGGTACTTCCTTGGCCACCAAATTCACCAGATCTTAATCCCATCGAAAACTTATGGTGTATAATGAAGAAAAAACTTCAAGAAAATCCTCCTTCAAGTAAAACTGAGTTAGTGGCACGTATAAAGTCTATTTGGGCTAATATTGATAGAAATGTTTGTAAACACCTTGTATATAGTATGCAAGATCGATTGTACGCTGTTATGAAAGCTAAAGGGGATGCTACAAAATATTAACTACCATTTACTTCATATTCATTAGGTAATATTGTTGCGTAAAATAAAATATTCTAATATTTTGAACCAATCTCAATTTTATTCTAATATTCTGGTGTGTTTAAGGAAGCTGTATACCTAATTTATTGTGCTGTATTTTATATTTTATAAATGTTAAAATCTTATCTAAACATTCCAGATTTAATTTATAAGAAATTTAATTGCATTTACTTAGTATAAAAAATAAATAAATGACAAATAATTTTTTCTTATTACTTTTTCTCAGTTATTCTAATATTTTGAATATGAGCTGTATATATATATACATATATATATATTAGGGTGGGCCGAAAAAAACTTTTTTCGATTTTCGATTGTGGCGGGTGCGGAAAAGTGGCCACTGGAGGCACTCAGTTCCCACAAAAATTTGAAACTTTTTGGACTTTTCCTTACCCTGCCGGAAATGGCTTGAAAATTTGCAAAAATGCAGATTTGGGCAACGGATCATATATTTGGGCAACGGATAGCAGTATAACTCGAAAACAAATCTGGAATTTTGAGAAGGGTTGAAGCAGAACTCAAAAAGTACGCAATGACTCATCGTAATGTTGAGGGATTTAAGGAGGAAATAAAACAGAAGAGAAAATTGCGATAAGGGATTGTTATTATTTTACTATACTCAAAACCTTCAACGTACGTTCAGTGTGGACGTGAAACCTTTTCCTAGAGAGATTCGGTAATTTTTGGATCATTTGACGTACCATTACAGTGTTTTGTGCGTTTTATTACGACGAGCTTAGAAGTGTCTAGTATGAAGGTCCATGGCAATGTAAAGGACACGCGACAGAATGAAAAGTATCCTTTTTGGGCACCATGCTTGTTGAAAGACTTGCAATTGCCAACTTATACTGATATCATGCACCACTACTACTGGTTGCGAAGCGATATGGGAGCAAATCGAGAAATCCAATATTAGTCAATAGATGATGTTATTAAAATGGTAGGTGAAAAAGTTACCATTGAAAACAAGCTTCCATACCAGTGTTTTCCCAACGATCATTTTACAAAAAAAGATTAAAAACTACTAAAAGGTTTCACTTTATCGTACGAATTCTTCGCGGGTTGTCTTTACATTCAAGCCTATACGATTACAGGATTTCCCCAATGATCTACACTTCTTTTAATAGTGATAGTTTACAATAATAGTTTAATGGTAGGTGAAAAAGTTTTCGAAATCTGAAAAAAGCTTCCATACCAGTGATTTTCCAACGATCAATTTACAAAAAGATTAAAAACTACTAAAAGGTTTCACCATTTCGTACGAATTCTTCGCGGGTTGTCTTTACTTTCAAGCCCATACGATTTCAGGATTTCTCCAATGATCAACGCTTCTTTTTTAGTCTTTTTGTAAATTGATAGTTGGGAAAACACTGGATTTTATTCAGATTTCGGTAATTTTTTCATCTACCATTTTATTAACGTCATCTATTGACTAATATTGGATTTTTCGATTTTCTGCCATATCGCTTCGCAACCAATAGTAGTGGCGTATGATATCAGTATAAGTTGACAATTGCAAGTCTTTCAATAAGCATGGTGCCCAAAAAGGATTCTTTTCATTCTGTCACGTGTCTTTTACATTGCCATGGACCTTCATAATAATCATTTCTAAGCTCGCGGTAATAAAACGCACAAAACACTGTAATGGTACGTCAAACAATCCAAAAAGTACTGAATCTCTCTAGGAAAAAGTTTCACATCCACACTAAACAAATTTCGCAGATTTTGAGCATGGTAAAATAATAACAATCCCTATCCCAATTTTTTCTTTTCTTTTTATATCTTCCTTCGCATTGCGCACGCTTAGAGTCCTGTTTCACTCCCTTTTCACCTTCCAGCTTTGTTTTTGAATTATACTGCTGTCCGCTGCCCAAATATATGACCTTTGACGCATAGAAAAAAATTAAAGGCAAAGGAACATAAATAAGAGAGAAATTAACGAACGATTCAAACGAATACATATTTTGCCTGTTATACGTGAAAAACCTATGAAAATCGGCTTATTTAAAATACACTTAGCAATTAAATAATGCATTATCGGAACTTCTTTAAGCTTTTGGTACGTTAAAGATGCCTTTTCAAGTAACTACAACCAAAGTAAATTTAATTTAACATTTTTAACTTTTTAGCTAATAAAGTTCAAAATCAGCATTTTTGCAAATTTTCAAGCCATTTGCGGCAAGGTAAGGAAAGTCCAAAAAATCTCAATTTTTTTGTGTGAACTGAGGGCCACCAGTGGCCACTTTTCCGCACCCGCCATAATCGAAAATCGAAAAAAAGTTTTTTTCGGCCCACCCTAATATATATATATATATATGATTTTTGTCATGCGATAACTAACGTATTTATGAACCGATTTGAATGAAACTTAATATGTATATAGTACATACAAATGTCTCGACCACGTTCGTTGTCCAGCATCACAACTTTTAATTTTTTTTTAAATTTAATTTAAAACTAAATGCAAAAAAATTAAAAGTTGAAAAATATTTTTTTTTATGTGTTAGAACATAAAACAATGATTCCAGAACACTTTTTATTTTGTCTATATCTTAAAAAATGATTGAGTTATAGCACTTTGAATTTTTCTTATGGCTGACATTTTGAAACGATCTGATTTTTGTCACGTGATAACACGCGTATTTATGAACCGATTTGAATGAAACTTGGTATGTACATAGCACATACAAGTGTCTCGTTCGAGTTCATTGGCCAGCATCATAAGCCATTTTGTTTCAAAATGGCGGCCATTTTAAATTAAAAAAAATAAAATTTTAAATTAAATGCGAACAAATTAAAAGTTGAAAAATATTTTTCTTTTACGTGTTAGAACATAAAACAACGATTCCAGAAGATTTTTTATTTTGTCTATGTCTTAAAAAATGATTGAGTTATAGCACTTTGAATTTTTCTTATGGCTGACATCTTGAAACGATCTGATTTTTGTCACGTGATAACACGTAATAATCTTGTTTCAAAATTGTGGCAATTTAAAATTTTTAATAATTTTTTAAATTTTAATATAAGTACAAGAAAGAGGATGTGAAAAGTGAAAAATATTTTTCTATTATGTATTTGATCTTGATACAAAGATTCCAGAGCATTTTTTGTTTCGTCTGTACCTTAAAAATGGCTGTTATCGCACTTTTAATTTCTAGTGTTGCTCACGTCTTGAAATGATCTGATTTTCGTCATGTGATAACACGCGTATTTATAAACCGATTTGGATGAAACTTGGTGCGTACATAGTGCATATCAATGTTTGGACCGAGTTCGTTGGCCAAACCCACCCGCCATCTTGTTTCAAAATAGCGGAATTTTATTTTATTTTTTTTAAATTAGGTGAAAATAAGTAAAAAATCGAGTTTGACCTTGATGCAAAGATTCCAGAGCCTTTTTTGTTTCATCTATATTTTGAATAATGGCTGGGTTATAGCATTTTCAATTTCCATTGTGGTTCACATTTTGAAACGGACTGAAATTTGTCACGCGATTGTGCACATATTTATAAACTGATTTTGCATGACTGATTGCACATACTACATAGCAATGCCTTCACCATGTTCACTGGCCAACTTCATCCGTCTTCTTGTTTCAAAATGGCAGCCATTTAAGTTTGTCAAAAATCTTTTTAATGTATAATGATGTACAAACAAAAATTAGAAATTTAAAAAAAGGTTCTTTTTAAAGTATTTATCTTAATAATGAATTCCGGAGTATTTTTTGCTTTGTCTTTAACTTAAAAAAAGCCTGAGCAGTTTGAATTTCGAACGTGGGTGACATTTTTTAAAAATCAATTTGCCCGCAACAGCACTCGTATATATTAATCGATTTCAATATGAGTGTGCATGTGCACATGAATTAAGATTTCGACCGAGCTCATCGGTTTGTTTTATCCATCATGTTGCTTTAAAATGACATACACGTCATGAAATCGTGGAATTTGGCGACTCTTTATATAAAACCTCGCTTAATATAAAACCAGGTTGAATAAAAGATGACTAATTTCTAAAAATTTCTATTAATATTCAGTCTTGACAAAAACTAGTATTCAATCTTAAAAAATCAGATTCCACTAATTTGAGCTTATTATTTTTTAATAATATAAATTAATTTAAAATAAATAAATATATATATAAGTATATGAAAGCTACCTCTTCCACCCGGCACTGCCGGAAGGTTTTTTTTTTCAATATATAATTTTTCGCGAATCCTGTATTTTACTCGTTCCACTTAAAATATTCTACGTATGATAACAATTTATCCAACTTCGGCGTATGCAAACAATACACCGTAAAAAATAAAACAAAATAAAAGTAATAATGAAAAAGCTTATATCTATAGATAATATCTTGCAGAAATCTGTACTAATTTGTATAAAATTTCATCTGAACACTGTACAAAAAATGATATAAATCTTAAAAAGTAGTTTGATAAAACCACAGAAAAACCTACTAAAATTACAATACTCTTGTTAAAATTTTTACTTCCAACCCGTATTTCAGTTACATAAAATACTCTAGGCATATAGATTTTGTTTTATTTATTTATTCAACATTTTATATTTCCATTAATATAAATGCTATTTTTACACAAATATATTCTTACGTAGTATTAAAACCTCAAAAATTTTTAAGCCTTGTCTGCAATGTTCAAATGTAGAAAAAAAAATTAATCAAAATAAATAAATAAATAAATGATTCATTTTATATTTTAAAAAATTACCAATGATTCATTAATAATAATTTAATTTAAAATAAATATGAATATAAGTTATTATAAATATTTATTAATTATATTTAATTTAAATCAATAATTCAGTTTAATTTATCTTTAAGCTAGTATCTGACTCGCAATTACTGAAAAGGTTCAAATTTTGATAATATTTTGCTCAATTTTGATGCTAACAATGACTTAGGTGTTCTGCTTCTATAAATTGTTAGTGAAAATTTAAATTAATTATATATTTTAATAATTTAACCTCTAAAAAACATTTTTCAAAAGCACAAGGGAACACTAAAAAACCTAGAATAAGATTCAGGATAAGATTTTTAATTATTGAAAAATTCTTTTATACTTTTATTAATATGCGTACCAATTTCGTACTACGCTAACAATGGCCTAGATGTTCTGCTTCTCCAAATTGTTAGTGAAAATTTAAATTAATTATATTCAAATAATTTAACCTATTTTTTAAAAGCACAAGGGAACACTAAAGGCTAGAATAATATAGAAATTTTGATAATAATTTGCCCAAGTTTGCTCTACGCTAGCAATGACCTAGGTATTCTGCTTCTCCAAATTGTTAGTAAAAAATTAAATTAATTATATTCTAATAATTTAACCTCTAAAAAGCATTTTTGAAAAGCACAAGGGAACACTATAATGCGTAGAATAAGATCCAGATTTTGTTTTTAATTATTGAAATAATCTTTTATACTTTCATTTATATTCCTACCAGTCTTGCCCATATAAGTATTTAAATTGTATAATAACCTCAAATATATATTTTTTAAATCGTTGGTATACCGCTCAAATGTGGAAAAAGAATATATATATATATATATATATATATATATATATATAACATAAAACTTTATTTAAAAAATACCTATTAAATTTTCACTTGAAAATATTCCCAAAGATTTATTAATTATAATTTAGTTTAAAAAAATGATGCACAATATATTTATGTGCATGTTGAATCTTTATGATAAAAGAAATAACCAACCATCTCTTATTATCAAAAAAATTCTATTATGTCCAATATTTAACAATTTATTTTTAAAATTTAGCCAAATAACTCATTAAAAATATTTGCCCATTATTACGATTCCCAAATTTTTATCCAACTAATTTTATGTAAGTACAGCATTTCGATAAATCTGGTTTAAATTTTGAAAACTAATAATATTAAAAGCGAATATTTTTGACGGAAATATTACATTAAACTAGTTTGTGTATGTAAAACAGAACGAAATTATTGTAACAAGAAATTATCGTGATGAGCAAACTAGCTTCATATTTTTATTTTGAAGATTGATATTAAAAATATTCTCAAAAATCTCGAAGCAAACTGATTTTGCTTCACTTTAAATACAACGTTTATTCAATTTCCATAAAATATCCAATTTCCGTTTATTAGAAAAATACATTCAGGTAGGGGAAAAACCCCGAGATAGAGATTTTTGTTTAAAAAATAAATATTTGTTGATTTTCTTTTTTTTAAGAAGGGTTTTTATTTATTTGTATATTTATTTTTGCATGAAGGAAGTACTGTAATAGAATTTTTTGAACTTCTTGTTTTCGACGGATTTACACATTTCAAGGGATTTAAAACATGTTTTTCAAAATGTCCATCTGTCCGTATGTATGTCCATATGTCCGTGTTTTTTATTGCACCATAAAGATAAGTATGAATATAAGCATAGATATGAACCGTATTTTTTGTGTATGTTTTTGTCTGTAGCAAGCAGATCCTCTTTCAATTTTGAAATAGTCCCCCTGAAAGGGTCGCTGTAAAGCTGTTTTTGTGCCATTTTCAATATTGAACCACATAAAAGTTTAAGAAGTTATGCATAGAATATTTCTGTAAATATTTGGCTATGGGAAGTAGGTCTTCTATGAATAAAAAAACGCCTGAAAGGGCCCCTATAACAGCAATATTTGTACAATTTCCATTATTATATCATACAAAAGTACAGGAAGTTAAGCATAAACTTGATTCAATTTCTTTGTGCCCGTTGTTGCCTAAGACATTTAAATCTTCACTGAATATTAAATGAATTCGAGGGAAAGGTGCATTATGACAGCAATTTTTGCATCGTTTTCTCGATTTTTGAAAGTGTTATTGCCCATTATCTCTTGCAGAGACGGGAGCTCAGGTCATGATGAACCGATTATTTTTAAATAGCTGATGAAAACAGCATAAGGATAAACTATTGATTTTAATAAATATCGTAATCTACATTAACTTTTTTATACCGTTTTATTGACTGCAGAACAAATATAGTTTGAAAGTGAAAGTTGGAACTGTATTGAACAAATAATATTAAGGTTTAAACATGAGTAACAATTTTTTTCAAACATTAAGATCGATAAATATATTTGACGTTTTGCCAATAAATATGAATAATAAAACAAAAAGAACAATTATTAGCGTATCACATTATTTTTCTTTTTCCAGAAGAAATAATTGTAGAAAACATAACAAATATTATTTTGCATTAATTAGAATTTAAATAACTGAAACATTTTTAATGTAACATATCCTTATCGAAAGATTAAAAATAGTTTTATTAAAAAAATACAAATTACAATATTTAAAAGTATTTATTAATATCTATCTTTGTTACTTACTTAATAATAGCTCTCAACAATTTTCTTTTTTCTTAAATATATATTTTTATAAGAAATGTAACGATAAAAGAAAATATCTAATCTTTGTATGTTGGTATACAATTTGAAAAGTTTCTGATTTTCAAATAAAAAATATATTTAAAAAAATACAGATAACTTTGTTTTTAAGGAAGTGTAATTATTTACACAATTCTACAAATCAGCATACCTGAATGTATATTATTTTGTGAGTACTTGACTGAATTCGGAAAAATTATTTTTTTAAGAATATATCTGACATTTGTCTTACGGTAACTTTACATTAAAATAATTTCGAAAAAAATGTTATCGCCCCTAGAAATAATCATCATAATTATATTTTAACGAGCTCAGGAATTTCAAGATAATTTTCAATGTCCTCGAAGAAAAGTTATGTTTAAACTATTTGTTTTCAATATTTTTTTCAAAATCTATAACATTTGAATCTTAGCTGAAATTGAAATTTTTTATTAAAAATACATGATTGATTCTTTAAATTATGTATATAAATTCTGAGATAGAAGTTCTAGAATTTTTTAAAGTACTTTTTCTTATGATTTGACAAAAGGAAAATATTGATATATAGTATACATATATATATATATATATATATATATATAATTAATAATGCATGGATTTTGATAGATTATCTCATAAGGGAAATAAGCACTTTTTCAGAGTGTCTTAATTGGGCTAATAGCTTAGGAAATTTATTTAATTCCGGGTGTCAAATACAGGGTACCTACAAAGTAATCCTTTTCCATCCTCTAAACAGCCGAATGACTATAGTCACAATTGTGGTGTCTAGGCACATAAAAGTAGTTATGCCCTTTTTCATGAAATCGTTTTACAACGCCTTCCGGTATAAAAATGTAGCGTTTCTACGCGAAAACGGCTGAAATATCGAAAAAATTTCTTACTAATTGTAGAGCGTCATCGATTTAGTACAAAGAGATATCGGGCAACAGGAATGATGAAACATAAAATTTAAAACTACAATTTGTTTGTTAGCGATTTACTACATTCGGACTTGACTTCACAATCTTACAAAAAACTATATATTACAATAGGAATCCATTTACAATGTTCCAACTTTAAACAGGACAATGTACATTTCCTAAATCCTTTTCTAATTTCAGTTAAAAACCTATAGCACAGCAGGTGACACGTTGCCATAAGCAACCGCATCATTGATTGTCCTACACTATTAAAATTTTTCTCTAGTTTGTACCAAATGTTGGTTCTCAGCTATCATAAGATGGTGAAATGCCACGAAACTTTATATGATATATATACATTTTTTTTACAGTCGCCGTTTTTGAGCACCAAAATTTGGCTGAAACTAGGACAAGATTTTTAACGGTATACAGTGTTGGTGGGGGTGTCACATACGTCTGCTGTTTCAAGTATCTCCACAGAAAAATATTCAATGGATTCATCTGAATTGAAAATAAAGTTTATTTTACGAAGTCACCATAATCAATTACTTGTTCCTCGAATTCTTCCATCAGATACTGCTTAATTGATGTGTCATCTTGTAACCAAACATTCACAATTGGTCCAGGCTTTCAACAAAATCGATTATTACGACTTGCAGAAGTTTTAAATATCATGCGCTCGTTAACGTGCCTGTAACAAAGCAAATCGCTGGGCCGACCAGATTACTAATTTAAATTCAATACCAAACATTGATCGAAAAATGTCAGATGTTTGATGTTCAATATCAGCAGAACATGCAGGACTTCTCAGTAACAAGTAATAGGATTTCTGCTTATTGTACATTTCATTCCATGAAAAGCATGCCTCATACCCCACTAAAAATAATCGTAAGATTTTCTGAAGAAATCGTCCCTTTCTTCAGAAATTCTACAGAAATTTGAAAAAAATTTGCTGAATTAACTGTATTTTTAAAATATCTGCAGAATTTTGAAAGATATTCTTAAAAATATCTGCATAATGGGCCAAATACCGACGGATTTCCCACAGATATGGGCCAAAAAGCTATAGATTTTCTGCAGAATTTTTTTAGTAGGGTAAGTCCACATTACTTTTGCGAAGAATGTTGCCTATATCTCTACGTTTTTCATGACAATGTTTTGTTCTGGACAGTGCTAATTATAGCAGTAAAAAAGAAAACAAAAAAAACAAGTAATTATATAAATTTATACTTATTAATTTGGTGATTTACAATGTTAAAATGTCCAAAATGGATCTCACTTAAAAAAATGAAAGTACGTTATTTATATTTTAGCTCCCAAAATTATTATCTTCATCAATTTACATTTTTATACCAATATTGGCGATAAAGCTAACCTATCGTTGTTCAGAAAGCATTTTGATATTATCTAATATTTATCTTGAAAATTTTCTTATAATTAAAATTTATTCAATGAATAAATATTTCTATTCTTTTATATTTAATAATTTACTAATATATATGCAAATTGTTTCGACAGTATATAGATTAAATTCAGAAAAAACAATATATTTTTATGCAAACATCTTTGATGAAACTATGTGGAAAAATTTTTACTATTCACAGAAAAATACCAATAAGAAAATATCATTTCCAGGAAACTAAATTCATATTCATATTTGGATAGCTGATCGATACACGGAATATCTTCAATAACAGAGAAGGAAACGGAAATTTCAACATTTTTCAATTTTTATCTAATTTCCATAACATTATTTTTTTTCTGAAACGAACATTTCTATTAAATATATCAGATTGTTTCATTAAAATATGCATATGAACCTCAATATGTAAATTTTTGAAGTATATTTTTCCCGTTCTTTAGAAAATCTGTATAAAATTCTTGTATTTTTCTTTTTCTAATGAAACAGAAATAATATTTGAATGGTAGGTAAGATATACCTATTTAGAAGAAAATTAATGTTAAGGGCACTAGTTACTCAGCGGAGGAATTTCCCTCTGTGATTTAAGTCTATGGGTGTTCAAAATATCTCCTCCTGAAATTAATATTTTAACTTAATTTTACTGTAAACTATTATTTACGGATGTTTCCTTTTTTCTTGGTATTCAAGATATATCTCAAATCTATGCATAATTTTGTGTGATGTGTTGAATTTTTACTGCCAGTTTGTCAGTTTTTAAAACATAAAATATTAAATTCAGCATGAAATTTATAAATATATTTTATAAATGTATTACAGCTTTTTAAACATAAAAATATCGTCATGCATTTGCGATCTGCACTAAAGTATGCAATCTGTAGAATATGCTGCACAAAGAAAAGTAAACTATTCATAGATAATGAAATTTTTATACGTCGGTGAGTTTTACTATATTCCTTAATGTATAGTACGAAGTACATAGCAATTATAGGGCCACACAAAAGATTTCAGATGGTACTCTGTTCAAAAAACTGTAAAAAAGCGATGATGGCAGACAGTGTATTTTTAATTATGGCATGTGCTTTGAAGTTTCCCTATATTTATGCATTCTGTATGGTATGTATAAACGTAGTAGTTGATAACAAAGCTACACACAAGAATTCGTAAAGGTTACTGAGTATGAGTGTAAATTTCCAATGTGTATTTAAATGTGTTGTGTATTTTAACGTTGAATGGCGTTTATTTTATAAAGAAATGTTTGTAGAATATTGTTAAAATGACACACAAGGCCACGCAAAGAGTTAGATGCACGGCTTTCTATGGATGCTAATTTAATTTAATGTAATTTCAATAGTTTTAAATGTATTAGTTTATTTAGTTATCTTATTTAAATTATTTCTGAAATAACGAAGCTTTATTAAAGATTTCAGGAAGAAGTTTTGGAATCGAAGAACCCATGGAGATCCAAGAATCTATGATTTTTCTTTCTTCTTTTTTTACTGAGCTAAATAACTTTTTTAACATAACTTTTTTTTAAACATAAAATGTATCTAACATGCATGCACCAACCACTTCTCTACATGTAGATTAGATTTCCAAGCAGGGGGGTTGGTCTATTCATAGATTTTTCGATCGTGACAGGGGGAAAGAAATCTCGGGAATTTCCCGCCAGTATCAATATATAGCAGTTGACAGGAGCTTTCGCTGAAGGTACTACGAAATGGAATAATTTTAAAATCCGTTCTTGACAAGGACAGAAATAATCTAATATATAGACAAACATAAAAAAGGGACGGCGTCTACTCAAATTAAATAACACCGTGAGTTCTTTATTTTGTTATTATCTATTTTATCTCCCTCCGCTAGAAGGTAATCAATAAGTCTTTAATCTAATCGCTATAAAAAGTTTTAAAAAAATATTGCATGAAAAGAAAAAAAAAACTAACATCATTGTACAATATAATGTAAATTTTGACATGTTCAATTTTAATTAAAAAGCCATTAAAATAATCTAAAAAAGATGTCTATCGTTAATTTAATATTGCATGTATATCTGTAGAAACTTCTTCTCTACATCAGACAACATGTGTATATTATTAGTTTCTTCAAACTTTATAAATTATCTAGAATCTATGATCATAATGTATTTGTTCATTAGTAAAATGAATATTTTCAATGTTTCATGTGAGTTGAATTTACGGTTTTATGTTACAATTAAGATACTGAAAAAAACTAAATTATATAAAATTATGTATTATGAGTCGGTTGAGATTTAGTAAAATTCAATTCCCAATACTAATTTGTAAAAAAATAATACTTTTGTTTGTTTTGAAATAAAATATATAAATAAAATTAAAGAAATGAAAGTAATTTTGATTTTTCTTGATTTTTATCAAAAATTAATACATTTTTAGCTCACAGGCTATCATAGCCTGAGAGCTTATGTGCCCGTCCGTTCTGTATGTACGTTCGTACGTGCGTTCGTGCGTAACGCGATAACTCATGATAAAAATATCGGATCCACTTGAAATTTTGTATGTAGGTATATCCTGACAAGGGGCTTCCCTGATTAGTTTTTGGAGTTCATTCGATATGAATAAGAGCGGGGACGGGCTCATGCCCCTCCCCTTAATTGATATGAAAGGGTTTTTCATGCAGAATTAACAGTTTTCGTTCAAAATTTAGATTAGGATCATTCTGATGAGGCGATTACGTGACTGTTATTAGGTGTTCATTGAATAAGTATAAATAGGGGTAACGGAGGTTCTAATGCCCCCCCTTAATTTATATAAATGGGTTTTTCAAGCAGAATTTTCAGATTTCGTTCAAATCTCTGAATAGTTTTGGAAGCTTAATGGTTAAGTATAAAAGAAGGGGATAACTCCTTTTAAATTATATAAATGCTAAATGGGTTTTTATTAAGAATTATCCGATTTGCTCTGAATTTTGGATATAGATTTTTTATATGATGAAGCATGTCTTTGATAGTATAGGAGGTTCAATGATTAAGTATAAAAAAAGAGGAAAGGGGAGAGCTGTTCCCCTTCTTAATTTTTTTTCGAACGGAATTAACCCTTGAAAATATAAGGCTTTAATGTACAATTAGTATTTGTAGCCTGTGAGCTCAATGCCATCAGTTTAACTGGGCAGTATTCTTTTTTATTAAAATATTTTACTAATTTGTCATGATTAATCTGAAAGTTCGTACCAGTTGAGACTCGGGTTACTATCAACAGCATCCTATTGTGGACAGCACAGATCTAGATATAAATAACGAACTTTGTAAATGATTTCAGGAAGCGGTGGGATCTAAGCTTAAACTATGATTTTTCTCTTTTTTTCTATAGAGCGAGATACGTTTTTTGTACGAGATACGTTTTTTGAAATGTATCTAACGTGCATGCACCAACAGCTATGCTACATGCAGAGGATGAGATTTCATTGCAGGATCTATTCACAGATTCTTCGGTAGTGACAGGGGATAGAAATTTCAAGACAAAACCAATATATAGAAATTGACAGGAGCTTTCGCTGAAAGTACTGCGGAATGGAATAATTTTAAGAAGACTTCTCGGCTACGAACATATATAATCTAATGTACAGACAAGCATAAAAAAGGGACGGAGTCTACTCAAAATAAATAACAACGTTCATTCTTTCTATTCACTTTTTCCCTCCGCCAATGTATGAATAAGCCTTTAATCAATAAGCCTTCAATCTAAACAATATTAAACGCCAAAGAGAAATTATTGCATGAAAAATAGAAGAAACATTGTAATTTATAACATGAATTTTAAAATGTTTAGTTTTTCTGAAAAGATGATTAATATAATCAGATAGAGATGCTTAAAGTACTAAGTAGAGAAAGTGTAGAAGTTGGCAGGAGCGTTTCGCAGAAAGCAGTTGGTGAAACCAGATTTTCAAATGTTTTATCTGTTTCCGAAAATGTTTACTTAGTTACCTCTTTTTATAACCTAAACAACGAAGCTTTAATAATTATTTATTGGAGTTTTGGAACCTATGCTTAATGCATGATTTTTCTTTCTTCTTTTTTACTGATCTAGATATTTTTTAAAACATAAAATGTATCTAACACGCATATCTAACATTTTCGCTACATGACGACGATCTGATTTCCTATCAGGATCTATTAACAGATTTTTCGATTCTGAAATCTCCGGAAATTCCAGACAGTATCAGTATACAAAACATCGACCCAGGATAATTTTTCCTAGTTTTTATCTCATTGATAGGGCTATTCTATCCTGAACGTTCACCATCTCTTAGTATTACATAGTATTTTGTAAATACTGTGTAAATACTTTTGTTAATATTTGTTAATATTCTATTTTCTGTTATTTATTCTCTCATCTTTTTTATTTATTTTATATAGTGCCCTTAAAGATCCTTTGCTTTTTTTGGGAATCGGCTCCCCCCCCCCCTTTTTTCTGACGTTCTGTTTGTCAGACTTTGGCTGTGACTTGAATTGTTCCATGTATCATTTCTAAACTAATGATAAGGAGTCGATCTCTCCAGGCACTCTGACAACTATCTCATCCAAGTCCAAGTATCAATATATAGAAGTTGACATGAGACTTCTCGTAAGGTACTGCCAAATGGAACAAGTTTAAGATCTCTTCTCGCCAACGAATAGAAATAATCTAATATATAGACAAGCATAAAAAGAGACGGCGTCTATTGAAATTAAATAACACCTTGTTTTATTTTTTTATTCTGTTTTACCTCCATGAGAAGGTTATCAATAACTCACCAATTTAGTTCTTTTAAAAAGATAAAGAAAAAGTGTAGCATTAAAGAAATGTAATATTTCTTAAAACAACTTCTGTATCGCAGGAATTTAAAGCCAATATCAATATATAGAAGTAGATAGCAGTTTTCGCGGAAGATACTGCGAAATGGAATAATTTTACGATCCCTTCTCGGGAAAGAAATAATCTATTATATAGTCATGCATATAAAAGGTACGGCGTCTATTGGAATCAAATAACTCCGTGCGTTCTTTTTTTAAATCTTTCTTTTCCTCCCTCCATAAGAAGGTAATCAATAAGTTTTCAATCTACCCCCTATAAAACGCTAAAGACAAAGTATTACATGGGAAAAAACATTTCAATATTCGTAGAAACCTCTTCTAAATCTCATGAATTTCCCGCTATTATCAACACGAGGTGGAACCCGTCGAAACTCTACGAAAGAAAATATTTAAGAAAGAACTGTTTCATTTATTTATAATGAATCTACAAAATTAGTTACAGTAAAAAATACATCTTATATTATTCAGTCTAATTCTCCAGCATATACTACTTTAAACTAAAATTAGCAAAATACTATGAAACTCAATTATCCAAATTATTAAACGAAATAAAACCTAAATGCACCGTATTTTATAACAGACGCATTTTACAGTCACCGCCAAAAAAATCTTGACACTTTCGATTTTTGATGTTTTGTTAAATATCTAGAAATATACACAAGGAATTATTCTGAAACTCCTGGTGTGTAAACAAAATAGTACACGTCATATATTTTGACAAAGATTTTTTCCCGAAATCTAACAGGGGACCGTCAATAAATTGAAAAAGAACGAAGATCTTTTGGATCACCCTGTCAAAACTAATAAAGCAAAACAGTTTAAACTGCAGATAATGATTAAATGGCTTATTGTGATAAGTTGTGTCGATTTTTATGAATATAGCTTGAAAACTCGTAGAAAAATCAAAGTTTTTATAAAAACGGTCCAAAATTTTTCCAAGTTTTTTGCTTATAATTTTCAGAGCTCTTCATAAAACACAATAATCTTTTTAGAAAATATGACAAACAACATTGCACATAACACCCTGTAATCAGAATTAAAAAATAATAAAAAATGTATGAAAAATGAACGGGTTTACTAAATAATTTTTTACTGCGCATGCGTCAACGCTATTAAAATTTCATTTGCATATTATGTTAGTTAAATGTATAGAACAACCTTTGTGAGAGTCTCAAAAACATAGCTTGAAAACTCTGAAAATTATCGTTAATAGAATATTGTCAAAATCCATCTTTCCCAAAATGAAGCAAAAAGATGAGGGGCTGTATCCATATTCCATTGATTAGTACCTACACAGTATTGCACGTACTACTATATTTGGATACAACTCCTTATCTTTTTGCTTTATTTTGGAAATAACGGATTTTGACCATATTCTATTGACGATAATTTTTAGAGTTTTTAAGCTATGTTTTTGAGACTTTCACAAAAGTTGCTCTATACATTTAACTAACGTAATATGCAAATGAAATTTTAATAGCGTTGACGCATGCGCAGTAAAAAACTATTTAGTAAACCCGTTCATTTTTCATGCATTTTTTATTATTTTTTAATTTTGATTACAGGGTATTATATGCAATGTTGTTTGTCATATTTTCTGAAAAGATTATTGTGTTTTATGAAGAACTCTGAAAATTATAAGGAAAAAACTTGGAAAAATTTTGGACCGTTTTTATAAAAACTTAAATTTTTCTACGAGTTTTCAAGCTATATTCATAAAAATCGACACAATTTATCACAATAAGCCACTTAATCATTATCTGCAGTTTAAACTGTTTTGCTTCATTAGTTTTGACAGGGTGATCCAAAAGATCTTCGTTCTTTTTCAATTTATTGATGGTCCCCTGTTAGATTTCGGGGAAAAATCTTTGTCAAAATATATGACGTGTACTATTTTGTTTACACACCAGTAGTTTCAGAATGATTCCTTGTGTATATTTCTAGATATTTAACAAAACATCAAAAATCGAAAGTGTCAAGATTTTTTTGGCGGTGACTGTAGTTTCAACATTTTTTTTTTCAATTTTAAGAGAAAATGGAGTGATCCTGTTGCTACAACTGCAAAATTGGCACTAAAATTTAAAAAATAATAATAATATTTCAAAAATAAATTGAGATACAGCTTTGAAGAAGAATGCATTTAAAAGTACTTTTTTTTCTTATACGAAGGTGTAAAAATTTAAAATGTGCGATGTTTATAGGTGTGAAATTCGCAGTACCAAAAATTTCTAAAGCGAAATTGCGGGGAAAGTGTTGCCATTCACAAAATGGCGTAAGCGTTACGCACAGATACGTAAATGTTACATAACTCTTACGTAAATATTACAATGTCTACAACATATTACATTGTAATCTATAGAAACAACTTCTATATCTCATGAATTTCCCGCCATTTCCAATGTATACAAGTTGACGTGATTTCGCGAAAGATACTGAAAAAGGCAACAATTTTAAGATGTCTCCTCGGCTACGAAAAGAAATATTCTAATATATAGACAAGCTTAAAAAAGAGACGGTGTCTATTCAAACCAAATAACACCGTGCTTTTTCATTCTGTTTACCATCTCTTTACTCTATTCCATACCAGCTTTGATAATACACTAAATTATCGCATAAAAATTATTGCATAAAAATGGTAATATATGTAGAAGCAATATCTATGCCTTAGAAGTCCATATCAATACATAGACAAACATCACAATCAAGCAATCAATCTGTCAATATCAATACATAGAAGTTGACAGGAGCTTTCGCAGAAGGTATTGCAAAATGGAATAATTTTAAATTTGTCTTCTTGGCGAAGACAGAAATAATCATATATAGACAAGCATAAAAAGGGGGCAGCTTATACTGAAATAAAATAATACCGTGCGTTCTTTTTATCCATGTATTTTTACCCCCGTCCATGATAAGGTAATTAATAAGTCTTCAATCCAGCCCCTCTATAATGCTAAAGAAAAAGTATTGCATGTAAAAATGTAATATCCGTAGAAACACATTCTTTATTTCCTAAATAATGAAGTCTTGCTAATGATTTCAGGAAGTACTGGAATGTATGCTTAATCCATCATTTTTATTTCTTCGTTTTTCCTGAGATAGATAACTTTTTGAAACATAAAATGTATCTAAAATTCATACACCAAGAAATACGCTACACGCAGAAGATTAAATTTCTTCGCAGTATCTATTCTCAGATTCTTTGATCAGACAGGGGTTGGAAATCTCAGGAATTTCCTGCCAATATCATTATATAGAAGTTGACAGGAGCTTTCAAAGAAAGAACTGCAAAATGGAATAATTTTAAGGTGTCTCTTCGGCAACGAACTGAAAAAATAATCCAATATATAGACAAGAATAAAAAAAAGGGACGACGTCTATTGAAATCAAATAAGACCGTGTGTTCTTTTTTCATTTGCTTTTTTATATCCGTCCATGAGAAAGTAATCAATAAGTCTCTATCTAGCCCCTATAAAACGCTCAACTTCTGTATATCAGCTTAGAAACTACTTTTACATATCAGCGAACATGTGTATATTATTAGATTCTTCAAAACTTATACATAATTTAAAGTCTATGATCGTAATAGTATTTGCACATTAGTAAAATGTATATTTTCAGTGTTTCATTTGACTTGAAATTGTGGTTTTTTTAATTGCATTTAAGATAATGCAAAAAACGAAATTATAATAAAATTATTTATTATAAGTCGGTTTTGCTTTAGTAAACAGTCAATTATTAGTAATATAGCATTTATGGTAGTTTTGAAGAAAAAAAATGAAAGTAAATTTTAAATGATTTTTTCCAAAACTAATGCACTTTTTTTTTAATTTTTACTAAGTTTTCATGCTTAAACTAAAAATATGTACCAGTTGAGAATCGAATTACTATCAACAGCATCTTATAGTAGATAGCACACATATCGATATAAATAACAAAATTTTATTAATGATTTCAGAAGTGCTGGAATCCATGATTTTTTCTTCTTTTTTTTACTGAGATAGATGGTTTTTTAAACATTAAATGCATCTAACGTGCATGCACCAGCAACTTTGCTACTAGCAGCAGATTAAATTTCCTAGACTTTTCGATATATTCATAGATTCTATCTTGATCTATCTTGACATGGGGTAGAATTCTCAGGAATTTTAAGTCCATATCAATAAATAGCTGTTGATAGGAGCTTTCGAAGGAAGTACTGTGAAATGGAATATTTTTAAGATGCCTTCTCGGCTACGAAGAGATATAATCTAATATATAGACAAACATAAAAAGGGGGCGGAGTCTATTGAAATCAAATAACAACGTTCGTTCTTTCTATTCACATTTTTTCCTCCGTCAGTGAGGAGGTAATCAAAAACCCTCCAATTTAATCCTCTAAGTGTTTGGAACGTAATATTCCATTTACTAAGCTAAAGGTTTCACTGCAATATAAGTAATATTTAAATTAGATTTAAAGAATTTCCAATACAATTTCGAATTATTAATACTCTCAAGGATTACAATCATATATGTAATTTTTTATATATATACTGTTCAAAAAATCATATTTCTGAAGATTTAAAATAAAATGCAGAGAAAACAGCATTACAATTTTACCCATCTGCAATATGCTCGGAGGGCTAAACACCATAAAACGCCAAAGAAAAAGTATTTTTGAAAAAAAGAAAAAAAAATTGGAATATATAATATGAATTTTAAAATGTTTAATTTTACTTAAAAGGCAATTAAAATAATCAAATATAGATGTTTAAAGTTAATTTTATTTTAAAATTTGTTTCAATCCTTGATAAGGCTCTTCTTCAGAGAATTACATAAATATTTAAATTTATGTATATTAATATATACATATTATATATCTAGTAATTTATTAATAATAATATCTATATGTTCATACACACACACACATACACACATACATACACACACATATATATATACAGTAGAACCCCGCTAATTTGGACCCCGATAATCCGGATTTCCGGATAATTCGGATTGGTTTGGTCATTTTTTTTTCAAGTTTGAGAAGCGATTGGCTAATTTCCATAACATTAACTTGTTTCATCGTCGTATTCTAAATAAAAAAACATTTTCTGACATGTTTTCGGAATAATTAAGCAAAGTAAATATTCTTACTGTCTGCAAATATTCAATAAGTTTAACATAAAGGTGATTTTCTGTAAGTATGTCATATTTTATTTCATTTTTTCTAATTCTCCGGATAATCCGGATTTTCGATAATCCGAATTGGATTCGGTCCCAATTAATCCGAATTATCGGGGTTTTACTGTATATATATATATATATATATATATATATATATATATATATATATTATTAATATATATTATCATAATGAAAAGAATTTCTGGAGTGACTGATTGTGTTTCACAGCTATTTTTCCCAAAATATTGAACATTTGACAGTGATATTAATATCAATTATTCATAAAAATTCAAAGATTTCAAAAATGGTTATAGAATTTAAAATTTTATTAGTTTTCGAGATAAATATATTTTTGTATTTTAATAAAATTCTCAAATGATGGGAAGAAGATGATTAATTTTTGTGGCAAAAAGAGGAAAAACTATAGGGGTTATTCAAATCCCTCCCCCAAATCTTTAAATTGAAATTAAAATTACCTTTTGTTTCAAACATAAGGAATCTACATGTGTGAAATAAAAGCTATGAAATAAAAGATCATTCCCTCATTTTTTCAAATAATCAGGACAATATTTTATTAGATTGCGGCTTTCAAATATATATACATATAGATATATATATATTGCTATTTTCTAATATATATATATTATATATATATTGCTATTTTCTAATAAATTAAAAATATTCTTAATTAAATATTTATTTCTTAATATTCCAAATAAAATTAATTTTTCTATGTTTTTATCAACCCTTTTAAGAAAGTCTTATTAAATTTATTCCAAAACCATACCTTTCAAAAAATATCATTATTTTATTTTATCTATTTATTTATTTTTCCGCCGTCAACCTTCGATAGTATGCATATTAATAAATTCATTTCTTTTCTTTTTCTCTTAAAATTAATCATTTATAAAAATCGTCTGCCTAAGATATTTAAAATTCTGAGTCAATTATAAATTGGTTAAATAATATTTTTTTTTTAAATAAATTTATCGTCTGTTTAAAATAGCCTCGTAACTTTACAAGAATTCTGTTTACATAAAAGAATGATGGTTTGAGGTTACAGAATGTTCCAGAACTTTCTTTTTAGTTTAAAAAAGGTGGAAGTCTCGAGATGAAAAAGAAGATTTCTTGGGTTGCTTCTTCGATGAGGACAGCTCGCTGAAATAATGATGGAATTTTTGCAAAAGGAGCTTTTCCTTCCTCATTATTACGAATTTAATAAATGAATTTACAGCAGCCCATGACTAATTATTGGATCTTCTACATTTATTTATTTATTTTGTTTTTTCCCTAGCTTGCCATGACTGTGTGTTTCTTTTTAACCAGTGGAAATAATTCGAGTTCTCCTTAAATCGTCACAACTAATCGAAAAGTCGGACAGGATTTTTTATCTGTGCTGCCTTTTTAATGAATGATATTTAAAGAAAATTGCGATGGAACGAAGAAAAGCATGCTATCGCCGAAGTTCGATTGAAGGACAGCCTATATGGTATTTTCAGCTTGCTAATGACTAGTACTTGCTTCGAGTCTGATGTGGATTTCCTGACGCTTGATGTTGATCTGTGAGCATAAATTTTGATTCAGTATTCTTGGTCATAATGATAAATTTTTTAGACCTGGTGATTTCGAATTGGATTTAATAAGGAATAGAAGCGCCACGACGACTGACATTCATCTTGTTGCGGCCCATATATGCGATCATTGACTTTAAGTATTACTGGTAGTGATGACAAGAAAAAGAAAAAAAAAACTTTTAGAGACAACTGAACGCAGATTGCTACTTACTTTCATAATTTTCGTTATTCCTGTCTTCACTAGGATCAGCTTGAAAATTTCTCCTTATCCGTGAGTTATTTTTAGATGTATTTAATTATTATGTGTATCCTTTTTACTGTATTTGTGTAGATAGTTCTTTGTTTGTGAGGTTTATTTATTTGTTTGTTTATTTTTCTGTGAGCCTTATTTATTTATCTTTTTATCTAGTTATGAGTCTTATTATTATTATTATTATTATTACTACTTGTTGGAGTGAAAACATGTTTGTTCTTAAAAATTTAATTCAGGAGTATGATGTTCTTAAGTCTTACAATTTCTGTTTTATTAGATAAAATTTCTGGTTAAAGTTAGCAGCTAAATATAGTAATTTTGAAAAAATATGTAATTGATAGAAATCATTAACTTTGAAATTTATTGCGAATGATTTTACGATCAGAATTTAATAAAGAAAATAGAAGTGCTTCATTTATTCTAATGAGTAAGAATAAAAAAATGATGGAAGATCCTAAGTTCGTACCGTTTGACCCGAGTTCTGGAATGAACATTTTGTCTTGGTTAACTTATTTTGATAAAACATGTGATAGGGAACAGAAAAATCTAGAATGGAAATTTAATTCTATTGCGCAATATTTGAAAGGTGAAGCGCAAAAAATTTATATCAATGACTGCTTAAATTGTACGGATTATGAACAAATTAAGAAAATTTTGATAGAAAGACTCATTGAATTAGACTTCCCGAGTTTTTCTGATTTTTCAAATCTGAAATTAGATAATTTAGACAATTTAGAAACTTATTTTCGTAAAAAAGTGGAAATTGGTAGGAAATTACATCTTAGTGAAAGTATACAATTACAAGGTTTAACTGATGGTTTAAAACCAGAATTCAAAAACAATATTGTTATAAATCCTCCTAGTAGTACCGTAGAATGGTACCGGGTTGTCAAACAATTCGTGGAAGTTTCCACCCCACTAGTTTCAAACCAAGTAATAAATCAACCATCAGCTAGACAAAAGTTTCAACCTTTTCAACCAACTAGGCCCTGGATTCAGCCAGTTAGGCCCAATAATACACCTAGGAATTGGATTCCCCGAAGGCAATCTCAATTTCAAAGACCTAGAATTTGTCAAAATAATTATATCGAGAATTCATAACCTTCAAGACCTTGTAGGATATGCACAAATAGGGGTGTGAGTAATGCTTTTCATTGGGAAAGAGAATGTATTTTTAGGAATGAGGTACCATCCTCTGATACTCTTCCAAATATCTCACAAAATAATTCTCATAATGTTTGGCAATTAATTGTGTATGGATGTACAAATAATTGTAATTTGCCATGTGTTGTAGATACTGGTTCAACTATTGCAATATTGTCACTTAAATTTGTTAAAAAACTTAATGCTAAAATTGAGACTATACCCTCAGTTACCATTGGTCAGGCAAAAGGATTTTTACATATAAATAAAAAATGTAGTGTTCTTCTAAAAGTGGGTAAAATTAAAAAATATGTTAACTTTTTAGTATGCAATACAAATTTGGATTATGCTATTTTGGGGTTAAAAAAATGTTCTAAATTTAAATTAACCATAGAATGTAAAAATTGTATTGTAAGGCAGGGAAGGAAAATTATAACTAACAGTATATCCATACATAATGAGAGATCCCTTCATTTCAATACAGTAAATATGGACCAAGTACAACAAAACAGCGATCAATCTAATGAAATTGTAACCTCAGAATATAAAAAATATATCAAATTAAATACTGGTAATACTGTAGCAATAGATAATTATGATAATGAAACACTGAATGTAAGTAATCTTGATATAGAGTTACAATCTACCTGTGGAAATATTATGAAAAATGAAGACTGTGTTGAATATGATCACGCAATTAATGTGCATCCTGATTATAGAGGTTCCATGACTCTTCAAAATTTTCGCGATAATTCGGATTCAGATTTAACTGGGGAAATAAATTTAATTCAAGATGTAAATTTAAGGGAATTAGTTCATATTTATAGTGATATTTTTGCAAAGCATAAATATGATGTGGGTAGGATTAATATTGAACCACAACGCGTTATACTAAACTCAGACCTACCGATATCTTTGAGGCCCTACCGAACATCTCCTCTAGAAGAAATAGAAATAAAAAACCAAATTCAATCATTGTTAGCAGCCGGACTGATAAAGGAAAGTAATAGCCCCTATTCTGCCCCTGTTACACTAGTTATGAAAGAGAGGAAGGTAAAAAAACGCGATTATGTATAGACTATAGAAAATTAAACGCAATAATTAAAAATGATGCAGAACCCTTGCCCCGTATCGATGGAATTTTAGATAAATTGAGTAGTGCTCAGTATTTTTCAACTTTGGATTTAGCCTCTGGCTACTGGCACATACCAATACATCCATCCGATACAGAAAAATTAGCATTTGCAACCAATTTTGGACTTTTTGAGTGGCTCGTGCTCCCTTTTGGCATAAAAACGGGCCCTCCCATATTTAATAGAACCATTCGAAGAATCCTTAATAAATATAAAATCGACTTTGCGTGCCACTATTTTGATGATATTATAATTTTCTCTTCCTCATTAGAAGAACATTTAAACCATTTAGCTCAAATTTTTGACATTTGCAAACAAGAAAACATTAAACTTAAACTTTCTAAATGTAAATTAGGCCAAAATTAAATCAATTTCTTAGGTTATGAAATCACTAATGGAACTATAACACCAGCAAATGCCAATATTGAAACCATCAAAAATTTAAAACCTCCTTCAAATGTGAAAGAGTTACAACGATTTCTAGGTTCCATTAATGTTTACCATAAATTCATAAATAAATATGCTGAAATTAGATATTCTCTGAACCGATTACTTAAAAAAGACACAATATGGGAATGGAACTCAGAGTGCCAGGAGTCTTTTGAAAAATTAAAAAATTCTTTAATTGCAAAACCCATCCTCAAAATTTATGATCCTAAATTACCTTTACATATGTTTGTAGATGCCTCTCAGATAGCAGTAGGTGCCGTTCTAAAACAACCTGATAAAGAAAATTTCTTACATCCTATTGCTTATCATTCTAGAATTTTGAAGAGTTATGAGCAAAATTATTTCATAACTGAAATAGAATGTTTAGCTATTATAGATACTCTTGACAAATTCTATCATTACTTTCTTGGTGTCAAGTTTACAATTCATACGGACCACGCATCTCTAGTATGGTTAAAGAGTGTTAAAAACTTAAGAGGTAGGCTTTTTAGATGGTCGCTCAAACTTAGTATGTTTGATTATGAGATAAAATATGAAAAGGGTTCAACAAATGTCGAAGCAGACATGTTGTCACGAAATCCTGTTTGTCATTTTAATCAACATATTAGTTTATTGCTAGATAGGAAAGAAATTATAGAGATGCAAGACAAAGACAATGTTTGTGACAAAAAATATAAAAAAGAGAATGGAATTATTATAGTTCAGAAAAAGGGATTCAAAAGAATTGTTGTACCAATGTCATTAAGAAAAAAATTACTCCATATTGCTCATGATAATTTTGGACATTTAGGGATTCAAAAAATGCTTAATTTAATATCTCCCAACTATTATTGGCCTAATATGACAATAGACATTACAGAATTTGTTAAACATTGCGATACCTGTCAGAAAAATAAAAAACCAAAACAGAAAAGATTCGGCTTATTACAAGCTATGCCAGCAACAGATCAACCTTTTGAATGTCTTTCTATTGATACTGTTGGTGGATTTAACTATTACAACTCAACAAAAAAATTCTTACACATAATAATAGATCATGCAACTAGATTTGTTTGGGCTTTTCTCTCCAAAAATGTTATCACTGAAACATACACTAATTGTTTAAAACAAATTTTCAATATCAAAGCACCTCAAAAAATACTTAGTGACAGGCATAAATCTTTCAGATCTCCAAGATTTAAGAAATTCCTAAGAAATCATCATGTTCAACAGCGTTTTACATCTGCACATCATCCTCAGACCAATGGAAAGGTAGAGCGCGTTAATCAGACTATAGTTACCAGGCTTAAATGTAAAGTTAATTCCACTTCTTCTAAAATACCTTGGACTAGATTATTAAACCAAGTCATCGAAGAATACAACAATACGCCCCATTCTATCACCAAGTTCCCACCTGCCTATTTATTTTATGGTCAATTGCCTTATGAATCTCCTTTAAAACAAAACTATTACCCTCCAGTAGACAAAGCCCTCAAAATTGCGAAAGCGCGAACTCAGGAATTTCACCTTAAAAGTAAAAGACTCTATGATCGAAATTTTATCGAATGCCCATTGAAAATACAAGACTCTGTAATTTATGAAGAATTTAAATACCCTAACACTCGAAAATTAGAACCTGCTTTCTCTGGACCATACAAAATTATAAATAAACTTTCTGATGTAACTTATGAAATAGATAAATTTAATTATGAGACAGGTCAGAATTCCGTTATTGTGCATGTTTCTAAATTAAGACCCTATTTTTCACCCGAAGATTTTAAACTGTTTCATGAGCAACCCAAAAAACAAACAAAACCTCAGATAGAATCACAATCACTAGATCAAACTAAAGTCAAGACAGTAGATTAAGTTTTAATTCTTATTCTTTAAATAGTTTATCACCATAATTTTCAACATTAGCAGATATGTTCTTGGAGGCCTACAAGAATATTACTTGTTTTTGGGAGTTTTTGGGATTAAATTGGGCTCCTTATGCAGGCATAAGGTGAACACTTTGATTGTAAAAGCTTTCAAATTGATGTTGATAAATTAATTTTAAGGGTGTTTAAGTCTAACTATATTTACTCATTTATTTGACATTAGTATTACTCTATTTATTCAGCAGATATTATATGATAATAGTTATAAAATCTGATTATTCCAATCAAACCTATAACATAATATGTGATTTTCAGTGATTGTGAAAACTACGGATAGTAGAAGTTTCTCAAAAAAGCAAAGTATTTTTATTTCCATTTCTCAATTAAGAATGACAACTTTTATTCCTATTGTATTTTATTATTAAAGTTTATAAACCATGTGTAGATAAAACATTATTCTACATTTGGCATTTGAGAACTTATAACCAAATTTGACAATTTTGTAAAAGAGTATCAGAGAGGAATTATTGTAAGGAAATACTGGTTGAGAGTCCATTTTCTAAATAGTTAGATTTAATTTTATTTGGATTTTGGAATTATTATGATTTTTTTTATTTATACTTTCGGCTAGCAAAAAATACTTTCTTATGCTATTAGAAGATAAGAAAATTATTTAGTTGCTATGTAATTATTTTTATCCTCAACCAATATTTTCCCTATCAATAATAAACAAATAGTGATATTTTCTTTTGATTATACTCTTGTTTTACTATTATTATTATTATTATGATTTCTATAATGAAGTTTAGTATTAATTATACTCTTATTGAAAAATATTAGGATATGGAGTCTTATTATACTATTTCTTATTATACTTATTATTCTTGTTATTGTTATTATTTAAATTTTTCTATATTATTTATTATTGATATTGAGAGTGATACTATTTATTATTGAAAAATTGATATATTACTGAAAGATGTTGGATCCAACATAACATTAAAACCAAAGATTAAACTAGGTTTGAAGATTTTTAGTTAAAGAGACTGTATTCAGAGAACATTGGAAAAGACTCTTTTATATATACTATTGAAAGACTTGTTTCATTTAAAGGACTTATTTAAAATAAACTATGCATTAAGTCATTGTAATTATTTAAACTTCCATGAGAACGAATTTTTATTGTTTTTATTATATTTTTATCTCTTGCTTATTAAGATTCATAACTTATTTACTGTTATTGTATGCATTATCTCCTATGCATTTACAAATAGTAAGTGATTTTGTAACATTATTGTATTTCTTTCAGGGAAATGCTCCTACCTAAATTTAATTCAGATTAATTTTCTCTTAACTATTTTTTTTTTAATCGCTAAAATTTTTTATATTGCGTTAATTTTCTTTTCTTCCATCTCTTGGCTTCCTGAGTTTGACAGTTTTATTAGAAAATTTAACTTTTCTAAATTATTATATTTCTGTTGTCTGAACTTGTAGTTTTATTTAACTATCAATTTCATACAAAGTCTTGGGGAGGGGGGATAATATTACAAATTTAAAATTTTTTCGCCAAAACTAACCTTTATACTATCTTAATTTTCTTATAATAATGTTCCGTACTTACTTCAAATTATTAAATTAAAATCTTGTTTCTAAATCTAATCTGTTAATATTTATGCAGACGATATAAATTCTTAATTTGCCTTAAAAAACATTATTCCAGTATGCGTAAATTTAAAAAGATGGCTCTAAATTAATAATATTCTTAATTAAATATTTATTTCTTAATATTCCAAATAAAATTAATTTTTCTATGTTTTTATCAACCCTTTTAAGAAAGTCTTATTAAATTTATTCCAAAACCATAC
This sequence comes from Maratus speculifer, assembly GCA_964019185.1. Classification (NCBI taxonomy): domain Eukaryota; kingdom Metazoa; phylum Arthropoda; class Arachnida; order Araneae; family Salticidae; genus Maratus; species Maratus speculifer. The sequence continues at coordinate 435,798,871 of OZ025291.1, read as the reverse complement.
CTTTCAAAAAATATCATTATTTTATTTTATCTATTTATTTATTTTTCCGCCGTCAACCTTCGATAGTGTGCATATTAATAAATTCATTTCTTTTCTTTTTCTCTTAAAATTAATCATTTATAAAAATCGTCTGCCTAAGATATTTAAAATTCTGAGTCAATTATAAATTGGTTAAATAATATATTTTTTTTTAAATAAATTTATCGTCTGTTTAAAATAGCCTCGTAACTGGACAAGAATTCTGTTTACATAAAAGAATGATGGTTTGAGGTTACAGAATGTTCCAGAACTTTCTTTTTAGTTTAAAAAAGGTGGAAGTCTCGAGATGAAAAAGAAGATTTCTTGGGTTGCTTCTTCGATGAGGACAGCTCGCTGAAATAATGATGGAATTTTTGCAAAAGGAGCTTTCCCTTCCTCATTATTACGAATTTAATAAATGAATTTACAGCAGCCCATGACTAATTATTGGATCTTCTACATTTATTTATTTATTTTGTTTTTTCCCTCGCTTGCCATGACTGTGTGTTTCTTTTTAACCAGTGGAAATAATTCGAGTTCTCCTTAAATCGTCACATATATATATATATATATATAATCTTTGAGAAAGAGCCTGATTAATCCTTGAAACTATTAATATATTTAAAAAAATAACGATTAACATATCGATTTGATTAATTTAATCACCATTTAAATAAAACTGAATATTTTAAAGTTCGTATTATATATCGTGTATTTAAAACAAGCTAAAAATTGCGTTCTATGATGTATATTTACTTAAATATTGTAATTGTTATATAAACCATTTTTTATATATCAGCCAACATGTATATATAATTAGTATCTTCAAAAATTATAAATAATTTAGACTATGTTATCGTAATAGTAAATGTGCATTTGTAAAATAAATATTTTCAGTTTTTCATGTAAGTTAAAGTTTTTTTTTTTTTTTTTTTTTTTTTTTGTAGTTAAGATAATACAAAAAACTAAATTATAATAAAATTTTATATAATTAGTCAGTTCAGATGTTCTAAAAAATCAACTCCCACTAATAATTTATTAAAATATTATAACATTTTTGGTTATTTTAGAAAGTGAAATAAATAAACATAAAAAATAACAGAAACTTTCGTTTATATATATATATATATATATATATACCGGGTGTTCCAAAAATAACCGGTTGATTTTAAAATTCAATTCTATAACAGCAATGGAGTGACGATGCAGCAAAAATTTCAAAATTTAACAGTGTTGGGGAAGATATTTTGCTACACTGATAAAAATTTGACTCTTTTGCCGCATCGTCACTCCACCGATTTTATGGAAAACGATTACTTTACCATATAATGGAGTATTCTCATGGGTCAAAAGAATGATATTCTATAAAAGCGGGGGAGTGACGATGCAGCAAAAGGGTCAATTTTTTTTACAGTGTACAATCTTGCTTTTAGGACCCGATTCTGAACTCTTTCCATATGATTTCAATAGAATGTGTTATTGTCATGGAAATAAGATATTATTCCATAGAAAAATACGCTGTTCGGAATTGGGCATGAATATAACAAGCGGAATTCGAGTTTGAAGGCTATTTTACGTTTATGAGTATTTATAGGAATTTTATCAAACCCATTTAGAAATTTAGTTAAAATTTTCAAAATTTTAGTTTGGAATGGAATTTTAAACTAAATTATAAAATTCCTAATTTTTCTATTGGAATTTTTTAAAAATTAGTTAAAAGATCTAAAATTTCTTAGAATATCAGAAAAGCTATAAAAATTTTTAACAAACAAACAAAAAAAATCTCTTTACCTAAATTTAAAATAGGATACATAAAATATTTTTTAAATAATGCCTTAAAAAGTAATTTAATCCGGGATTTAAAAAAAACTTCATAAATGCAAAATCCCCTCCAAACTTGAATATTGATTGCGAAATTTATGCCCACTTCTCAAAGCTGTATTCCACTATCGAAGAATCTGCACGCTCCATGAGAATGCTCCATTATATGGTAAAGTAATCGTTTTCTATAAAAGCGGTGGAGTGATGATGCAGCAAAAGAGTCAAATTTTTAACAGCGTGTTATTTCCATGATAATTACGCATTTTATTTGTTTTATTTGAATAACATGCATCTAACTTTTGTTCTCGACATGAAAGTCTGCTTATAAGTCATCGTCAATATACAAGGACGAGATAGCACAAGGAAATTTACATCACAAGAGAAATACAACCAGGAGCTCCACACAAAGTGTGTGTGCAATGGAGCCAGCGGGAATCGAACCCACAGCCTCCAGATTAGCAGAGAGGCGTTTTAACCACTCGGCCATGCACTACGCATTCCACTGAAATCTTATCGAAAGAGTTCAGAATCGGGTCCTAAGAGCAAGATTGTAGTAAAATATCTTCACCAACACTGATAAATTGTGAAACCTTTGCTGCATCGTCACTCCATTGCTATTATAGAATATCTTTATTTTGACCAATGAGAATTCTCCATAATACAGTGAAGTAGTCATTTTCTATAAAAGCGGAGGCGTGATGATGCAGAAAAGGTTTCAAATTTTTGAACAGTGTAGATTTAAAATACGATGCATAAAATATTCTTTAAATTATGCCATAAGAAATTATTTTATCCGGGCAAATAGAACTTCATAAATGTAAAATCTCCTGCAAACTCAAATACTGTTTGCGAAATTTATACCCATTTCAGAACGCTATATTCCACTATCGAAGAACCTGTTATTTCCATGGCAAAAATGCATTCCATTGAAATCGAATCGTATCGAATGAGACTCACTCCATATCCTTAATCTCCTTCCTTTGTATCAATGCTGAGGGAGGTCAGTTTCTGCTTCGACTGAGCGCCAATCGCCGTCAGCGCCATCTATTGTTTGAAATCCGAACTAAAATCAAAAATCACGGCGAAAAAACTTGTGACATCATACATAACTCTGCTGCAAAATTTTTTTTAATAGCTGTCACCGTTTTCAAGTTATTGAATTTTAAAATCTACCGGTTATTTTTGGAACACCCGGTATATATATATATATATATATATATATATATATATACATACATATATATAATGAATGCACTTTTTAAATTTTTACTTTCATTGTTAAACTGAAAGTTTGTACTAGTTGAGTTTTGAATTGCAATCAACAGCGTCTTATAAGGACAGTACACATATAGATATAAATAAAGAAGTCTTGCTAATGATTTCAGGAAGTGCTGAAATGTATGATTAATCCATGATTTTTCTTTCTTCTTTTTTTACTGAGGTGGCCGTTTTTTTTTAAATTAAATGTATCTAACGTGCATGCACCAACAACTTTGCTACAAGCATCAGATTGGATTTCCTAGATTCTTCGATCGTGACAGGGGATGGAAATCTCAGGAATTTCAGGCCAATATCAATATATAGAAGGTGACAGGAGCTTTCGCGGAAGGTAGTGCGAAATAGAATAATTTTAAGATGCCTTCTCGGCAACGAATAGAAGTAATCAAATATATAAACCAGCATGAAAAAGGGACGACATCTATTGGAATCAAATAACACAGTCTATTCTTTTTTTATTCTCTTTTTTACCTCCATCCATAAGAAGTCTTCAATCTAGCACTTACAAAACACTAAAAAAAAGAAAAAAAGTTTACCATTGTAATCATTTAAACATGTTGAATATATCGTGCCGGAGTGTATAGGTGCAAGTGACGTATTGAGGTACATATATCAGGCGAACAATTTGGCCCTTCTTTTCATTTCAAAAATTCTTATTGATATCTGAATTACTGATACCTTTGATATGATCTTATTCATACTTTTGGTTGCTTTGAAATAAAATAAATTAATAAACATAAAAAAATGAAAGTAATTTTGATTTTTCATATTTTTTTCGAAAACTAATGCACTTTTAAAAATTTATATTAAGTGTTTATGGTTAAACTGAAAGTTTGTACCAGTTGAGAATTTGATTAATATCAACAGCATCTTTTAGTGGACAGCAGACATCAAAATATAAATAACGAATTTTTCTTAATGATTTCAGGAAGTGCTGGTATCTATGCTTAATACATGATTTTTCTTTCTTCTTTTACACTGTGTAGATAACTAAATAACAAACAAATTTAGCTTTCATGATTAACAAAATAAAAAAATCTTTACACATTTCTGGCTTGAAACAAAATTTTTTCAAGTAAAATAGCAATTCGACGCATTTCTTGTGTTTGGCAAGTTTGCCAGCTTTGTGTTTATTATTATTATTATTATTATTATGGAAAATTTTCGAAAGTTTTCAAAGAATAATTTTTCTTTCGTGTAATCATAAAATGTTTGTTTTAAAAAGAGAAAAGATTGGTACAGAAAATTTTTGACGTGAATGATAAATTTTCAAATGAGAAAAGCAGTCAAAATTTCCCCTTTGTTTTTTTTTATATTGAAGCATCTTTTGCGCCATACAATCCTTTACCATAATGTTTGCTACAGTGTTCAATACAAATCCTATAAGTTTCTTGCATGTAATTAGATTCACCCTGTATATGTTTTGTTGCACCGTTATTTAGAAATAGATTTCAGACGTAAATCTTTTCAAATAAAATTTCATCTTCATACATTGCATATTACATCAAATCAGCCGACATAAAACCCCTACAAGTAAATAAGACAATGTTGGGAATTGTGTACATATAATCCAATTCGTAAAAGATGTTTTGAAATTCCTAGTTTAATAGAACAGAATATCTTATTTTTGCTATCATGTAACATGCCAATATCTTATTTTTGCTATGATGTAGTATGCCAATATCTAAAACTTGGCTATATTGAGAAGATTACATTTTCTATCTGTAACTATTCGATCATCCTTTGAATTGGGAAAAGGAGGGAAATATACAAAATTTTTAAAAAGTATCAATATATATAGTAAAGCACAAATGCCTATATAGGTGGTAGTAAAAAAAATAAGGATATTGAGATTGCATCACAGCGATTCAGATATGCATTATAAAAGCAAGTGTAAAAAAGAGAAAAACCTAAAGCAAGCTAACAACACCGTTGGATCTTTAATTTTTTTTATTTCTATTTCCACCATTATCTGCAACTGTTCATGAGTACAGATAAAATACCAATATATATAGTAAAACAGAAATATCTATATAGGTGGTAGTAAAAAAATTAAGGCTATCATGAGATTACATCAGAGCGATTGAGATGTGCATTATAAAAGCGAGCGTAAAAAAGAGAAAAACCTAAAGCAAACTAACAACACCGTTGAATCTCTAATTTTTTTTTTTCCAGCATTATCTGCAACTGTTCATGAGTAGATAATCAATAGGGCTGCAATACAAATCCTACAATACAGAAAATATAGAATACAAGAGATGGGATGTAAAAATACTGGTGAAAAGGGAAAAACTCTAAAAATGCTTTTTTTACATTTGATTCAAGATTTATCAGTTTGTTTCAGCGAAAGGAGTGTATCTAGACTTTTGAGAGATACATTTGCTTTATTTTATTTTATGCAGTGTATTGTCATAAGACGAAAAATATTGATCGATTGATGATTATGAAATATTAACAGAGTAAGTAGCAATTTAGGACTGAACCATCAGTATTTTTTTAAACGCACTATTAAAAGGAATATGAATAAAATATTAAATGAAAAAAAAAGATGAATGAACATGTATAATGCAATTAAATTATAAATTTAATAAAGGGAAAACATGATTTCTTTCAAAAGTTCATTATTAATGATAAGTGAATTAAACTTTGTATTTTAAATTCTAGTAAAGGCGTTTGTTTAATTTTTGAAACTATTGATAATATTTAAAATAATTCTGTTCAAAAAATATAATAAACATTTCAGTCACTAAGGTTTCATTTACATTAATTACATAATTTGTTTTAAATCTGATTAATTCTAACAAAGTATTTTTTAATTAGTAAAAGGAAGAATACTTCTATTTTCTCACAATTTATTCACGATAAAACAAATTTAAAATGGATTTAAAGGGGTCCGGGAGACAAAAATCGTCAATATTTCTAAAAATATATTTGCATTAAAAACTTTTATTTTTATTTTTCTTATTTTTATTTTTATTAATGAACTTTAAATCATCATAATTGGAAGAGATAATACTGTTTTTATTTTAATTTCTTTTCAAAATCCAGCTTTCAAACAATAGTTTTTTCTCGTGAAAAAGATCACTCTGTTTTTTTCACCATTTCTCGTATTTAAATTGTTATAACACAAAAACCGTCAAAGATAACTGTTTCAAACTTGGGATATGTATTTTTTAATTTCTTTATTTTGACTACTATTAAAAAAAACCATATTTTTAAAAATATGATTATATTTTAGTTGCATCATTTTTTAGACACTCTCGCCTTAAATATTTTTAATTTTTATTTAATTTAATATTTTTTTAAATGCTGAATCAAAATGCTGAAAAAACGAATTTCTACCGGTAATATTTTTAGTTAGAACGAATTTTAATTAGCGGATTTTTTATTTTAGTTTTAACTAGTTATAAAATTTTAATTTTAGCAGTTGTGAATTTTTTTTATTTTATGATTTTGCTTAAAAATAATAGAGTTAATCTTTACAAAAAAATTTCAAAAGTATAACTCAGTAAATAAAAATAATATTGCCTAGTTAAACTGATGGCATTGAGCTCACAGGCTACGCATACTAATTGTACATTACACCCTTGTATTTTCAAGGATTAATTCCGTTCGTAAAAAAATAAGAAGGGGAAAGAGCTCTCCCCTTTTCCCCTTTTTATACTTAATCATTGAACCTCCTAAACTGACAAGGGCTTTATCATATAAAAAATTTTTATTCAAAATTCACAGCAAATCGGATAACTCTTAATAAAACCCATTTAGCATTTATATAGTTTAAGAGGAGTTACCCCCTCTTTTATACATAACCATTAAACTTCCAAAACTATTCAGAGATTTGAACGAAATCTGACAATTCTGCTTGAATAACCCATTTATATAAATTAAGGGGAGGGGCATTAGGACCTCCGTTCCCCCTGTTTATACTTATTCAATGAACACCTAATAACAGTCACGGAATCGCCTTATCAGAATGATCCTACATCTAAATTTTGAATGAATGCTGTTAATTCTGCATGAAAATCCCGTTTATATCAATTAATGGGAGGAGTATGAGCCCCCCGTTCCCCCTCTTATACATATCGAATGAACTCCAAAAACTAATCAGGGAAGCGCCTTATCAGGATATACAAAATTTTAAGTGGATCCGATATTTTTATCATGAGTTATCGCGTTACGCACGTACGAACGTACATACAGAACGGGCGGGCACATAAACTCTCAGGCTATGATAGCCTGTGAGCTACAAAGTATTTAAACGTGTTTCCCGGACTCCCTTAATCAATAAAGTCATGAAAATAAACACAATATTTCACATTGATTTTATATATAATAATAATAATAATAATAATAATAATAATAATACGAATTTTAAAAAGTTCACAGTTTTACTTAAAAGGGGACTGCTATAATAAAAGTGGTATCTCAAGTTAAAAATACATGAAATGAATTCAGAAAAGTGTCATAAATTAACTCATTTGGATTTCACAAAAACACTTCAGAAAAACATTTTTCACAAAAACATTTTCACAAAAACATTTTCAGAGATCTACTTTTTATTAAACGGCTTCAAAAATTATGATCCGTTTAATCTTCCTTTTTTTTCTCTTATTCTAAACTACATTATATATTTAATAAATCCTAATTCGAATGAATCTAATTCCAAAACTATTTTGTGGATTTCTCCCATAAATATGTATGCAGTGTTATTTAAAGTTATCTTAATTGTATATTAAGTATAGTTATAAATAATTAACTTCTGTTTATATCTAGTAAATTATTTTTTTCAATAATGAAGATTACAGCATTTAATTTTTGTTGTTTAACAAAACTAAAAATAATGCACAATATCTAAATGTTGATTTTTCATAAAAATTAATGAAAAATTAAATAAATCTAAAAGTAATACATTTTCAACATATTAAAACTCTTTTAAAACATTACAAATAATTAAATTCTGTTTATATCTAGTAAAGTATCTGTTTTCAATAACCAAGTTTACAGCGACTTAACATTTGTTGTTCGCTAAAAATAAAAGTATTACGGTGTAATTTGATTACAATTTTTCAGGCAAATTATGGGATATAAATTAAATCTAAAAAAAAATTACAGATTAAAACTTTTTTAAAACATTAAAAATAATTATAAACAATAAATAAGAAAGAACAATAAATATAATATTTTCTTGTTTTAAGTTATATAAACATTTTAGGTGCGTTCGTAATTATGTAAATACGCATTACATATTGTCTTCGTTCAATCCTTCCGACTGTCCGTTCGTCGGAGCACAAAACTACCCCAAAAAACGCAAAAAACTACACAGCTGAAATAATTGAAATTTAAAATACATAAGGATTATATAATTTTGTCGAGTCATTTCAAATTTTATGAAAATCATATGTATTCTAATTATATAAACAATGAAATTATTCCATTACTTTACGGTCAGTGGGTAAAAATAGTTTCATGTGCATTTTATTGATGTTACACTCTTTCGAACATAATACAATTCATATGAATCTATGAATTATGTACTTAAATATACTTTCTGTGCAATCAGTAGTGCAAATAATTATTTTTTATTAATATAAGCTGTCAAACAAAAGAATTCTATTGCATATTTGATTAAGGGGGAACATTTTTGGGGTGTTTTTTAATTATATAAAATTATATGTTGCTGAGGTTTACTACAATTTGATTCCTGTATAATTGAAAACGTTTAATATTTAAAGGGACACATGAAATATTTCGGATACTGTGTTTTAAAAACGTTTTTATAGTAAGAACGTCTCATTAACTACGTCTGATTAACACTTCATTAACTATGTCTGATGTGCAATTTCCAACTAAACAAATTGAAATGTAAATATCCTGAGACATAAATGCAATCATAATACGTTAGATTTTGTATAAAATCAATGCTCGTAAAATTTCTGAAGATATTCCATAAATAAGAAAGAAAATACCATTATGGAAGTAGTGGAAAATTATTTCCATAGTGGAAAAAAGGGGCTTTTACTTGTCTGTTTTATTAGAATGCGATATCACTGTTTTAAATATCCAATATATGTAACTTACACATATCTACAGCTTTGTTACATTCTGAAAATCACACATTCTAAATGTATCTATCGACAGATGCTTCGAATAGGGGAAAGGATAGCAATCTTTTGAACTTCCAGCATACATAAATTTTTAGTATCGAAGAAGTCTGTAAAGAAGGTAGTGGAAAATGGAATATTTTAGAGATACCATAACGGTGATGCAGATAAATATTCTGATGAATAGTGAAGTGTAAAAAAAATCCTAATACCCTACAAATAACACCTCAAGTTTTCATTTTATTTTAAGAATGAAAGCTCTCATGAATCAATAATCAATAAGTTCGCAATTTCATTAACAAAAGGCAGAAAATAAGATCAAAGATGATAAATCGTGATACAAATAATGATCTGTACATATACTGTTTTTATATTTGTGGGATATACTGTCGCATGTGGGCTACACTCTCTGTTGCACTTGAATTGGACTGTATTTCCCTCCGCCACTCATTTACCGGAACTCTGCGTCGAGATTAAATAAGAAACGGGAAGTTTCGAAGCTGTGTGACGAGGAATGGAGAGAAGAAATAAAATAGAATGTTTTGAACGACGGCAAACGATGTTGATTAAAAACTAAAGTGATGATTCCGACGATAAAAAGCAAAAATTTAAGACGATTCTTTTAAGAAGTATAAAATATTTACGACGAATTGATGTTTGATAAAGAATGTTGTGAATAACCACCAAGAGCGATTTGATGTTTTATTTTTTATTTGTTTGTTTTTTGTTCTGTTCGTCAGATAATAAATGTATGTGTCTGTCGGAGAATGGTTTTTATTTACAGTAAGGACTCGTCCATCCTATATATTTGTCTCAAGATCTGTACATCTGTTTTTAGCAAACATACGATTGGTAACGTATGTTTGGTAAACGTTTGTTTTACATATTACATCGTTCTAATATTCAATACACATAAATAAGAAAATGAATTAAGAGGTTTAAAAATTACTATTATAAAAAAAAGTAGTTCATTTTAAAACCTACACGCATTTTTATTGTAAGAAATTTATTAAGATTACATCACATTTAGTTTAACAGAATTGTTTAATTTGTAAAGTCACTTCTTAAATTATGTTATTTTATTTTTTATTCAAGTTGCAAGAAAATTTCTATTTTGAAAATATTTAACGAAAGGATGTTGTAGCAGTAAATATAGTTTTTTTTTTTTGCATTCTATTTGATTCTGTTTAGTTTTGACGAAAAAAAAAAAAACTGGATTATTAATGAATTAGGTCTAGTTTTTCCCAAGATTAATACATGCGTTTTCACACAATTTGTTGGATAAAGAATGATACTAGCTGTCAAAAATTTTCATCATATTAAACACCTTCTAACATTTAAGTACTTTTTATTACATTTGATTAAAATCAATTGATAATATTTGTTTTTTGTTGAAAATTAGTAATTTATAAGTCCCGTAAGAGGGCGTCGTGAACTCCCTTTGGTTGAAATGTGAAGTGAACTGAGTAGATAAAATGTTGTTGAAGAGAGTGTGTGAAAAGAATGGCGACCAAAGTGCTCGCTACTTATAGTTTGTGAATAGAATATCGACCAGAGTGTTCGCTAATTTTAAAGTGTTATTAAAGATATATTTGAAGATACAGTCCAAAAGTTTTATTATTTTTAAATTGTGTTTTAGTGTGCTTTAATTTGTATTCATATACATTTTTTATGGTCCTAGCAATCCGAAGAATTGAACGACCTATGGACAAATAAAACTTACTAATTTAATTTCAATATGATTTTAATTTCGGATAATAATACTGCTATTACCCTTGGATAAGATGAGGAGGGTAAGTTTTACATATTTATTACTTGAATATAAATTGTATTTCTTTTGAAAATATTTATTAAGATGGAATCTATATTAAAAGAGAAAAAGATATTAAAATCTAATGTAACCAAGGCAACGAACGAAATCGCAAGTAAAGATAGTTTAGATAAGTTTGAATTAGAGCTTTACGAGAAAAAATCGTTTGCTTTTGAAAAAGAATTTATAGAGATATTTAAGAAAAATTTTCAACTTTGTGACGATAAAGATGTAGATAAATATATTGTTGAACAACAATGTATTCAAGAAAATATAGATAAAATATATTAAATTGTAAAAAGAAAGTTAAGTGAATTAGCTCCAGTTTTAACGAAGTGTGATGTAAATACGAAAAGTGAAGTAAATGTTAGCGAATCAATCCGCTTACCTAAATTAAATCTTCCAACATTTAGTGGACAATTGCATGAGTGGCTATCTTTTAGAGATATTTTTATTTCTAGTATTCATAATAATTCGTGTTTATCAGCGTCACAAAAACTGTCCTATTTAAAATTATCGTTGCATGCTGATCCTTTAAGGATCATACAGTCTATTCCAATTACTGATGCTAATTATGAAATAGCATGGAATCTTTTAGAAGATCGATTTTCGAATAAACGAGATCAAGTATTTGCGCATTTGAAGCGTTTTATGTCCCTTCCTTCCATACAAACTGAAAATCCGTCCTCTATATTAAAATTAGTGGATAACGTAACTGAATGTATTAGATCATTAGAAGTTCTCGAACAAAAAATAGAGGGATTTTCAGACACTATATTTGTATATATGGTAATACAAAAGTTAGATTCTTCGTGTAAGCTTTGGTGGGAAAGAGAATCCAAAAAAGATGAAATACCGAAAATAACAGAATTGATTTCCTTTTTAAAAAATCATGCTCGGACTTTACAAGCTTCTAAAACAACCAGTAACACATTTAGTCAAAAAAGGCAAGCTAAAGAAATAACGGCATCATTTTATACAAGTGCGAAAAATTCTAAGTGTATTTGCTGCAAAAATGGTTCACATTCATTATTTAAATGCAATGTATTTCAGAAAATGCCTGTTAATGACCGCATTGATTTTATTAAAAGAAACAAAATATGTTTTAATTGTTTATCAAGTTCAAACCATTCTGCGAGAAATTGTACATCTAATTATACATGTACGTTTTGCGGCAGACATCATTCGTCTCTTCTTCATATGCAAAGGGATAAAATAGATAGTTCTACGTCAGTGAAACTCAATCAACAATCATCAGGAGGGTTAAACGAAATTGCGAATCCATCTGTTGCCAACCAAGATAAGACATACAGCTTAAATCCAGAAGCTTTGAGCTTTGAAAGTAGGAATAATAATTTCGCAGGAACTTCTGTAAATAATTTAAGCCAAAAGAGAAAAACCACGATTTTATCTACTGCTTTAATTTATATTGAAAATGGTTCAGGTGAATTTATACCTGCGCGTGCATTAATAGACGTCGGCTCAAATAACTCATATATTTGTGATAATTTTGCAAAATTATTAGGATTTAGAAAAGAAAAAATTAATTTTTCTGTTTCATGTTTGAATAATTCTAAGATTAATATCAAATGGAAAATTAGATCCACTATTTCGAATAAGGCTGATTATAAGAGAACAATAGATTTTTTGATTGTTCCAAAGATAACAAACCTTATACCAGGGCATTATTTTAATTTTCCATTTGCCGAGCTGCCTCAAGAAGTGAAATTGGCCGATCCAAATTTTAATGAACCTAACAAAATAGATGTTCTCCTAGGAACTGAGTGTTTCTACGAATTATTACAAAATGGTCAAGTCCGCTTAAGAAATTCTGATGTCATTTTACAGAATACCGTATTTGGTTATGTAGTGGGAGGTTGTATTTCTAATTCGAATACTGGTAATATGACAAATTTAGCTACAAATGGATCAAATTTAGATGCCCTTACTCAAACATACAAGGGCATTCAAGGCATTCAGCCATTTGCAGGTACATTTCCTCCTGTTGTTATCCAACTGCCTCAAGGTTGACCTGGTAAACAACTTGAAGGGCTTGAAGGAGCTAATCTCTTCATTTATCATTTACCTCAAGAGTTTACAGATTCTGATTTAGCTCAGACATTCGCCCCATTTGGGAATGTTATATCTGCAAAAGTGTTTATCGATAAACAGACAAACCTCAGCAAATGTTTTGGTTTTGTTAGCTATGATAACCCTAACAATGCCCAGGCTGCAATTCAGTCTATGAATGGTTTTCAGATTGGAATGAAAAGACTGAAAGTTCAGCTGAAGCGTTCTAAGAATGCTTGCAAGCCATACTAAATGCATATAACCGAGCTTACACGCAGTTTTCCTACTAAGAAAGTGTGTATATTTGAAAATTTTTATCCTGTCATTATTCTGTGTTTACAAATGTGTTGAAATATGTATTTATGTTTGAAAAAAAGTTATTATCATTATTGCTGTCCTGAAACATCCATGATTCGGAAAAGTTTTGTTTAAAAAAAAAACTAATCTATGTTTTCATGTTTTCATAAGTGTTGTGTCCATAGATTTTGCGCACATAAAATATTTTGCACACGGTGGGGAACATTGCTTTTAAACCGAGTTACTGACTTGTATAATGTTTTAAAATCAAAAGGGAATTGTTGTATCATGTTTGTTAGGATTTTGTAGCAAAAATGTTGATTGTGCTTATTAGTCTGCAATTTGTGACCCCTGATCATGGATACTTCAAGGACTAAATTTATATTACTAGTGATCTGTAATTGTATGAACAACCCAAATTAGATATATTTTATTTTATAAATGCTTGTGAGCTGTGTACAAATTATATGCTGTTGATAAATATCGAGATGTTGTACGATTCATATATATCTTGCTGTAATTTTTTTGTTAGTTGTTTAAAAAGTTTTTAAAAATAATCGTGAAAGGTCTCGTAAAATTGTGTGCAATATTTATTAACTGTGAAAGTTTTCTCCTGCTGGTGGTCTTAGTTAAGGTTTATATTGTTAAAAGTTTCAAAATGTTTAATTTTTTCCTCTTTTGTTTAAGAGTACAAAAGTGCCCAATTGAAATTTTTATCTATCTATAGTTTTCATATTGAATTATATATATATATTTTTTTAACTGTAGATTTTTATATCTATAAAATTGAATTTCAATACTTTGCAAGTCCCTACTTATTTTATTATATTCTGGTTTATAGTTATGTAAATTTTTGAACTAATTAAGTTAGTACATATATGTTGTATGGTAAGTTTGGTTGCTTTGTTAATTTGTGTGCAGTATTATTTTATCTTTTATGTAGTCTCATTGCTACTGTTGATTTTAGGATCACCAGAGTTTGGTGTATCTTTGTTTGAAGCATTTTTATTTTTCCTTGGGCTTTATTGGTACATGTAAAGATATTTAGTTTTAGCACACATTATAGCATTGTTTTTATTTTATGTGAAAAACAGTTTGTATTCATACTCTCGTCCAGTTGTACAGTTTCTAAATCATGCAAAATTAACAAAAAACAAATTAGGATTGACTACTCACTGCTAAATCCGACCGATGTTTTTTGGTACCAGAGGTAATTTTAAGGAAAGTATTGTGAACTGTCTTTCATTTTTTTTTCTGTGTAGAGTTATATCATTTAAAAAAAAATGGTTGATAGATAACTAATTGTAACCCAGTATTATTGATACTGCTCCATATGACCTCGATGTTTTAAGATTGTGGACTGAATTCTAGTCCAAGTTTGTCTTTTTATTGTCTTTCTTTAAGAGGAACCAAAGAAAAAAATTTGTAAAGCATGTATTTATTAAAACGTCTGCCTTAAGATGTTTGGCACTAAAAAAAATAGCTGGTATTTTTATAATTAGCAAATTAGTTTATATATAATTGTAATTTTTTTCAATTGTATTGGAGTTGTTAACCATTTTTCTTGAACTGGCCAGCAAAAAAGTTTTGGAGGGCAGCTTCAGTATTATTGTTGAGAAATTTTGAATAATAGCTTTAAATTTATTCTATTTACGTAACATTTAATTTACATAGCTAACGTATAAATTTATTTTTGGCTTGATGTTTTGATGTTGATGATGATAATTGATGTTTTTCAAATTGGTGATTATGGGGGCTAAATTATGAAAAACAATGTAAGGTAATGTGAAATTATATAGTAGTATGAAGGGTAAAAAAAAAAAAAGAAAATTTAAGATTACGAATAATGGTATTGGTAAAAGAAGATTTTTTGTCTGTATGCAAATGGGCGTTAGGCCGCATTAGTGAGATTTAACACAGGATTGAATGGCAAGGTTCGGGTAGTCAAGGTTCGCACTAAATCTGGCGATTTAAAGCGCCCAATTACAAAAATAGCTGTTCGCCTTATTGATAACAAAAAAAATTGTTATTGAAATATTGTAAATTTTGTATTTTTTGTGTTATATTTTGTATATATTTGTTTGCTGTGTCATTTTCTGTAACTGTATTTTATAAATTTATTTGATTGTAAAATATTGAAATTTGCATTTCAATCCGGGGGAGAATGTTTATTGTTGAAAATTAGTAATTTATAAGTCCCGTAAGAGGGCGTCGTGAACTACCTTTGGTTGAAATGTGAAGTGAACTGAGTAGATAAAATGTTGTTGAAGAGAGTGTGTGAAAAGAATGGCGACCAAAGTGCTCGCTACTTATAGTTTGTGAATAGAATGGCTACCAGAGTGTTCGCTAATTTTAAAGTGTTATTAAAGATATATTTGAAGATACAGTCCAAAAGTTTTATTATTTTTAAAATGTGTTTTAGTGTGCTTTAATTAGTATTCATATACAATATTCTTAAACCTTACGAATGTCTTCATATATTTTAGAAAGATTTATACTTACATGTATATGCATATATTTAAATCCAATACACATACCTTCCTATCTTAGCATTTTTTACAAAACGTCTAAAAAATTTAAATAAATAAGATAGATAAAATTATGAATAGGGACGCACCATATTAAAAAAAGCTGTTTTTAGTTTGTTAGAATTGAATGTGATATATCATTTTAAATCTCCAATATACGTAACTTATCTACAACTTCGTTACACTCAGATTATTACATTTCCAAGAGGTGTGTTTTCTTAGATTTGTCGATCGGGAAAAGAATGAAAACTTTAGGAATTTCCAGCAAATATCAATATATAGGGTTAGATAGGAATTTATGTAAGGATGGTAGTCAGAACGGAATAATCTCAAGGTGCTTTCATGGAAATGCATAGGAGTATTGTGATATATAGATAAATGTAAAAAGGGAAATATCTAATGCAAATCGAATAACACCGTTCTCTTTTTTTATTTGTTTTGAACTTTTTCACAAACCGTTTAGGAGGGGATAATCAATAAGTCTTGAGTACAATTCTTAGCAAAGAGAGGATTAAAGATATAGTTTGAAAATCTCTATAAAAGTGAATATTTTTTTATAAAGATTTCATACGTACATGTATATCCATATATTCAAATTTATTGCTCCTATCTTAGATCTTAGCACTTTTTGTAAAACAAATGAAAAATCTAAATAATCAAGATATAAGATACAATTATTAATAGTAATGTACCATAGTGGAAAGGGTGTTTTTAGTTTTATTAGAATAGAATGTGATACAGCATTTTAAATCTCCAATATATGTAACTTATCTACAATCTTCTTACTCTCAGATTATCATATTTCTTACGGGTGTTTATTCTCAGATGTGTCGACAGAGAAAAAAGATAGAAATCTTTATCATTTCCAGCAAATACCAATATATAGGATCAGATTGGAATTTATATAAGAAAGGTAGTCAGAACGGAATAATTTTAAGATGCTTTCACGGAGAAGCAAGGAAATATACTGATATATAGCTAAATGTGAAAAGAGAGATGCCTAATGAAAATCGAATAACATCGTTCACTTTTTTATATGTTTCCATCTCTTTCAGAAGCCGTCCTATAGGAGATAATCAAAAACTAAATTATTAGACTAAATTATAATAAACTAAATAATTAGAAAAGACTGGATAAAAGATGAAGCTTGGAAATCCTGATAAAAACGACGAATTTCTGTAAAAATACTGATTTTACATTTGGTAGAGGATCTACATATTTTTATCTGTTCAAAATGTCAAAAGCCTGAGATTTATTTGGATATTCTTTAAATGGATTTTAGAATTGTTCATAATAATTTAAAATAGCATACATATTAATATTTTTAATTAAACAATACCACTGAAACGAAGTTTATTTTATAAATAAAATTTATCCTTTATTAAAAACTTTGTACAAATGTCTACAAATAAATTTGTATTAAAACAAAGCATGAAATAGAATGTACCCAGGGATGGAATTTCCGAGATTCTGCACACCAGTATTTTTTTAGAGAAGATGTTGTTCTGACATAATGCAAAAATATTCTGATTAACTGAAATAATATTTTCTCGAACAAAATATTCGTGTGAAAAAACACGAAAATACCATCCAGTAATGCAACATGATATGGTCTTTTTCATTAAATACATGCATTCTACTTAATTTTAAACGGATCCTGTCATTCCTTTCTTATCACTCACTATGCTGATATATCATTTCTTTAAACCCCTTGCAAAAGAGTTATGTTGCCTACAATAATGATAAATCTGTTTTTTCTTCATCGTCATTCTGATATTGTTGGACAACAAGGGTATTTCGGGTGCTAAAAAAATCTGACTAACAGATAAGACAACTGTGATTTGTAACAAATTATTACCGAGAAATTTTAGAGTTGAATTTTAGAGTATTGAATATGAATGGTTACAAACGTGCGTCATTAGTTTTTTATAGTTGTTTAAACTGTCACACTAATTCGACTGTCATTGAGACATCCATGATGATGTGTTCTTCATCAAACTAAAGTTCAATTTCAGCTAAAACACTACATTCCTTGAGGAATAAAATTGTGTACACCTCTAAGTTTTCGTGAGCTTCTGAGTTTTCGGGAACAATGTCACAGTAACTAATGAACAAAGATTTTTTTTTCTTCACATTTTGGCGACTCTATTTTGTTCTTAGGCCCAATTTGCCAATGCGGTGCCTAAGATGTAGCGAAAACTGTTTCAAATGGAAAATACAATATATAAATTTTCTTTATTTTACAATATATTTCAAGCCTCTTTTCTAAATGATTTGAAAAAAATCAAATAAAAGTAACAACCAATAGACCATTTATTATCTTAATGATTTTCTATTATACTTTATTGTATTTGAACATTTATAAATTTTCTGTACTTATACATTATCATTTGATGTACTTGAACTAAAAAAAAACGAAAGGTGTATATGTAATTTTTTGACAAAAATGTCATGAAAAATTCATTAGTATGTAAAGAAATTTAATTGAAATTGTGCATGTGCGCTATTTTTCTAACAACATTACTACATTATTATTATTGTTCGTATCATTATTAGCTTTGTGATTCAGGTAATTTAATATTCATTAATGACTCATACAAAAATGTTGAAAAACTTAAATGTTTTTTATAATAAATATGTAGTACAATATCTTTATTAGGTTGATTCCATTTGAAAAAGTACATTATATATAATATACATTTAGAAAAAAAAATATCAAAAAATGAACAAAACGGGCTTGAAAGAATTTTTTCTCACATATTGTTTTTATATTGACTTATTTTACACATCTGGCTTACATTGATTATCATGTTTTTCTTATATTGAATATAAAAATGGCTTAGACAATAATACTAGCTGTCAAAAATTTTCAGCATTTTAAATATTTTCTAACAATTAAGTAGTTTTTAAAATGTACGATTAAAATCAATTGATAAATATTTTAAGTCTTTCTAAATTCCTCATATTTTTTATAAAAATTTCAAAAGTACATTTATCTCCTTACACTTAAATTCATTGCCCATACCTTATATTTTAGTAATTTTTATAAAACGTCTGAAAAATCGAAATAAATAAGATAGAAGATCAAATTATGAATAGGGATGTACCATATTGGAAATGATGTTTTTAATTTTATGAGAAAAGAACGCGACATATCACTTTAAATCTCTAATATATGCAACTTATCTACAACTTTGTTACAATCAGATTATTACATTTCTTAAAGGTGTCTATTCTCAGATGCGTCGATTGGGATCATAAAAATCTTTGGTATTTCAAGCAAATATCAATATATAGAATCAGATAGGAATTTATATAAAGAATGTAGTCGGAACGGAATATTTTTAAGATGCTTTCACGGTGATGCTTGGAAGAATTCTGATATACAGCTAAATGTAAAAAGGGAGATTCTTATACAAATCGAATAACACCGTTCCCTTTTTTTATTTGTTTTTCATCTCTTTCGGAAACCGTTCAGGAGGGGATAGTCAATAAGACTTGTATCCCATTCTTAGAAAATGCAGAATAAGTGAGAAAGTTTGAAAATACTGATGAAAACGAAGAATTTCTGTAAAAATAGTTATTATAAATTTGGTTGTTGAACTTCATATTTTTATCTGTTCAAGATATAAAAAACGTCAGATCTAGTTAGTAATATTTTAGAATAGTTCTTTATAATTGTTCATATTATTAAATAGCATTAGCTATAATAGTATTAATTAAACAGTAGTATTGAAATGAAGTTTATTATACAAATAAAATCTTTTCTTTATTAACAAATTTCTATAAATGTCTGTATTTAAGAATGTAGATTTTTGTATTAAAACCCTGTACAACAGAGACTGTGGCATGGATTGATATTTGCAAGTTTCTTAGCACAAGTATTTTTAGAGTATTTTCTCACCCTGTATAGCTAAATGCGCTAAATGTCTAATACAAATCGAATAACACCGTTCTCTTTTTTTATTGGTTTCCATCTCATTCAAAAATCGTTCAGGAAAGGATAATCAAAAAGACTTGAATCCATTTATTAGAAAAGACAGAATTAAAGATGAAGTTTCATAATACTGGTAAAAACGAAGAATTTCTGTGAAAAATACTGATTTTAAATTTGGTTGAGGATCTTCATATTTTTATCTGTTGAAGATGTAAAAAAGTCGGAGCTGTGTCGATACTCTTAAACAGGATTTTAGAATTATTCATAATAGTTTTAATATAAATAATATAAATGATAATAGCATTAATTAAGCAGTAATATTAAAACAAAATTTAATATATAAATAATATCGATTCTTTATTTACAAAAAAAAAATTAACTGTTTGCAAAGAAGTTCCTGTTAAAATATTACATTACATGGTATGCAGCCAGCGATAAGATTTCCGCATTTTTGCGCATCACAAAATGTTTTTCTGTTAAAATTCAAAAATATTCTTTTAACTGAAATAACGTCTTCTCTAACAAAATACTGGTGTATAAAAACGCGGAAATCTCATCAATGAATGCATTTTTTTGTATATTCAAATACTATATTCCTCATATTTCATTTGAAACACTTACCATGCAGATGCACAATTTCTTTACACACCTTAGGGAAAAAATGTATAGCCTGCATGCATCGTTGCTTTACAACATAACAACACAGCATAACATAACACAGCGCCACAACATAACAGCGTTTTCACACGACGTATTCTATTAAGAATGATAATAGCATTGAAATATTTTTATTACTTTAAACATCTCGTAACAATTAAGTAATTTTTATTATACAGATGAAAATCGCTTAATAATGTTTTTATGCCTTACAAAGTTCCTCATATATTTTATAAAATTTTCATACCTACATGTATCTCTATATAAATGAATTCATTGCTCATACCTTAGAACTTAGCAATTTTTACAAAACGTCTAAAAAATCTAAATAAATAAAATAGAAGATCAAATTATGAATAGGGATGTACTATATTTGAAAGGGTGTTTTTATTTTTATTAGAACAGCATGCGACTTATCATTTTAAATCTCCAATATACCTAAAATATCTACATCTTTGTTATATTAAGATTATTACATTTCTTGAAGGTGTCTATTCACAGATGACTCGATCGAGAAAAAGGATAGAAATTTTTGGTATTTCTAGCAAATATCAATATATAGGATCTGATTGGAATTTATACAACGAAGGTAGAACAAACGGAATAAGTTTGAAAAGCTTTCACGGCGATACATGGAAGTATTCTGATATATATTTAAACGTAAAATAGTAGGTGTCTAATACAAATCGAAGAACACCATTCTCTTTTTTTATTGGCTTCCATCTCTTTCAGGAACCGTTCAGGAGGGGATAATCAAAACTACTTGAATTCAATTCTTTGAAAAGACAGGATAAAAGATGAAATTTAAAAATATCAATAAATGACAAGAGTTTCTGTAAAAATACTGATTTTAAATTTGTTTGAGGATTTTCATATTTTTATCTGTTTAAGATGTAAAAAACGTCAGATTTATTTAGAAATTTTTAAAATAGATTTTTTAATTATTCAAAATAGTTTTAAATAGTATAAGTGATAATAGTACTAATTAAGCAATATTATTTAAAATAATATCGTTCTATAAATGGAATCTATTCTTCATTAAAAATTATTTTCTACAAGAGTTTGCAAAAAAGCTCCTACGGAAGACAGTAAATTCAGCCAAGGATAAGATTTCAGTGTTTCTGTGTTTCACAAATTGTTGGTCTGATGAAATGCAAAAATATTCCTATTAACTCGAGTAACTTTTTCGCCATCAAAATAATAAAATAACAGTATAATATGTTTTTGATATTAAAATACATATATTCATGACATTTCTTTTGAAAACTTACTATGCTGATGCATTATTTCTTTAACTCCCTTGCAAAAAAATTATCCTGCCTGTATGCATCTTTGTTTCACATGGTAAATGCATGATTTTGCACACTATTTATTCGATAAAGATTGATACTTGCTGCTAAATATTTTCATCATTTTAAACACATTCCAAAAATTAAATAGTTTTTTTTTATTATACACGATTTAAATTGATTGATAATGTTTTTATGCCTTTTCATGTTCCTTATATTTTATTTGAAGAATTCGTACATACATGTAATCTCTCTATACTTAAATTCATTACTCATGCCTTAGATGTTAGCAATTTTTATGAAATGTCTGAAAAATCCATGTATATAAGTTAAAAGATGAAATTATGAATAGGGATGCACCATATTGAAAGGGTGTTTTTAGTTTTATCAGAATAAAATGCGATATATCATTTTAAATCTCCATTGTATGCAACATATCTACAACTTTTTTTACACTCAGATTATAACATTTCTGTGAGGTGTCTATTATTATATGCCTCGATCGAGAAAAAGGATAGAAATCTTTGGTATTTCCAGCAAATATTGATATATAGGATCAGATTGGAATTTGTATGAGGAAGGTAGTCAGAACGGAATAAATTTAAGATGCTTTCACGGCGATGCATAGAAGTATTCTGATATATAGCAAAATGTGAAAAGGTAGATGTCTAATACAGATTGAATAACACCGCTTTCTTTTTTATTTATTTTAGCCTCTTTCAGAAATCGTTCAGGAGAGGATAATCAATAAGACTTTAATCTAATTCTTAGAAAAGACAGGATAAAAGATGAAGTTTGGAAATCCTCATAAAAACCCTGAAATTCCGTAAAAATACTGATTTGTAATTTGTTGAGGATCTACAAGTTTTTATCTTATCAAGATGTCAAAAACATGATTTATTTAGCGTTATTTTGTAGTATTATTCATATTATTTATAGTTTATAGTATTATAGTATTATTATATAGTTTTATTCTAAGATATTTATATAGATTTTAGAATTTTTCATAATAATTTTAAATACGATAATATTTTAATTAAAAATATTACTGATATGAAATTTATTGTATAAATAAAATATATTCTTAAGTAACGATTTTCTACAAATGTCTTCAAATAAATTTGTATTAAAACAATGCATGAAGTGGAATGTATCTAAGGATGATATTTTCGCGATTCTGTACACCAAATTTTTTAGAGAAGATGTTGTTCTGGTAAAATGCAAAAATATTCCGAATAACTGAAATAACATATTGTCTAACAAAATACTTGTGTGCAAAAACACGAAAATATCATCCCGAAATGCAATATAATATGTTTTTTTTTTTTTTTTTTTTTACATTTAAGTACATGTATTCTATTTGATTTTAAATGGATCATGTCATTCCTTTCTTATGACTCACTATGCTGATATATCATTTCTTCAAACCCCTTACAAAATAGTTATGCAGCCTACAATAATGATAAATCTGTTTTTTCTTCATCGTTATTCTGATGTTGTTGGACAGCAAGTGCATTTCAGGTGCTAAAAAAATCTTACTAACAGATAAGACAACTTGGGTTGTAAACAAATCATTATCGATAAAAGGTTAGAAGGAATGGTGACATCCGTGTCTTTAAAAATATGCATTAAAATATTTAATTGCTATAAAGGACGTCAAATACTAATAAAAACTTTAAAAGATCGTAATAATTTTTACATGTTTCGATTGAATTTACTCAATCATCATCAGAAAAAGAAAATACAAATAAACACAAAGATGGAAAATGACAATAAACTAGTAGTTTAATGAAAAAATGATGATGGAAAATGACAATAGTTTTTTGTCATTTTTCATCTTTGTGTTTATTTGTATTTTATTTTTCTGATGATGATTGAGTAAATTCAATTGAAACATGTAAAAATTATTAAGATCTTTTAATGTTTTTATTAGTATTTGACGTCCTTTATAGCAATTAAATATTTTAATGCATATTTTTTAAATGTTTTTAATGGACGTATAAGAAAACTTCTATTTATAATTAATGTCCGTGTCTTTAGTTTTTATAGCTGTTTCAACTAATCCGTCCGGCATTGATACATCCATTATGATTTGGTCATCGTACCCTTTATCAAACTGAATTCGAATTTCAGCTAAAACATTACATTTCTTGAGGAGTAAAAATTGTGCACGCTTCTAAATTTCGGTGAAACAATGTCACAATAACCAATGAACAGAGAATTTTCTTTATTTAAATTGTGGTGCCTATATTTTGTTCATAACTCCAATTCGTCAATGCGGCGCCGAAGACGTACCGAAAACTGTTGCAAATGGAAATACTTTATATTCATTATCTTTATTTTACAATATATTTTAGATGACTTTTTCAAACGATTTGAACAAATTCAATAAAAGAAACAACCAATAGTTTATTTATTATATTCCTGATTTTCTGTTATATTTAATTGTAGTTGAATATTTATAAATTTTCTGTATTTGTACATTATAATTTTTGTACTTAGACTACAAAAACGCATTTTTTATGTGTAATTTTTCATGTTTCAAAGAAAAATGGAATCATTAAAAATTCATTAATATGTAAATAAATTTAAATGAAATGGTTTATGTACGTTTTCTGCCCACACTTCTATTTTATTATTATTGTTTGTATCGTTATTAGATTTGTGATTCAGCTAATTAAAAATTCAGTAATCACTCATACAAAAATATTGAAGAAAACCTTGATGCTTAAGACTTTTATAATAAATATGTAGTACAGTATCTTTATTAGGTTGATTCCATTTAAAAAAATACAGTATACATAATACACATTTAGAAAAACAAAAATACGAAAAATGAACAAAACTGGCTTGAAAGAATTATTTCTTGCCTATTGTATTTATATTGACTTATTGTACACATCTGGCTTATATTGATTATCATGTTTTTCTTATATAGAATATGGAAATGGCTTAAAAAGAATGATACTAGCTGTAAAAAATTTCAACATTTTAAATACCTTCAAACCAATAAGTAGTTTTAAATACATACGATTAAAATCAATTGATAAAGTTTTTAAGCCGTTCCAAATTCTTCATATTTTTATAAATATTTCATACGTCCATTTATCTCCATCTAGTTAAATGCATTGCTCATACCTTAGACCTTATCCATTTTTTGAAACGTCTAAAAATCGAAATAAATACTAAAGAAGATCAAATTATGAATATGGATGAACCATATTGGAAAGAATATTTTTAGTTTTATTAGAATAGAATTCGATACATCATTTTAAATCTCCAATATTTGCAACATGTCTTCAACTTTGTTACATTAAGATTATTACATTCCTTGTAGGTGTCTATTCACAGTTGACTCGATCGGGAAAAATGATAGAAATCTTTCCCATTGTTAGCAAATATCAATATATAGAATCAGATTGGAATTTATATAAGGAAGGTAGCCGTAACAGAATATTTATAAGATGCTTTCACGGCGATGCATAGAAATATTCTGATATATAGCTAAACGTGAAAAGGGAGATATCTAATACAAAACGAATAACACCGTTCTTTTCTTTATTTGCTTCCATCTCTTTCAGAAACCGTTCAGGAGGAGATAATCAATAAGACTCGAATCCAATTCTTAGAAAAAACGGGATAAAAGATGACGTTTGAAAATCCTGATAAAAGTGAGGAATTTCTGTAAAAATACTGATTTAAAATTTGGTTGAGGATCCTTATGTTTTTATCTGTTCAAGATGTAAAATATTTTATATTTATTTAGATATTCTTAAAATAGATATTAGAATTATTTCTAAAGTTTTAAATAGTATAAAGGAAAATGAATACTGGTGTTGAAAACACACAAAAATTTCCACTTGAATGCAACATAACATGATTTTATGTATAAAAATAAATGTATTAATTAAGCAATACTTTTAAATACCTTCTAACAATAAAGCAGTTTTTATTATATACGATTAAAATCAATTGATGAGGTTTTTAAGCCTTTCCTAATTCCCCATATTTTTATAAATATTTAATACGTCTATTTATCTCCCTATTCTTAAATTCATTGTTCATACCTTAGATCTAAGCAATTTTTTAAAGTCTGAAAAATCGAAATAAATACGAAAGAAGATCAAATTATGAATAGGGATGAGCCATATTGGAAAGGATGTTTTTGGTTTTATTAGAATAGAATTCGATATATCACTTTAAATCTCCAATATTTGCAACATATCTACAACTTTGTGACATTAAGATTATTACATTTCTTGTAGGTGTCTATTCACTCGATCGTACTCGATCGTGAAAAATGATAGAAATCTTTCGTATTGTTAGCAAATATCAATATATAGAATCAGATTGGAATTTATATAAGGAAGGTAGCCGGAACAGAATATTTTTAAGATGCTTTCACGGCGATGCATAGAAGTATTCTGATATATTGCTAAATGTGAAAAGGGAGATGGCTAATGCAAATCGAATAACATCGTTCTTTTCTTTATTTGCTTCCATCTCCTTCAGAAACCGTTCAGGAGGGGATAATCAAAAAGACACGAATCCAATTCTTAGAAAAAACGGGATAAAAGATGACATTTGAAAATCCTGATAAAAGTGAGGAATTTCTGTAAAAATACTGATTTTAAATTTCGTTGAGGTTCTTCGTGTTTTTATCTATTCAATATGTAAAAAATTTTATATTTATTTAGATATTCTTAAAATAAATATTAGAATTATTTCTAAAGTTTTAAATAGTATAAATGATAATGAATACGGGTGTTGATAAACACAAAAAATTCCACTTGAATGCAACATAACATGATTTTATGTATAAAAATACATGTATTAATTAAGCAATACTTTTAAAAAATACTTTATTGTATAAATGAAATCGATTCTTTATTAAAAATAATTTTTCTTTACAAATGTCTGCAAAGAAGTTCGAATAAAACAATACCCGTCATGAAATGCCGCCAGGGGTAAGATTTCCGCGTTTTTGCGCCCTATTTTTTTAAATAGCTATATTGAAATAATGTCCTGTTAAAGCGCAAAAATATTCGGATTAAAGGGCATAACATTCTCTAACAAATTAGCAGTGTTGAAAAACACAAAAATTTCCTTTTGAATGCAATATAACATGTTTTGTATAAAAAAATACATGTATTTAATTAGACTTTAAACTAATTCTTAACTTTCCTTTTATAACATTTATTAAACCGATGCATCATTTCTTTAATCGCCTTACAAAAAATTATGCTTCCTGCGATAATGATGAATATCTTTTGTATTTATCGTCATTCAAAGATCATTTGACAATAAGCACAACATTACGTGCTAAAATGGAAATCAGATAAGACAGCTATGATTTGTAATAATGGTTATTTGTAAAAGGCTTGAAAAAAATGGCCATGCACATGTGTATTTAATCTCAACAGCTGATTAAATTGTTACATTAATTCTTGAGAGATTGAGACACATTAATTTTCAACTGACAAATTACATGCATTGGTAGAATAAAATTGAGCATTATTAAGAAGTGGCGTGCTTTTAAATTTTCGGAAAAAATTTCAAAACAAAGTTTTATGTCCCTTTGTTCAAATTTTGGTGCCTCTAATGTGCCGATAGGTTAAATTTTTCAGTGCGACGCCAATACTGTAGCTAATCATTGCAGAATAACTGTGAATGGAAGTACTTTATGTTCATCATCTTTATAATACGATGTATTTTTTTATATGATTTGAAAAAAAGTCAAATAAAAATAAAAACTAGTAGCTTGTTTATTATCTTCCTAATCTTATATTATATTTCATTGTATTCGAATGTTTCTAAATTTTATATACTTGTACATCAATAGAAACGCATGGTTTATATATCAATTTTTTGGGAAATAAGGTTTCATTAAAAATTGACTAATATCTAAAGAAATTTAATTGAAATGGTGCATTACGTTATTCTTATAACCATACTTCGTTTTATTATTATTGTTAGTATTATTATTTGATTTCTGATTCAATAGTTGAACACTTAGTAAATATACGAAAAAGTTGAAGACAAGTTTAATGTTTAAGATTTATGTAATAAATATGTAATACAGAATCTTTATTAGGTCGATCCTGTTTGGAAAAGTAAAATGTACATAATTTACATTTAAAAATAAGTATACGACAAATGAATAAAATTGACTTGACATAATTATTTCTCACCTCATTGTTTTCATATTCACTTATTGTGTGCATTTCGCTTACATTGATTATGGTGTTCTTCCTATATTGAATATGGAAATGGATTAGACAGTGAGTGATTCTGAACATACATTTTATTCTTATCGCCGTTCATTTATGCACCGCTATTTCCAATAACTCTCACTTTAATAAACAGTAGATGTTTTTTTTTCAATTCCTGACATATCTCTTTAAAACTTTATTCAAGACTCAAGGCATATTTAAAAAGTTGGAAATTGCACGTGAAGCGTAGCAAATGAGGTGCGTTCGTACGATAACGAAGTGCTAAAAATATCACTCTCATATATCAATCTCATAAAATTGTGAATAATTACAATTAAAATGCACACCAAACAATGTTTTCCCTATACCATTATGCAATGGAATACTTTTGTGTGACCTTGTAAATCAATAACAAATATTCTTAGCACCACAGATTATGCAAAATGCATATTATAATATGTACTTTATAGATGCATATCAATTTTAAAACGTTCGAATGAGTGTAACATCATTAAAATGTTTTTGAAACATTTTTCCCCATTAACCGCAATGCAACGGAACATTTTTGATTGTCCCTGCAGTTGAACTATGCATCCTATTTTGATAAAATTTGAAATAATTCGACAAAATCATGTAATAAGTATGTATTTAAATTTTCAAACGATTAAAATGCATTTGAAACATTTCCCCCCATTGACCGTAATGTAACGGAATCCTTCTGATTATCCCTGTAATTGATCTATCAATCCGATTTTTATAAAATTTGAAATGACTCGACAAAATTATATTATATTTATGTATTTTAAATTTCAAACGATTCAGTTGGGTAGTTTTTGCGTTGTTATATGCGGACAGACAGACAGACGGACAGACAGACAGACGGACGGACGGATTGAACGACAACAATAGGTGCTACGTATTTACATAATTACGAACGCACATAAATAGCGCATAATAGTTCTATGTATATTAAAATTTATATCGAACTGAGCGCACAAATTTTCTACATTTTGTTGTGTAGACATTATTTTAATCCTTTCTTGATTTCCCCATGCGTCGCTCGAGCAACATAGTTTGCCAGTCATGATTTTTCGGCACCTAGTACGCTCATCCATATTCCAATTATGATTTATTATTCTCACCAGTAAATTTTTAGTCTAGTTTTTAGCTCACAGGCTATCATAGCCTAAGAGCTTATGTGCCTGCCCGTTCTGTATGTATGTACGATCGCTCGTGCGTGCGCACGTGCTTGATTCCCTGATTAGTTTTCGGAGTTCATTCGATATGTATAAGAGGGGGAATGGAGGGTCATGCCCCTCCCCTTAATTAATATAAATGGGTTTTTCATGCAGAAATATTAGTTTTTGTTCAAAATTTACACATAGGATCATTCTGATGAAGCGTTTCCGAGATTGGTATTAGGTGTTCATTGGATAAATATAAACAGGGGAAATGGGGGCTCTAATGCCCCTCCCCTTAATTTATATAAATGGGTTTTTCATGCAGAATTGTCAGATTTAGTTCAAATCTCTGAATAGTTTTGGAAGTTTAATGGCTTTGTATATAAAAGAGGGAGATAACTCCTCTTAAATTATATAAATGTGTTTTTATTAAGAATTTTCCGATTTGCTCTGAATTTTGGATATGGATTTTTTATATGATAAAGCATGTCTCTGATCAGTTTAGAGGGTTCAAAGATTAAGTATAAAAAGGGGAAAGGGAGAGCTGTTCCCCTCTCCTTAATTTTTTTTTCGAACTGAATTAACCCTTTAAAATATAAGGCTGTAATGTGCAATTAATATGCGTAGCCTGTGAGCTCGATGTCATCAGTTTTACTGGGCAATACTTTTTTTTATTGTATTATTTGACCCGAACATTTTTCTGTAACAATTAGGTAAAAAATTCTATTTTGAAAGACCGGTGATAAAAGATTAAAAATTCTGTAAAAGACATGAAAATAAAGATATCATTTGAAAGAGATTTTTAAAAGCATAGATGAGGGAAATGTTTAAAAAGAGGTGATGCAAGAGGTGATGAAAAATCATATAATCATGCTATTTCTAGATACTGTTGACACATATAATGGAAAATTAACATGACGAGTTATCGATAAAAATCTGAGTATTAAATTGGACGAATATTTGGGGCATACATTAAACAAACTTTCAAATCATAACCTCTTGTCTTGGAAGATGTTTAAAAAAATCCATAATGGGAATTTAATGGTTTTTCATACAACGATTAGAAATAAAGGTTAAACTATTGTTTGATCTGCTACTTTCCAGAGATATTTCTTAATTAATATACATGTTTCCACAAATGCATTTGGTTTCCTTACAAAAACTTTTTAATCATCATACAAGCGTTTATATTTCAATTGATTCCATTTGAATTTAGTCTTACGAATTTTCTATATTTCATCGTGCCAAATTCCTCTTGTCTCAAACAAGTCGGAAACTGCACGTCAAGCGTAACAAATATGGTGCAATCTAATATTTTTTTAAAAAAATATTCTCATTTTATTGTAATAGTATTTATTTGTATTAAATCTCAGCAACATACATCAATTTCGCAAAATGAGAAACAGTTCAATATTGCCAAAACTCGTCCCAATCAATGCCACTGTTACATTATGTAAAGGAATAAATTTGTTTGACTATGATAAAAAAGTTAATTAAATCCAATTGATTTTTTAATAATCAGATTTTAAAACATTCACCTTTTATATAAACATTTTAATAAAAATTTTAATTTTACCTAAGAAAGGTGTTACAATAAAAATAAAATACATTGACATGTTTCGGAACCGTCAAATAAGTCCCATAGTCATAATATAAATAAAACAAAATTTCAAAATATATCTCGGTCAATACAAATGACACGCGACACTGAGATATAAATAACAAAAAACACGCGCTCTATTGCAAAAAATTAAATTAAAATATAGATCATGATCTAAAATATAAATATTTCAAAATTTCAAAATTTAATTTTTATTTATATTTTAGAACATGGTCTGTATTTTAATTTAATTTTTTGCAATAGATTGCGTGTTTTTTGTTATTTATATCTCATTGTCGCGTGTCATTTGTATTGACCGAGATATATTTTGAAATTTTGTTTTATTTATATTATGACTGTGGAACTTATTGGAACTTATTTGACGGTTCCGAAACATGTCAATGTATTTTATTTTTATTATAACACCTTTCTTAAGTAAAATTAAAATTGTTTGACCTTAAAAAATTAAAAAAAAAAATTAAAAAAAATATTAAAAAATTGTTTGACCTTATAAATTAAAAACAAATATTTTTTGCACCAAAGATTATACAGAATGTACATTTTAGTATATATTTAATAGATGCATATTGTTTTATGTTTTTCATAGCTGTGTTACATCTGCATATTGGAATTTCTTTAGTGCAGACTACACTTCTCTATCATTATTCGTTTCCTTTAATGGACACTTCATGTTTAGAGAAAGTTCCGTCAAGTACACTTTTAATGTAAATAAAAATACTGAACTATAACTTCATTTTGAAAACAAAAATTGCTATTTTTATTCCATACAAAATTTTTAATGTATTTTTGATAGACAAAAAATATAAAAATAAAGGTTAAAATTGAAAATTTAATAAAATTTTACATGTTTAAACATTAAAAATGATATATAAAAATGTTATGAATGCAATCAAATACCATTTATCAAAATTAAATCATTTAAAAATAGTATAAGAAAATCGCAATAAAGATTCTAACAGCGTAATTATATAAATATGATAAATGATAATTATATTTTATTACGTTAATTTCTCAAGAAACTACATTAATGGATTTAGTTTAACAGCACTTTAATGTAACTATATAAATCATATTCTCAAGAAAATAGATTAAGGACCGTTTAGAAAAATATAAGCCTTGATACAGTATTTTTTAGTCATCGAACTGGCTGATCTCAATGAATAGTTTATTATAAATGAAATACAGATTTATTTCTCATGCATTCGAACACTATTCATTTCTTAAGTAAATTGATAAACATCTGAAATATATATATCTCGGTAAAAGCATTAATTTTTTGTTATGGTATAACTCAAGGGAGTTTAGCAGAAATATAAAAAAATCGTATTTATGTATTTTATTTATGTACCATTTTTGTTTGCTTCAACAGTAATTTTCTTTATTGTATAGTAATAATAAATATTTCATGTTTTAAATTTACTCTTAGAATAATTTAAAAGAAGAACAAGAGTAGTCTTGTTTTTCTTTTTATTATTTAAAACAGTACAAGAATATTTTTTAGTTATTACAATGCATTACTCTATTTAATTAAGGAAACAACATTTTAATTCCAACACTTTAATATAATTAAATAAATCCTATATCCAATAAAATAAATTCAGGATCGCTTAGAAAAATAGTCTTGATAAAATATTTCGCAATCGTCGAAATGCCGGAATAATGTATGATCTAAATATATAATTTATTTTAAACGAAATAGAAAACATATTTTTTATTTATAATGCATTAGAACATGCATGAATCGTTGCTTTAATGGATTTATAAACATCTGAAATATAAATATTTCTGCAAGCGCATTCATTTTCTGTATCCATAAAAATTAAGTGAGTTTAGTAGAAAGAACAAAATTTGTATTTATGTATTGTATTTATGTACTATTTTTGCTTGTTTAAACGGAAATTTTCTTTATTGTATTGTAATAAAAAATCTTTCACGTTTGAGATTTAATCCCTTAGTATTTTTGTTTTTCTTTTTAATGTTTTAAGCTGTAGAAGAAAGTTTTAATATATTACAATGAATTACGCTTTTTAATCAAAGAAACAACTTTTTCAATTCCAATTTTCTAATTTACATTATAATACCCAAATTTTTGTAATGATCTAGTAAATAAAAATAAAATAAAATAAATAATATATGTATGCATTTTTGTTTTTGTTCTTGTTTTTACGAAAAGTTCTATTGAGAAAACTATAATTTGCGATGCGATATTTTTTTATTACTCTAATTTGCATCTTACATTAAGAAAATAAAACTTCCGCGAAAATACAATTAGCAAAGTTTGTTTATTAAATTTCGTTTAGGATTCTTGTGTTATATTTCAAAATCAACTATCTTTCCAACAAAGCTATACACAGGAATGTATTGATGGTTATACTCTGGTATCGGCGGTGTAAATTGAATCATTTTTTTCGGTATTATTTCCGAAACTACTGTATGCTAATCGCCATTACCATATATTGTCATTATATAATTTTTACTTTTTTAGCCTATCGCCTGGGTTTTTGTCTTTTTTAAAATTTTTTATGACTGCATATACTTTTGTATGCGGTTGAATTTAAGTAGTTCTAATTTCTACTAGTGCAGGTGGAATCGGTACACTTTGCACTAGTAAAATTAGACTTATTCTAAATGAATATATCTGTCCGAAAATATAATGAGTATATTAATTTATTCATAAGAAATTTATATATTTTGTAAACATTTATCCTGAGCGAATTTGATTAACAGGTTTATTTTTATTTTCATGAAGATCTCCCTGTTGCAAACCATTTTTTTTTTCAGTTTTTAAAAGAATTGCTTTTCTAACAACACTACAGTAACGGATGAAAATTTTTGAAAACATGCGCATTTTTCTGCTTTTGTTTATTTTAAGATAATTTTAATAATTGAATAACATTTTTGCGTATTTTTGATACAATTATTTTCTGAGATTAACAGATTTGAAAATATATTATTTATAAAATTCTGATGTTTAAATTTAAGGAACCTTAAGTACACTATAAAAACACCTGTAAGTAAATGTCCCTTCGCCAGCCCCTATTTCTATGTCAACGCTGAGGCATGATATTAAGGAAGTGGTGTACAGCAAAAATCAATGCATCAGAATTCAGCCAAATAATCTTTATTCAATATATACATATGAAAATGTCGTGTTAGTAAATAAATTTCTCAAAATAAACAAAAGTAGATTAATGTACATGTTGTAAAATGAAATCCTGTTTTTTGGTCAGAAATACATTTTTTACATATATAATTAAAGCAAATAAAAGTATACAATGTCAATTATTATTCAAACTATTTAAAATATTTTCAAAAGGGTTAATTTTTAGTATTTGAAAATCTAGAAATGCCTATAAAAAATTAAATTTCAATATTTTGACTTAGGAAAAATTATATATATATATGAATAAAAACTAACGAAATTTTTTTTTATACTGTGCTGAATTGATTTATCAATTATTTAGAAATCATTAAATCACTTAAAATGACATAATTGTTGATATATAGGTAACATAAAAAGGATACTTTCCACTGCAGATAAATGATATTTTTATATGCATTAATTTGAAAATTCTATTTTTGTGTTCTCTTTATTTTATTAATTGATTAATACCGTAATTTCGGGTGTATAAGCCGCGGATCAAACAATTCTTTTTTGACCCAGAAATCTTATTTGGTGATTGAAGACAAATATTTACGGCGATTTAACTAGTTTTATTTGTTTCTTAAAAAATTCTGGGTCGAAAAAGAATTGTTTGATCTGCGGCTTATACACCCGAAATTACGGTATATTAAATTATGCCAAAGCACTTTTTTACAAAAAAAAAAAAAAAAAAAAAAAAAAAAATATTAATTTTGTTTTATTTTTTCCAAATCCAAATACTGAAGGAATATTTGATCTCAAAGAAATAATCAATTTATCGATGAAATAAATAAGAAATTTGGCTATTTTTATTTCTGTTACTTCATAATATGCATTATACACAATAATAATGAATTAATGATTAACTGAAATAAAAACGTTTCTTCAAGCTGCTTTGGCATTCTGTAACGACAAAATTCAAGTGAGTTTTGTAGAAGTATAAAAATCATGTTTTGTGTAATATATAAGTAATTTTCTCGAGAAATAAAGATTATCTTTCTTTTGTACTATTATTTGAAATGTTTAATGTTAAATGTAACCTTCACTATGCAATAGTTTATAATTTATAATTAATTAAATTTCATTTATATTTCAAAGTGTTATTTTTCTGCTTTTGTTTTGTAAATATACATATTTTATCAACAAAAATAATCCAAACAAAAGTGACTGTTTAACGAGGCTAACTGGAAATATTAATGGTCAGACAAAAGTCTTACATTATAAGATTAAAATGATATAACATATCACATATGTCGGAACCTTTAATTCACATTATTTATATACATAAAACTAAAATAAAATACTCAGATTACTTAAAGGTGTTTTTTATTAATAAAACCTAGTACTTTCGAGCATGTCATGCTCATCATCAGGGTTAAAACAACAAAAGAGTAAAAGTCGAAGGCTGAGTTCTTTTATACGAAGTGGACTGATCCAAAGACAACGTAAGAAAGGGGGGAGATGTCGGAATGTTGCAAATTCGATAGAAAGGGGGGGGGGTCAAGTTATTTTCAGCAGATTGTACCATATTCTTGGAATATCGTACGACAAAGTATTGTTACAAGTATTGTTAGCTCGACATAAAATTTCAATTGATTCCATGATTTTAATCTTCTGGTAATTTGATATTTTCTTTAGTAATTTCGCTTTTTTGAAATCTATTATAACTTCTTGTTCCTGGTACAGTTTAGAGAGAGCGGTTTTGCATCTATTAAGCCTGATATCTGCAATGTGTTCTGACAAATGCTTCTTAAATTTCCTGGTTGTCATTCCAATGTAATCTCCTTTCTTTTTGTTGTTTCTTTTGTTGTTTGTTCTCTATTTAATTCCAGCCACAATAATGGAGGACAAAAAGAAAGCAGATTACATTGGAATGACAACCAGGAAATTTAAGAAGCGTTTGTTACATGTTTTATTATAATATACTTCAGTTTTCTGAAATTTATTACCGTCAACACAAATTGAGTTAGGATGAAACATACTGTGTTTGTGACTCAGTAAGTGGTTTCCGCCCTATGTTCCTATGTGATTTTGTGATTTTTTATCCTTGTCGGATGCATGATTCGTCATATCAATTTGTCCACGTTTTTTTTTTTTTTTACATCCTGTATATCGGAAGACTTCCATGCATCGCCCTGAAAGCATCTTAAAGTCATTTCGTTCTGACTACCTTTCTTATATAAATTCCAATCTGGTTCTATATATTGATATTTGCTGGAAATGCCAAAGATTTCTATCATTTTTCCCGATCGACACATTTGAGAATAAACACCTTCAAGAAATGTAATAATCTGAACGTAACAAAGTTGTAGATGTGTTACATATATTGGAGATTTAAAATGATGTACCACATTCTATTTAAAACTGTAAACACCCTCTCTTTTCTGGTACATCTCTATTCATAATTTAATTTTCTACATTACTTATTTAGATTTTTCACTCACTTTATAAAAATTCCAAAGAAATAAGTTATAAATAATGAATTTAAATATATGGATATTACAGGTACTTATGAAATCTTTGTAAAATATATGAGGAACTTGGAAAGGCTTAAAAAAAATATCAATTAATTTAAATCTTATTAGTACAAACCAGTTATTGTTGGGAGGCGTTTGAAGTCATGAAAATATTTGGCAGTTAGTATCAGTCTTTATCAAATAAATTATGTAAAAACGCATCTATTTATTTTGTGAAACAACAATAATTAATTCGTTAAAAAACAGTTTTGAAAACTTTTCTCTTTTTTCATCTAAACTATACAGGATCAATGTGAATGTAAAAATCTATATTTTTCTACTACAACATCTTTTCATGTAGTTATTTCAAAATAATAAAAATCTACTTGCATTAAAAATAAATTCCATAATTTTAAAAAGAAATTTTACAAATTAAATAGTTCTATTATATTACTTGTAATACATATTTTAATAAGATTCTTACATTAAAAATGAGTACAGTTTTTAAAATTACTTACGATTTAATCATTCATTATAAAAGTAATTTTTAAACCTCTGAATGAACCTACAAATGTGCATTGAATATAAGTTCTTACAATGTAATATGTAAAATAAACGTTTCTTGCGTGTGTCACAAAAAAAGAAAAAAAAATACAAATTTTGAGATACTTACAAAAAAAGTATATTTACAGACTGTTTTTATCACAGTTTATCATCTTTTATCTTAACTTCCACCTTTTGTTCAATTAAATTGTAGCCTTATTTATTCTTACATTTGGACTGCTTTCATTCTTAAAGTAAAATAAAAAAATAGCGATGTTTATCACATTACATTGGGATATACAGTCGACACTCGTTAATTCGAAAGCGGATAATTCGAATCTTCGCTTAATTCGAACTAAACGTGAAGTCCCGAAATTTTCAATCGTAGAATAACGTTAAAAATTTTCATTAATTCGAACTTATTTTCTCTTGACTTCGTTTAATTCGAACTAAGTAAAATTCTGATTTTCCATTTTTCTTTTCTTTCTCACGGATTTCAGATCATTTGAATAACTTTCTTTCTTTGATTTTTGTGAAAATTTTTCGGAACGACTATACATATAATCCAATGCATTTGATATCCACTTTCTTAGTGTCCCGTCTGTCTATCAGTTATGCTTTAAATTTTTCTTCCATTGTGCTTGTTTCTAATCTTTTAATTAGCTTAAGTATTTATATATTCTAATTTAATATTGAGTCTATTCTAATGATAATAGACGAAATAAATTTAAAAAACCTCTATAACATTAATTCCTTGGTAATAGCACCATATTAAGTATGTTTTCATTTCATATTTTTCACAATTCGAACTTCGGATAATTCGAACATTTCTTGTGGTCCCGACGAGTTCTAATTAACGAGAGCCGAGTGTATATCTTTTTTACACCTCACTATTTATCAGAATATTTATCTGCATCTCCGTCATGTTATCTCTAAATTATTCCATTTCACACTACCTTCTTCCACAGAGTTCTTCGATACGAAAAATTTATGTATGCTGGATATTCAAAAGATTGCTATCCTTTTTCCTTTTCGAAAAATCTGTCAATACATACCATTAGAAGATGTGATCTTCAGAATGTAACAATGCTGTAGATATGTGTAAGCTACATATATTGGATATTTAAAAAAGAGATATAGCGTTCTAATAAAACAAACAAGTAAAAACACCCTTTTGTCACTACGTCTTAAAAGCCATAATGTCATTTGATTCCTTACTTCCATACATTTTTTCAGAAATTTGATGAACATTGATTTTATAGGTGATTTAATGTATGATGATTACATTTATATCTCAGGATATCTGCATTTAAATAATTTTCGAAAAGCTTATATAATTTAAAAAAAGAAATATTATATTTATTGCTTTTTTATATATTGTATCGAAAAAATTTTACTGTTTTAAAGTAGTTTGAATCTGTTGAAAATATATTACGTCTAGATAATTTTATTTTCCTCATTTTGTGTGAAAATTCAAAATAAAAATATAGTGTGTTGGATAAACAATTTATATTACTTAAGAGAAGTGTTAAAAAATCAAAGACAAATAACAATGACATGTTTTGGATCCAATCTAATAAAAACCATAATTGCAATGAAAATAAAATACAAATTATCTCACGGTCAATAAAAATGACAAGCGATAATGAGATATAAACAAAAACCACACGATATGCTGTAAAAGAAAAATATAAATAGAAGTCTAAGTTTACTTTAAGTTTACTTTAAGAAATCTAAGTTTACTTTCAAGCTCAGTTAATCTCATTCACGCTTTCATGAGGAATAGATATAAATGAAATCTAACTATAACTTAGGAATATTTAAAGTAACAGTATCATTGCAAACAAAACTTTTACGCGTATAAATTTCAATGGACTCTCTTATTATTGACTTGCTACAACAATTTGATACGAAACATAATTCGCTTTCATTGAACAGAATTTTTATCCACCTAAATATCCACACCATCTAAATATCCATTTAATCCCTCTCTCAAATAATATAGTTTTAAAAAACGATTATATAATCTGAAAAATCAACCTAATTAAGATAGAAGATCAAATTATGAATATTGATGTGCCATATTGAAAAGGGTGTCTTTATTTTTATTAGAACGTAATGCGATAAATCATTTTAAATCTCCAATATATGTAATTTTTTTTTCAACATTTTTACACTCAGATTTTCCCATTTCTTAAAGGTGCCCGTTCTTAGATGCGTCTATCGGGAAAAATGGATAGAAATCGTTGGTATTTTTATGAAACATCAATATATAGAATCAGATTGCAATTTATATAAGGAAGGTAGTCAGAACGGATTAGATTTAATATGCTTTCACGGCAATGTATAGGAACATTCTGAAATATAGCTAAATGGGAAAAGGGAGATGTCTAATACTAATCGAATCACACCATTCTCTTTTTAGGTGCGTTCGTAATTTTATAATACGTAGCACCTACAGTGGTCGTTCAGTCCATCCGTCTGTCCGTCCGTCTGTCTGTCCGCATATAACAACGCAAAAACTACCCAACCGAATCGTTTGAAATTTAAAATACATAATTATTACATAATTTTGTCGAGTCATTTCAAATTTTATGACACTCGGATGCATAGATCAATTACAGGGGCAATCAAAAGTATTCCATTACATTACGGTCAATGGGGAAAAAAAGTTTCAAATGCATTTTAATCGTTTGAAATTTAAAATACGCAATTATTACATAATTCTGTCGAGTTATTTCAAATTTTTTGATAATCGTGTGCATACATCAATTACAGGGGTAAACAAAAGTATTCAATTACATTATGGTCAATGGGGAAAAAGTTTCAAATATATTCTATACGTTTGAAATTTAAAATACATAATTATTACATAATTTTGTCGAGTTATTTCAAATTTTATGAAAATTGGATGCATAGATCAATTACAGGGACAATCAAAAGTATTCTGTTACATTATGGTCAATGGGAAAAAAAGTTTCAAATGCATTTTAATCGTGTTACACTCATGCAAGCTTAATAAAATTTATATGCAACTATAAAATACATATTATAATATACATCTTACATAATTTGTGGTGCAAAGAACATTTGTTATTGATTTACAAGGCCACACAAAAGTATTCCATTACATAATGGTATAGGGAGAACATTGTTTGATGAGCGTTTTAATTGTAATTCACTATTTACAATTTTATGAGATTGATATATGAAAGTAATATTTTTTAAACTTCGTTATCGTACGAACGCACCTAATTTGCTACGCTCACGTGCAATTTCCAACTTGTTTTATTTGCTTTTCATCTCTTTAATAAAACAACCAGGAGGGGATAATCAATAAGATATGAATTCAATTCATAAAAAAGACAGGATAAAAGAGAATATATATATATCTATATATCCGATAAAAGAGTATATATATATATGTATATATATATATATATATATTATATAAAGATGTCATAGGTACATGTATCAAGGAGATCAAATGATGAATAGGGATGTACAATAACAGAAAAGATGTTTTTAGTTTTACCGGAATAGAATGCGATATATCATTTTAAATCTCCAATATATGTAACATATATACAACTTTGTTACAATCAGATCATTACATTTCTTAGAGGTGTCTATTCTCAGATGCGTCGATCGGGAGAAAGGATAGAAATATTTGGTATTTCTAGAAAATATCAATATGTGGGATCAGATTAGAATTGTATAAGGAAGGTAGTTAGAATGGAATAAATTTAAGATGCTTTCAGGGTGATGCATGGAAGTCTTCTGATATACAGGATGATTGAAAAAAAAAGTGGACAAATTGATATGGCGAATCAAGCATCCGACAATATAAAGATTTTTATAAAGATTTCATAAGTATACATATATCCATATACTTGAATTAATTGATCATACCTTAGATCTTAGGACTTTTTGTAAAACATCTAAAAAATCTAAATAAATAAGATAGGAGATCAAATTACGAATAGGGATGTACCATACCGGAAAGTATGTTTTTAGTTTTATTAGAAGAGAATGCGATAGATCATTTTAAATCAATACTATGCAATATTGGGGGTTTCTTTGGAAATATTGCAAATATAACGACAATATTGGTTAAATATTGGAATTTCATTGGACATATTTCCAATGTAACGCCAACATTGGTACAATTTTAGTGTTTTATTGGCAATATCTCCAATGAAACCCCAATATTGGCTAATATTGGCTGCAAATATTGGCTAAATAAGGGCAAAATGTAAACATCTCAATATTGGAGCAATATTGACGTTTTATTGGTAATATTTTCAATTAATGAAATATTGGCACAACGTTGGACCAATATTGGTTTGCTGCCAGGGTCTGAGCGTCTTGCAAATGGGTAAAATTGTATTGTTGTTTTCTCTGTATTTTGTTTTAAATGCTCAGAAAATATGATTCTTTCAACATTCATAACCAAACTTATGAATAAACACAATATAACAAAACATTAACAATATGAATGTAATCCTTGAGAGTATTAACCATTGTAAAATGCATTGAAAATTGATTAAATGTATAGAAGTATGTTATCTTAAATATTACTTATATTGCAGTGAAACCTGGAGCTTAGTGAACAGAATATTACGTTCCAATCACCTGAGGGTTAATTACTGACCAAAAGAATTATACTGACTTCAATAATGATCAATTTGTTTTGTCTTCATTGTCGTTTCGGAATTGTTGGAAAACAAGGGCAGCACTTATTTGCTAAAAAATATGAAAATAAGATCAGACAAATGTGGTTTCTAACAAATGATTATCGATAAAAAGTTTGAAGCAGTGGTTACACACATATATCATTAGTCTTAACAGTTAATTAAATTGCCTCATCATTTCTTATGATATTGAAATACAGAATGCGTTCACCATTGGCTTTATTCATATTTCAACTTATCATTACACGCATTCAAGAAATAAAATTGAGCGTTTATTTAAGTTTTCGGGAGAAGTGTCACAATAACCCATAAACATTGCAGTTTGCATTTTTTTCTCAAATTGAGGTGCCTCTATTTTATCAATAGGTAGAATTGGTCGACTGGGCACCTATGCTGTAGCTAGTGATGCAGAACAAGTGCGAAAACAGTTGCGAATGGAACGTACTTTAAGTACATCATTTTTATTTTACGATATGATTCACATGTCGTTTTCAAACAATATGAAAAAATCAAATCAAAATAACATTTAATAGCTTACTTATTACATTCGCATTTTCTGTTATATTTCATTGTATTTGAATGCTTCTAATTTTTTTGTACTTGTACATCAGCAAAAACAAATGGTTTATAAATCAAATTCTTGAAAAAAATTGTGTTATTAAAATTAATTAGTATCTAAAAAATAATTTAAATGTTGAATGTACGTTATATTTCTAACAAAGCTTCTAATTTACTATTTGGTTTTTGATTCAGTAATTAAAATTTCATTAATAACTGATATAAAAATAGTATAGAAAAGTTGAATGTTTAAGATTTTTAAAATATATATGTAATGCAGAATCCTTATTAATTCAATCTCATTTAAAAAGTACAGTGTACGTAACAGACATTTAGAGAAATAAATACACGACAAATGAGCAACATTGACTTAACCATATTGTTTTCATATTGACTTATTGTACGCATTTGACTTATATTGGATATAATATTCCTCTTATAATGCACATGGAAATGGATTAGGCAGTAAATGATTTTGATTAACATTTTATTATTATATTCATTCATTTTTATGTCGTTGTTTCCAATAATTCTCATTTTTATAAACAATGGATTTTTTTTAATCCTATCATGTCTCTATAAAACATTATGAAAGACGCAAAACATATTTTTAAAACGCAATATAGCTCTGTGAATCTTAAAAATATAATTCGGATTGATCGGATAAAATTTCTAAATTTTATTGTGTAGAATTTGTTTTAACAGCTTCCTTGATTTGCCCGTGCTACATAAAGGCATCCATATTCCAATTACGATTTATTATTTTCACCAGTAAATTTTTATTGTAATTTTTTATTATTTAATATAAGGATTTTTCTGACTCAATTAGGCAGAAATTTCTGTTTGAAAAAGCCGGTGATAAAATATTAAAAATCCTGTAAAGTAATGAAAAAAAGGGCATTGTTTGAAGAAGTTTTTCAAGTATTGATTAGTTAAGTGGTAAGATGTATTTAAATGGCAAGTAATAGGAGGGGGTGCAAGAAAATGGACAATCATATAATTATGCCGTTTCTGGATACTGATGATACTTATAATGGAAAATTACCAAGATGAGCTGTCAAAAAAATGGAATTAGCCAATATTTTTAATGTTGTTCGGACGAAATAGCAGTCAAAACAAGTGTAAGATAGTTAAAATAATTCATGATGAAAATATAATGGATTTTCTTACAATGATTAAAAAAATATAATGTTTAAATAATCTTCTGCTCTGCTACCTTGCAGAAATATTTCTTAATTAGTACACTTTGCTTTCACATATGCATTTTTTTAAAACAAAAAATAATTTTTAACGAGTATGTGAGAATCTTTATTTCGAATGATTTTAGTCTTAAGCATATTTCATATTTAATTTCCCTTGATTCAAATAAGTCAAGAATTGCACGTCAAACGTAGCAAACAACGTGCATTCGTACTGTAAGGAAGTTTTTATAAAATATTCAAATCTTGTGTAACAGTATACATTACATTGAACCTGTTCAGTAGCCGAAATCTCTCGTGTGTCCCATTATATAGTATCTGTTTTCTATTACTGTAACTTAAAGTAAACTTCAACATATCAATTTCATAAAATGTAAAATAATTTGTTATTATTAAAACGCTTCTTACACACAACACGAGCCTTTTACATTATGTAATGGATACTTTTATGTGACTCTGTAAATTAATAACAAGTATTCGTTGAACCAAAGATTGTACAGAATGTTTATTATAGTATATGTGTATTACATGCATAAAATTCTTTATGTTTTGAAGGGTATAACATTATTAAAGACGTCTGAAACTATTTTTTCCCATTGGTCGACACGTAATTGAATACTTTTGTTTGTTCCTGTAATTACATTGTGCATCCGATATTCATAAAATTTGAAATGACATGACAAAATTATGTAAGAATTAAATATTTTTAATTTCAAACGACTCGGTTGATTTGTTTTTGCTCTGTTATATGCGGACAGACACACCAAATTTAATGAATGAATTCAGTAATTAACTTAAATGTAATGCGGTTTTTTTAAGTCATCTTCTAGTACAGACTTCTACATAATGTACTCACTTTATTTACAATTGAAAAACATTTCGGCATTTAACCCTCTAAGCGTTTGGCCCGTAATATTCCGTACACTAAGCTCCGGGTTTCACTGCAATACAAGCAATGTTTAAGATATTATAATTCTATAAATTTAATGAATTTTCAAAGCATTGAAGAATGATTAAGACTCTCAAGGACTACATTTATATTCCTAAATAAGATTTTTTATGTAATATTGAAAGAATCATATTTTATCAGCATTAAAAACAAAATGCAGAGAAAATAACATTACAATTTTACCCATTTGCAAGACGCTAGGCTGCATATTGTAAATCCTTAAAGCAGGCCACAATTCCATATCCTTATTTTATTATTATTATTTTTTAAATGGACATTTAGTTTTCAGGGAAACTGTCAACTATACTATTAAGAGCCATTATTTTGAAATTAAAAAAAAAAATGAAGTTTTGATAGTTGTATTTTTTTAATTGCCTTGATATATGTTTATGTTGAAGTAAATAACATTTAATGAACAATCTGCAATTTTGAAGTCGTGAAAAAATTTATCCTCTTTTCTATAGAAAATGTCAAAGTTCAAGAATGTGAGGGCCATTTTTCATGAAAAGTGAAATGCTGGTATATTTGGAGCACT
This sequence comes from Maratus speculifer, assembly GCA_964019185.1. Classification (NCBI taxonomy): domain Eukaryota; kingdom Metazoa; phylum Arthropoda; class Arachnida; order Araneae; family Salticidae; genus Maratus; species Maratus speculifer. The sequence goes on along the minus strand of OZ025291.1, from coordinate 435,753,975 downwards.
ATATCTCTCGCAAGCAACAACATCCCAAAATTCTTTCTACATAATCTGTTAGTATAACCCTACCTACTTAATAAAATTTGTTTCCATGGGGCATTTTTACTTTACATTGTTATGTTGCCACAGAGTACAGTCAAAATAACGTTTTTGTCCATATTCCTCACTTAATATATTATTTAAACAATAGTACTCCAAACTTTTTCTCATAGAATATGAAAGTGCACTACTAGGACAAGCTAAATAACATAGTACTGCACGGATATATTGCTGTTCTTAGTAGACATAACCTGTTAAATATTAAAAAAATTCAAAATCTTCAACATTTAAAGTAAAGTTACTTCAAAAAAGAGCCAGAGGTGAGTGAAAAAAAATATATCACCCAGTAGATTAATGTATGCACAAACTCATGGAATGGAAAAAGAAGTGGGGCCTCGTGATATTTTTCGGCAAAAAAAAATGACAAAATTAGAAGAAAAACAATTTCCTTTATCACATTTTTCCCCTGAGAGAAAATGAAACATCCCATTTCTCTTTCGGAAGGGGCAAAAAAAGGGGATATTTCTTTTCCTCATAGGGAAAAAAACATAGAAAGAGGAAAGAGAAAAGGGATTTTTTCATTTTATGATAGGGAAGAAATGTTATCATTGACATTGTTTATTTGAAAATTTAGTCATTTTTTTAAATAAAAATATCAAGAGGCCCCACCTTTTTTTTTTTTTTTTTTTTTCGTTTCCATGTTTTTGTACATGTATTCAACTATTGCGTGATATATTTTTTTCACTCAACTCTGGCGTTTTTTTGAAATAACACTACTTTAATGCTGAAGATTTTGAAATTTTTGAATATTTAACAGGTTATATCTATTTACAGCAACAATATCTCCGTACAGTACTATATTATTTAGCTTGTCCTAGTAGTGCAATTTCATATTCTATAAAAAAAAAGTTGGGGACACTATTGCTTAAATAAGATATTAAGTCCGGAAAATGGACAAAAACGTCATTTTAACGGTACTTTGTGACAACATAACAATGTAAAGTAACAATGCCCCATGAAAACAAATAAATTTTAATAAGTAGGTAAGGCTATACTAATAGTTTATTCCAAAAGAATTTTGGGATTTTGTTGCTTGCAAAAAAGATATAGTGCTCCAAATATACCAGAATTTCACTTTTTACGAAAAATGGCATTTACAACCTTGAAATCTGACATTTTCTATAGAAAAGAGGAAACTTTTTCAGGGCTCCAAAATTGCACATTATTTATCAAATATGATCTACTTCAACATATAAAAAATCAAGCAAATCAAAAAATACAACTGTCACACTTTGTCTGATTTTCAAAATAATGGCTGTTAATGTAAGTAAAAAAATTACAAATATAATTTCAATTTAAAAATCATCAGTCAGGTCTGTGCCATAAGTTATTTTTATCATGTTTTTGTTACACAAAAACCTATATGAAATAAAGCATAAAATTTACAAGTTTAAACTTTCAGAATGGTATAAAAAATGTTACGAATGCAATTAAACACAGTTTATCAAAATTTAATTTTTTAAAAATAATATAAGAAAATCACAATAAAGAATCTAAAAACATAAATTTATGCATACGATAAATTGTATTTATATGTTATTATATTATTTATACGTTATTATGAAACTACATTTAATAGCACTTTAATATAATTAAATAAATCCTACATTTAAGAAAATAAATTAAGGTTTGCGTAGAAAAAATATGAGTCTTGATAATATATTTCTAAATCGTGAAACACATGAGTAACGTATGATCTCAATAAATATTTTATTTTAAGTTAAATAGAAAATATAGTTTTTTTTTTTTTTTTTTCCCTAGTAATGCATTGGAACATGTATTACGTATTCGTTTAATGAATGGATAAGCATCTGAAATATAAATATCTCTGCAGGCGCATTCATTTTCTGCAACGATAAATCTCAAGGGAGTTTTGTAGAAATATAAAAAATTGTATTTATGCATTATATTTATGTACGATTTTTGTTTGTTTGAATGGAAATTGCACTGTATTAAAAAACTTTTATGTTTTAAATTTAATCCCTTAGTATTCTAATTTTTATTTTTAATATTTCAATCAGTGCAAGTATATTTTTATGTATGACAATGCATTATGCTATTTAATTAAGAAAACAACATTTTAAATTCCAACACTTTATTATAATTAAATAATTACTATCTATACCCAATAAAATAAATTAAGGATTCCGATACGCTACGCCAGTCGTCGAAACGCTGGAGTAGCGTATTATCTCAATAAATAATTTATTTTAAACGAAATAGAAAATGCAGATTTTTATGTATAACACATTGGAACATGCATTATTCATTGTTTGATGAACTGATAAATATCTGAAACATAGATATCTCTGCAATATCATTTACGTTCTGCAACGATAAAACTCAGGGGAGTTTAGCAGAAATATTAAAAAATCGTATTTATGTATTTTATTTATGTACGATTTTTGTTTGTTTGAACGGAAGTTTTTTTTAAATTATATTTTCATAAAAGATTTCATATTTTAATTTCTTTGTATTGATATTTTTTTTTCATGATTTTAACGGTACAAGAATATTTTTAGATATTATAATATATTACGATTTTTAATTAAACCCACAAAATATTAAGTTTCAACACTTTAATATAATAGATTAAATGCTATATCGAAGAAAATAATTTAAAGACCGCTTAAAAAAATAGTCTTAATAGAATACTTCTCAGATGTTGCAACACCTGAGTAATGTATGATCTCAATGAATAATTTATTTTAAATGAAATAGAAAATATATTTTTTATTTATAATGCATTGGAACATACATTATTCATTTCTTTCATGAACTGATAAACATCTAAAATATAAATATCTTTGCAAGTGCATTTATTTTTTTTTAACGATAAAACTCAAGGGAGATTAGCAGAAACATGAAAACATTCTATTTATGCAATATATTTATGTACGATTTTTGTTGTTTAAACGCAAATTTTCTTTAATGCATTGTCATAAAACATCCTTGATATTTTAAATTTAATCCCTTAGTATACTTGTTTTGTTTTTTAATGTTTTAAACAGTACAAGAAATTTTTTAGATATTTTTTGATGCATTACGCTTTTTAATTAAGGAAATATTTTAAAATCCAATTCTCTAATCGACATTACAATACTCAAATTTGTTTAACGATCTAGTAACAAAAAAAAATGTAATTTTAGTTTTTACAAAAAGGTTTATTGGGTTAACATTAATCGATGTAATTTAGTATAAGACAACGTTTATTCTTAAAGCATTCGTTATTTGGCATCTTTCATTGACAAAGTAAAACTTTCTAGGAAAAACAAATATCAATGTACGTTTAGGAATCATGCGACATATTTCACCATCATTATATTTCCAATAAAGCAATATGTATGGATGTATTGAAAGTTATACTGTGATATCTTCTGTGTCAATTCCGAGATTTTTTTTATAACTTGCTATCTGCAACTAGCGTATGCTAATTGCCAATAGCATATACTTGTCAGCATAAAATATCTACCTTCTCTGACTGTAGTATGTTTCTTCCCCTTTTTTTCCCTTCGGGATTACATATCCTTTTGAACGCGGTTGAATTTAAGTAATCCTAATTTCTACTAGTGCAGGTCGAATTGGTGCCTTTTGCATTAGTGAAAATAGATTTATTCTAAATGCATCAGCAGTCCGATAAATAAATGAGTAAATTAACTTATTCATAATTAAAATTCATTTCATATTATTTTTTAATATTTCACATTTTTAACATTTATTATGAAAAAATGAATTTAACAGGTTCCACTTTTATTTTTCATAAAATCTTGTAAATAATATTATTCTTAAACTAATTTTTATATTTTTAAAAGAATTGCTTTTATAAAACTACTGTATTGTACATGGGACAAAAATATATATTTTTCAAATGCACATTTGCTTGCTTTTGTACAATTTAAGACAGTTTTAGTAATTCCATGCATTTTTGAGTATGTTGTGTATTTAATAACGACGTTTTCGGCGAGGTCTGAGCGCCGGCACAAATATGGCGGCTGCAGACAGCGGATTTTTTTATTGTGCATGTGGCCCCTTCAATTTTGATAAATTATTATTTTTACATTTTCAAGGTTTCCCGGTTCATTTTTCTGATTTAATTACTTTAAATAAACCTTTTATAAAATTCCCCCAGTAGCCATAAAATATTGGACAAATATTGGCTACATCTTGGAGCAATATTGGCACATTGGTGCAATGCTGGCATGAAATATTGCTCCAATATTGGGGTGTTTACATTTTGCCCTTATTTAACCAATATCTTTAGCCAATATTAAGCCATTATTGGGGCTTCATTGGAAATAGTGCGAATAAAACGCCAATATTGGTTAAATATTGGTTAAATATAGGGATTTCATAGGAAATATTTCCTGTGTAACGCCAACATTTGTACAATATAGAAAATTCATTGGAAATATTTCCAATGTAACGCCATCATTTGTTCAATATTGGGAATTCATTTGAAATATTTCCAATGAAATGCCCATATTTAACCAACATTGGCGTTTTATTAGCAATATTTCCAATAAATGAAATATTGGTGCAACGTTGGACCAATATTGGTTTGCTACAAGGGTCTGGTGTCTTAAATAAAAAAACTCTTATTACGTAAAAGATAAAAATACGCTACTATTTTTATGGCATCGCTCAGACATGGTGATCAGTGCAGGTGTACGAGAAAAGAGGCATTCATCCAAAAAATCGCCTTTCAATACATAAATGTAACAATATTCAATAATATAAAATGCAACGTTGTATTATAAAAATATCTCTAAATGAACAATAAAATCTCTAAATAATATAAACTCTATATAAACTCTATGAAAATTAAAAAAAGTAGATAAATGTGCATGTTAAAAATATTCCTATTTTTGGTGGGCTCTGTGTTTTTTACATATATAATTAAACTAAAAATATAGGTAATATTAATTATTAATCAAACTATTCTATATTTTTGCAAAAAGTTTAAATTTCAACATTTTTAAATGCAACAATGCCTACATAAATAATAAATTTCAAAGTTTCGACTTAAGAAATGTATATAATGAAAATTTTAAAATTGTGAGTGATTCTTTTAATCAATCATTTAGAAATGATTAAAACTTTTAAAAATGACACAAAAAGTTATATTTAGGTAAGATAAAAAGCCTACTTTCCTTATTGATAAATGCCATTTATTTTTTATGCATTAATTCCTAAATGTGTAGCATTTATTTCTTTAGTTCATCAATACAATAATATATTAAATTATTAGCAAAGCACATCTTTTAGAAAAATATCAATTTTGTTTTATTCTTTCCAAATATGAATGCAGAAGTAACTTTTGATGTCTAGAAACAAATAAATTTATGGATAAAGTATATAAGAAATATCTTTATTATTATTAATTTATTTTATTCCTTCATAAATTAAGACTTCATAAATTGCATTATACACGGAATTAATGAGTAGCTGAAATAAAAAACTTTTGCCAGCGGTTTTGGCCTTCCGTTACGATAAAACTCAAAAGAGTTTTGCAGAAGTATGAAAAATATATAAGTGAATATATAAGTGAATATAGTATAATATATAAGTGAATTTTCTGTAGAAAGAAAGTTGATTTTTCTTTTGCATTATAATTTGAAAAAAAAATTAAAATTTCCCTTTTCAAAATAATAGTTTCTGTTTCATAATTAATTAAGTAATATTTATTATTCAAAATATTATTGTTATGTTTTTCTTTTGTAAATTATATTACTATTTAGGTTGTATATTTTAAGTTGTTTTCATTTTTTTAATTTAAACTTTAAGCGGCCTAACCATGTTTTTCCGTCAGATATAGTTTAGATTTAAAGTCTTATTTAACTCAAAATTGACATGAATGTTATTTTTTTATTGCATATGATAAATAAATATCTAAGATTGTAAAATACAAATCTCCATAACAATAATTTCCGTAGCAATTATTTTATGAGTCATAAAACTAGCATGTAAAATTCTGCAGGACGCTTAAAGGGTTAAATATAGTGGCTAAAAGTGATTAATATATCTATTTTTTATTAACAAAAATACTCCACTGTTAATAATAATGCATATTTATTTAACATATTCTATATAAAATATACCTCAAATCATTATGCAGGTTATTTTAAAAATCATAATATAATGCATTAACCTAGTGTAAAATTTTGATGAATATTATTGTGGATGTTATTGTAAAATGATAATTTTTATCAAGTAAATTTTATGTAGGAATGTTGTTAAAAGTGTATGTTAATAGATAAATAAATGAATAAAAATCTGAACTTAAACACAAAGCATTTTTGTCGATTATAGTACGATTGTTCATATGTCCCATTGCGAAATTGTTCTAGCAAATTATAGATTTAAGAATTAATTATGCAATATATAATAGTTCACTTAAACTGTTACAAATACTAAAAATAAATTAATAAATAAATCAGAAAACGTTGAAATAACGAATCCAGAAACATCTGTCTGTCATTAATGTATGCATTTAAAATTTTATTTTTCTTAATAATAGTAATAATAATAATAGTAATAATAATAATTGCACATATTTAAATTTACTTAGTGCATGATAATGTACTTATATGTGACATGAGATAAACCGTTAATCAATAGACTAATTACCAGTATATGAAAAATATCAAATGGTATTATTATTTTATTCATTCAGTTTATAATTGTAGTTTCAGAAGCAATAACATAATTAGCAATTCTGATTTCTCCATAATAAGGATTACACCAGAAAAATACTTAGTCATAGAAACGTAAAAATGCGAACTTATTAACTGAAAAATAGTAATATTATCTCATTCTCAAAACTACCGTTAGGATTTCAACAATTCTCAAAATTATTTGTGAAAGGAACGTAACCCCAATATTTCAAAAAACCTTCTGTAGAATTCATTTTTCTGTTTTATTGAGACAAAAAAAAAATCTAATAGTATTTTCTTTGTAGAATTCTTCTTTACTGAATTACATGTTATCTCAATTGCAAATAATAATAAATATCCAAAAAGCAGAAAAAAGTTACATATTACTTCTTTTGAATAATTTATTGAATGTTAATGGTTAAAATAAAAATAATACTACTATTTTGGTACATATTTAGTTATGTACATGATTTTTCAATTACCATCTATCAGAGTTGGAGCTAAATTATTTTTCTTATTTATTACATGACAGTACAGGAAACACAAATATGTATACTGTGAAGCAGAAGTAAACTTCTTCTACTAAATCACATCTATATAAAAATAGTCATTTCCTTATATGTAAAAAAAAAATTTTAGCATCTGTTACAGAGTCGAACACAAATTCTTAACAGTACATATAATAACAATAAGTTTCCAGTGCAATAAAAGTTAGCTACTTCTTCTAAATCACATCTATATCGAAATAGCCGTAATTAGTTGCTTACTTCAATAAGAACTTTTGTAGTTATGGCACACCGATATCTCTAGATTTATCATTGCAGAAATAAGTATCTTCATCTAATAACGCGAGAAAATAATTTTGTGTTGACAAAACATTTTATTATTGATAAATGTTAAAATCTTCCATTTGTCTGTAAAAGAGAATGAAAAAACTGAAATAATTTTTCATCTATCAGAAAAAAGTTTTTTTTTAAATATATATTGCGTGCTTGTATTTTCAAACAAAAATAATGTTGCAAAGTGCTATAGCCTCTTTTTAAATATGGAATGGTAAATATGTTTATTCGAAGAAATATTTATCAAAATTTCTAAAGTAGAATACATTTCAGTTATTGGAATACTTTAATTTTATAAAACATAAATCAAATAGAAAATTGAAAATAAAGTATGATGGACACAAGCTTTATAATATTTTCAATAGTCTATAAGATTTATCATATAATTTGTTATTTTTTCCTTAGGTCAAAATATTTTACCTTGCTTCACTCTAGTGTCAATTCTATAAAAACTCTAAAAAGACCTATAAATATTAGAAAGAATGATTTTGTTAAAAAACATACTATATTTATTAGCATATGCTAGGGATTAGTCACAGATAAGAAAATATATTAAATGAAAATATACTGATCACTGAAAACAATAAACGTTTATATAAATAATAAATTAATAAAAATCTTTGTTGAAAATACTTTTATAAATTATTAATAAGTCATCGAATATGCCTTATCGAAATTGCCATAAAATGTCTAGATCAGATATCTAATAGATCAGATTATAAATACTGAGAGACCATATTGTTGTCAGCGTTAACTAATATTAGAGGATATATGAGTAATTGTGTTAATTTATAGCCTGTTTAATTTTCTTTTAAAATATTGTTTTTAGTTAATAATTTTTGAAACAAAGGAATTAGTATTTTTTTCGATTAAAATAATAAACCGTCAGTGTATGAAAGTATATGTTTTGAACACATTATTACTGGCAAAATGATACTAAGAAACAAATATCTTCAAAACTGTAAAACACTTTTCTAACGGTTAAATGTTTTTCCAATATATACGACTAAAAGCCGCATATCGTATTTTTTTCTCTCTACTGACACAAGGTATATTTTTTAAAGGATTTCAAACGTCGATCTACACATGCAGAGGTCCATGCCCTATTTCAACAATCTTAATAAAACACATAAAATAAATAAGATAAACGATCTAAATAAATAAGATAAAAGATCCTATTGCAAAAGGGGGATTACGTTATCGTAGTGCGTGTTTTTTGTTTTATTTATTTATTTGTTTATTTTAATAGAACACAAAATAGTCTTTTTAAAACCTTTCATACAGGTAACCTATCTGCAGCTTTGTTGTACACAGAAGACTATATTATCTAGAGATGTCTATTCAGAGATGCGTCGATTGCAAAAGAGGATATAAATCTTTGGTAGTTTTAGCAAATATTGATATAGAGGATTAGGTTGGAGCTAAGGAAGGTAGACAAAATATAATAACTTTAAGATGGTTTCATTGTAATGTATAGACGTATGTTGATATGTAGCCAAGTATAAAAATAAATAAGCCTATTACAAATCGAATGACACTGCGTCATTTTTTTCACATCTTTCAGAAACCATATCAGAATGGTAGGAATTCGATTGATGACTTATTGATTAATTTAGCATCTATTCAATTCCTAACAAATAATTCATAAAAGTGAAGGTTTAAAATCCTAATAAAAATTGAAATTTCTGTTAAAAAAAGTTATATTTGATTGAGGATCTACATATTTATATATTGTTAAATATGTCATAAACATCATATTTATTTAGATATTTAAAAACTAGTTTGTAATTTTTTAAATAGATTTTAATAGCACAAACGACAATAATATTAATAACGATAAATTTTTGTAACATAGTAAATTTTGTAAGTAATATCTGAAATAAGAAACTGTTGGTTATCTTATAAATTATTTATTCTGATATGAAATATCGAAGAAATGTAAACACAAATTGTGGAACAACTTAATCTTTTTTTATATTGAGGTACAAGTCTTTGATTTTAATTTATTGTGCATTTTAACAGTTTTGTGATACTAAAAAAATAAACAAGTGTAATTTCATTATTATTATTATTATTATTATTATTATTATTATTTTGTCCGATAATTTAGTTTTAGCATATTTTCTATTAAACAAACATAAATATAAAAAAAGAAACTTAAAAGTTATGATTTAGAAAAAATTCTACACATATAAACTATCAAAATGTTACAAAAAAAATTTCTGCATGCATACACATATTAATCAAAATTCAATCATATAAAAATAATGAAAACAAATAACGATAAAGAATTTAAAAACGTCATTGTTAATAATTGTTAAAGAAATGATATTATATTTTTTATACTAATTTCCAAATTATTTACATTAATTACTTAGTTTTAATAAAACTAAATTATAAAATTAAACAAAATTAATTAAAACTTAAAACCAATAAAGTTAATTAAGCATCGTTTAGAGAAATATTAGCTTTGGTTTGTAATTTGCCAGTTAAAATGATGAAGGCACCTATAATCGGAAAGAAAAATTTATTTTAAAAGAAATAGAAATCATACGCGTTTTTGTAATGCGTTGGAAAATTATTTTAAATAAGTTTAATGAATTAATGAGCATCTAAAATATAAGTATATATGGAATCAGCATTCATTTTCTGTAACGATAAAACTTAAGGGTGATTTCAGATTTAACTTATTCTTAATAAAAATTACATTCTTTCAATATTATTTATTAAGCATTTTTTGTATAAACAAATTAAATTATAGCGACTTGCACAAATGGAATTCTTTTTAAATATCCTTTCCTAAGGCTTTTTTTTATTTTTTATATTAATATTATTCATAATATTATTCATATTAATCAATTTACATTTATAATTCAAAATGCTATTCTTTTACACTTATAATTTGAAAATCATATTTATATTTAATAGTGTATGTTTCAGTGTGTTTTCATTTCTATTTTTGAGAATGTAATGGTTAAAAATGATTTCCTTATAGAAACACTTTTATTTTATTTTAAAAATAATCAAGTTTAATAATAATCAATTTTGATATTTAAATATACCGTGTTACTGTTAACATCATATCACTTTGTTGTGATTTTTTTTTTTTTTTTTTTTTTTTTTTTTTTTTTTTTTTATAAGAAAGGCATGCTGTTTTGTGTTGTTATAAAATGCTATTAAAATATATTATATTTGTATCTGAAAATGATAATTTCCGTTAAGTAAAATTTATTTTTAACTAGATGAATTACCCGACGTTGATCGCAATTGTTTGTATTAAAAAATCAAATTTAAATGAACAACAAAAACAAATACCAAAAACAGCAAAAAAAAATCCTAAAAAATAACAAAATATGCCATTGTTTCCAAAATTTACGTTTAATTATGATTCAATGCATTTATAAAAACTCATATGGCATTACACGTTCATCTGCTACCATCCATTATATTTCAAATGTAACTTAATATTAACTTTTTTTTCAAATTCGTAAATTTTTTTTATGTTATGTCGTTTTAATGGTATGGTGCAAATTTTATTAGAGATTTTTAGCTGTTGATGACAATTATAACGAACGATGTTTATATTTGATAGGAAATTGCTGTTAATTGGTGGTTTTTTATTAGTTAAAAATGAAATATGATTTATTAAAATTTCACATTACTTTAATTGCTTTAGCCGAGTATTAATACATATGTACGTAATTTTACACAATCCCGGCTTCCACAGTTAGAATTTGTATAAAATTACAGATTAACTGGCAATTTCTTATTTTTATATGTTAGATGATTAAACATTTCAGTTAAAATAATTCTTGTCGTCAAACATATAGTATTTCGAACGGTTATTATCAGAGTGACAAACACCAAACTTACGCCAAACAAATTTCTTTAAATTCATTTATGCTGCTAAAGATAAAACTATGAATAAAAAAGCATTTCGCCATTTCGCACACAAGGTAGAACCCGTGAAATTTTGACGAAAGAAAATGTTTAGTAAGGAACTGTTTCATTGACTTATAATAAACCTACAAAATTAGTTACAATAAAAAATGCCCCTCATATTGGTTAACTCTTAAACAAACGATATTTATCGTCAAATTAACAAAATACTATTTCTATAAAGCGCAGTTGTAAAAATTGTTAAAATTAAACTTTAGCAGTACATGTAAGCAGTAAAGAATGATAAAAGTCAGTTATTATGATAAAGTTATCAATTAAGGCCCTTATGTTAGTATTCCAAAATGATAAAAAGTTAAATTTACTCAACTTTGACTCAATCATACATTTTTTTTCCCGTGAAATCTAAACCCGAAATCATTTTCACCATATCAAAATTTACAAATGTACATTTCACATCTGTATTCACGTTTAAAAAAATTGGCATTTTAATTTTATAATTATCAAAACTTGATGTCTCAATGCTATTAGCTGAAATAGATATTAAACTGTTGACATTCTTTTACGTGTATTTCAAATTTTCTAAATGAAGTCAAAATTCACCGGTTTTTATAATAGAATGCATTTAAATTTCTATTTTTTCTCTTTTAATGAAAAAATGGCAACATAAAGATACAGCACTCAATTTTTTTCCTCTTTTCCTTTGCTTTGAATAGAAATGGAGAACTCTTGTTGCCACGATTAGAAAAGAGGTATTAAAAGCTAGAAAAAAAATTAATATTTCAATAACAAATTAAGGTACAGTTTTCAAACAAATTTCATTTAAAAGTACATTTTTTTCCTACACGGTGGTGTAAAAATTGAAAATGTGCATCATTAAGAAGTTTAAAAACTCTTAGAAGCAAAAATCACCGAAATTTATTTAAAATTTGAAAGTGTTGCCATGCGCAAAATGACGTATGCGTTACGCACAGATACGTTTGGCATTTATAATATAGATACAGTTGACTCTCGTTAATTCGAAATCGGATAATTCGAATCTTCGCTTAATTCGAACTAAACATGAAGTCCCGAAATTTTCAATGGCAGAATAACGTTAAATGTTTCATTAATTCGAACTCATTTTCTCTTGACATCGTTTAATTCGAACTAATGAGAATTCCGATTTTTCCTTTTCTTTCTTTCTCACGGATTTCAGATCTTTCTTTCTTTGTTTTTTGTGAAAATTGATCCGAACGAGTATACATATAATCCCATGCATTTGATATTCACTTTCTAAGTGCCTCGTCTGTCCATCTGTGACACTCCAAATTTTTCTTCCATTGTTCTTGTATCTAGTTTTTTAAATTAGTTTATGTATTTATACTTTATAATTTAATATTAAGTCATAGTCTGATGATAACAAACATAATAAATTCAAAAAAAAAAAAAACACTATAACATTAATTCCTTTGTAATAGTACCATATTAAGCATGTTCTCATTTCATATTTTGCATAATTCGAACTTCGGATAATTCGAACATTTCTTGCGGTCCCGACAAGTTCGAATTAACGAGAGCCGACTGTATTTAGAAATAGTAACTATTTTTTCTATGTACCGACAAGGAAAGACGCGACATTAAATTAAATTCAATGCATTTACTTGGGAACAGTGTTCTCGCTGACATTCGACCAACGTTAGTAATTTGGCTAATTAAAAATAAAAAACATTCGCCAAAGGGAAAAAAAAATATTAAAATAAATTCGCCGACTAACGCCAAAAAGAAAAAAAAAAATCTTTAATTTTTTAATGTATCCCCTTTTTTTCAATAAGTTTTTTAAATAACCAAAGTTTTTATATCTGCGATAACGATTGTTATTAATCTAATTTCAATTATCCGCTACAAATACATTATATTAAGAATATGTGTATATGCATATGTATGAAAAACGAAAAAGGGAAGAAAGAAAAAGCAAAAATTGAGCTCTAGCAATCTGGCGAATCTAATCGCTTGTTTACTCGCCAAATGAAGAATTTAGTCGCAATTTGGCGCGATGGCGAGCGGCATGGCGTTGTGGATTAGGATGAGTGTGGTATCAAAAGAAAGATCTCATCATGTACGTTAAAAATTGCAATGGAACTACCCGTCCGAATCCAACAGCATTCGAGACATCAGCACATGAAATGTGAAAAAAAAAATACATTGACTGGCAGGTATATAAAAATTGTTCGAAAATTAAGGGGACTGTGGACGTTAAATTTTTTTTACTTAATTTTCATCATAGCAATTTGAAATTTTGTGCATATATACATTTCACCAAAAGCACATATAGAACATCTTCAAAAAAATTTGCAATCTTATTAAAACTTTTTATTTTTAAAAAAATTAAATTTTTAAGCGAAATTTTAAAATGCTCCTCGTGTCTTAATTTTTGCGATATTTTCTTGCTTTTGCATTTTTATCACTTAAAACTTTATTATAAAGAAATTTGCGTAAGATTTTTTTAATCTCTTGATTAGTTAATATTTTATAGATTTTTTTCTAAATTTCATATCGATTTTCATCAAAATTTTGCCTTTTAAAATGTAAAAAATCAAATTTGACTGTCTTAATGAAGACGAATTTTAAGAAGCTTACACAGTTTCTTTCTAAACATTACCAGGATACTTCCTTACCAATTTCATAAATATTGATCAAAAATTAAGTCGCAATGAGCATTTCCAAAATCTAAAAACACTGAAAAATTAGTTTTGAGAAAAATAGATTTAAAGTATATAAATACACTTACCTTCATTAATTACTTCTTAAAACCTTCATAAATGATATTTTAATAAGAAAAAACTGATTTGGTACTATTATACCAAAGAAAAAGACCTTTTTTGCGACGACTTTCTATAAACGATTTTGCTCAAATAAAGGTCCACTGTCCCCTTAAAAAGTTCTTTAGATTGTTTTTAATCATCCTGCCAATACCTTTTCCCGAGCTACAAACAAAGTCCTTTACACTTATACTCTACAAGTTGTTTTCCCTTTTTTTAGACAGGCACTTCGCATTTTACGAAGTTTTCGAATACGGCTGCATTCGGTATTTTTTTTCCGTCTGTTTTTGTGATTTTCAGGACCTTGTTTTATGCAAATTTTACGGCAAATGTGTAGCGAGACGGAATGGATAAACACTGTGTGTGCATATAGTGTGTAAAAAAAAAGTTTTGCTTAGGCTGGCTTAACTTGCGAACAATTTATATGCCTGCCTATAAATTGATTTATTTATTCATTCACCTTTCATATGGTGATACAGCGGACTCTCGTTATTTCGAAATCGGATAATTCGAATCTTCGTTTAATTCGAACTAAACATGAACTCCCGAAATTTTCAATGGCAGAATATTGTTAAAAAATTTCATTAATTCGAACTCATTTTCTTTTGACTTCGTTCAATTCGAACTAAGGAGAATTCCGATTTTTCATTTTTCTTTCCTTTCTCACAGGTTTAAGATTATTTGAATAACTTTCTTTCTTTGATTTTTGTGAAAATTGTTCCAAACGAGTATATCTATATAATCCAATGCATTTGATATCCACTTTCTTAATGACCCGTCTGTCCATCAGGGACACTTTGAATTTTTTTCCATTGTTTTTGTTTCTAATCTTTTAATTAGTTTATGTATTTATACATTCTAATTTAACATTAAGCCATATTCTAATGATAAAAGAAGAAATAAATTTAAAAAAACTATAACATTAATTCCTTTGTAATAGTACCATATTAAGCATGCTTCCCTTTCATATTTCCTATAATTCGAACTTCGGATAATTCGAACATTTCTTGTGGTCCCGACGAGTTCGAAAGAACGAGAGTCGACTGTATCTCGAAAACAATTGGATTCGGAAGAGTAGTTCCATTGCACTTTTTAACGTACATGAGAAGATCTTTTTTCTATACCAAACTCGTCCAAATGCACAACATACACCTGGAAACGTTCCCTATTTAGATAAAACAAAAAAAAAAAGCATTTCTCAATCGTCTAGTGTCTATTAAAATATAGAATTTGATTTTTCTTCTTCTCATCACAGTAATTAAGTTTAAAATTGCAGTTTTTGAAGTAATTAATTATTTAGAAATTCAGATTTTTCATAAAAAATTGTACCATAAAAATATTTCTTTAAAGAAAAGTAAAATTATCTTCTTGCTAACTACTTTGTTTTGATGGTGAAGACCATGTTCTCAAAACTACTTCTGGGGTTTCAACAATTGTTAAGATTGTTACAATGAAAATGAATCTTACTCTGATACTTGGAAAGTCACATTTTGATAATTTATTTTTCCTTATCTACACAGAAAACAAAATGTAACAGCAAAATTTTAAACTGTCATTTATAATTATTATATATAATATTTTGCATTTGTAAGACATTTACATTTGTTTTTTTAAGATTTTGCAATTGAGAAAAATAAATTTTTAAAAACTAAATATATTTAAGTGCAATTTGGAATGTTTCAAATTGAGACAATTTTTCATTTTTGATATTATCTATGTCAATATTGTTTATATATAAAAGTTTCTGTTACCATCTGCCACAAATTCAAAACAAAATTCTCATTCTTATGATTTATGAAAGCAGATGTATCAAAAATATGTTTCATGTGCAATATACACTAGATGCTTCTTCTAAATCACAACTATACAGAAATAGTTGTAATTAGTTGCTTTCTTCAATAAGAACTTTGGTAGTTATGGAAAACCGATATCTATGCTTACATCGTTACAGATGTAAGTATCTGGAACTAGTGACGCAAGAAAATGATTTTATTATGTTTCATTGAAGTTTTTACTATTGATAAATGATAAAATATTTTATTTGTTATAAAAAGAATGAACAAGTGTAAAAAAAAAAGTCTTTTTTTGTATCATAAAATTCAGTTTTTTTCATACATATTGCATACTGGTATATACAAAATAAAGTTATAAGATCTGGTAGAAATATAAAAGTTTCTATAAATAAAAGTATTTTTGAAAAACATAAAAGTTAAATACATTTCTGTTAATCAAGTATTTTAATTTCTTTTAAGAAAATAATGAAATGAATAATAAATATGCCGCATTTAACTGTACAAAAAAACATTACGAATGATTTTGCCTTTTTGTAGACTGGTTTCACTTTTTTAGTGGTATTTCTTATTTGTAACCTCTTCAGACCTGAGGTACATAAATGTGTACTTCCACTCTTTACCTCATAAAAACCAAACTGTTCGATTTTTTTTGCATTTTCACTTTACTTATATACAGCTGAATGTTTTTTGCTTTAAAACAAAATCAATAAATGTCAGCGCCTATGAATATTACTTCATTAAATAAATAATATTTCCATCCGAGTTTCGAAAATACCTTCAAATCATTGTAGCCAAGAAAGTAGGAAATATTCATGATTATTTAACTTAAATGCTTTACTATAAAAAAAAATTGAGGATTTGCTGATCCTTTACTTGTTTAAAAATCTTAATTTTGTTATTGCGTAAATTTATATTAGTGATAGTTAAACTGATGTTTTAAGGAGATTAGTACTTTTATATCCATTTTGTAAACATAAATTACATGTCCCCTAAAGTACTGATTTCATAAAAATGACTCTTTCTGTCATCTACGGTGTCATTTCGATTATGCAAAAGCAATAAATATATATTTGTGGAGTTATTTTATGCTCAGGTCTGAAGAGGATAAAGCGTATTAGACGCTTATATGTATTATTTGCCACGTTTAAGTTTTGTAATTTTTTAATAAGATTGTGAAGCGCAACTTTTGAATTCCTAGACTAGTATATTTACAGGTGCTGCAACCGGGAAGCATATTTCAGATGTGTATATTGCTGGGACGATTACTGTTTCTAAACCAATAGGAGACCGTCATTATCACGGTCAAGTACACGCCCACACAGTTTGATTGACAGGAACTCGTGGACAATTGATCGTGTGTGTTTATTATTTATTTGTACTCCGATTGTTTGAATTTGTACTCGGTAATTAAAAATTAAAGGTACGAAAGATTTTTTTTTTCAAAATGACTGAATTTTATTTACTTCAATTAGAAATTATACTTCCTCTGATCCTGAAATAAATAAATAAATAAATAAATAAAAATTAAAGTAAGAATTTTGCTTATACGGATATTTTTACAGAATACTTTTTTTCCCATTTGTTTAATATATATATAAATCATTTTGGAACGATATTTAGAATATTAAAAGGGTTTGAAATATTTTTTTAAATGTCTTATTTATTAATAAAAGACAGCCTCCAATAATTAAAAAAAAATCACCAACGGACTCTCGGCCCGCGATGGACTCGAACCCATATCCTCCGGTTTCAAGCTCGACGTTCTAACCATTCAGCCATTCAGCTCACTTTCATCCGCAACAGATTATCGTTATAATTAGCACCGTCAATTGTCCACGAGTTCCTGTCAATCAAACTGTGTGGGCGTGTACTTGACCGTGATAATGACGGTCTCCTATTAGTTTAGAAACAGTAATCGTCCCAGCAATATACACATCTGAAATATGCAACCGGGAAAAATAATAGAATTCTTTGATATTTACAGAAATGTTGTTCGTCCTTACAAGTAAATGAATTACATATTTTGCAAGTTTTCCATAGGTAAACAGTAAAAAAAAAAGTTCTACAGATGTCAAAATGTAGTAATGTATATGTTATTGAAATAGTTGTGTATACTATGAGTATGTATTATGTTGTGTATTGCGTATACTGTTGTGTATGTATTACGTTTAATCGTTTACTATATGTTGTACAACAAAAATATGTAAATCAACAAAATTAGTTTTTGTAAAGCTACTGAAATAAGACACATGAAAATTCTAAATAAATAAAAATGGGGATTAAATTAGGCATAAGAAAAACCATATTGAAAACTTTTTTTTTTTTTTTTTTTTTTGATCGCGATATTCCCTTTTTTAAATGTTGAATATATGTAAGCTATATGCGGGTTTTTTACACAAAGATGATTACATTTCTAAAAGGTGTCTATTCACAGATATGTGGATTGCAAAAGAGGAGATAAATCGTTCTAGTAACTATCAAAATATACGATAAAACTTGAACTATGAAGGTAGGTAAAATGGAATACTTTTAATATGTTTTTACTGAGATTCATGGAATCATGCTGGCATTATAGCCAATTGTAAAACGGAAGAAGTCTAGTACAAATCGAATAACACTGCTTCATTTTTTATTTATTTTTAACCTTTTTCAGGAACAGTTGAGGAGGGGATAGTCCATACGATATCAATTCAATTCTAGATAAAAATAAATTCTCTATAAAAATGAACATTGATAGTCCTGAAAAAAAAATTCTGTAATAATTCTCATTTTATGTGTGATTTGTGATCTACATATTTGTATCTAATAATACTGTTGAACATGACATACTTATTTTGATATTTTCAAACTATGTACTAGAACTGTTCAAAATAGTTTTTCATAGCACAAACGAGAATAATATTAATGACACTCAACTTTTGAAAAAAAAAATAATTTTAGAAAATGCTATTTTAAAAACTGCTCTTTATTATATGTATCATCTATTCTGATACGAATATCAGTGAAAAGTAAACACAATTTGAAACGCGATGTAGCTTTTTTTTTAAAATTACGTATAACTGATTTTTATTATTTATTTACGTAGTATATAATTTAATATAGTTATTTTTGTGAAACATAAAAAGTACGAGTGTAATTTCATGCTAAATAAAAAGTGGAGTTTGTCATATATTTGCATATTAAGATATTGTTTTGTCTTATAGAACCATTTTTTGAAACCATACGGTTAAAGTTACAATTGAGTAGAAATCATCGTCTTTAATTTTTTAAATATTTTTTAAAGTTTTGGTTGATTCAAACATTTATAAAAAATAATGAATCATTAAAAATAGTATATGGAAATAACAAAGAAAATTTTAAAATATCATTATGCGAATAAAATAATGGATATTTATATCTGTTTTACATTAATTTTTAAACAAATTGCTATAATTGATTTAGTTTGCAAATATTTTCATATAATTAGTGAAAACTTAAACCCAACAAAATAAGTGCATAATTTTAAATATATATATATATATATATATATACCGGGTGATCCAGAAGTCTCGGGACTTTTAAAATGTTAATAATTAGAAAACTACGTACAGTAGGAAGATGCGGTTTTCAGATATATGCTCAGAAAAGTGTGGGATTTTCGTTTATAATAATTTTTTTTTTTATATAAATAGTTAACATTTTTAGCAACAGGTGGCGCTAGTATGCAATATTGAAAGTTTCTGTACTATGCGTTATATAAGCAGATGAATTCATTGCGCAACATTTTCCTTAAGATTATTGCTCATTTTGATACGAAATTTGATGTGTAATTCTTAAGTTAAAAAATGATTTCATTGCATGACAAAGCTTTATTAGTTAAGCTGTTTTACAAAAAGGATGAATCGGCAAGTTTAGCTTTGCGTTATTACCGTACAATGCGTGGAATTAAAAGCGGAAAAGGACCGATGACCATTACAAATCTAAAGGCTATGATAAAAAAGTTTGAGGAAACAGGCTCATTGGAAGATCGTCAAAGAAGCGGTAGACCCCAAACGTCTGCTGCCATCATAAATGAGATAGAGCTTGATGCTGATACTCAGTCCACATCATCAGCACATGGTGAATGCAGTGCACGTGCAATTTCAAGACGAACGGGAATTTCTTATGGAACCGTATGGAGATCCCTAAGAATCACTCTCAAGAGATATCCGTATAAAATTCAGCATGTGCATGAATTAAAGCCAACAGATTTTATAGCACGTCAAGAATTTGCTAATTGGGTTTTTGAAAAAATGGAGAATGATGCGGACTGGATTTCAAATGTTTTGTGGACAGACGAGGCACACTTTTCCCTATGTGGCAGCGTGAACACGCAGAACTGTCGCATATGGGCTAAAGAAAATCCTCATGCATTGGTGGAAAAACCTCTTCATGACGAAAAAGTGACCGTGTGGTGCGGATTTACAGCTTCATTCATTATTGGCCCTTTTTTCTTCGAGGAAATTTCAGGTGGTAGATTGCAAACAGTTTCTGTCACAGGTGACAGGTATGCAGCCCTTCTAAAGGATCAAGTCATCCCTCACTTGAAAAAGAGAAAAGCGCTCCATTCCGTAACATTCATGCAGGATGGAGCACCTCCCCACATCGCTTCTTCTGTCACAACGATCCTGAGGACTATGTTTGGAGATACCCGTGTCCTAAGTCGCACTTTTCAGCATGAATGGCCTCCAAGGTCTCCGGATCTTACCCCTTGTGACTTTTGGTTGTGGGGCTACTTAAAATCACATGTGTACAGAGATCGGCCTATGACACTGACCCAGCTGAAAGATGCTATACACCAGAACGTTTCGAAGATAACCCCTGAATTGCTTTTTAATGCTGTGCAGGCTGTTTTACATCGTCTCACGGCGGTACTTATAAGTGATGGGCGTCATACTGAAAAGTTGTAAACCTTGGACACTGATTTCTTATTTTTAATGAGCTGTATCATACCATAGCAATATCATACTTTCCATTTCAGCGCCACCTATTGGCAAAAAATACAACTAATATAACATAATTTTTTTTTTATTAAAAAACAAAATCCCACAAGTTTCTAAGCATTTCTGTGAAAACCGCACCTTTCTATTGTTTATACTTTAGTAATTATTTCAATTTAAAAACTCCCGAAACTTCTGGATCACCCGGTATATATATATATATATCAGTTTTGTTTCATTTTTTCTGAGTGTAATAGGTGAGTTCCAAAGGATAATATGATTTAAATGAAAAATCTATTTTTAATTAAATAATATATATTTATATATACGTATATATTTATTATACATTGAAATATGCGCTATCTTATACGGATAATGAATTAATGGTCATCTGAAATGTTTCTGAAAGCGGCATTCATTTTCTATAACGATAAAAATCAAGGGAATCTTGCGGGAACATAAAAAATATATATACTTTTTTAATACATATTTATCTACGATATTTCATTTGTTTGAAGGAACTTTTCTCTGTATCGTAATATAATTAAAAATCGTTGATATTATAGATTTCATTACATTTTTCTATATTGGTGATTTCATTTTTTATGTTTTAATATATATGAGCAGTTTTAGATACTGCAATCCGTTTTATTTAAAGAACCAACATATTAAATTCAAAAGCTCTATTCTGTATAGGGAGAGTTGTTTTCTAAGAAATGATATAGTAGCTTTGATATACACTCACTTCCAAAAGTTAAACACGAAGATGTAAAATGCAAAAAAATCAACAAATACAGCTTTGATTGACACAAAATTCGGCAGGAAAGTAGCATATATATTTATGTATAAAACAAAATCAATAATTATATACAGAAATGAAAACAATATTAAATTTTTCTAATTTATCGGATAACGGCATAATGGAGACTTAAACAGAATTATGTATAAAGTGAAAAAAACAATATAAAAATGAAAAAAAGCACATTAATAGAATATGTGATCTCCCCTCATTTGTATACAAAGTTTACACCTTGTGACCATGCTTTCAATTAGGTGCTCAACCAAAGCAAAATTGAGCAATCGCCATATTTCTTGTGGAGTAGTTTACAGCTCAATAAGAATGGCTGGAGGTGGAAAACGTAAACATACAGCACGGTCGAGAGCATCCCAAAGATTTTCAATGGGATTAAGGTCGGTCGAATATGCTAGCCACGCCATACGCGCAATACCTTAACTTTCCAGGTAGTCATTGACGATGCCAGCTCTATGGGGACGTGCGTTATCGTCCATTAAAACAAAAGTAGGGCCAACTGCTGCAGCGTACAATCTCACAATGGTTTCTAGGGCTTCATCTCTATACCGGACAGCCGTCACTGAACCCAGTTTAAAGATGTGCAAGTCGGTACGGTATCCTAATGAAATCCCTACCCACACCATAACGCTTCCGCCTCGGAATGCATGATGTTCAGTGATGTTTTGGGGCTGATTGCGTGTTCATTGTTCACGCCATATCCGTATAAGCTTGTCATCTGGCTGCAGAGCGAATCTTGACTCATCAGTAAACATGAGATTGCCCTAGTCAGACACAGTCCAATTGACATTGTCCCGGCACCACTCTAATCGTCCCCTTCTTGATTGGACGGATAGAGGAACACAAACTCGAGGTACCCGGGTGTACAGTCCACTCATATGTAATCTTTGGCGTACAGTAGTTGCAGATATCGCCTTACCAATGGACGCTGTAACCATAGATGTCACACGTGTGGAGGTCTCTCTTCAATTTCGCTTGGCTACAGTAGCAATATATCGATCTTCCACGGGGGTTGTAACCCTTGGGCGGCCAACTACGGGCCTTCGGACAACTGTCTGTATGGTTTGGAATTGTTTTCATAAGCGTGAAATTACAGAATGATGAACGGCGAAGAAAAGAGCAACACCTGTGATCGACTGTCCTGCTTCAATGCGCCCCACAGCAAACCAGCGCTCAGAATCTTCCATTCGTCTTCTGGAAGTCATAGAAGCACGTATGTCTTCAAAAGAAATTGTACGAAAGTTTTAAACAACTTCTATCAGCACCTACAATCAACTTCTGTAACCCTTCATGAAACCGGCTTCTTATAAGACTGCCCTTTTTGCATATTTCTTGAAATGAAAGCGCGATTAGCTGTTACCTAACATATTTGCATACTTCCATCTACCTCAGCAGCGATTTGCATCTTCTTCAATTCTGATTAGCTTAAGGAAATTAGCATTTTCCTCTCCGTGCTTAACTTTTAGAAGTGAGTGTATAAATAGGTTTTAAAAGATTTTTTATTTTTTTTCTTCTAGTAGAACAATGATAAAAAGTTAACATAATGCATTTGTATGTGATACGCATAATATATATGTATGTCTGATATAACACTTGAATTCCAAACTGATGTAATTTCGTGCCGGAAAAAAAATTCAAAAGTAAGGAGACTTTAAATAGAGAGTTTTCGTTAATTTGCAGTTTTTATTACCAAAACGAAAAAAAAATCACAGTTTCTTTGCTCATTCAATTTTGTTTAGGAGACGTGTGCCAGATTCAATTATCACTAGATTGAAATCAAGCGACTCACCGGAATGTAGCGCAGGGAATACAGTAATATATGCCGCATTATAAAAACAAAATGCTGTAACTTTAGAGTATTAAATTAGGTAGCATGCTGCAACCAATTTTAAACTTCACTGCCTGATTTTGTCTATTTCTATGAAAAAAAATTAAATGTATGATCGGTTTATTAAGAAGAAAAAATAATAATAACAATAGTAATTTGCAGCTAAAATGTGAAAATTTATGGCGTGTACCCATATTCACAATTAGGTTTTTTTAAATATTATACTGCTATATTTTGCAATTAATTAATTGAGTTTAAATTAATTAACTTTATCTACTAATAAGCAGATAAAGTTTTATTTGCATTTTTTCCCCTTAATATTATTTAGTATTCAGTAAAAATGATAAAAATAAATTTTACATTGATATCTTGATCGGTTTGGATTTTTCTTTGCTTTATTTTTCTTTTTATTTATTTATTTATTTTGTCAAATTTAGCCATTTGACATGGAAAAAAAAGTGTTATCCCATTCTTTGGACTTCTCTTGATCAGGGATATAGATTCTATTACCGAAATTCACTTCACGTAATGAGAGTTATAGTGATTTACAGGTATGTGACAGATGTGCAGTGACAGCTTTTATTTTATTTTATTATTATTTAGTGTACAGCCATTTTGAATCTTTTATTTAAAAATCCGTATATCAACCGTAGTTATAGTTTTTCTGCGCATAGCATGTGCTCTTAATGTATACACACAGTTTATAATACATGATGTATGTTTTCTTTTGTTTGATTTTTAAGTTTTTATTACAATTATATTCCTGGTTATAAGCAGTAAAATAACTTATCCCAATTTGCACTAATGTGTAGAATACGCGTGGTGTAGAGTACGTGTAGGTGAAATAGCGATTTAAGTCCATCGGTTAAAGTGGATTTTTTATTTTCCTACATGAAAAGAAAAAAAAAAATAATTTCATAGATCAAATTAAGTCCCTAAATACTACATTTTTTTCCATTTCTTATGATTTTTAAATATTTTTTCTAAGAAAACTAAATTTAAATATTGCTCTGTTACCTTTCATAAAGAATTTTCTGTTGCAAAAATATATTATTTTGTAAATAACAATTTTGTGATTCTAAAATAATTAATTTGTAGTAATTCTAAATACTTTTTTAAATTATTAAGTGAATAAAACGTCTCAAACAAGTTTTTTTTAAATTAACTAGCTATTAATTTGACTAAATTGTAACATTTGTAAATGTACAAACATTATCTAAAAATTAAGTTTCAAAGTTCCGACACACACACTTGCACACACACACACACACACACACACACACACACATATATATATATATATATATATATATATATATATTTATATATAGAAACATTAAATGTATTGCAATATATGAACCATTGAATTTAATAGAAAATTACCACATTGAACATTAAGGGAAAATTAAATGAATAAATTAAATTAATACAACTGGAATTTGTAGAACCAAACCAGAATTTTCAAGCAAGTCATTTAGAAATATTTAAATCTTTTAAAAATAATATTAGCATCAATAATAAAAGAACATAAAAAATCTTCTAATATTCCAATACTAATAAATGCTATTTATATTTTATGTATTTATTTCTAAGTTTATTTATTTATGTTAAGAATATTTTAATATATTAAATTAATACCCAAACATATATTTTACAAAAAATATCATTTTGTTTTATTCTTTTTGAGCTCAAATGCAGAAGGATTTTTTGATCTCCAGGAATAGATAAATTCAATGAACTAGGTAAGAGGTAATGCTCTTTTTACTTCTAATATATCTGAAAATGAATTGCTCACAGAATTAATGAATTAATCAGAAGCTGAAACAAAAATATTTCTGCAAGCGTTATTCTCTTTTTGTAACGATAAAACTCAAGAAAGTTTTGCAGAAGTATGAAAAATATACATTTGAAATATATAAAAAAGATATATTTTTTTAATTATAATATTTTCCTTTATTTGGCATTTGAAATGTTTAATTTTTAAAAAGAAACATTCCTAAGTAATGGTTACTGATTCATAATTAATCAAAGTATATTTATCATTAAAATTGTTATTTGTACGCTTTTGTTATGTAAATTATATTATCTTAATGTTTTATGTTTCACTCGCTTTCATTTTGTATTTAAAATTAAATAAATTTAAACAGAATTTATTTTTTTTATTTATTATAAGGAACCTTTTATTAAATGCAAACCCAATAATAGTAATTTGTTTGTTTTACGTATGCGTCATCAAAACATTATGTTATGTGGCTTTTTATATAATTATAATATAAATCTTTTTGCATGTAAAAAACAATGCTAATAAATGACATTCTGGAAGTAATTGTAAAATAACGACTTTCATTAAAAAAATTATTAATAAATAATAAATTAATAATAATTATTAATATAAAATTATAAATATAATTATATTTATAAATATAATTATAAATATTAATAATTATTAATAATTAATTAATTAAAGCTTTTGCGATCAAATTGTTTTTGTCTTACATATAGTGTCTTTTAATTTTATTCATTAATTAATTTATTTTTAATCAATAAAAAGGAAATTTTATGCTCAATTTCCACAAACTAACAAAACACATATGTCGTAAAATTATATTAAAAAGTATTCAGATTTTATTTTTCCGATAACGTGGGTAATATGACCCAAAAATAACTTTAATAAAGCTTTATGAGCACATTAAAAAAGCTGTAGCACACAAAAATATAAAAATTGTGGTATTAAGAAATATGTGATACACACACCAATTTAGGTAGTTTTAAAGTGGAATAATTGATTTAAGAAATATAAAATGATGGTTAAAATGGTTAGTTAAAATGTTCTATTAAAAATAGTGGTATTGAAGCAAAAACTATTCATAGCTATTTATTAATTATTAGATCATTTCTTGTATTAGCAGATCGCGTTGAGCAGACTGAATACATTTTACACATTTTTGGAGGATTTATTTTTATTTTTACTTAAAATTTTCAGAAATTCTAGAGTTTTTTTCATAATATAGAAATGAGTATAATTTTAAATTGTTTTAAATTTAAAAACATACAACAAACCATTCAAATTAAAAATTTATTGACACGTGGCTATTACAAACAGAAAAAAAAACTTTCAAATCAGAATGATTGTTTATGTGTTAAAAGCATAAAACATATATATTAAAAATTATATCATAATTTTTACATATGAATTTTAAAAGATACAGAAGATTATAAAATATTACATTTATTATTATGCATTTAAGTCGTAAATGGAGGAAATTACGTCAATTTTTAAAATGGTAAAATTATAGTAAATACAAACAATTTAAAATTTAAAAATATATATTTGCTAGAAAACAAATGTTTCAAATTTTGAGAAAATCCTTTCAATTATTGTTATCAATTCTAGAACAACGCAAATAATATCTCCTTTCCTGAAGGAATAGTATTTTTGTGTGAAAATTAATAAAGAAAGAAAACTTTGGTAAAAATTACATCACATTTAAAAAGATATATTTCAAATGTCTATTCAAGTACGATATGTTTCAAATGTATGTTGCATCCTTATATCACAGTTAAAAAATACATAATGAGAAAGACTATGACTCTATGCATATACTATTACTCTATTTTTAAAAGTTAACTCTACATATTTTTTTAATCAATTACGAAAACAGACATTGTATCTCTTAAAAGTGACTGATTTGGCCTTAAAAATCTCCAATCAAACTGAATATGAATAGAAACCCGTTTACAGGGAGATCAGCAATGTTCTTTTAATTTATAATGAAATATGTTTATAGCTGTTGAAATTAGCGTGCTTTTAGAATCTGGGATGTTTAAATGGGAGTTGACATATAATGCACTAGGGGCAGATCCCCCTAGCGCATTCATAACATGCCCCCTATTATTTTCATAAAACTATAATTCATTATGTGAATATTTATTGAATGAGTAATATTTAAGCATCAGTATTAAAATAAGCAATAAATGCACATATATTTAAAAAATGAATTAAATTTTATAATATCATTAAATTATATTATTAATTTAAGCGAAATATAATACTTTTAAAAGTGTAAATGAATTAAACTATGTAATTTACGTATTAATAAAAGTTATTTGCTATTAATTTTAAATTATTAAATTTAAAAATAATTTTTAGATACATTCTCTAATACACATTATTTTATATTCTACTATACTATTCTGTAGATATTTTTTATTATTTTTGTGTGTGTATGGATACATACGATTTGCATAATTTTTTCCGAGAGTTCCCTTACGTTAATTTTTTTATTTTTTATTTTTTATTTTTTATTTTATTTTATTCTTTTTTGAATTAAAAAAAGTTATATTCCTAAAGTACAACAAAATGAAAGTTTAAGTATCTGAAACAGAGATAGATATGGCTAAACTTGTAACTGAAATTTTTATTAATAAAATAGCGCATGTAAGCAAATAACAGATTTCATAAAATGTACTAAAATATATTGTTTGAAACATTTTGATGTATAACATAGTTTGTGTCGAAGAACTTTTTTAATTGCATTGTTTTCTCAACTCCGTTAGAGATTTTAAATTATTACGTATTCCATCAAGCGATACCGCTAAGGTTTAAGCAAAATTTCGAGAAATATTCTTGAGATGCTTAGCATTATTTAATTATTACAGATTTAATTACAAATATTACACAGTTATAATTTACAAATGTAGTATAATATTTTTTGTCATGTACTGAAATCGAATTATTTTAAAAAAAGGTTTTTTTCACAAAGATTCAGTACACCCTGTATATGTGAGTATATGGAAAGACGAGCTGTAATAATGTAGGATGCATAACAAAGAATGCGTACCGTTTTGACATAATTTGGGAAACTAATACTTTTGCCTTATTTCATCTCATAATCTTATTACAAATCCTGCGAATATTCACGATGGTTTTGAATTTTTCTATTTAATACTGAACAAAAATATTCTAATCTGAAACAATACTGCTAGACCCTTTGGAAATTCTTGACGGTATCCGTAATTTGATAATACCATATTTTGGAATTTATCAAATATTTAAAAATATATATATTACTATAAATTTACAAAATACCTCACAGATCTCCATGAAATTAGCAAGATCAAACACATACCTAGAAATGAGAAAGAAAACATTATATTAAAATACATAACATGGAATAAGGGAGATAATAATCTACACTAGAATTGATTTTAAATTATTTATAGTGATATTAAGTTAATATAATTTTTGATTTATAGAACATATAAAAGACAGTTTTTATAAAGTACCACCTAAAAATCTTGCTATTCATTAAATGCAATTGAACAAGAAGATATTAATATTCTCTAGCGCTCATTTCAAAATATTAACTATCCTTGTATACTAATTTAATCTTTAGATCTTTATAAAAAATAAATGCAATGTTTAGAAGGTATTGTTTACAAATCTCGCATCATTAAATACTATGTAACATCTTTATAGCTATCAAATAACAAAATGAAAAAAATTCAAAACTGCAACGTTTGAAGTTATTTTCAGTAAACGACATTTGATACTAATTTAACATTAAGAAAATAGTGCTGGAAATGTAAGTAAGAATACCATAAGAACTACTGAAAATCTCAAATGATGTTTAGGTGAGATTGCATGCTGAATAAGAATTCCACGGTTGCAAACGCAATTTCAATCACAATAACTTATAAGTTACTTTGATTGCATTTAACTGGATTTATGGTGAATTTACATTTAAAGAGAAAACTGGAAGACATAGTGTTTATATACAGGGTGCATAGGAAATTCCCATTAAGTGTCTCAGGAGTCTTCTTACTTTTTATCTGGTAGTGATTTAAGCAACATGTCACATTTAATTTTTTTCTCAGTACCCTTAAAACATAAATGCATATTATTTGTAATTTATAGAGAACTTAATATGTTTCGACTTAATTATTTTTTAACATTCTACATTGAAATTATATTTAATTTATTTAATGTTAAATTTTGATTAAAAAATTAATTGTTTTTTTATATGCACACACTGCGCGCAAGATTGTAGCAAAACTGTTGGTTCAAGAGCCCCCCCTCCCAATGTATATATATATGTATAATCAATGATATAAAGCTAATGTATCTTGACCTAATTTTTTATTTTTAAGCAACTTATTTATTTATTTATTTAAAATTATAATACTAAATTTTATTAAAAAAGTTTTTATTAAAAAATTGCCAATTTTAAATAATTAATGCAATGCAATTATAATACTAAATTTGAAGCATAAGAAGCTTTGTAACTTAAAATGTATATATTTACCAAGTTGGATCCAATTTGCTGAACTTTTAGCTGGTCTAAAGTATGTATTTTAGAACGATAAATTCTCCATTTATGTTGCATCCAAAACAAATTTTAATACTAGTTTTACTTTATCGATTTTTGTTATATAATTTTTTACATTATGATTGTTTCAATTTTAGAATCCTTTAAAACC
Organism: Maratus speculifer; assembly: GCA_964019185.1. Lineage (NCBI taxonomy): Eukaryota > Metazoa > Arthropoda > Arachnida > Araneae > Salticidae > Maratus > Maratus speculifer. Next base: position 435,723,822 of record OZ025291.1, on the reverse strand, counting down.
GGTTAATAGTAATAGTGTTTTAAAAACCGCTCTCTAAAACTTGAAACGCAATATAATCGGTATTTTTTTTTTCTTTATTTATATGAAAGTACAAAGTCTTTGATTTTTATTTACTTTAAACTTACTTTTTTATTTACTTTTTTTTACTTCGATATTTCTGTGACACATTATATTTTATAGTTGATATTTTGAATTTTATAACATTTTTATAATACTGAAACACTTATCTAATAACTAAGGTTAAAGGTTATGACTTACTACACATCTGCATGTTTAAACTTTCAAAATGATTTTTAAAATCCTCTGAATTGACTCAAATATTTATCAAAATTTAATCATTTAAAAATAATGTAAGCAAAGAATTTTAAAATGTTTTATGTAAATACGTTCAATGTTATTTAAATTTTAATACATGTATTTCAGAACAAATTACGCTGATAGATATACGTTTAAAAATACTTAAATATAATTAATTCAAACCTAAACTGACGAAAATAAATTAAGCATCATTAAGATAAATATTTCTCTGTTGCAGTATTTCTCAGTCAAATAACAGAAAAGATGTTTAATCTCAATGAATAATTTATTTTAAAGGAAATAAAAAAATACTTTTTTTATATACGGAGTGAAATTTGCATTATTCATAGCTACAGGGAATTAATTAACATCTAAAATATAAATATCTCTGCAAGTGGTATTCATTTTCTATAACGATAAAACTCGAGGGAAATTTACGGGAACAAAACAAAATTATAGTTAATATTTTTTTACATATGTAAGATTTTTAGTTGGTTTGAAGGAATATTTGTCTCTATTGTGATATCATTAAAAATCTTTGGTATTATAAATTTTATTAAGTTCTTTGATGTTATTGATTTTGTTGTTAATGTGTAGTGACAAATCAGTAAAATGTTTTAATAACAAATAAATAGTCTGAAAATTAATTTTTCTATCTATTGAACACAGGTTTTGGTATAATTACGCAAAATACCTCGTCAAATTACAAAGGAAGATGTTATTAAAAATAAATACCGTATATATCATCGAATGCAAGGAATAAATTGTAAATAAGAAAATTAATAAAAGAAAAAATCCTAATCACTGTGAAGAATAATCAAATATATATGTATATATATATATATATATATATATATATATATATATATATATATATATATATATATATATATGTATATATATATATATATAAATATATATACTTTTCAAAATGTTTGTTTTAAATATAGTTTTAGAAATCCGTGATAAGAAGATTTTAGAGAATATGTTATTATTATTATTTTTTTTTTTTTTAGCTAGGTCTTTTTTAACGTCTTACTAAAAATATCTTATATTTGAAATCATGAAAATAAAATATATTTATGTAATTAAAGTACATTCTGAAATTAATTTAATATAATATTAAGCATAAAATACTCATACACGCTTTATATATTTTTAAAAATTTAGAATAAGATTTTCTTCTTTACCTTAATATTAAAGATTTTGTTCAACTTCTTCCAATAAATTATGTAGTGTCAAATCTGTAAAATATTCAAATAAACTAATATATGGCCTTGAAATGAATTTTTCTACTTATTGAACTCAGTTTTCGATATTTATATGGAACGACACAAAATCCATCAAAATACTACTAGTGAATATTTTAGTATACAAAAACACAAAATTTATTACCACATGCCAGGAATAAGTCATACATAAAAATGTATTAAATGAAAATATCCTAATCACCGAAAATAATAAACTGATAAATGAATAATAAATAAACTTTTTTATTCAAAATCGTTGTTGAATACAATTTTATAAATTATTCATAGGAAGAAGTCAAAAATATTTTTTTAAATACGTTATTTCTTAAATATTATTTTTATTCTAGAAATCACTCATATTAATGAATTTTTTTAGCTTAAAAATTCACGAACTGCCGGTTGTTGGTATATTTATTTATTTTATAGGTGTACGTTTATTGCCTCTCGTTTTAACCTTTTCAGCAACGATGGATTATTTATATCATGTGAAACTACAAAGCTAGCTTAAAGTATCTATAAAATATCTCCGTTCTATATGTCTATGATTATGATGTGCACACTTTTTTTAAGATTTAAAAGAAATTTTAACAATTTTGGAAGAATTTAAATTATTTTTGTGTGTGTGTGTCTAATGCAGACGACATCAGGATTGAGGAGGTTAACTGAACTAGATTACTCTTTCGAATATCAAATGTTTGTATCTACATTTCATCAACAGTACAGATATTAAGTTTAAAAATAGATCAATCTCTGTTTTACCCTTTTTTCTTGTTTCAAAATTCAGCAATTCTAATTGTTAAATCTGCTATAACTCAGGCCTATTTTAATATATAGAACCAACATACAAAAATTGACCGAAATGTCAGTATCACCAATTAGTACTTCAGCAAAACATATATTACAGGTATTCTTGCGTATTTTTAAATTTATAATTTAAAACGGGACGCCCATTTAAAATTGGATGACGAGACAAATTGGCCGAAATTAGGGTAAGCTTAATTTTTGTGCTTAATGACAGCGAAATAGGTTTATAAATGCAGGTGCTACCAAATCATTAATATCAAATGTATATTACATATATATGTATATAAATATATATATATATATATATATATATATATATATATATATATATATATATATATATATATATACTTATATATATATAATACCATTAAAAGTAGACGAGATTCACCATATATATATATATATATATATATATATATGTATGTGTGTGTGTGTGTGTGTATGTATGTATGTATAGGAGTTATTAGTTCTGTAAGTGTGTAGAACTTTTCCGAAATTTCTTTCTTTGTAACGGCTACAGCAGGTAGCTTCTTACATTTTTGATTTAAAATAATTAAAAGAGTTTTCTAATTGTTTATTCAAAGAAAATTAGAAATCAATTCATTTATGATTGAATTTATTAGAAACTTATTCCTTGATAATGATGTATAGTCTCCTTGATGTATAGTCTACTGTCCGTACAAAAAAAATTCTCAAAAAGTAAGGCTAAAAATACAGATAGTATACTTTTTCTTTGAAGAGGCCTCTTCTTTTTCCAATCCGAATGGAAATGCAGAAATATAACCTTGTAAATATTATCCGAACACTTTACATCGTCTATCACACCAATCGGCATAAAACATTCTAAAAACATAAACAAACAGGACAGTAGATCAAATTGAAAAAAATGAAAGCAGGGTTTTTTGTTTCCTATTTCATCGCAGCGCGAAATCTGCTTTTTTAAAACCTTCAATGTATATAACATTCACGAATTTTCAATAGGCTACATTCAGAAAATTATTATTCCAGGCTGTATTTGTTCCGAGATACTTCGACTGGAAACGAGGATAGAGATTTTTGCAATATCTAGCAAAGATCAATATAAAACATGGAACAATATCACTTGTATTGATTTTTATGCGAAAAAGTGTAATTTTTAAAAAGTTTTCAAGAAGAGCTTAGGTACTATAATACACAGTAAAGTAGAAATACCAAATCATGGCTAATATAAATCGTATAACACATAATTTGTTTTTAAATTCACCTATAATGTTTATGAAGGGATATAACCAATAATGTTTCAAAAAAATCAAAATAAAAGAAAAAGTAAGAAAAATCATGCATTAAGCACAGGTTAAGAAGCACTTTCCAACACTCCAGGAAATGTTTAACAAAACTTCGTTAATTAGGGAAATAAGGGTATAATATGTATAAGGAAATAATATGTATTCCAATAATTTTGAACAGCCCTGTAATTGATCTATCAGTTGATATACATACTATATAATATAAAAATTTCGTTTCCTTAAATTTCTTTTTCAGCAATTTGTACTAATCTTTCTATTTAGAAAGGTACTTGAAAACTTTTGTTCAGCCCTGTAGTTTACGTTGTACTTTTATTACACGTCAGTAAGAATCTAAAATTTGCTTAAACTCAAACACACTTAAAACAAATGAAATCGCATTGTTATAAATTATCATTCATAGGCGTCCAAGTACCCAGTTCTGTGCGTGGCCCTGTATATCATTTTATATATATTCTGCAAACATTTCTTTGTAAATTGAATGCAGTTCAGCGCAAACAATTATACCTTATATAACAACCACCTTAAAGTAATATACACTCATAGTCAGTAACGTTGGAAAGTTCTTTTGGGTAGCCCTGTATATAAACTCTAACATTTATACACACCATATAATGTACAAAGATTTAGTGAAACTTAAACGCGTATTACATAATTAAAATGCATTATATCCATCCATCAGCCATCATCGGACACACGTACAGTACATCGGAAGTAATATGCTATTTAAAATCTTTTGTGTGTCCCTGTAAATGCAATGTACTTTACATTATGCAAGACAGTATCTTATAATTTATATTAAGCCTCAGTGACATATATCACTTTCGTTATACATGAAACAGTTTAATATTTTTAAACATGTCGCACACTATTCCCCCCCTTTAGCATTATAAAATGGAATTCTTTTGTGTAGCCCTGTAAATGAGTAATAGCAATATTTTCACCGCATACTTTATAGAATGCAAATTTTAGAGCACATCTTAAATGCATATAAATTTTAATATGTTTGACAGGGTGTAACATCTTTAAAATCCCTTTGAAACGATTTTTCCCCCATTTGCCGTAATGTTATGGATAACTTTTGACTCTCATGTAAATAAACTAATCATGGTAGAAAGTTTATTTTCAATAGGGTTCGTGCTAGATTACGTCAATAACATACAGAACTCCTTCAATAACATACGGAAATTTCAGGGTAATTCGAGTGTAATTACAGGTGTTAGAGCGCATCCAGACGGACAGACGGACGGACAAACCAAATGCATAAGCAGAATGCATAAGTAGAATGCATTTTAAAGACTGCATAAGCACTTTTTAAACTTTTGGAAAGTGTTAACAACGTTAAAATTCATTTGAAACAATTTTCCCCATAGGCCGTAATATAATTTAAAACTTTTGACTGTCCCTGTAAATAAACTAATCATCTTTACGAGAGTTAGATCGCGGCCAGACGGCCAGACAGCCATCCGGCAAGACAAACCGAATGCATAAGCACTTTTCAACTTTGTTGGAAAGTGCTAAAAAGTGACATTATAGTTAAAAAATGATGCAAAAATACTTACTTTCTATCATTTTATACTTTCATTATATTTTGTTTTCCTATGACAAGTGCAGAGACGGATAGTTTTGTTGCATATTTTTTTTTCTTTTTGGTGCTTAATTTTTAATTTAGTGCATTTTTTTAATCTAATATTTTGATTATCTTAAAATGTTTTAGTATCGAAGCATTAGATAAATTAAAATAATCATTTTATTGCTATCGGGATTGTTTCAAGTTCTTTTATAAAAGGTTAAAAGTTAAAAGAACAAAACACATTTAAAATTAATAAATGTAATTTTCTAAGATTTGTTTCAAATTTAAATAAAATTTAACCTATTAAACTATTGCATTTTCTTGAATCCACTGATGATTTTTGAAGTATTTTTGTTTTAACATAAATTTTAATTCAGACATACCACTGCAATTTTCGACAGTTTAATTCCATTCCACATATTTTTTTTCGTAGTTGCTTTATTACGTAGGATTTTATATGATATGTTATATGGAGTGGAGTGTTAAATGAAATGATTCTGAGACTCTTCCGCCGATCTCTAAGATGAATTGAAAATATATGTAAACCAGGAGAGCGGCAGCACAGAGAATTACATCATTGAGTTCCCCGCTTATATTCCCTAATTAAATAAAACTTGATTCGCCAATAAAAATGCAATATTTCTGCCAAGTCATATCTTGGTGAAAAACACACGAAAACCTAATTTTAGCGTTTATCTCGTAGGATTACCAATGCGTTTTCCTGCTATCAGACATTCATGTTTATATACCTTTGGATGCAAAAGAACACAGTGATAAACCATTAAACTCTGAAGAGTACTCATTTGCTGATTAGTGCACATATATCACATTAAATATGGTAAAAATCTTTTAAAATCTTTCCAGTTCTTTAAGAGGGTACACTAGTCACGCGGTAAAAGCTGAGCGCTAATGTAAAGTCTATGGGGGCGTTCTTTTCTAATATCTCGTTCAAATTTTAATAATTTTACATGATTTTTTTGCATAGGATAGCTTAGGACGATTTAAAACCGGCCTAGTTTTTTTTTCGATTTTGCTCATACATTTTTGATATTATGATAGTTTCAATTTCAGAACTGGTTTAAACCGGTTTTGAAAGTTAAAATATTTTTTTTTTTAAATCTGAAACCAAAATTGAAAAAGTAAAAACTAGGCCGGTTGTGAATCGTCCTCAGCTAGCCTATGCAAAAAAATCATGTAAAAATATTAAAATTTGAGGAGATATTAGAAAAGAACGCTCCCATAGACTTTACATTATCATCCGGGTCTTTTTGAGTACTTTTCTGTGACTGTTGTGGGCTCTTAATGATCTAAAACGCAAACTTTATTCATTTGCAACCAATACATTCGGACATATTTTAAATGTATTGAATGTAATATACCAAGATTCCTTTTAGATTTTCTTACCGTTGGTACTTTACAGTTTAATACAATAATTAAACAATAATTTTTATTGTGATCACAAATGTTCATATATTTTTTATTTCCATGTATTTTATTTAAGGAAAGCAAACACAAATATCAACAAATTAATCTCATTTTACAAAACTAAAAATTTTCTTTTCTACTTTAATTAAAAATAATTTATTATTCATTTATCATAGAATTTTAATTTTCGTTTATATTATTTAATTGTTCAAATCCCTGTAACATCTGACACTGGTACACAAACAGGTGTCATTGGGAATTGAATATTTAACGAAACTAATAGAAATATTAACAGCTTAATCTAATTTTAAAACTCTAAAAATATTCTTTTTTAAATTCGACTAAAAGATAAATAAAATTTGAAAAGGTGTTGAGATACAAATCTCTTGACATATAAATTCTTTCATCATGCATAACACATTTTCTGACATAAACTGACATATAGCTTCTCAAAACAAATAAGACAGGAAATGGAATCATGAATACGTACATTGCAAATGGGAAAATGTGTTTTTAGTTTTGGATTTTAATAACTTCGATGCATTTTCCTTAATTAAAAGAAAGACAAATATTAACACCTTAATCTCATTTTGCAGCACGAAAATTTCTCTTTTTAAATACGACTAAAAATAATTTATTATTTATCTATCAACGAATTTTAATTTATGTTGTATTTTATTTAACTCTTCAAATCCCAGTGACTCCTGACACTGGTACAAATACAGGAGATATTCATCTTAAAGCGTTAACGAATATATACAAATATTTACAGCTTAATCTCATTTTAAAACGCTAAAAATATTCTTTATAATTTCGACTAAAAAATAAATAAAATTCGAATAGAATTTAAAATACAAATCGCTCGACATCTAAATTCTTTCATCATGCATAATATGACATTTTCTAACATAAACTGCCAGTTTATGTTACAGTTTTTACAGTTTAATAGAAGAATTAAAAAACCGATTTCATTGTAATCATACATTCTATTTTTTTTAAATTATGAATGTATTTTATTTAAGGAAAAAAAAAAGACAAATTTTAACAAATTAATTTCATACTACAATACTAAAAAATTTCTTTTGTATCATTAAAAATAATTTATTATTTAACTAATAATAACACACTGCTCAGTGGTGCACAAAACAGGAATTTTAATATACATTTGTACAATTAAAATAAAATAAAACTTTCAACGTTCCGCGACGTCTTCTGCCGGCGTCTTCAAGAAAATATGATAATGGAAGGACTACGTTAGCATCTTGATCGAGAGATAATATTTCTATTAAATTAAAACTAAATGAATTAAAATTTTAAAAAAATGTTGCCATTTACACGTGAGTAAAAATTAAAATATTGAAAGGAAATAAAAAATTTTAATATTTTATGATGTTATGCCATATTTTTGGTATATTGTAGGATAAATTATCATTAAATGGTTTATTTTCTCGTGCTATGATTTCGATGGATTCTCTTATTTTACCTTGAACTGGGTTATTGCATGGAACTATGATTTTGGCTTCCTCAAAATTAATATGGCAACCCTTGTTCGCCAAGTAGAATCGAGAAAGGGCAGTATTCTGTTTGTATTGTTTTATGCCTATGCGATGCTCTTTAATTCTAATTAAAAGTTTCCGCGTAGTCATGCCGATGTAGACTTTTTTAAGATTATTAGATAAAGCGATGGGGATTTCATAAATACCAGATTTTTGATCTATTGGAATTTTGTCGATCTTATCTGTAACGAGGTCAATGAGATATGGAGGAGGAATGGCGATAAGTTTTATGTTATATTTTTGTGCGATCGTTTTTACTTTTTCAAATATATAAGATATATAATGAAATTTTCTGTAATTAAAGATGAATTAATTACAGAAAATTTCATTAGTTATTCAATTAGTTATTCATTAGTTATTCAATTATTCTTAGTTAAATTTTATGGTGCAACTGTCCTATATATATTTATTATTTATTTATCATTAAATTTTAATTTTCGCTTACATTATTTAATTATTCAAATCCCAGTCACATCTGACACTGGTACACAAAGAGGTGACTATGGGAATTGAATATTTAACGAAAATACCATATAAATATTAAGAGCTTAATATTATTTTAGAACTAATTTATAACTATATATTACAAATATTCTTTTTAAATTCGACTAAAAAATAAATAAAATTTGAAAAGGATTTGAAATACAAATTTCCTGACATATGATTTTTTTCATCATGCATAATATGTTTTCTGACATAAACTGACATATAGCTTCTCAAAACAAATAAGACACGAGATGGAATCATGAATACGTATTTTCGAAATGCGAAAAAGTTGTTTTGAGTTTTGTATTTTAATATAACATAATAGCTTTGTCTTACATATATGCAACACCTAAATATGTATAACTTGGTTCATTGTGACGATTGCATTTCCTATTAAAAAGTTTTAAATGTTTTAAAAAACTATTAAAAAGTTTTCCCATTTGGATCGCTGAATTTTGCAGCATAAATCAATAAGTAGAAGCAAATCGGCATCCCAACAATGCATATATGTAGTCTAATATAAAGCCAATTTTAAACAAGTTGGAAATAGCACACCAAACGCAGCACATGAGGTTCGTTCGCACTATGATGAAGTTCTAAAGATATCCTGGTGCAGTAGCATGCAGTACTTCGGATACAGAATAGTAGCCGAAACCTTTTCTGTGTCTCTTTAAATACGATCTTCATTCTATTATATAAGAAGTAACTTGTATTTAACATTAGCAACATATGTTAATTTCATAAAAAGTTAAATAGTTAATATAATTAAAACAATATTTCCCCATATACCATTATGTAATGAAATAATTTTGTATGGCCCAGTAAATTAATGAAAATGTTCTTTATACCACAAATTGTATATAATATGTTTATTAGTATATATTTCATAGATGCATATCTATTTTATAATGTCTGAAAGTGTATAATATCATTAAAATGCAGTTGAAACTATTTTGTAGTTCTTGGACGTAATGTACCCGAATAATTTTGATAGTTCCTGTAATTAAACAATACATCCGATTTTCAGAATTTATCTAATAATTTGACAAAATCAAGTAAAAATTTTATATTGTAAATTTTAAAAAAATCAGTAGGGTAGTTTTTGCATTGTTATACCGACAGACTGACGGACAGAAGAGACGGGCAAACGGACAGGCTGAACGACGACTATAGGTTCTACGTATTTATATATTTACGCACTTAAATTGATAGGAGCCTAATAGAAATTCAGGAACGCGGTTAGATTTTTTTCTACGTTTTTTACAAGTGTTCATGAGTCGATAATCAATACGCTACTTAAATACAAATTCTACAATATAAGAAAAAGGGTAAAAAAAGTCTAATGAGAGACTAATGAATAGATCGGATGAATAGCAACAAAAAATCAACTAACACCGAAAATTTCTAACAAGTGTTTTTCTACTAATTTCAGTGTAAAAATTATGATATTTTTGAAAGTGAAGCATACTATTAAATTTTAGTTATAACAATTACAAAACAGCTGCAACATTCTTCTATCATAGGAGAGAAATTCTAAAAATGTTATTTTATGTTTGATTCCAGATTTATATATTTGTTTCTTTAAAAAGTCCTAAAGTTACAGTTTTTGAGATAGATACTTCCAATGTTTTTTTTTTTTTATTCAAAAATTTGTTTTTTCTGATAAGAAATATAACATTGATTATCTGCAAAGTTATCTAAATGAGTAAGGAAATAGGATTCATGCGTCAATATTTGAAACAATAAATAAATGCACTTTTTTAGATAATGAGTGAAATTATAATATATGCATTAAGATCGTATTTAAATAAATACGTAAAATGTCCTTCCTATACGAAAGCATTAGATTAATTCAAAAAATTTGTTTCCTATTGAATTTTTTTAAGACAATTAATACTTAAGATACTGCTGCTGAAAAAATGATTACTAACGATTAATAGATCTGATCACTTTTTTATGTAAAAACCGTAAAACGCTTCACCTATTACTTGGATACTTCATATAGCCAATGAATATTTCTAGGATACAATTATTCAGAGCTTACAAATCCTATTTTTATTAATATCAATTTATAACCGAATTATAAGTAATTTAAAAATGTATATATTTTACAATGCAAAAACAAAATGCATTCAATTTTATAATGCAAACAATTTAAGAGAACATTCATCTGTTTTTAAAGCATTATACTCATTAATGTTTCCTTATTAGTCATAGTTCATATTATTTTCGATTATTTGAAATTGTTAACTGATAGGAAAATGTAGCAGAAAATGTAATTAAGTGCATTTAATTTAAACTTGTTTCGTTTAAAAAAAAAACTGTTTTCATAAACTTATATTTCACAACACATAAATTATTGTTTTTGTTAATTTTCAAACGGAAAAAAAATCAGTATAAAAACATACGCTTTACATAATTTATTGAGAAAAAAATGATATTGGTAAACAAATAACTTCAAAATTTAAAAAACATTTCTAATTGTTAAACTGCTTTTAGTGTATACAATTAAATCCAACACGCTTTTTTAATAGTTAAATCGTTTCTAGGGCGTACCACTAGGTTCAATACATTATACTTTTTTGTCCTTACACAGGCTTTATGTATCTTTTAAAATTTCTGTACGTAAATCTTAACATGCATAAACTCGTTCGCCATATCTTTGAAGCTCTGCTTAAGCAATTGATATAAGGCATCTAAAGAACCTAGAATGCAGAATTACGAATAAGTAAATACCATATGGAAGAAGTTTTTGTATGTTTTCTTAATAGAACGCGATGTCTCCTTTTTAAAACCTTCAATATATGAAACCTATATACAACCTTATCATACACAAAAGATTACATTTTCTGGAAGTGTCTATTGACAGACGCGTTGATTGCGAAAGATGATATAAATCTTTGGTATTTCTAGCAAATATCAATACATAAGATCAGACTTGAGTATAAGGAAGGTAGGCAGAACGGATTCTAGCAACTATCAATATATAAGATCAGACTTGAGTATAAGGAAGGTAGGCAGAACGAAATAACTTTAAGATGCTTTCACGGCAATGCATTGAATTTTTCTGATATATAGCAAAGAGTGAAAAAGGAAGATGTCTTAATGCAAATCAAATAATACTCCTTCTTTTTTATGTATTTTCAGCTTTTTTAGATACCGTTCAGGAGGGGATAATCAATAAGACATCAATCCAATTCATAGAAAAAGCAGGATAGTATATAAAGTTTAAAATAATAATAAAAAAATTTTGGGGGGTAAAAATTCTGATTTTCTATTTGATTGAAGATCAACATATTCGTGGCTATTAAAGGTGTCAAAAACGTAATATACACTATATTGCCATTGATTATGGGACACTTGCGATTTTAGACATTTTACTAAATATCTAGAAAAATACATGAGGAATCATCTCGAAACTCTTAGTGTATAAATATAATAGTATACGTCATACATCTCCGTGAAGATTTTTTACCGAAACTCTATAGGGGACCGTCAACAAATTAAAAAAGAATGAATATCTTTTGAATAACCCTGTCAAAACCAATGTAGCAAAAGCGCTCAAACTCTAGATTATGATTGAATGCCTTATTGTAATACTCTGTGTTCATTTTTTTGCATATAGCAAGCATACGCGCAGAGTAATTAAGGTTTTTATAAAAATGGTCCCAAATTTTTCCAAGTTTTTTCCTTATAATTTTCAGAGTTCTTAATATAAAATATTATTTTTTTTTCAGAAAATATGACAAACAACATTGCACACAGTACTCTGTAATCAGAATTAAAAAATAATGAAAATTGTATAAAAAATGTGTTGGTTTATTAAATAATTTTTTACTGCACATGCGTCAACGATATCAAAATTTCATTTGCATATTATGTTAGCTAAATGTATAGAGCAACTTTTGTGAAAGTCACAAAATCATAACTTGAAAATTCTGACAATAATCGTCATTTGAATAAGTCGAAAATCCGTTATTCTCAAAATGAAGCAAAAACAAGAGGGGTTGTATCCATATATTCATTGATTAGTGTCAATATAGAATACACAATATAGGATGTACTACTGCATTTGGATAAAATCCCTCATTTTTTTGCTTCATTTTGGAAACAACGGATTTTGTCCTTTTTCTATAGACGATTACTTTCAGAATTTTCAAGCTACAATTTTGAGACTTTTACAAAAGTTGCTCTATACATTTAGCTAACATAATATGCAAATGAAATTTTGATATCGTTGACGCATGCGCAGTAAAAAATTATTTAGTAAACCTAATCATTTTTCATACATTTTTTATTATTTTTTAATTCTGATTACAAGGTACTGTGTGCAATGTTGTTTGTCATATTTTCTGAAAAAAATATTATTTTATATTAAGAACTCTGAAAATTATAAGGGAAAAACTTTGGGGCCATTTTTATAAAACCCTTAATTACTCTTCGAGTATGCATGCTATTTGCATAAAAATGAACACAGTGTTTTACAATAAGGCATTCAACCATAATCTAGAGTTTGAGCGCTTTTGCTACATTAGTTTTCACAGGGTTATTCAAAAGATATTCATTCTTTTTTAATTTGTTGACGGTCCCCTATGGAGTTTCGGTAAAAAATCTTCACGGAGATGTATGACGTATACTATTATATTTATACACTAAGAGTTTCGAGATGATTCTTCATGTATTTTTCTAGATATTTAGTAAAATGTCTAAAATCGCAAGTGTCCCATAATCAATGGCAATATAGTGTATATATATTTTTTCAAACTACATATTTTAAAAAAAAATATTTTTTCAAAACTATTATATGCTGACGCGCATGAATTATGTGATGATAATATGTCTTTTACTATCCCTATTATTTGGTTTAATTTACTGAAGCTCATATAGCCCATCCCTTCTTCTTTTAGTCTTAATATATACTTCTTTTCATATTTTGTTGTACCTTTATCATTTTTCTTCCTTTTCAATGTTTTTACTGCGTGTGGCGATTCTTGTTGAGTTTTTCCCAATGTTTTCTTTTTCCTTTTTTCCCCTCGTGTTTTGCCTTTATCTTTCATTGAGCTAGATAACGATCCTATGTCATATCAAATCTCTATTTTCCCTTTAAAAAAGTCAAGTAGTTTCGGTGAAACCGTCAAACCGTCGGGATTATTTTATCATTATTCGTTTAAACGTCATTCAAAATGGTATGTAGATTTTAAACTGTTATATTTTATCCAATTGTACACTGTTTTAGCAAATTTATAAATAAACATTTTGAGCTTGTTTTCACTTTTAATTATTACTATTTACATTATATCTACATAAAAAAGAGAACATCTATATAAAATATTTTTAGAGAAATATTTTTCCAGCAAAACATGACAGCTTTGGCGTGAAAAATTTTGGCAAATCAGATATCGAGATGTGAGAAAGTCGTTGGGAATCCAAAACAGGTATTTGTCGAATTGCACGCTCGATTGCACCATGTTCAACGAGGATTCGAAATATACATTAAAAACAAAACTACGTATTTTGTCAGTCGTATCCGAATCTAGAATTTAAAAATGGGGGTTATCATTCACGATTTCAAAGTTTTACCCACTCTGATTGTTTCTTATTAGTCAGTTACAGGGTCCATTTACGTTTCTAAGACCTTCAGTTACATAAAATTGCAATTTAGAACGTTTTTCGCTCTTGGATCCCTAAGCTGCTAGTGACTCCGATTAAAATTAGAACCAATGTTAAAACAATAGGTATCAACATCAATTTCCAACGATTACACTTGTAATAGGTTTGATGCTTTCTGCCATTGCGTAGAAATCGCAATTTAGAACCCTTTTTTAAAATGCTTTTCCAAAACTATGACTCCTTTTAAAATTTCAATTTTTTTTAGTTATTATTTTTATTTAATAAGTGACTGTGAAACAAAATTTCACGTTTTTAAGCTCAAAAACCGCATTTTTAACCCTCCGAGCGTCTTGGAAATGGAAAAATATTGTATGGTTATTGTCTGTGCATTTTTTTAAATGCTCAAAAAATATTATTCTTTCAACATTATATAAAAAAAGTTAATTACAAATTTTGAGAGGATCAATCATTCTAAAATTTATTGAAAATTTATTAAATCTCTAAAATTATGTTATCTTAAACATTGCTTATATTGTAGTAAAACCTGTAGCTTAGTGAACGAAATATTACGTTTTAAACACTTAAAAGGTTAAAAAGTTTTTGTGTTCTGCAACCTCTGTTGGATAGTGTCACGGAATTAAAATATAGCTTATTATAGAGAAGGGACCGTCATCATCGGGTTGACACAATTATTTATGAAAATTGATTAGATTGTCTTGAATTTGTGTAGAAACCGACATTTGACGGATTCTTTCAATTAATTTTCAATATTTAGATTTTATAAAATGATATAGGCACCATTATTTGAAGAGTAAAAAATGATTATTTTCAAATATTAATAAATATTACTTATTCTTTAATGTATTTATTTCCATAATGTATTGTGTTCATTTATTTTTCTGAGAATACTTCCATGTAATAAATTATTTCTGAATTTCTGATCTTTTATAAAAATACAATTTTTATTTTATTCTTTCAGGTCCAATTGCATACGGCATTTTTGATCTGAGAGAAAGGATAAATTTATCGATGGTGGATGTAAGAAATATTGCTCTTTTTACTTCTAATGCATCTGAAAATGTTTTATCCATAGAACTAATGAATTAATGAGTATCAGAAATAAAAATATTTTTGCAAGTGGATTTCAATTTCTGTAACGATAAAGCTCAAGAGAGATTAGCAGAATTATGGAAAAATATATTTTGTGTGACTCGGGAGAAAATTTTCTTTGGAAAGAAACTTAATTATTTTAGCTATCATTTGAAATATTTAATAATAAATATACTCTCGCATTTGATATGTAAATTATTTTGTTTTTAATATTCTGTGATTCAGTGTGTTTTCGTATTTAGGTGCGTTCTTGACTCCAACAACATGCATCATGCATTTGCATGCGTACAGCATGCTACAGGAATGTAATATTTGAGTAACATTACAGTTTTTGAGATTAAACATTTTGAGTAACCAACGTAGTGTGTTAAAGTATATTTCTAGTATATTTTTAACATACTAGAAAATAGTATTCTATAGTATTTCTAGCAGTTTATTTCTAGTATATTAAAAATGCAGAAGGAGCAGATTTAACTTCGAATCACAACGTCATTAAGTTTATATTTGCAGTTTTGGTAGCAATTATTCAATGAGTAATTCATACCTTCATCAAGGGAATAATAAAAAAAAGATTTATTTATAGAAAAAAAAATAGCCATCGACTAATTATTTGTGTAAATGCATGCCTGACAAAGGCATAATCTACTTAGCAGTTCTTGTGACTACTACGGGGAATAAGGGATTTCCATAACAAAACTACTCAGATATGGCAATCCCAAAACTTTCTAGCATCTTATGCATGTTAATTCTTGCTGAAAATGTAGCATAGCAGTGCCATTGGTTAGGTTTTTAATACAAAATTTAGTCAGCAACAACTTTTGTCAACTTTATGTAACTGAATCTGAAATTTGATGAAAATCCCAACATTAGTTTTTGAGCTAGATCTATTTCAAAATCTTTAAAATATATGCATCACATGTAGAGAGATGTAGAGTAAAAACTTATCAAGATAATTTTTTTATCAAGTATTAACAGAATCTGGAATTTGATGAAAATCCATGAATTAGTTCTTGCGATACATTTACTGAGAAATCGTGAAAAATGCAGCATAACAGCGCCATCTGTAGGGCACTTTACACCACAAACTAAACAACACTACTCTATATGAGGGATTAACTGAATCTGAAATTTTAGAAAAAATCCTGTATTAGTTCTTGAGATAGAGCTATTGCGATAATCACGAATAAGACACCATGGCAGTGCCACCTGTTGAGCGATTTGCTCCAAAACGTAATGGGTACCATGTTGTATCAAGTACTAAGTAAATATAATGTTTTATGAAAATCCCTGCTCTAATTCTTCAGATATGGTTACTGTGGAAATTGTAAATAATACAGTATAGCAGCGTCATCTGTTGAGAGATATACACTAAATAGTTATCAGACCTACTTTATATTAAGGTCTCACTGAACCTAAGGTTTTGTGAAATTTCTTGCGTTAGTTTTTGAGATAGAGCTATTGAAATTCTCACGAATAATTCAGCATGGCAGCGCCACATAAGAACGATTTGCAACAAAATTCAATCAGTCTCATATCATATCAAGTACTAAAGAAAACTAAAGTTTTATGGAAATCCACGCACTAGTTCTTGAGAAATGACTATTTTGGAAATTGTAAATAATGCAGTCACCATAGCAGCGTCACCTCTTTTGAGCGATATTTACCATAAACCAGTCAAATCTAGTTTTAATCAAGGTCTAACTGAATCTAAATATTTGTGAAATTCCGTAAATTAATTCTTCAGATAGAGTGCCCAAAATATTTTTGTCACATACGGACAGTTTGACAGACACACAGACTCACATGCTCACTGATAGACATTTGGTGAAAACATGTTTTTCGTGTTCTCTTACCCTAAAGACGTGTGATTCCGTCGAGAACTGGATTTAGAAAATGTTCATGAATCGAATAATTTTCTTAAAAAGATACATAAAAGTAAAAATAATGCAAACAAGAAAAAGAAAAATAAATAAGGTTTGACTGATAAATATAATTTTTAATGTTTAAAAAAGAGAATTTTCCGCATTTTTTTATTAGCTAAACATGGATTTTCTTCTACAAATAAGATTTTTCTTTCAGCATCGTTACAGATTAGAACAAATATTCATAAAAGTACACATAACAACAGTATGGTTCCTGTGCAATAAAAGTTAGCTGCTTCTTCTAAATCATATCTATATCGAAATAGCCGTAATTATTTGCTTACTTCAATAAGAACTTCTGTAGTTATGGGAAACCGATATCGATGCTTACATCGTTACAGATATAAGTATCTGTGTCTAATGACGCAAGAAAATGATTTCATGTTCAATCAAAGGTTTTATTAATGATAAAACATAAAATTTTTTATTTGTCGCTTAAAAGAATAAAATGCTGTAAAATAAACTTATTTGTGCCCTAAAACAGTAATTGTTTTAATGCATTATTCATGCTGGTATTCACTAAGAAAAAACAAATTTGTAAATTGTTATAAAATGTTTTAATATGGAATGTTTTCATACATAATAAAAAATATATATTCTAGAAAATATGACAAGTCAACTATATTTATGTTAATGAAGTATATTAATTTTCTAAGAAATGATTAAAATTAAATATTGATAAAAAAAATAAAATGCAATAAATACGATACACACATATTTTATAGTTCGTTGAATTTGCTATTAGATTTTTATTATAATAAGTTTTTTAAGAGAATTTTCAGCATTTTTTTGATTATCTAAGCATGGATATTTTTATGGAGTTTTTCTTTTGGTATCTGTTACAGAGTAGAAGAAAAAAACTACAACAGTACATATAACAAAAATGTGTTTCCTGTGCAATAAAAGTTAGCTGCTTCTTCTAAATCATATCTATATCGAAATAGCCGTAATTAGTTGCTTACTTCAACGAGAACTTCTATAGTTATGGGAAAACGATATCTATACTTACATCGTTACAGATATAAGTATCTGTGTCTAATGACGCAAGAAAATGATTTCATGTTCAATCAAAGGTTTTATTAAAGATAAATGGTAAAATTATTTATTTGTCTATAAAAAGAATGAAACACTGTAAATAAATTTATTTGTATCTACAAACCATATTTTTGTTAAAGCATTATTCATGTTGGTATTTACAAAGGAAAAAACAAATTTATAAATTGTTTTTAATATAGAATATTTTCATACATAATAAAAACATATATTCTAGAAAATATTACAAGTCAAAATTAGTGATGTTAATGAAGAATTTTAATTTTCTAAGAAATGATTGAAATGGAATATTGATTTAAAACAGCGACATTCATATATTTTATGGTTCGTTGAATTTGCTATATTAGATTTTTAATGTAATAAGTCAAAATAGTGCTTTATTTTTAGAAATATTTAATACCTGATACTTTAGTTTTTCTATTTGGAAAATGATGTAAATTGAGCTGATTTGTTTATCTTTGGAATTTTGTTTGCTTTTTATTGAAAAAAATATATTTGTTTTTATGTAAATTTTCTAAATGTAAACTAAAATAATGTTTTCTAAAATAACTGTCTAGATCATGATTGCAATAAAATTAATTATCAACTTCATATTCTCTATCAAAATCGATCATCAGAAAAAGTGTTCAAAATATCTGATAAAATTCAAAATAGCCCCATTTATATTTATTGTTCTCTCTAACTATCTAAAAAACACCTGGTAATGATCGTTGCAATTGATAGATTTTTTTCAATTATTGTTAATGAAGAAAGCCTAATAGAAATTCCACAATATGAATTTTACTGCTTAATGTGACTCCGGAATTACATCTGAATGATACTGGGTTAGAAGAAAAGAATCAATCTATAATTGAGACACATTTAAATTTACAAAATGTTATAGTATTGTTTTGTAATTTAAAGTATATTGACCAGGTTCCTTTTAAAATGCATTCGCTAGAATTGTAGGCTATGTTCACTTAAGAAAATAAATGCTCTTATTATCTCAAATTATTTATTTACAGTAAACTTATAAATTTAAAGCTTTCATACCGAAAAAATTAGGGATGGTGTGTGAACGCATTTTTAAGAAATCAGTCTTCACATGACTGAGTTCATGAAGAGAGAGTGAGGCAATGAATTCCTCATTCTATAATTCACACATTGGCAACACACAATTGGCGTCAAAAAGCAATGTGAATGTGTGGTGAAAAATGACTGATATCATCTAAGCAAAATTGTCTGTTACGCCTTAAACAATTATAAGAATTTTGAATTCTATGGCTGGGTTCCCAGGAACAGCAATCCTAAAAGAATAAGACAAAAAGAATTCGCGCCAAATCATACGTTAGAGCTCTGTTTGGGGAAATTTTATGAATGAAACAATAATGCCGCATGCACAATGCACATGGAAGGATTATTATGTAACGAATAAGTTAGAATCGCAATTAAGCAGATAGAAAAGTGATTTTACTGACCGCAGCAAAGTATCAAATAATATATCAAATAATATATCATTATTATTTTTTTATTTCTGGCAAGGGTGAAATACGCATCTTAATGCATTCTCTTTATCTGACAGCCATTTTTCAGTAATAAAGCAGATGCAAGATGTTTTTCTTTCTTTTCCGTTGAAGGAAAGTTATTGTGGGATCGAAAATAAACGTTAAGATAAACTAGATATTTAATTAAAGATTAGTTTGAAATGTAATTTAGAAAAATGTATAATTTAAGAAAACTATATGTGATTCTATATCACAAATGTAGTTATTGAAATTTTGTCCGTTAAAGTGATCTTCTAAAAGTAAAAATACATAGGGGAAATTTGGAGGATTTGGGATTTAACCCGGATCTTATAGTATGGACCTTTTAAAACTTGGGGAACAAATTATTCTGGTGATGAGAATTCGAACATTTTGACTGTATAGAAAATATGCGACGGGAGCGAATGCTTTTCCACTTTCCATACGCAGCTCCGCGTCCTGTTACCGGAGCAGTGTTTTCAGGGAATCCTGCATTAGCTACAGTATCTATTTGGCCTGTTACAGAGGGATGGTTCTCTAATTTTTTTAAAAAGCCTAATACTGCTTATTTAGGCCTAATGCAGATAATATTTGAAGAAAAAATATACCTTTACTAAGCATTATGCTTGTGTAGCTACATTTTTAATTTACCTCAAATATTTACATTTAAGTATATTTTTTATCAGAATAAAAAAAAAAAAAAAAAAAAAAAAAAAAAAAAAAAAAAAATGTGCAATAAAAATAATTATGTACTTGAAACTTTCATCACAAGTAAAGCATTATTTCCAATAAAATCAGAAACTATTTGAAAGATTTTGGTATAAATAATAGGCACTAAAGTCTAAACAGAATCACTTATAAGATACGGTAAAATAATGAATGAATGGTGTAGAAATAAATTTATTATCATAGTCTACTATAAATGGAAAAGTAACGAGATAAAAAAAATATTAAATACATATTTTATAGCTTCCGTCAGACATTAAAAAAATAAAAATCAAGTTTCTTCATATGTTTTCTGCTGCTATCTGCAAATGCCTTGGAGACAAGAGCAAAGAGTTCTCGTACCCTCTCCAAATATAAGATTAGAGTCTGAAGTAACTAACTTCTCTCGGATTGTTTCTGCTGACAAAAAATCTAGATAAAAAAAAGGCGCTGCTGACACAGCGCTTCGGATCATTTCATAGCGAAAACAACTTTATTTTCCCTATGCAATGGTTAATATAATATTTATTTTGTTTCGTTTTTTTTCCTTTTACTTCTACATTAAATATCTAATAGGATAATTAATTGTAACTGTCGTGGTCAGAGAACTCATATTTCATTTATATACATGAAGAATTAATATGTGGACATAAGATTTTAGGAAAATATGTCAAAATATACATTAAATTATTTCAAGTTACATATAGTAAAACTTTTGCGAAAAATTTGGATATTACGTATTAATTTATCTGAGATGTATTTGAAATTTGAAATTCGTTTATTTGAAATGTATGCGAATGATGGAGATATATTTTCTTCTAGTAAAATTACTACTACTAAACTACGATTAACATTATTATTATTATTATTATTATTATTATTATTATTATTATTATTATTATTATTATTATTATTATTATTATTATTTCACAGATAATAATTATTTTGTATAGATTCCCTGGTTAAAATGTTACCTTTAATAGTTTGATAAAAAAAAAAAATGCTTCATTTCAACTATTCTGCATGTCTGTATATGATTAGAAGAAACGATTAATATCGATTATTTTAATAAAAGTGTAAGACCATAAAATCAAAATTCCGTTTTTAAAGGTTTATTAAAATACATTTCGAAAAAACTAAAAGGCATCAAGCTGCTGCAATGAAATATTTGAGTGTAAATATTGGATTTAAACATAGATAATGATACATGTCTGTTATCTATATTAATAAAATAACAAATCGCTCTGTCTGCATGTGTGTGTGTGTGCGATGGCTAGCAAAATCTATGGGACGTACGAAGCTCAAAATGTTTATGAGAGTAGCCCAATATCTCTCCTGATGCACCTGAAGCTCAGAATCTCAAAATTCTATTTACCAACTGAGTAATTAATTGAATTGCAAAGCTCACTCTCATGAAAAATCGCTTTTTTTCACCGTTCCCCTTTTATTTGCTTATGGTTGGTTGGTTGAATAAAATTTTCGCAGAAATAATTTAAAAAGCTGCGACAGAAGTTTAAAATTCATAGACTGGCAAACTGTCAGTTTAAATGAGGATTTTTTTAAAATCACAGCTGCTGTACGCTATGGACGAAAAAGATAGGTGGAGGGGAAGTAAACCGAAAAGAAGGTTTGCAATATGAAACCATTTATCGCTGAAATTTTAATGTTTCAAACAAAAGCACGAGGAAGGAATTTAGTATTAATAAGACGAATTGAAAGAAATGAATTACAGCTGAAGAATATTTTACGAAGAAATAGCAATTTTTTTAAATGTTTTCTTTTTCTATTATATTATTTATTAAAATAATTGAAATTGGAAAATTAGAAATAATTAAATGTCGAAATAAAATTAAATAAAATATTGAAAACATTTGATTTGAACTTAAAATTGTATTACTAAAAGTTTTTTTTTCAGAATTTTTTAATACTTTATAACGTAGATGAAAAATGTTTGATTTAACAGCATATTAATAAATCCATGTCAATATGTAAAATATATAGAGGAAAACATGCTTTTAAAATCATGCATGAAAATTTAAATAACAACTATTAATCTAAAATCTAGAATTCAGGGTGCAGACGATTTTAATACACTAATTAAAGAATGTTAACTTTTCAAGAAATCATAAAAACAAAGAAATACGGGTTTAAACCAGTTTGAATTGATCGGAGTGTCGAAGCACATGGTTTTGTTGGTGCTTATTTGGACTTAATGTATCATATTTTAGAGTTACAATTTTGGCGTCACCTCAAAACATTATGCTGCCACTCTGTTAATTTCTTTTTAGTGTATGGTTGTACGCAGATTTTTGGCATTTCGAACATTAGAATGTATGAGTCATTAGCTATGTTGCAGTAAAATAAATAACACAACACTTTTCTAGGATTTTTTTTTTTTTATTCATAGATTAAATTTAAATATTCAATTTAAAATTGTAATATGGCTTTAATTTGTTTTTAAAACAAAAATAAAACAGCTATTTGGCGTACAATTGTAATTGTTTGAATCCGCAAACAATTCATACACCCTAATAAATTATCAAATAGCAAAGTAGATTATTTATCAGAAATAGCCATAAAAAGAATAGTAGCAAAACTGATTATAACCTTAATGTTCAGACTAATTTAAACATAACCCAATCCACCCCCCCCCCCCAAAAAAAAAAAAAAGAAAAAAAAAAACAGACCACACTTTGATCCGTGATAGACAAAATTTCCGTGAGTATAAACCCGACCCGTACCTAAAAATTCTGTTTGAAAAAAAACTATGGATTTGATAACTGACCCGAATCAAATCTGAATCCAATGTGAAAAATCTGAAATGTCCAAATGAAGCATAACCCGATCCAAACAAGGAAACATAATTTTCGTGGGCATAAAACCTGACCCGAACCTAAATATTTTCTTAAAAAAAACGAAATACGACCCGAACGAAATCTGAAACCGATAAAAATATTCCAGAGAACCCGATCCCAGCAAGACAAAATACTTTCCACGGTCATAAACCCGACTCAAACCTAAAACATTCCATTTGAAAAATCCTGAACTTTGACCCAAAATACACATAAATCTGACTAAAATATTCTAAAGAGCCATAACCGGATTCGAGTAAGACAAAGTAATTTCCGTGGACATGAACCCGATACGAACCTAAAATTTCCCCTCGAAAAAATACCTGAAATTTGAATCGAACAAATCTGAATCTGACAAAGCTATTTCAAAGAAACGCAACCGGATCCAAAGAAAATAGTTCCCCAACATGAACCCAATCCGAACCCAAAAAATCGCTTTGAAAAAATCGCGAAATCTGAACTTGGCAAAAATATTCCTGTGAAGCATGTCCTTATTCGAACAAGACAGAATAATTTCCGTGAACACGCAAGAAGATTCGAACCCAACAGTAATATTTGAAGAAAAACACGAAATATGAATTGAACCAAATCTGAACCCGACAAAAATGCTCCAAAGAAGTATAACCCAATCCAAAGAAGACGAAATAATTTCTATGGATATGAACCCGACTCGAACATAAAAAATCGAGTTGAATAAACCTGAAATTTGACCCAAACCACCACATCTGAATTCGACCAAAATATTCGAAAGAACCATAACCGGATACGAGTATGACAAAATAATGTCCGTTGACATGAACGAGATCCGAACCTAAAAATTCTATTTGAAAAAATACATGAAATTTGAATCGAACCATATCTGAATCTGATAAAAAATATTACAAAGAGCCGTAACCGGATCCGAATGAGACAAAAAATTTCCATGCACATGAACCGAATCTGAACCTAAAAAATTACTTTGAAAAAAATCACGAAATCTGAACTGAACCAAATTTGAACTTGAAAAAAATATATTCGAGTGAAGCATGCTCTTATTCGAATAAGGCAGAATAATTTCCGTGAACACGCAATAAAACCGGAACCCAAAAATTCCATTTGAAGAAAAAACCGAAATCTGAACTGAACCAAATCTGTTCCCGACAAAAATATTCCACCGAACCATAACTGGATCCGAGCAAGACAAAATAATTTCCATGGACATGAATCCGACCTGCACATTAAAATGCAATTTCAAAAAATACCTAAAATCTGAATCGAACGAAGTCAGAACCCGACGAAAATGTTCTAATGAATCATAACCAGATCCAAACAAGACAAAATAATTTCCAAGGACATGAACCCAATATATGGTTAGGTAGCATTTACGTTGCAATTACATTACGGGAAGTCTTTGATTATATTTAATTTCCCGTTAGGTTACAGTTAGGTAAAGGTTAAGTTAAAATTTTGTTAAAGTTAAGTTGCGTTTATGTTATGGTTAAAATAAGGATATGTTACAATAAAGTGAAAGCTAGGTGGCATTTATGTTATATTTAATTTAATGTAGGGTACTGTTGATTCGCAGTTAGGTTACAGGCAGGTTATGGTTACGGTACAAAAGTTTACGATTAGGAATTTATCCACAGAGTGAACATTACGCATGATTTGATTAAAAATAACACTTACTTTTGTTAAATGGCTCTGAAAATATAATACTATATACTTACATTTTAGCTACCATCGAGTATCGATTTCATTCATGGTATAGTCGGATTTAAGAGCGATATAATCAGTTTGAAATTCAAAATATTTCACTTGGGATTTCTAAGTAAAAAAATAATTAGTTACGTGACATAACAGTGATTTTTATGTGTAAATATCAACACTTTAACACGAAACTCACGCAATCGTTAGATTCGTATTCCTTCCCGCGTTTCTCATAGCTCATTTTGAGTATTTTTAGAGCTTAATATTAGTTGTTGTTTTTTAAACCGATTTTTCTCACAGTCAGTGGCTACGTATTTCAGACAATGCATTTATGTATGTTTCGAGTTAATGATAAAATCATACAAATTTCAAGTTCGTTTAATATTGTTAATACGGATCCGGGCAACGCCGGGCAGGTCAGCTAGTAATATATGAGGTATACACGTGTTTACCGATGCTGCGTTCATTTGTGTTTCTTGTATGTCTCAAGTTTGTATGCTTATGTAGACGATTTCATCTTCAACTGCAGTTTCTCACTTACCACCATAGAGTTATGCTAAGTCTGAGATATGCTATTCACCCTATACCCTTATGTAATGAAATACTTTTTTGTGGTCCAGTAAATTAATAAAAATAATTATTACAGAATGTAATTGCTAATAGAATAATTACATTTACAGAATGTAATTATTAAAATACATTTCAAGATGCATACATCTTTTATAATGTCCGAAAGCGTGTAACATCATTAAATTGAAGTTGAAACTATTTTTAATTCATTGGACTTAATGTAACTTAATATTTTTATTGTACCTTTAATTAAACCAAACATCCGATTTTGAGAAAATTTGAAATATCTCGACAAAATCACGTAAAGATATTATATTGTAAATTTTAAAAAAAACATCACTAGGGTAGTTTTTTCTCTGTTATATGCGGACGGACTGAAAGACGACTGTAAATGCTGAGTACTTATATATTTACGAATGCACCGAAAAATAGAGCAGACTAATACAAATTAAGTAACACGTTTAGAAATTTATTTCAGTGTTTTCTACAACTGTTTATGAGTCGATAATCAATATGCTACTTGCATACAAATCCTACAATATAAGAAAAAATGTTAAAAAAAAGACTGATGAATGATGTGGTCGAATAAAAGTGGAACATTGTAGTACCAGAGAATCAACTGACACCGGAAAATTTTACAAGTGTTTTTCCACCAATTTCATTGCACAATTTATGAGATTTTTCAAAGTGAAGCATACTATTAACACTATTAAATTTTAGCGGGAAGAATCACAAAACAGCTGCACCATTCTTCTATCATTGAAGATAAATAAAAAAATGATATTATATGTGAATGAATATATATTTAGTTGTTTCTGTAAAAGGTCCTAAAGCTACAGTTTTTGAGACAGACATTTCGAATGCTTTTTTTTTTCATTTAAAGTTTAGTTTATTCTGATAAGAAATATAACGTTGTTCATATACAAAGTTAACTAAATAAGTAAGGAAATAGCATTCATGAAACAATAAATAAACAATAAATAAATAAATAAAACCAAATCAAAATAAAATAAATCAAAAAACAATAAATAAATAAATTGAAACAATAAATATATAAATGCAATTATTTAGATAAATGAATGAAATTCTGAAGTATGCCGTTAAGATCGCATTTAAATAAATACCTAAAATATCCTTCCTATACGAAAACAATAGATTAATTCAAAAACTCTGTTTGTTTTTGAAATTTTTATCCATTTTTAAGACTATTAATACTTAAAATATTGCTGCTGAAAAAATGATTACGAATGATTGATAGATCTGATGTCTTTTTCATATAAAAATCATAAAATGCTTCAAATATTATTTGGATATTTCATATAGTCAATGGGGCCATATTTGTATTATACAAATATTCAGAGCTTAAAATCCAATCCTGTTATTATTAATATCAATTTATATTCAAATCATAAGCAATTTTAAAAAGTATGTATTTTTCGATGCAAAAAAACAACAAAAAAAAACATTCAATTTTATATTGCAAAGAATGTAAGAGAACATTAATATGTTTTTAATGCATTATATTAATTAATGTTTTCTTATTAGTCATAGTTCACATTATTTTCAATTATTTGAAATGTTAACTGATAGGAAAATATAGCAAACATGTAATTATGTGCATTTAATTTAAACTTGGTTATTTAAAAAAATAATAAAAAAAACTTGCTTTTATAAACCAATTTTTCACAACACATAAATTCTTGGGTTATTTTTTCTTTGGAAACGGAAACAAATCAGTATAAATACTAATACATACGTTTCACCTAATTTATTCAGAATAAAATGATATTGATAAACAAATACCTTTAAAAATTAAAACACCTTTCTAATGGGTAAACTGTTTATAGTGTGTATGACTAAAAAGAACACATAGTACTTTTTTCTCCTGACACATGCTTTATGTGTATTTTAAAATTTCTATACGTAAACCTTAATATGCATAAATTCGTTCGTCATATCTTAGAAGCTCTGCTTAAGCAATTGAAATAAAGCATCTGAAAAACCTAGAATGTAGAAAAACGAATAAGTAAATACCATATTGAAGAGGTGTTTTTTATGTATTCTTAATAAAACGCGATATCTCCCTTTTAAAACCTTCCATATATGTTTCCCATATACAGTATTAACGCAGAAGATTACATTTCCTAGAAGTGTCTCTTGACAGATGCGTCGATTGCGAAAGATGATATAAATCTTTTGTATTTCTAGCAAATATCAATACATAAGATCAGACTTGGGTATAAGGAAGGTAGGCAGAACGGAATAATTTTAAGATGCTTTCACGGCAATGCATTGAAATTTTCTGAAATATAGCAAAACGTGAAAAAGGAAGATGTCTAATGCAAATTGAATAACACTCCTTCTTCTTTTTATTTATTTTCACCTCTTTCAGAAATCCTTCAGGAGGGGATAATCAATAAGACATCAAACCAGTTAATAGAAAAAAGCAGGATAGTATATCAAGGTTTAAAGTAATAAAAAAAAATGTTTTGGGGTAAAAATTCTGATTTTTAATTTGATTGAGGATCTGCATATTCGTCTCTATTAAAAGTGTTAAAAACGTAAAAAAAAATGTATTTCTTTAAACTAATATACAAACTATATATTTTGAAATTCAAGATTTACATTCAAAACTATTATGCATTGACGCGTAAAAACATGAAGTATGTAATAATAATATGTCTTTTACTATCCCTACTCTCTTAAAAAGTCAGCCACAAAATAGCTCAAGTTGAGCTGAAATCCACTCACCTCAATGTTGAAAGGCAGCTTCTTAAAAAGAGTTGATATAACTCGAGTTTTAGCCAATTTAATTGAAGTTGAGCTATTTAAATAACCAATTTAGATCAAGAAGATTTAATCGTTTGAAAAACAACTCTTTTATGATCGAAAAATTTACAGCTCTTTCATGAGAAGCCAAATCAGCTCTTTCGTTTTAAGAGTGTAGTATTTGGTTTAATTTATTGAAGCTTATATAGCCTCTCCCTTCTTCTTCCAATCTTAATATTATTTTCATATTTTGTTGTTCTCTTACCGTTTTTCTTTCCTCTCAATGTTTTATCGTGTGTGGCGAATCTTGTTCATTTTTTCCCCCATGTTTTCTTTTTCCTTTTTTTCCCTCGTGTTTTACCTTAATCTCGCATCGAGCTAGATAGCGTGCCTATGTCAGCTCAAATCTTTATTTTCCTTTAAAAAAAGCCGAGTAGTTTGGATGAAACCGTCGGGATAATATTATCGTTTCTAATGTAAAAACATCGTAAGAATGGTATGTAGATTTTAAACTCTTATGTTCTATTCCATTGTACACTGTTTTGGCAAACTTATAAATAAAATTTCTCAGACTGTCTCAATATTCATATAGTAAACCACAGTGTAAAGGCCACTCTTAATTAATCGCCTTTACATTATATCTATATAAAAAAGAACAGGGATGTTTTTCGAGAAATATTTTTCCAGCAAATGATGACAGCTTTGGAGTAAAAATTCTGGCAAGTCAAATATCGAGATGTCAGAAACTGATTGGGAAGCGAAAAAACGAATCTGTTGAATAACACGCTCGATTGCACTATGATTAACGATATTCGAAAGAAACATTAAACACAAAATTACGCATTTTTTTCAGTAGTATCCGAAACTAGATTAAAAAATAGGGGCTATCATTCAAGCCAAAATACGAATCCGTCGAATAACACGCTCGATTGCACCATGATTAGCGATATTCGAAAGAAACATTAAATAAAAAATTACGTATTTTTTCAGTAGTATCCGAATCTAGAATAAAAAATAGAGGCTATCATTCACGAATTCAAAGTTTTACCCACTGGGATAGTTTTTGATTGGTCGGTTACAGGGTCCATTCATGTTTCTAAGCCCTTCAGTTATATAAAATCGCAATTTACAACGTTTTTCCCTCCTGCATCCTTAAGCTGGTAGTGACTTCGATTTAACCCTTTCCGGCGCACTACTCTTAAAAGTTGGAATTTAAAGAAAAAAATTAGGCAATCAATTTAGGCCTAGAGGAGTACACAGGTATCGTTTTGCAAAGATTGCACTAAACATTTTAATTATACAGCTGTTGCCGAAATGGTAACCTCCCATAAGTAAAGCATTGATAAGCGCAGTGAGAAGAACATTGCTGTGAAGCGCGTATTACAGTAAAACATTTTACGTATTATTTAAAAACAGTAGAGTTTGATCTCTGTGGTCTGCCATCTAGAACTCATAAGAAAGATTTAAAGTAGCCATTAGAGTAGTTTTTGAAATATTCACGGAGTTTTTGTGTCTCTAAACAGGGGGAACTTTAGGTGTTGCCGACACGGCAACACTGCGCGTTAAGGGGTTAAAACAGAATCAGTGTTAAAACAGTATTTGCTACCATCCATTCCCAACGATTTCGTTTGAAAACGGTTTGATGATTTCTGCAATTGCGTAGAAATCGCAATTTAGAACGCTTTTTTTAAAATGCTTTTCACAAATCATCACTCTTTTAAAAATTTCGATTT
This sequence comes from Maratus speculifer, assembly GCA_964019185.1. Lineage (NCBI taxonomy): Eukaryota > Metazoa > Arthropoda > Arachnida > Araneae > Salticidae > Maratus > Maratus speculifer. The sequence goes on along the minus strand of OZ025291.1, from coordinate 435,693,633 downwards.
TTTTTCTTGAAATTATTTTTATTTAATAAGTGACTGCCGTGCCAAATTGGATGTTTCTAAGTGCAGAAACGCTTTTGTAAAAAGGTTTTGTGTTTTGCAACTTTCTGTGGCATAGCGCCACTGAATTAAAATATAGCTTATCTTACAGGGGCTGTCACCATGTCATGTAGATTCAAATCTACATTTGACAAATTCTTTCAAATCATTTTTCAATAATAAATTTTTTAACATGATATAGGCATTACTTATTTGTAAAGTAAAAAAAAAATATTATTTTTCAAATATTAATAAATATAACTTATTCTTTAATGTCTTAATTTCCATAATGTATTGCATTTACTTATTTTTTTTAAAGAATATTTCCATGTAATAAATTATTTCTGAAGCACATCTTTTATAAAAATACAATTGCAGAGTCCAATTGCAGAAGGAAGTTTTGACCTGAGAGAAAAGATAAATTTATCGATCCGGGATATAAGAAATATTGCTCTTTTTTACTTCAAATACATCTGAAAATGCTTTATCCACGGAACTAATGAATTAATGAGTATCATAAATAAAAATATTTTTGCAAGTGGATTTCAATATCTGTAACGATAAAGCTCAAGAGAGTTCGGTAGAATTATGGAAAATATATTTTGTATGATGTGGGAGAGAATTTTCTTTAGAAAGAAACTTGATTATTTTAGCTATCATTTGAAATATTTAATACTAAATACACTCTCTCATTTGTTAAGTAAATTAGGTTTGTTTTTAATATTCTATGATTCAGTTCGTTTTAATTTTTAAATGTGGTCGTAATTATGTAAATACGAAGCATATATAAACATCGTTCAATCCGTCTGTCTGTCCGTATATAACAGCGAAAACACGACGCAACTGAATCGTTTTAAATTTAAAATGTATAAAAATTGTATATTTCTGTTGAGTCATTTAAAATTTTATGAAAATTCAGAAATATAGTTTAATTACAGGGACAATCAAAAGTATTCCGTTGCATTACGGCCAGTTGGAAAAAATAGTTTCACATTTAATGATGTTACACACTTTCGAACATAATAAAATTGATATGCGTCCATGACGCATTTACTTAAATATTCATTCTGCACAATCTCTAACATTTTGTTTTATCTACAAGTCCCTTCGTGTATAATAGAAATGATATAGTACTTACAGGGACGCACAAAAGCTTTCGGCTACGCTTGACGTGCAATTTTCGACTTGTTTTATTTTTAAAGTACTCACAAAAGAAATATATATTTAAAATATATATGCTTTATTAAAGAAAATAACCCTTGAAATAAGAAACGTTTAAATTTACATGTGCGGAACAGAATTATACATCTTATTAAATAATAATGTTATTCAGTTTATTTTTCTAAATATAACTAGCGGGAACACCGAGACATGCTCGGGTAAAGTAAACTCTGTATTAACTTTTATATAAAATGAAATTCTTGCTCTATTATTGCTATAAATAATTTATTTTATAATATACTTATTTAAAGAAACTATAAATATCAATACTATGAACGTATTTCTAAATTTTGTATTAGTTAAATATTTACAACGAAAGAACACTGTGAAATACAAAATTTGGTCGATAAAATTTGGAAATTTTTGTTTGTGGTAATCGTTAAAGCCTTTTTGTAGATAAAATTGGTTTGACCCATAATGACCCAATAAAGAAACACTTATTTGAATTTTTCAAACATGTGATCCAGCCCAATAATTTTATCCAAAATTTCGCTAAAATCGATCCTACCGTTTTTTAAATAAATATAGCTTGACCCAGACCCTTTATGACCCATAATGACCCAGTAATCGAAATTTCTCGAACATGAGACCTAGTCCATTAGTTTTCTCGTGTCAAAAAACTGTTACAGGCAAAATTTCGATGAAATTGATTCTGCCGTTCTTTAAATCTAAATAGCTTGACCCAGACCCTTAATGACTCAATATGACCTATTAAAATTTATTCTCGAACCTGTAACCTAGCCCAATGTTTTTCTCCTGCCTGAAAACCATAGAATGCAATTAAAAAGTCAAAATTGCGTGAGAAAATCTCTAGATAAATATAGGATGACCCACAATGACCCCAAAAATGACTTTGTAACCGTAATTTCTCGAACATGTTACCTAACCCAATAGTCGTCTTGTAATCCAAAACGATAAAATATAAAATTTGGTCAAAATCGTTAGAGCTGTTTTTTTAGAAAAAAATGGCTAAAAATTGGTACAAATGATACAAAATTTCGTTAAAATCGATCCATCTGTTCTTTAGATATAGCTTGACCATCACCCATAATTACCCCAAAATGACCCAATAATCAATATTTTTCGAGCATGTGACCCAGCCAAATGGTTTTCTCGTGCCAAAAACCGATTGGATGCAAAATTAACTTAAAATCGATCCAGAAATTCACTAGATATAAATAGCTTGATCCTGACCCATTATGACCCATTAATCCAATTTTCTCGACTATGTGACCTAGGCCAATGGCCTTTTCGTGCCCGAAAATAGTAAAATCTAAATTTTTGCAAAAATCGTTAGAGCCGTTTTTGAGATAAAATTTACACACACACACACACAATTTTTGCTCGCATTGTAGTATGAGATATAATGGGTTGTGTCTGAATAAAATACTAATAAATCGTTTTCTTGTGGAAATTGTAGTAGGACATTTTAAAAAATTATCTAAATTATAAATACAGAATAAAAAGTACCGCGTTATAATGATTGCTGGATATGGAAATGCGACATTTTTATGGACAATGTGTAGAATTGTGATCTTACGTAAAACAAATTACTAAGTTTTAATCTTTTGAAGAAATAACGATGCATTATCTAGCAGTTTTATACAGTACCTAATATTTTGTTACAAATACAAAACAAATACTAAAACATTAGTCCAATAATAATACATTTGATTAAATATTTTATTTTTCTATGCATAAAAAAGAAAGTATGAAAAAGCTGCAGAATAAAATTAAATTTACTGATTTCAACATAATGCTTTTACATACGCAAGACATTAATTATTTTGAGTAACCAAAGTAGAGTATTAAAAGTAACGTTCTAGAATCCCTTTAATATACTAGAAAATACTATATTATTTATGCATTAAGCATTTTGTGTAACATTAAAGCATGTGACTGCAACGACATCCACCATGCAATTGTGTGCATACAGCATGCTACTGTAATGTTACAACTGAGTAACATTACAGTTTTTGAGATTAAACATTTTGAGTAACCAAAGTAGTATATTAACGTATATTTTTAATATACTAGAAAGAAATATACTATAGTATTTATAACATTATATTTCTAGCATATTAAAAATGTGGAAGAAGCAAATTTAAATTTACAATCATCAATGTCATTAAGTTTATAATTGTAGTTTTGGTAGTAATTATTCCATTAGAAACTTATACCTTCATCAAGGGAATAATAACATAAAAAAGGTCATTTATAGAAAAAAAATAACCACTAACTATTTATTTGTGTTAATACATGCGTGACAAAGGCATCGCCTACTTTCAAGTTCTCGAGACTACTAAGGAGAATAAGCGATTTCACTGGCAAGACTAGTGAGATGTAGCAATCTCAAAACTTTCTTCTCTCTAATGCGTGCTAATACTTTCTGAAAAATGTAGAATAGAACTTCCACCGGTTAGAAGTTCAAACAGATCTAGTCAGCAACAACTTTTGTCAACTTTACGTTACTGAATCTGAAGTTTGATGAAAACTCCGACATTAGTTTTTGAGCTAGATCCATTTAAAAATCTTTAACATATATATATACACCAAATTTAGAGAAATGTACAGTAAAAATTAGTCAGGATAATTATTTTTCATCAGGTATTAATTGAATCTGAAATCCGATGAAAAATTCATGCATTAGTTCTTGAGATACATTTATTGGGAAATCGTGAAAAAAAATCGTGCAGCATAACAGCCCCATCTGTTGGAAAATTTACAACACTACTCTATATGAGGCACTAACTGAATCTGAAAATCCTGTATTAGTTCTTGAGTTAGAGCTATTGCGATATCCAAAAATAAGGCACCATGGAAGTGGCACCTGTTCAGCAATTTGATCCCAAACGGAATGGGTACCATGTTGTATCAAGTACAAATTAAATACAATATTTTATGAAAATCCATGCACTAGTTCTTCAGATATCGCTATCGTGGTAATTGTAAATAATACAGTATAGCGGCGTATAGCGGCGTCATCTTTTGAAAGATTTACACGAAATACTTATCAGATCTAGTTTATATTAAGGTCTCGCTAAACCAAAATTTTGTGAAATTTCATGAATGTTCTTGAAATAGAGTTATTGAAATAATCACGAAAAATGCATCATGTAGCGCTACCTGCAGAACGATTTGCAACAAAATGTAATCAGCCTCATATTATATCAAGTACTAAATAAATATAAAGTTTTATGGAAACCCATGTGCTAGTTCTTGATAAATGGCTGTTGTGGAAATTGTGAATAATGCAGCATAGCAGCGTCACCTGTTGTGCGATAGTCACCAAAAACTAATCGTATCTAGTTTTTATAAAGGTCCAACAGAATCTAAAACTTTGTGAAATTCCGTAAATTTATTCTCAGATGGAGTGCCCAAAATATTTTTGTCACATATAGAAAAACTCACAGACTCACAGACAGACATTTTGTAAAAAACATGTTTTTTAAGTTCTCTGACCCTTAAGACGTGTAAATCAATCAAGAACCAGATTTAGAAAACTTTCATGACTCTAATAATTTTCTTCTAAAGACACATGAAAAAAAAACTAAATAAGTTTTGAATAATAAATATAATTTTTAGTGTTTAAAAAGAAAATTTTCACACTTTTTTGATATTGACTAAGCCTGGATTTTCTTATACAAATAGGATTTTTCTTTTGGTAATTGTTGCAGAGTAGAACAAAAGTTAACACGTTGGAAATTGCACGTGAAGCGTAGCAAATTAGGTGCGTTCGTACGATAACGAAGTTTAAAAAAAATTACTTTCATATATCAATCTCATAAAATTGTAAGTGAATTACAATTAAAACGCTCATCAAACAATGTTCTCCCTAAACCATTATGTAATGGAATACTTTTGTGCGGCCTTGTAAATCAATAACAAATGTTCTTTGCACCACAAATTATGTAAGATGTATATTATAATATGTACTTTATAGTTGCATAGAAATTTTATTAAGTTCGCGTGAGTGTAACACGATTAAAATGCATTTGAAACATTTCTTCCCATTGACCGTAATGTAACGGAATACTTTTGATTGTCCCTGTAATTGATCTATGCATCCGATTTTCATAAAATTTGAAATAACTCGACAAAATTATGTACTAGTTATGTATTTTAAATTTCAAACGTATAGAATATATTTGAAACTTTTTCCCCATAGACCATAATGTAATTGAATACTTTTGATTGCCCCTGTAATTGATCTATGCACACGATTATCAAAAAAATTGAAATAACTCGGCAGAATTATGTAATAATTGCGTATTTTAAATTTCAAACGATTAAAATGCATTTGAAACTTTTTTCCACATTGACCGTAATGTAATGAATACTTTTGATTGCCCCTGTAATTGATCTATGCATCCGAGTTTCATAAAATTTGAAATGACTCGACAAAATTATGTAATAATTATGTATTTTAAATTTCAAACGATTCGGTTGGGTAGTTTTTGCGTTGTTATATGCGGACGGACAGACGGACGGACTGAACGACCACTATAGGTGCTACGTATTATATAATTACGAACGCACCTAATAACAGTACATATAACAACAATATGGTTCCTGTGCAATAAAAGTTAGCTGCTTTTTCTAAATCATATCTGTATCGAAATAACTGTAATTAGTTGCTTTCTTCAATAAGAACTTCTGTAGATGTGGAGAACCGATATCTATGCTTACATTGTTACAGATATAAGTATTTGCGTCTAATGAAGCAAGAAAATGATTTCATGTTCAATCAAAGGTTTTATTATTGATAAATAAAAAATATTTTATTTGTCTATAAAAAGAATGAAATACTGTAAATTAAATTTACTTGTATCCTAAAACCATAATTTTGTTAATGTATTATTCATGATGGTATTCATAATGAAAAAAGAAATTTATAAATTGTTATAAAATGTTTTAATAGAGAATATTTTCATGCATAATAAAATATATATATACTAGAAAATATGACAATCGAAATATATATCTGTTAATGAAGTATTTTAATTTTCGAATAAATGATTGAAATGGAAAACTGATTTTAAAAAATACGACACATATATACTTTTTAGTTCGGTAAATTTGCTATTACATTTTTATTATAGTAAGTTTTTTAAGAAAATTTTCCGCACTTTTTTGATTATCTAAGCATGGATTTTCTTATACAAAAAGTTTTTTCTTTTAGCATCTGTTACAGAGTAGAACACATATTTATAACAGTACGTATAACAAAAATATGTTTCCTGTGCAATAAAAGTTAGCTGCTTCTTCTAAATCATATCTATATCGAAATAGCGTAATTAGTTGTTCTCTTCAATAAGAACCTCTGTAGTTATGGGAAACCGATATCGATGCTTACATCGTTACAGATATAAGTATCTGCGTCTAATGACGCAAGAAAATGATTTCATGTTCAATCAATGGCTTTATTATTGATAAATTATGAAATCTTTTATTTGTCTATAAAAAGAATGAAATATTGTAAAATAAATTTATTTGTGTCCTAAAACAGTAATTTTGTTAATGCATTATTCATGCTGGTATTCACGAAATAAAAACAAATTTATGAATTGTTATAAAATGTTTTAATACAGAATATTATCATACACAATAAAAATATATGTTTTACAAAATATGACATGTCAAGTATATTTCTGTTAATGAAGTACATTAATTCTCTAAGAAATGATTGAAATGGAGTATTAACAAAAAATAGATAAAAAAATAAATAAAATAAATAAAATACGAAATCCACATAGTTTATAATTTGTTGAATTTGCTAGTAGATTTTTGTTATAATAAGTCAAAAAATTTTGATCTTCTTTTATGAGTAAATTCTATAGTCCAAAATATTTATAAAGTTTAAATAATCTAATAAATTATCGGAAAATATATACTTTTATTTAATGAATACATTTCTTATAATAGGTTGTTGCCTGGTGTAATATGGTAAAGTTAAAATTATTTACAACGTTAGAACACCAGAATATTCGAATTCCAAGCATACCGGTTTCGGTAGCATATAGCATACCTCCTCAGTGCTAGAGCTACTTTCCTCAGCACTGAGGAAGGTATGCTATATGCTACCGAAACCGGTATGCTTGGAATTCGAATATTCTGGTGTTCTAACGTTGTAAATAATTTTAACTTTAGAATACATTTCTTGTTAATTAGAAGAATTTCACAAAAAATCTCAAATTGTTGCCCGCAATAGGATATATACCAGCTGCAGATAAATTTTTATCCGAATAAAAACTTTACTGTGTGTGCTTGAATATGTGCTTTATGTGCATAATATTTTATATTATGTGCTTGAAACTTTCATCACAAGTAAAGCATTGCTCCTAATAAATTCCGAAAGTGTTTGAAAGATTTTGGTATAAATAATAGGTACTAAAGTCTAAACAGAATCACTTATAAGATACGATAAAATAAAGAATGAATGATGTAGAAATAAGTTTATTATCATAGTCTAATACAAATGGAAAAGCAACGACAAAGAAAAAAAATATTAAGTACATATTTTATAGCTTCCGTCAGACATTAAAAAAAATGAAAATCTAGTTTCTTCATATGTTTTCTGCTGCTATCTGCAAATGCCTTAGAGACGAGAGCAAAGAGATCTCGTACCCTCTCCAAATATAAGATTAGAGTTTGAAGTAACTAACTTCTCTCGGATTGTTTCTGCTAACAAAAAATCTAGATAAAAAAGAGGCGCTGCTGACACAGCGTTTTGGATCATTTCGTTGCTAAAACAACTTTATTTTCACTATGCAATGGTTATTATGCTATTTATTTTGTTTAGATTTTTTCCTTTTACTTCTGCATTAAATATTTAATACGATAATTATTTGTAACTGTCGTTGTCAGAGAACTCATATTTCATTTCTGTACATGAAGAAATAGTATGTGGACATAATAGTTTAGAAAAATATATCAAAATTAATTAAACGTTAAATTATTTCAATATACATATGATAAAACTTTTGCAAAAAATGTGGATATTATTAATTAATATTATTTGAAATATGCGTAAATTATGCGTGAGTATTTTCTTTTAATAAAATTACTACTACTACTACTACTACTACTACTACTACTACTACTACTACTACTACTACTACTACTACTACTACTACTACTACTACTACTACTACTACTACGATTAACATTATTATTTTTATTTTTTTAACAGGTAATAATTATTTTTTAGTAGATTCCCTGGTTAAAATGTCATTTTTTAATAGTTTGATTAAAATTTTTTTTATCATTTCAACAGTTGTGCATGGCTCTCTATAGTTAGAAGAAAAGATTAATATCGATTATTATAATACAAAAGTGTGAAACCATAACATGAAAATTCCGTTTTTAAAGATTGGACAAAATACATTTCGCGAACACTAAAGTGCAATAAGTTGCTGCAATAAAATATTAAAATATAAATATTGGATTTACTTATAGATAACAATATATATCCATAATGCAATATAATGCTATATATAACCTATATATGTTATAATATATACGGAGTATATATGTGTTTACCGATACTGGGTTCATTTGTGTTTCTTCTGACGCCTCAAAATTGTGTGCTTATGCAGATGATGTCATCTTGAACTGCAGTTTCACCCTTACGGACATATCTATCTGAGATATGCTAAGGTGGGCATCGACCTCGTATAAATTAATGGTAGTGCACTAGGAGAGTTTTTCCAAGGCTTCTAGTTTCAATTCTTTCTTGAACAATTTTCTTTCTGTTAGTTCTACGCTTTATTCTCAAAGTGTTAATCTATATATTTAAAAGACCTGGCTGTTTTTTTAGTCATCAGCCCTGAGCTTTCTACTGGCCCGATTTTAATAATTATTTTTTTTAATGAAAGCTGTTCATGTGTAGATGTGCCCATTCTGGCTATTTTTTTAATTATTTCAATTTTTATATTTTATTTTTAATTTTAAAAGCTTTTTCGTGACATTTCTTCAAAACAGTGGCAACAGGTTAAACTTTTCTCTCTATAATAAAAATTTATTTTGCTTTATTGCTTTCCACGAATCAGGATCTCGATCTCATTGGTGAATGTGTCATCGCATTTCAAAGAAAAAAAAATAATGTTTTTCGTAAAATTCAATCCTAATAAAATAATTGTGCACAATTATTCACTAATCGCGGTACAATACACAGATTATTTGCTGAGTAATATTATTAAGTTTTACGTAAATAAAATAGTAGAAACTAAACTTTAATAAAATATGATATCTAAAGAGGAAATTTTTTCGATGGAGATAATGTCACCATTCAGAAACCAGATAAATTTGTTCTATGAATATAATATATATTGTTATAGCTGTGTCAGTGATGATGTCATGTTCAGTGACTTTTATTCCTGCATTTAAATAAGCAGAACTTCTTCTATTTATATAAACGTCCTTGGTATGCGCAAACAAAAATATTTGTATAAATTGCGCCATTTTCATTTAATTATAATAAATATTTTATGAAACTAAAGAATTTTTAAATAACTGCGAAAATCACGCTTTTATTTCAGAAAAGATGCTTATTTCTGAAGGTGTAAATGATGTCATAATAGAAGAAAAAGAATAAAACCTGTGATATGCCGGTATTACGATATTTCTATTTTACATAATATCAAAAATTAATTAAAATCATTTCGTTGCATTAAGTTATTATTTAAAATAAAAATAAATAAAACGTTTTCTACATATTAATAACAAACACAAAATTTTTATTCTTTTTAGTAACAAAGATATTGTTTTTCTCTTCGTTATGACAATAAAATTAATTTTGACAAGTTCATGGAGGCTACAAACCAATAAAGAAATTAAATTTATTGCAAATGCTCTAAATGTGTTGTGAATTGGTTATGCAGTTTAATACTCCCTGTTTCTATTATAATTAAAATGTTTTGTTGATATTATAATTATTGTACAGTTATCAAGCGATGTTTAAACAAAGAAAAAATAAACTATGCAGATATTTTTGAATTCATTTTCTGAGGTATTATATTATGTTAACTTCCTGAATAATTTGGCTTTTAAATAATGTTTAGGGCTCCAGAAACTACATTAAAAACATTTGTAGTTGAAGTTAAGCACAACATAATACTTTATGAATTATTTTCCTTATTTTTTGTTATTTTCTGAACTTTGTGTATCTTTATCACGGAACGTTATGTTATCCCTATTTTAAGAGATGGCAAATGTTTATTTCGCTCAGTATCTTTTTGTGTGTATAAGACTGATGTATATCATATCTAATACATATTCTTTTCCGTCGAATTTCGACGGGTGGCGCTAGTTCACTTATTAAAAAATATTCAACTAAAACTTCGCATTTTTAGGTGCGTAGATAGAAAAACTTATTTTGTATCGTATATAATATTACAAAGCATGTATGTTACATATTACATTCAAAAACGATTGAAAAACGATAATAAGTTATTACTATGTTTCAAAAACCATTTTCTTTCTGTTTTTTATATAATTTGTTTGGTAACACTTTGAGTATCACAATCAGTACAAAGGATGGTGGTTAGTTTTTGAAATATATCGAGATGAATTAGAATCTATGTATATGTTTATTTACCAATAAAACTGCAGATAATAAGTACAAAAATAGTATATTTAACTAGCCATGAATGTTTTAAACAGAAAGGATCTTTTACACAAGCTTAAAAACTTAACGCAGCACTATAAATATTTTAGTTTTTTCACCCTGTATTCGTTATATTGCTTGTAATTACACTTTAATAGACATTACAAAATCGATATATAGATTTTTTTATTTTTTCAATCCTTGCCTATGATATCTCATTTCTAAAAAATACCTATGTTCATTAGCATTTGTCAAGCAGTGGACATTACCACTTGCACAAAATTAGTAAAAATCTGTTTACAGGGAGATAAAGCTGATCTTATCACTGAGATTTCTAGATAGACTTGAGCGGGGTTGATTGTGATCACGATTGGTTCTGAGCAGGAATAATGTTAACTTGTTCCTCAGCGGATCATAAAGACACAACTCTCGAGTTTGGACACGGATAACCCTCGCACCCTGGAGAGATTCCCTCTAGTACGTATGGGTTCTTTTGTGCATTCAAAAACAATTTCATTCTTAGAATTATCTTTCTTAAATAGGCTACTCTCAATGATTTGAGTTAGACACATGCACTTGATGATCGAAAGTTAAATTAAGCTTAGATACACCCTGTATATGGAATATACATGTGTTCACTGATGCTTCGTTCATTTGTGTGTCATTTTACATCCCCGGTTTGTGTGCTTAAGCAGACGATTTCATCTTGAGTTGAAGCTTCACTCTTAGCAATATATGTATCTGAGACATGCTAAGGTGGGCATCGTCCTAGTAGATTAATTTCAGAGCACTTGGAGAGCTAGCCCAAGGGTTCTGCATTCGATTCTTTGCTAGAACATTTTTTCTCTCGGTTGGTTCAACGCTTTGTTGGAAAAGTTATAATTCACTAATTAAAAAAATATATTCATTTGAAACTTCATATTTTTATGAGCGTAGGAAGCAATAGGTATTTAATTTTATAAATAACATTACAGGTCATGTACGTTTCATATTACATTCAAAAACTATTATTCAAGCTAAACCATTATTCAAGTAAAAATAAAATTCAAGTGTTTACTACGTTTTAAACACCATTTTCTTTATTTTTTTTCTATAATTGCTAATTTGTTTTGGTATCATTTTGCGTATCGTAATCAGTGCAAATAATGATGGTTTCTTTTTGATATGTATCGAGAAGAATTAGATTCGATGTATATGCTTATTTACCAATAATATAATAATAAGTTAAAAAATAATACATTGAACTGTCCATGAATGTTGGAGACAGAAGGGATCTTTCATACAAGCTTACAAACTTAATGAAGCACTATAAATAATTTAGTTTTATATTCGTTATATTGTTGGAACTTACACATTAATAGACATTACAAAATCGATATATAAAATTTTTATTTCTTCAACCATTGTCAGTGATATCTCATTTCTAAAAAAATATCTGTGTTCATTAGCATTTGACAAGCATTGTCACTTGCACAAAACTGGTGAAAATCAGCAATTTCTTACAATCGACAGGGAGATAAGGCTGATCTTTTCATTGATATTTCTAGATAGATTTGAAGAGGATTGATTGTGGCCATGATCGGTTCTAACCATGAATAATGTCAACTTGCACCTCAGTGGATCATAAAGACACAACTGCCTTGTTTGGGACAGGAAAACCCTCTTAATTTTAAAGAGATTCCCCTCTAGTACTTGCGTGTATTCAAAGTCACTTTCATTCTTATAATTATCTTTTTTAAATAGGCTACCGGAAATGACTTGAGTTAGGCACAAGCAAATGAAGGTCGAAAGGTATAAATGGAGCTAGAGACATTTCTTTTACCTCAATTGCAGCAGTGAAATTATTTAGACCTTTATGAAATCTTGTTAGATATAAAGGAAGATATCACTCTGGATTTGAGAAATATGACAGGACAACCAATTGCGATGATGATAAACTAGCTTCCACAGCTGTAGAAGTTTCTTTTCTACTATATTTTCTCCATACTACCTGTTCATTTTGTTACATAATTTACTAATGGCCAACGTTTATTTTGATCAGTATATTATACTTTGGTAAGGCATTTGTTGCATGATTTTTTTGCATGTTGTAATAAAATATGTTTTTATTTCATTTTTAGGTGCATTCGTAACTATGTAAACACACACATTTCACATTTTATCACTATTTCACATTTTATGAATATGATATACGTTGCTGAGGTGCAATAAAAGTTACTTCCTGTATATTTACAGGAACACAAAAAAGATTTCGACCACTATACTGTATGCAAAGTACAGTCTACTATAACAGCAAGATCTGAATATTTTTAAAACTTCGTTATCATACGAATGCATCTCATTTGATACGCTTCATATGCAATTTCCAATTAGTTTTTAACAGATGTTCAGTTTTGTAAAACGCACTTTATCGATGATTTCTGTATTTTTTTCACGTAAAATCTATTTCCCCATGTCTATAGTAGTATGTGGATAATAAAACATATAATTCGTGGTACTTTGTACATAGTTCTTTATTTCCAATTGTTCTGAAATTCAACACCTTAAAGCTATTGCTATTTACAGATGCACAAATCGTCTTTCATTTATATCGCTCTGAAACTAGACTGATACTGTTATTTAAACGAACGATTCCCAATTTTCACCAACATCCTATTTCTTTTCTAATATAAGCATTGATTTACGGTACTTTTCATAATCGAATCTTCCAACTGATAAGTCTTGAACATCATAGTTATAAAATAATTTTCAACCGTACCAATAAAGATATATTCTATAAATTGAAAAGAAAATGTTGAAATTTATAAATCCTGAAATATTTGTAATATAATTTCGCAGTTTTTCTTATATTAGACAAAGCAACTGTTGTTTAAAATATATAATAAAAGAAGATAAGTAACAAGAAACTAAAAATCGCCCATACTATATCCCTTAGCTATATCGCTAGGCGATGATTACGTCTGAGCGTTTAATTTATATTTTTCCAATCTCACTTCTATACATGAAGTTATTATTTTAGAAACATTGTCTATTTATAAAAGTATAAATGTGTCACTAATATTGCTTTCGTTATTCTGTTATTATTAAACTTGTCAATTTTTTGGAAATGATAGATAAAAACCATTCCTTTATTATTATTTCTTAATATTTCGGTATATTACCTGTTCAGTTTTTTACATGATTTCCTATTATCGGCATTTTCTTGTAATTTAATCTGTTAATTAGCATATACCTCTGATCTGTTTTTTCTTATATATGTACGCCCAACCAATGGCCGCGAGGTTCTGACCTCGAACCTGGTAGACGGTAGGTGCTGGTTTCGATCCTAATCGCGATCGTAGGATTAACCGTTCGGAGTTTTTCGTGGGTTTATCCCAACCTTGCATAAATACGGGTTATGTTCCCTTAGAAAGTCCCCCACGGAGGGCATCTCACCATTAAGGCCTATATCCCAAGCGTAGATAATTGGCCGGCATAAACAAACAAACAAACAATCTCATATATGTACTTGTTTTTTTCTCATTTGTAACTCTTAAAGCGATAAACTCAGTTTTTCCGAAACTAATTCAAGAATAATTAAAACGTCTTTGGTGTTTAAAGCATTTTTTATATCACTATATGGTGCATCCAAAGTAACATCACAAGATTTAACTCCACAGCATAAAATGAACGCACTTGTACACTAATGAAAGTGTACTTCCAATTTTAAGACCACAGAACTAATTTATTTAGCAACTTTTTTGAATCTCAATGAAAATTAACGGAATAAAGGAAGAAATAAAAAAAATCTCATGGCAGTTTGAATAGAAGATCATAACTTTGCTTTCATCAAACACTGAAAAATGTATACGGAAATATGAAAATTTAAAACTATTTATTCTGCCCTTAAAACATCCTTTTGTACTATTTTGTACATCGCCAAGTACCATCATAAGATTTAGGTCTTAAGTTTATTTCACTAATGAAATTGTACTTCAAAGTTTAATGGAAATCACAAATTTAATTCACAAATTTCTTCTTCTAAGCGAACAAAATTTTAATTTATTTAAATTAAGCAAATTAAGAGAATAAGCAAAGCAAATCTCATGACAATTTGAATAGAATAATATAAATTTGCTTAAATAAAATATTAATATATATATATATAAAAATATTCGAATTTAGAAATTTATCATCCTTTTATTGTCATGCTTTTCAGGAAACATACTGAAAAAGAATTTTCAGCTTCAAATATACTTATGAAGGAATATTCGTTTCAAGATGCGAATATTTAACAGCCTACAATGAATTTTGCTCCACTTAGAACCAAATATTGATGCTTAGTAGCTGTCACCTTAATATTATAGAATATCGTACTGACATGTGGGGCTTCCTAGTTCAACTTCGTTCCAGTTCTTGGAACTATGCTTCAACAGGATTTTACTATCTTACTGTGGCAGCTGTTGGGCACGAAAATTTGGTTCAAACAAGGAGAATATTTTTAACAGTGCACGCTATAATACAAAGAAAAAGAAATGGGTATTAATGTAGAAAAATATACTTTAAAAATAAATGAAATTATACAAAAATTTCTTCTGTGTTACTCACGATTCTGAAAATCTTTCTTTACTTTTTAGCGACCTCAGAAAATATTTTTTTTTTTTTTTTTAGATTTAAAGAAAGATTTACGGAACTGATAGTTTAGTCTGTTGACACTCGTTTTTGAATTCATTCCTGAGTAGTTTTTGTTTAAAAGTAAAATGTGCGGTTTTTTTGGAGGATGTCCGTTCTTGTTTTAACATTATCTTGCTCAGCAAAGGTAATCTACATAAAAATATAAAAAATATTATAAACATTATTATTAACATTAAAATAATATATATATATATATATATATATATATATACAGCTTAAAATATTTAATTTATAATTTATAGACAAAATGACGACAATACTATTACTATCCTAAAAAAAGCCATTCCAGTTTAAAAACCATTATTTGCACATTGCATATCTACTTGGACATATTTGTGAAAATCAGTAGCAGCGAATGAGACTTTTTTTTTCTTCTTTGATTTTGAAAATATAATAGTTTCTATCTTTTTCAAGAAAAACTAACGCTTTATTGTGTCTTTAGTAATGAGAAAGACGTAAATGTATGTTTTTGAGCGGGGTTATATAATAATATCATGGCTATAGAAAATATCTTCTCTTGTTACATGCATCTAAAAAAATACATAAGATTATGTTAAGTAATTGCATTACACATTGAAAACCTGTTATGTACATTTTAAATGATTTCTATCTTCTACGCGGTGCATCAGGTCTGTAAATAATCTTATATCAAAGTGAGTTTCACACATTCAAACATAGTTGAAAAGTGTTTCTGAATTCGATTTGTTTGTTTGTATGTTCGTTCGTGCTCTAGCTCGCGTAAATATGGTCAAATATCCATGAAATTGTTCTATGATTTTTGAAGTTTACTGTAGTCTGTTAGGTACTTAAAATTATTTTTTTAACTAGGACAACTTAGCATTTTATTTTTAATAATAATAAACGTTTAATAATAGATATCAACTGCATGTTATTACAAATATATTTGAGCGATTATGCAACATAAACATGAACTGACTGACAAATAGAAGCGAAAATCATAAATCGAAAATCATAAATCATAATCATAAAAATCATAAATCATAATTGCCAAGCGAAAATCATAAACGCTTTCAAATCTGACGGAAAGAGTTAAAAATAAAACGTAAAACTAACAAAATTTGAAACATAAACATTAAATCTTCATTGGAAACTTGTACTTAACAATTTTAATAAATTTTGTAGAATCATTTAGCGCGGTTGTAAATTTAAATACCATAATCTATTTCAATCCATCATTATTCTAACTATTTTACTTCCTGGTTTTCAATAATGCGTAATAAGAGTTTAATTTAGTTCAACCAATATTTTAACCATGAATAACTGCTTGAGAAAAATTGCTAATTAAATAACTGCGATACATGAAACTAAAGCTGCTTACCTCACAAAATATTAATAAGGTAGTAATTATTCGATAATAAATTTATGCATATAATCGACGATTTTTCACCACATTTTTCGCCGAAACAAAGTACAATTTAACAGGTTCTTACTAGACACACTTCTACAATAAGCAATATTTAAAATAAAAAAATAGCATTTATTAAACCAAAGTATGTATAATTTTGTTGTTAAATTAAATATCTTATTTTCGCTGAGAATAAGTTTTTCTGAAAAGCGAAAAATACTTGTTTCGTTCTCGCATTTGCATTTACATAATTCCCTAAGATAATATTCTATTATCTATTAAAATGTAATCTTGGAAGAAAAAATAATTAAATATTTTTCACAAGCTTGGTTTTTATTAATGCATTACAATTTGTAATTGCATAACATTGTATAATGATGATTGTAAAAATAATGTTATCTGCATAAATGAATTGTATTAAATTGATAATGAAAATGTGATTTCATGTTTTCAGAATACTATCGATAACTTGATTTCTATATAGCTTTGGAAAATAACGTACTTGCTATTTATTTATTTATTATTATTATTATTATTTTGTCGAAGAGAATAGATGACAAATTGGAAATGCGATAATATATATATATAAAAGAAATTCAAAATGGCAGAAAACAGAAAACTTATTAAATAATTGGTCAGAATGATTATACAATTCATAAAAAGCAATAGTTTATTGAGTAACTTTAGCCTAAAGACAAAAATAAATCAATGCATTTTTAAATGCAATAAAATCAATCTTTTTTATTATTTCATATAACGGTGAAGTTAGCTGTTGTCTGGTTTTTCAAAGACTAATAAATAATACATCTTTATTTCACCTTCGGCAATATTTGATATTCTGTAAAATAACCTACGAAAAATAATTGAACAGCTGATACAAGTATTATAGAAACTAGTGAATCATATATTGTAAAATATTAATAAAAAAGACTTTAATCAATTCTGCATGCTACCATAGGTTTTTTTACCAAAACTTTCAAGAACAGCAGGATTATTTCAGATTATATATTATAGAAAAATTCAGATTTCTGCAATATTTATAATGTTATTTAAAAAAGAATATGTTATTTATATAATGTTATTTTAAAAAGAAGATATTCATTTCATTTGATATGTTTCTTTATAATTAACAATTAATAACATTCAATTTAACACAATTAATAAATATTAACTGAAAACATAACGTACTTTTCTGGTCATTTGAATAGTATTGCAATGATGAAAAGCAAAAAATTGCTCGAAATTTGCATTTTTTATTATATATGGATTCATACAATTATTTAGTAGTATGCCTGATTAATTTTAATATACATACGAAAAAAAAATAAAATTTAAAATTTTTATTTGCTTAAGAGGCGGAAATTTCAACCTAGTGAAAAAGCTAGTGTGCGTCCTATGTAGATGACTCACGAAAAATATTTCATCTTGCACTGCATTTGTAGCCTTGCCAACATATAATAGTGAGAATTTCCAGACTGGGTACAGTTGCATGTACACTGTAAAAAAAAATCTGTAAAGTTACTAAACTTTTTCTAGGAAACTGGGATGCCAAAAACATTTCCTGTAACGGTAACAGCAAAAATTTAAGTTGCAGAATCGGTTACACGAAATTTTCCTGTAACCTTTACATGAAAAGTTCTTGGAATTCCAGTTTCCTAGAAAAAGTTTAGTATCTTTACAGAATTTTTTTTACAGTGTAGTTTTTTTAGTAAAGAGTCAATGCGCTATACTGATTGTTAGGTTTCGAGTCCCGGCATCCTTTCCTTTTCACTAGGTTGGCATTTGGGCGTCTTAAGTAATTTGAATATTGCATGCAAGGCGAATTTGCTTTCTGTAAAAAATCTCAAGTATTAATCCATTATATATATATGTATATATATATATATATATATATATATATATATATATATATATATATATATATATATATAATTTTTAAATTTTGTATATAGTCATTAAAGAATTTTAAATTTACACAATTTTTAATATGTTACGGGGGATGAATATTTTTTTTAATGCTCTTCAGAGTTCCATCTATATCAAATGTTCTTTTACAAGAGACTTTTAGGAATAAAAGTAGTTTTTATCGTAAACTTTCAGTAAAAATTGCGTGTATTAATTTAACTCGTAAAAAATTCAGAAAGTTGGCTCGTGAACACTATAATTGACATTAAATTGTTGCTGCACATTTGTAAAAAAATCTTAAAATGTGTTATACACAAAAGCCTCTAAACTAATAGGGATGTGCGTTCGGAAACACCACTGAGTGAAGCGGAAAATTGGTGTGGTAAATTGTAGCCTCCTCATATGTAAAAGAAATAGGTTTATTGATAAAATCGAAAGTTTTTGAATTTTTTAAGATAAAATGAAGAGAGCTAAGTAAAAACGTTATTACGAATCAAGGTTAAATAAATCCTAAGTATCTTGAGAAAATGAAATCCATGGTAAACAATTTAGAAAATTTTTGATTTACCACTTTTCTCCCACACACATATAGATATTTATTATAAAAAAATGAAAATTGGTCTGTTTGTAATTAAAAAACCCCCACAAATTTAACAACACTTTTCTATAACATTTAAAGATTTTTAAATAGAACAGTTGCCAAGAGTTCAAAAATACGCAATAAAAAAAATTACCACAACAACTGCTTTTCTATTCCAAAATTTCTCGTCAAAAGTGAAAGTGAAATAAATTGACTGGTTTTAAAAAGTACATATCACGTCATAAAATTCCCATTGCAAGAATTTTATGTTAAAATTTAAAATGAAACAAACATATAAGCAAATAAAAAAAAAGAATTATAATACGGCATATTGGAAATGTAGGGACCTCAGCTGTTTAATGTATAATATTCTATGAGTTTGAAAAAACATATTTAAACATGATAAAAAGTTAAATATGCATCTGTAGACATTTTGACATGTTAATATATTTCGAGATCAATATATATATTCGTATGAATTCGCATTATTCTTAATATTTTGTTAAATTAAAACATTATAATATTTGAGTCTAATTTGATAATCCTTTTTTGAGTTATTATGAGTGGTCTTCAAAAATTCTTTAGCGATTTGTTAATATAATACTTGTTTTATATCTGTTTGTATTTGGTCCTGAAACTCCATACATATTTATATATATGTGTGTGACAAGTTGAGATAGGAGCCATTAATATTATTTGCAAGTTTCTCCATGTTTTGTTACAGGAGTCGAGGCGAGATAAAAAATTAAGTAAAATAATAAACGTAGAAACTTCATGAAATTCCACAATTGCTGCTCCAAAATATTTATTTAAATGTAATCATACGCATATGGAAAATGCTCTTTTCTTCCGAAGCAATATTCCATTAAAAAACATTCGTCTAGCTTTTAAATCGTTCAAACGCGAAAACATCGAATAAAAGATTCCATCCATCTCTGGCCTCTTCACTTAAGTCAATAATAAAAAGCTTCAAGAACTTTCTCTATTGTATAACCATAATTTTCACATGTAAACAGAATTCATGTCCATCGTCGAGATTAATTTCATTCAGACGATATTTTTTAATTTAAAAAATTATTATTTAACTAATTTATAATCGAACACTGAATTTGATATCCTGCAGACGATATTTTGAAAAAAATGAATTTATTGATACGCACAAATATCAAACGTTGAAGGGGAAAAAAACAAATTAATAAATAAAAATATTGATATTTTTTGAAAGGTATGGTTTTGGAATAAATTTAATAAGACTTTGATAGAAAGGGTTGATGATAAAGGGAAAAAATGAGTTTTATTTGAAATATTAAGAAATAAAATTTAATTAAGAATATTTTTTTTTAATTTAGAGCCATCTTTTTAAATTTACGCATATTGAAAAAAAATATTTTAAGGCGAATTAAGAATTTATATCGTTTTTATAAAGATTAATAGTTTAGATCTAGAAACAAGATTTTAATTTAATAAGTTGAACTAAGTAAGGAATATTGTTAAAAGGAAATTAATATAATATAAAGATAAATTTTGGCGAAAAAAAATTGTAATATGTATATAATACCCTAATTGTAAAACAATGTATGAACCATTGAAATAAATACAAAATTACCACATTGAAATATGGAAAAAATATTAAATAAATACAAATGAAATTGCAGAACGAAAGCAGAATCATCATTACACATATACATACATATATATAAATATATACATAACCATTATGTAATATTACAAATCAACATCTACAAAAATATATAATAATCCAACATAACGAACTTAAACAGGACAAGAAAATCAAATGGATTTAGCAGTATTGGAGTAATAGCAATAATTAAAATAATTTGATCTACAATTAAATAGTTAACATAGATCAAAATATTAAACAGAAGCAGATGAAAACTTTCAGCATTAAATGGATATATCTTAAAGAAATGTAGCAAACTACTACAAAAGTAGAAATCTAAATGACATTACGCTTTGAAAATGCGAAATGCAGCAATAAAGTTTTCGTATCAAAATAAAGAGATTTGTCAAAGTGGTAAAACTTTTGGTTAACCGATTATATATTGAATGGTATATAAGATACCCATAATAAGAATTGCAGTTCCAAAATAAATTTTACAATTCAAAGTTAAATGAAAAAAAAAATAATGCATACGATCATAATTACTTGCGCTTTTGTATCATAGTATTTTAAATACTAATATATAACAATTATATAATACTAAAAATCCACATCTACACCCAAAAATAAATAATCCACTATAACAAATTAAACATGACAAAAAAATGGAATTAATAATATTGGAACAGTTAATAATATGTGCATACATTTTTCCAAAGATATGTGTTCATTTTAAAGACTAATTATTGTTTATCGCGCAATGTATAGAAATACGGCAGCATTATGCTATACCGATGAAAGATGAACGTTCTAAATGTAAAATTTAAAATAATTTTATACATGAATTTTAAGGTTGATTTCATTGAATTACCTTTGTATTAATTTTACTACTATAACGAGTTAACTTGGCTTCACTTTTTGTTATGCAGTGCAATTGTCTTTTGGTTATTGTAAATAATATACACCGTAACACACTCGCTTGAAAGTAAAATAAATACAATCGAATTATTTTTACTGCGATTTCCATTACTGAGAATTGTTCATATTTACTTATATATCACAGAGTATATACATTATACAATACAGCTTTGTGCATCATTGCTATTCAGAATTCATAAGACCTCGAAGCATTGCCTGCAACATCAGAATTTTAGATGCTGATAGAACATGCTCTATCATTTGAATCTACTTGCTTGCACTGATGATCATGTCGCCTAAATAAGAATAATGAATATTTTGTAAAATACGAGAAATCCTCGAACCAGACTCTCAAACTAAAAATTATTTTAATTTTACTCAGAGTTGATTTTATTTTGGACTTATATTTTAACAGTAAATACTGTAAGATATTTAAAGTAAATTTTTTTGTTCATATATTTTTTTTTTACATTTAATGAAACAGAACTTATACTTTATATTTTCTAAGGAAATTATCTTATATTTTATATTTGTCACATTTATCGAATCTTTCTATGAATGTTTTTGGTTCAAATTTGTTAATTAGTAAAAATTTGTTAATTAGTAAAAAATATATAATTTTATTAAAAACTATTTTATTAAAAACATTTAGGCAGCCTTTTGTGAAACAAAATTAGGTATGATCCAATTGATTTAATAATTACTTGAAGAAGTTGGCAAAAGAAATTTTGTGCATTTCATAGCATACTATTAGGCGAAACATAACTTTCTCTCATATAATTCTATTTCACACCATTTTTTTATTCATGTTTCTTTATTAGATCTTATTTTGAAATGCTAAAATTCCCAAAGTTTTCATGTTTCATATTAAGGGGAAAACAATGGGATTTTTATTATGTCAAAAAAGTGGTGCCGCTGAAGAAATCTGATGTTTTTTAAAAAATAGACGTGATATAAAATTATGCGATATAACATTACTGGTTGACTTCATATACAGAGAGAATGACATCATCAGAATGTTATTTTAGTTAAACATACCTGATCAATTAAATTGCAATAAATGACTAGTTTACCGACGAAGGCCTTCTAAAATTGAATAAGAAGGAAATATAATTGTTTTTGTAAGATAGTTAATCGTGTGTGCAAGAAGACGTGATTCTGAAGGATTGAAACAATGGCAAAATATTTCTTCGTCTAACATAATCCAGAATTGTGAATTACTGCTTTTTTAATGTTTTTTGTACAAAGGTAACAGAATCATACATAGAAATCTTGTTACCGAAGTTGAAGTCCGCTTACTGAACTTATCTCATTACCTTATTGTTTTTTTTACTTGTTTATAGATAATTTTCTTGTAATCATAAGAATTAAAAGAGATTTTGAATTGCTCTTTCAAAATAAATAAATAAATAAAGAAGCAAATGGTAAAAAAAAAAAAAATAAGTTCATTCAAACAACCATTATAATGTAGTCACATATCCACACACATCCCATCACCTGCTAGAAGTCATTAAAATTTTAATACTTTTAAAACTTACAAAGTCTAAATAATAATTATGCAAGATATAAATTGTCAAAAAGGATTTATGATATAAACGATATTGTGAAATACATTTTGAAATGTTCTTTGCAATATAATATATGGTAATTTCACTATTTGTTTACTAGGGAACTCAGAATTAGTTATAATTCTTTTATGATTAATAAAAGTAATGGGATTGGTGACATTTTTTGGCTAATTATAAATAATCGAATATTTTCCAAGAACTATACACATTAGTTTTATCTAATTCTGAAAAAAGTAAGATGGATTTACAAAACGCAATGAAATACGAGTAATAATAATAATAATAAAATAAATTTAAAATCTTTCATTTTAAAATTCATATTTTTCTGAAAGGTTTAGATTCTAACGGATTATAGAATTCTATAGGGAGACTATTAAAATCTCTGGTTTAATTTCACTCCATAAAACATAGTTTTTTTTGCATTTTGTTATCGCAATTGTTGTGTATATAGGATATCAAAACAATACTCTAACTTATGATGAATTAATTTCGAAACG
Organism: Maratus speculifer; assembly: GCA_964019185.1. Classification (NCBI taxonomy): domain Eukaryota; kingdom Metazoa; phylum Arthropoda; class Arachnida; order Araneae; family Salticidae; genus Maratus; species Maratus speculifer. The sequence continues at coordinate 435,669,640 of OZ025291.1, read as the reverse complement.
AATTAATTTTATGTCTACGAAACATTTAATTTCTTTAGTTTACATTTCCTTAAATACTGTAAAAAAGTAAACGTATCTTTCTAATGTAATTCAATTGCAGTTTTTTTAATAAAAACTGAAATCTCTATAAATAGTTATGATCCAGTTAATCTATTTATTTTTTGTAACCTAATAAAATCAGTAATGTCTTTTAAATTGAATTAATAAAACATATTTTTAAGGCTTACAGATCAATGAAAAAACTACTTGCCTTCTCTATTTTTTAATGAAAATAGCTTAAAATGAGAAAATTAAATCTACATTTATTCCATTAAATTATTTAAATACTTACTTAAATCATTTGGGACTAATATACATGAATGTTGTACAATGTTTACTTAATTGCAGAAACACTTTAATATTTTTAATAAGAGATTAAAATATATTTTGCATTGAAATAATTTTGAACACGAATAAATATTTAAGTTCCTCTGAGGATTATGCGTTTACATATATTTCTGAGAAATTCCAAAATTCACTTTACATTTTAGAGCTATAGGAAAATATTTTTTGAAAAACTCCTTACATTTCCACTTATATCAAATATTTTTTATTTTAGGTAGCTTTCAATATATATGCTGCTTTTACTAAAGCTTAGAGTAAATATTAAAAATATTTCAGTCCTGAGATATGAAATACCAGGCGCATACTTTAAACAAATATATTCCTTCTTGATACACATTTAATCTTCATGTCAATACACTGTTTGTTTCGTTAAAATCTGCCATGGATAGGCGTAATATTATAAATAATAATTTTAAATAGAAACTATTGTTTTGTAGAGCAAAATTTTTAGTTTCATTTAACAAGCAAATTAATAAATAAATAAAAATAAGTGTTTTTATAATCATTTGTTTAAAAGTTTAGATCATAATAGTATTGATATAAGAATATAGCGCTACAGATTTTGACAAAACAACTACTAATAATAAATAAAATTCAGTAAATTAATTAAGAATTTTTAATAGTATCTAAAATATACAAATAGCCATATTTAATGTTTAAAAATTAAAACAAAATATGCGGAAATTTTACGACACATAACAATAAAAATATTAAATCAAAATATATTTAATTAGAGAAATAGTTCCTATCCTATTTAAAATTACACCTAACAATTTGTAATACGTGCTTATTTTGTAATTGTTTATATCACTAATATTTTTGTCTTTAATAAACTACACATCAATACAAAAAAAAAAAAAAAAAAAAAAAAAAAAAAAAAAAAAAAAAAAAAAAAAAAAACGTACATTAAAAAAATTAAAACAGAACAAAATTCACTTTAAAAGCAATTATTTACGCAATTATACTTGAAATATAGGATTGTCTGCAAATATTAGTTTTATGAAATTGATTTTAAAAGCTTATGATTTTAATGCTTATGAAAATTTATGATGTCGAACTTTTTTTCAAAGAATGTATTCATTGCTGTATGACTGGATTCTGAAGGTCCAAATATATAGAAATCAAATATCGTTTCATATACAAATGCATAAATATTTATATTAAAATGAAATGTATGAAATTTCAATAATATTTATCTTTTATAAATTGCAATATGATCTACAGCAACTATTTGTCAAAATATGTTTGGGTTACTACAATGAAAGTATAAGGATTTACATAAAAAAGTCTTATCCGTGAGAAATATAATTTTCAACATTGATAACTTTTTTACGTGTTTCTGTTTGGAAATGTGATATTTTTTGCCCATAAGAAGCAACTTTCATCGTGTAAAAGAACGTCTAAAAAGTTTTAATTCTTATAGCCTTTTTTTGTTTAAAGATAAAAAATGGTTAGCATTTTCCCATAAAAAAAAATTTTTAATCACAAAAGTATGTTGTAATTATGAGCACTGCATTTTCTCTTTATTCTTGCCTAATCACATTTGTTTGGAGTAATGAAGACCGTTAGATTCAATAGATCATAGACCATTAGACCAAATTCACAAATCTGTTTTTTTTTTTAATTGGTAGACGTTATTTCATATTGCTATTTGAATCTCAAAAATGCTTCACACTAGTGACAAAGAAAGTCTAAAATTAAAAATACATTATGACGTTAATATCTAAGCGTGAATTTTCCGATACATAATTTTCGCCATTATAGGGGTAATCATGATTACTCCCTGGTCATAATTATCCCACATGGCTTTACACTATGCTTAAAATATTCTCGCAACAGAAAAAACAACATGGTGTTAATCTTGAGGAAAATAAATAACAAGAGGATAAGTGCAAGTGGATGATAAAAAAATGTGAAATTGACATTACTTTACACATGGAAATGAGTAAAAATCCATATTTCAAAAATCATTATTTTCTAAATTTGTTCTTATTAATAGTCTCTTAGTTATGTCACAGGCTTAGATTTAACATAATCTCTTGCATCTCCACATATGTAATGTGTGGATTTATAAATGTAATTTCAACCATAGGAAAAAAGAGTCAGTCTCACTACTTTTTCGTTTCCCCATAAAAAAATAATAATTTTTCGGAAGATAAGTACTAGTAAATATTATTTTTTTCTTTTATTATTATTAATTTTTTCTCCTCATGAAAGCGATGTATGGATTACAACTATATATATATATATATATATTTTATAAAAATAGAAAACAAAAACGCTCAGTGAAGTGTTAAATTGGCAGTTGGCTTTCCAACTACAATACAGGAAATGTGGATCAAAGATTGAGGTTTGAAGTACAGTTTACTATCTTTTTATTGAGCAAAAACAGTAATTCAAATCACGTTTCGTTCCAAATTTCTTTATTGCGGCTTTCGTGCTATGCCGTATGTTAATATATGCAGCGCGCTAAACAAAATGCAATCTCATCTTCGTCTCAAATGATTACCTTAGGTAGTCATGACTGCTTTCTGATCTTTAGTAATTTTTAAATTTATTTAGTTTCAATATTTTTTTCTCATTTTTGCAAATATCGCAAAAATTTTTCTTGGGCCAGTCTAGTTATAATAAATGACAAATACGCAATTATACTATAAGTATACATTTCTATTTTTTTCTTCTTTTTTTAAGAAAAACATTAGATGAAGATACCATAAATGAATTACAGCTGAATTGCTGTATATATATATGTTACAGGCCAAACCGGATTTTAGGCCAAACTAGTTTATCCTATCGCCCATCGGATAGACTAGTTTTTCCTAGGCCAAACCGGTCTATCCTAATGCCCATCGGATAGACAATTTTTTCCTAGGCCAAACCGGTCTATCCTATTGTCCATCGGATAAACTAGTTTCTTGCTAGGCCAAACTAGTCTATCCTAAGGCCCATAGGACAATCTAGTTTTTAATAGGCCAAACTAGTTTGGCCTAACTCTTATAGGATAAACTAGTTTAGCTTGCTGTTTATTGGTCTGAACTAGTTTCTCCTAGGCCGATCTAGTTTATCCTAGGCCAATTCAATTTGGCGTGATTTTATTGAATTCAATGACCGCCACAGCGCCAACATTCTAGTTTGTCCTAGGCTGATCTAGTTTATCTTAGGCCAATGTAATTTTACGAGTTTTTAGCTTACAGGAATCTTAGCCTGAGAAATAATGATACTCGCAAGTTCTGCATGTATGTACGCATGTATGTACATGTTTACGTGCGTATGAACGTAACGCGATAACTAGTGATAGAAATATCCGATTTTCTTCAAAATTTTAGATGTACGTTCATTGATATAAGGTAACTTTTCTGATTAATTTCGGGAATTCGTTGGATAATAATAAAGGGGAGCGAACGGGAGGCTAATCCCCCACCGTTAATTTAGAGAAATGAATTTTTCATGCAGAATTTTCAGTTTTCATTTAAAATTTTAGATATAAGATCATTCTGACAAGGCGCCTCCATGATTAGTTGTGGATGTTTATTTTTAAGTGTAAAAAAAGTTCAATGTAGGTTACCGTCCATAACTTAGATAAATGATTTTTGACGCAGAATTTACGGATTTGCTTCAAATTTGTATATAGGTCTTTCTGATAAGGGGATTCCCTAAATAGTTTTGGGGGTTTAATGGTTAAGTACGAAAGGAAAAATGAAGGATTACCCTCTTACCTAGAAAAAACTAGTTTATCCTATTGGCGTTAGGATAAAATAGTTTGGCATAGGCTAATCTAATTTGGCTGGAAATCGGGTTTGGCCGGTAAAAAACATATCTATCACTAGAATAAGTATAAATGTGTGTAAAGAGTCATTGTTTATAACATCAATACAGAAATTTAACATGGCCACCGTAGAGACTTGATGCATTGGACATGGTGTTTGCTTATTTTATTTATTTATTTTTTTCTGCAGACTGGTGCCAACAGAAATCAGACTTGCATATATTATTATTATTATTATTATTATTATTATTATTATTATTATTATTATTATTATTATTATTATTATTATTATTATTGTATATTCGAGCCGGATCGAAGCTGAACATAATTTGGAATCGAACAGCGTTTTCCATTTTTGAGAAATTAATTACCTGTCGACATATAAGCTATTCTTGTCACGGCGTCAACTTTTTTTGTGAATTCGTAACCAGAAATTCTATTCAAAATGTATCTTTAGTATTTTTTCAAAGATACATCGCTTTTATGAAAAATGTTTACGCCATTCGATTACATATTATCCGAATCTGTTAACCTTATGCATTTCCGAAAATGAAGTAGTTTATAAATGTGTTAGGATGTAGCTCTTTAGGATTTGAGAGAAGCCTTAAGGAATGACAGAGAAATATATTCACAAATCTACTTTTTACTGAACGGATTCAAAAGTTATGATATTTAAGACTCTCATTTTTTTTCTTTTGTTCTAAACTACATTGATGATTTAATGAATCTCTATTTGAATATTGAAACGTCTAAGAATCTAGATAATCATTAATACATTGTGTATTTTCCATTCTGCGAACACATCATAATTTAAAAATACATTGTAAATTTATCCAATAAGTATATAAGCAGTATTTTTTAAAGGAATCTTAATTGTATCTGAAGTAAAAACTGAATTTTTTGCAGAAATTGAGTAGGGCCAGATCGAGCCGGAATGAGTCTTTTTTCACTGATTTTCGTCCAGACAGAATTCCAAAGTAAATAATATTAAAGTAAATATTAATAATTTGCTTGAATGAGTAAACACCATGTCCAGTGCATCATGCCTCTAAAGTGAACATGTTAAATTTCTGTATTGATGTTATAAACAATGACTCTTGACACACATTTATACTTATTCTAGTGAAAGATATGTTTTTTACCGGCCAGACCCGTTTTCGAGCTAAATTAGATTAGCCTCGGCCAAACTATTTCATCCTAATACCAATTGGGTAAACTAGTTTTTTCTACACCAAACTTGTTTATCTAAATGTCCATAGGATAAACTAGTTTTTTCTAGGTAAGAGGGTAATCGTTCATTTTCCCCTTCATACTTAACCATTAAACCCCTAAAACTATTCAGGGAATCGCCTTATCAGAAAGAACATAAATCCAAAATTTGAAGCAAATCCGTAAATTCTGCGTCAAAAACCATTTATCTTATTTATGAGGGGGTTACCTACATTGTCATATTCTTTACATTTAAACAATAAACATCCACAACTAATCACGGAGGCGCCTTGTCAGAATGTTCCTATATCTAAAATTTTAAATGAAAACTGATAATTCTGCATGAAAAATCCATTTCTCTAAATTAACGGTGGGGAATTAGCCTCCCGTTTGCTCCCCGTTAATCTTATCAAATGAATTCCCAAAACTAATCAGAAAAGTACCTTATCAGAATGAACCTACACCGAAAATTTGAAGCAAATCGGATATTTCTATCACAAGTTATCGCGTTGCGTATATACGCACGTACATACGTACGTACATTCGTACATACATAAGTACATTCATACATACAGAACCTGCAAGCCCATTATTTCTCAGGCTTTAACAACTGTGAGCTAAAAACACGTAAAATTAAATTGGCCTAATATAAACTAGATCAGCCTAGGACAAACTAGAATGTTGGCGCTGTGGTGGTCTTTGAATTCAATAAAATCACGCCAAATTGAATTGGCTTAGGTTAAATTAGATCGGCCTAGGAGAAACTAGTTCAGACCAATAAACAGCAGGCTAAACTAGTTTATCCTATAAGAGTTAGGCCATACTAGTTTGGCCTAGGAAAAACTAGATTGTCCTATGGGCCTTAGGATAGACTAGTTTGGCCTAGGAAAAACTAGTTTATCCGATTGGCGTTAGGATAGACCGGTTTGGCCTAGGAAAAACTAGTTTATCCGATGGGCGTTAGGATAGACTGGTTTGGCCTAGGAAAACTAGTCTATCCGATGGGTGTTAGGATAAATTATTTTGGCCTAGCCCAATCTAGTTTGGCCTAAAATCGGGTTTGTCATGTAACATATATATATAAACCCTTTGAATAATGTTCATAAAGTAAATATAATGTTAAATAGTCCTTCCGGCAGTGCCGGGAGGAAGAGGTAGCTTTCATATACTTATATATATATTTATTTATTTTAAATTAGGTTATGTTATTCAAAAATACTAAGCTCAAATTAGTAGAACCTGATTATGAGCTTGGTCGAAATTTTAATTCAGGTGCACAGTGCACATGCACACTCATATTGAAATCGATTAATATATATATGCGATAACTCAGCCATTTTTTAAGATACAGACGATATAAAAAATGCTCTGGAATCTTTGTATCAAGGTCAAATGTATAAAAGAAAAATCTTCTTCAATTTCTCACTTTCTTGTACCTAATTTTAAATTTTAAAATTTATAAAAAATTTTAAATGGCCACCATTTTGAAATAAGATGGCGGGTGGAGCTGTGTATCGAACTCGATTCAGGCCTCAGTATATACTATGTACGCACCAAGTTACATCCAAATCGATTCATAAAAAGTGCTTCCAGCAATGCCGAGAGGAAGAGGTAGCTTTCCTATACTTATGTATATATTTATTTATTTTAAAGTAAGTTACATTTTTCAAAAATACTAAGCTCAAATTAGTGGAAATAATCTTATAAAATTAGTGATTTTATAAGATTGAATACTAGTTTTTGTCAAGACTGAATATTAATAGGAATTTTTAGAAACTAGTCATATTTTATTCAACCTGGTTTTATTTTAAGCGATTTAGAGACTCACCAAATTCCACGGTATCATAAAGTATATGCCATTTTAAAGCAACATTGTGGATCGTTCAGATCAGACCGTTTCAAAATGTCAGCCATAAGCAAAATTCAAAGTGCTATAACTCAATCATTTTTTAAGATATAGACAAAATAAAAAGTGTTCTGAAATCTTTGTTTTATGTTCTAACACATAAAAGAAAAATATTTTGCAACTTTTAATTTTTTTGCAGTCAATTTTAAATTTTAAATTTAAAAAAAAATTAAAATGGCAGCCATTTTGTTTCAAAATGGCGGATGATGCTGACCAACGAACTCGGTCGAGACATTTGTATGTACTATGTAAATACCAAGTTTCATTCAAATCGGTTCATAAATACGTTAGTTATCGCATGACAAAAATCATATATATATATATATATATATATATATATATATGGTTATATATATATATACATGTGTGTCAACATTTGAAAGGAGGGTGGTTTTGGGGTCTGGGGGTCATGATCGGTGAAAATATACCAAAATTTTCCGGAAGTGCTTTTCTCCGGACGGCTGCAATAGGTAGCTTTTTACTTTTTGTAATGAAAGCTACCTAATACGAGTATTATCACGTGACAAAAATCAGATCGTTTCAAAATGTCAGCCATAAGAAAAATTCAAAGTGCTATAATTCAATCATTTTTAAGATATAAACAAAATAAAAAGTGTTCAGGAATCGTTGTTTTAGGTTCTAACACGTAAAAGAAAAATATTTATCAACTTTTAATTTTTTCGCATTTGATTTTAAATTTAAAATTTTTTGAAAAATTTAAAATGGCTACCATTTTGAAACAAAATGGCGGATGATGCTGGCCAACGAACTCGGTTGAGACATTTGTATGTACTATGTACATACCAAGTTTCATTCAAGTCCGTACATAAATACGCGTGTTATCACGTGACAAAAATCAGATCGTTTCAAAATGTCAGCCATAAGAAAAATTCAAAGTGCTATAACTCAATCATTTTTTAAGATATAAACAAAACAAAAAGTGTTCAGGAATCATTGTTTTAGGTTCTAACACGTAAAAGAAAAATATTTATCAACTTTTAATTTTTTCGCATTTAATTTTAAATTTAAATTTTTTTGAAAAATTTAAAATGGCCGCCATTTTGAAACAAAATGGCGGATGATGCTGGCCAACGAACTCGGTTGAGACATTTGTATGTACTATGTACATACCAAGTTTCATTCAAGTCCGTTCATAAATACGCGTGTTATCACGTGACAATAATCAGATCGTTTCAAAATGTCAGCCACAAGAAAAATTCAAAGTGCTATAACCCAATCATTTTTTAAGATATAGACAAAATAAAAAGTGTTCTGGAATTGTTGTTTTAGGTTCTAACACGTAAAAGAAAAATATTTATCAACTTTTAATTTTTTCGCATTTAATTTTAAATTTAATTTTTTTTTTAAATTTAAAATGGCCACCATTTTGAAACAAAATGGCGGATGATGCTGGCCAACGAACTCGGTTGAGACATTTGTATGTACTATGTACATACCCAGTTTCATTCAAATCGGTTCATAAATACGTTAGTTATCGCATGACAAACATCATATATATATATATATATATATATATATATATATATATATATATATATGTCAACATTTGAACGGAGGGTGGTTTTGGGGTCTGGGGGTCATGATCGGTGAAAATATACCAAAATTTTCCGGAAGTGCTTTCCTCCGGACGGCTGCAATAGGTAGATTTTTACTTTTTGTAATGAAAGCTACCTAATACGAGTATTATCACGTGACAAAAATCAGATCGTTTCAAAATGTCAGCCATAAGAAAAATTCAAAGTGCTATAATTCAATCATTTTTTAAGATATAAACAAAATGAAAAGTGTTCAGGAATCGTTGTTTTAGGTTCTAACACGTAAAAGAAAAATATTTATCAACTTTTAATTTTTTCGCATTTGATTTTAAATTTAAAATTTTTTGAAAAATTTAAAATGGCCACCATTTTGAAACAAAATGGCGGATGATGCTGGCCAACAAACTCGGTTGAGACATTTGTATGTACTATGTACATACCAAGTTTCATTCAAGTCCGTTCATAAATACGCGTGTTATCACGTGACAAAAATCAGATCGTTTCAAAATGTCAGCCATAAGAAAAATTCAAAGTGCTATAACTCAATCATTTTTTAAGATATAAACAAAATAAAAAGTGTTCAGGAATCGTTGTTTTAGGTTCTAACACGTAACTGAAAAATATTTATCAACTTTTAATTTTTTCGCATTTAATTTTAAATTTAAAATTTGTTGAAAAATTTAAAATGGCCGCCATTTTGAAACAAAATGGCGGATGATGCTGGCCAACGAACTCGGTTGAGACATTTGTATGTACTATGTACATACCAAGTTTCATTCAAGTCCGTTCATAAATACGCGTGTTATCACGTGACAATAATCAGATCGTTTCAAAATGTCAGCCACTAGAAAAATTCAAAGTGCTATAACCCAATCATTTTTTAAGATATAGACAAAATAAAAAGTGTTCTGGAATTGTTGTTTTAGGTTCTAACACGTAAAATAAAAATATTTTTCATCTTTTAATTTTTTCGCATTTAATTTTAATTTTTTTTTTAATTTAAAATGGCCGCCATTTTGTTCCAAAATGGCGGATGATGCTGGCCAAGGAACTCGGTTGAGACATTTGTATGTACTATGTACATACCAAGTTTCATTCAAATCGGTTCATAAATACGTTAGTTATCGCATGACAAAAATCATATATATATATATATATATATATATATATATATATATATATATATATATATATATATATATATATATATATATATATATATATATGTCAACATTTGAACGGAGGGTGGTTTTGGGGTCTGGGGGTCATGATCGGTGAAAATATACCAAAATTTTCCGGAAGTGCTTTCCTCCGGACGGCTGCAATTGGTAGCTTTTTACTTTTTGCAATGAAAGCTACCTAAAAGAATACAGAGATTCTGTTTAATTCATTTCGATTTCAAGCAAAACATATTTATGATATGAAAGACTAATTAATTGTACAGTCGTTTAATCTTAGAATAAGTAGATTTCTTCTCTACCTGGTTTCTAAACCCATTTATCTGATGATTTTTTATTCATCTTATGAATAAATGCATGTTTGAAAACTATTTTAATAATACCTACATTTAAAATAGGAACAATTCATAAAAGTTTCTTAGAAATTCAGAAAATAACTGCAAAAATTTTAAAATTGTAATATATCATTCTTGAAACATATTTTAGAAATTTAATATTTTTTATAAAAATAATAATAAGATACTTTCATTTTATGGCATGCTATGTTATTTCATTATTATAAAAAATAAAATTTATATGTGCTTTAATTTTTAAAATAACTTTTAAGTTATGTTTTAAAATTACTTGAAAAATATATATTCTTGTTTAGTTCTCTTCATAAAGTAATCACTGCGCATTTTTAAATACTGAAATTTATTTATTTATTTATCACTTTTGTTATCATTATTATTGCTATTACGTTTAATATTATTATTATTATTTGCGCCACGAAATTTAACCAAATATATTTTCATTAAAAACCAAACATAAAAATGTTGAAAAACAAATTTTTGAATTTTATTTAGCATTTAAAAATATTTCACGAATTTATGAAATCGATACATTTTAAATAACATACTCAATAAACTGTGCAGATATATAAGTACTGCTTTTTTCTCACTTGTTAGATCTAAAGTGATTTGATTGTTTTGTATTTAAATGAATATCTACATTTAATGACTCTGTGATATCATTAATTACAAATATTACTGCATTGTAAAATAATATTAAATCTTACACTATGAAGTTCTTTATTATACAACATCCAAGATTTAATGTAACTTTATAATTACGATAATAAGTTATGTAAAACCACGGCAATGTTATTGTTTTGTATTATAAAATATAGTACATATGTAAATAAAAATAAAAAGTATGTTTATTCATACGCATTAAAAAGTTTGCTATGTATAACAAGGGACGTTTTATTTAACATAAAAAACAATTCAGTAAAAATAAATAAATAAATAAATAGTATATACATATTTGACAATGGTTAAACTTTAAAGATATTAACTTACTTTACTCTCAAAATCATAATTATTCCTAAATTTAATGTGTCAAGAAAATGTGTTTCGTCGTAAATCATCTATTTTCATTAAAAGACTGCAGGATAAACTGGCAAAAGAAAAGATTAAGTACTTTCGTTGGAAATGAGTATCTGTAATTTATATCTAAAATCAGAGTGGAAGCAATTAAATATATATATTAATCTCAAAGGTGATATTTAACTGGAAATTGACCAAAATAACAAGAGAAAAAGAATCTACATCAATAATCACGAAATTCAATTGCAAGTATGCGTAAAGTATATATATATATATATATATATATATATATATATATATATATATATATATTACAAATTAATATTTTTCGCCAGAATTGAACTTGTACTGTATTGGTTTCCTTTTGACAATCTACCATACTAGTTTCAGCTTGTTAAGTTGGGGTCCTGTTGTTGGATCTAGTCTATTGATCTTTGTGGAAACGATGTGAATTTTTAATTCACCATAAAAAACATTTATTCCAATATGCGTAAATTTAAAAAATGTCTCTTAGTTAAAAATATTCTTAATTAAACTTCATTTTTTCAATAAATTCCCAATAAAACTCATTCTCCCAGTTTTTATCAATCCTTTTTAAAGAAAGTCTTATTAAATTTATTCCAAAACTGTACTTTTCAAAAATATCATTCTTTTTATTTATTTATCTTTTTTCTTCGCATTTGATATTTATTGCGTATCAATAAATTCATTTCTATTCTTTTTTGTGTAAAATTATCGTCTGTAGAATACATTCGAATTTTGACTTCGATTATAAATTAGTTAAATAATAATCTTTTAAAATAAAAAGTATCGTCTGCAAAAGATTGGAGACTGCTATTTTTAACCTCGACCCTAGACATTAAATTCTGTTTACGTAGAAGAATCATAGATAGAGATTATCAAAAGTTCTAGAATATTTTTGTTAGTGAGTTAAGTGAGAAGGCCCAGAGATGATGATTTTTTTTAAAGATTTTTTTTTATTTTTTTTCATGATGGTTCGGGTTTAGACGACTTGCGGAAGCTATGTTTTTATGAAATGTATGTCGCTCTGGGGAGAGCATATCCCGCTCTATATGAATGCCTTTTAATAAACTATTTTGGAACAGCTGATGTATAGTTTAATGAAGCTTCTACATTTATTTTTTTCTTGCCACGATTCCTGTGATATAAAATGAGGAAACTTACGGATAATATTACTGGCTCCTTACCACAAAATGTCATATATATATATATATATATATATAGATAGATAGATAGATAGATAGATAGATAGATAGATATACTAATTATGCAGAGTTATGTCAAAATTAGAAAACTGTACTCATTTCACAACACGATCCTAAATTTATTGTACGTAACGACACTATACATTGATAATAAATTTGCTCTACTAGTTTGAACCAATTTTTGGTGTTTAGTAAGCCACCATAAGATGGTGAAATCTCGTATCAACATTTGGTGATTCCTATTTCAACCGCATTCCAACTACATTTCAAAATAGGCTCCAAATATTGGTTTACGATTTCACTATCTTACAGTGATAGTTATTGAGCACCAAATTTAGATTTAAACTTGAATAAAATTTTTAACACTGTACACTATCTAACATCTTACACTCACAGAAAAGAATGTGAAGAAATAAGGGATATAATTTTATAGGTTTTCTTTAATTTATATATTTCGTGTTTTTTTTTTTTTTTTTTTTTTTTTTTTTTTTTTTTTTTTTTTTTTTCTTTGCTATAATTATCAGTTTTATTCTTCCGTAGAATTTTATTTTTCAAAAAAAATTATTTTTTTTACTGTAAATTAAGAAAAAATCATACATTCCATGTAGAAAAATTAAAGAGAACAATCTTATCGTGTTGGTATATACATATTGGATTAAAACTTGCCATCTTGATTTTCATTATATATTGTTTTTTTATGTTATTATTGGTTTTCTATTTTGATTTTATCAATCTATGCCCGGATTGCTGATCCAAATTTTTCTGATTTTTTTTTTCTTTTTGTACTTCCTAACCGCGAAATTTTAATTTTCAACATAATCACAAACAGTGTAAATATTTCCGAATTACTTTCGATTAATACAATTTGTTTTATCCTTATTTAAATATAGAATAGGAAAATTGATTGAAATACTGCATGTATTTGTACTTTACAATCGATTTGGAAAAAATAATTAAAAAAATTAATAATTATTTAAATGCGTAATCCTCATTAATTTTTTGTTACTATAAGTTTTGGCCCAAACCTTATACGGCATCATTTTGTGCAACTTGGTTCTTTGATTGATATGAAAAACTGAAACCACATGAGTAAATTTACTTTTCAAACTAGGATTTTTTTAGAATGATTAGTGAGTGTTATAGCTGAGGACATAGATTTATGAACTTGTGATACGTAAAGAAAAAAATATGCTATCTTTAATTGGTCATATACTACGATAAACTTCAATGATGAAAATAAGCAATTTGAATGATAGAATTAGCAAATCTCATTTCAAAACAAACCGGAAATTACACGTAAAACGTAGCAAATGAGGTGCGTTCATACTATAACGAAATTTTAAAAATATCCAGGTCTTGGTGTAATAGTATATAGTACATCGGATACAGTATAAGATATGAAATATTTTGTATGACCGCTGTAAATACTATCTGCTTTCTATTATATGATTATCTGCTTTCTATATGATTTCTATTGCAGTAAACCTCATAAATATATCAATTTGTCAAAATGTAAAACTGATTAATATAATTTTAACGCGTCCCAAGCAGTGTTTCACAAAATATCATTATATAATTGAATAATTTTCTGCAGCTCTGTAAATTAATACGAAATATTCTTTGCTCCACAGATTGCACAGAATGTATGTTATGGTATATACTTTATGTATGCATATTATTTTTATTATGTTTGGAAGAGTGTAACATCCTTAAAATGCACTTGAAGCTATTTTTTTCCCATTGGCCGTAATGCAACAGAATATTTTCGATTATTCTTGTCATTAAACTATGCATCCGACTATAGGTGCGGAATTTATGTATTACGAACGCATCTAAAAAAGGGAAAGCAAACTATGCAAAATTATCATGCATGTGTATAACATTTAAAATATGCAATATGTCAAAAGTTCTTCAGAAAATGAAATACTAATTTATATTACATTGGAATTTAACTCTTTGAAATGATGTCAAGAGCATAAACATACGCTTCGCAGCAATTTGACGCTAAATAACAATAAAAAGAATACTGCCCAGTTAAACTGATGGCATTGAGCTCACAGGCTACGCATACTAATTGTACATTACTGCCTTATATTTTCAAAAGTTTATTCCGTTCGGAAAAAATTAAAAGAGGGGAAACAACTTCCCTTTCCACTTTTATATTTAATTATTGAACCCCCTAAACTAATCAGGGACATACTTTATCATATAAAAAATCTATATTCAAAATTCAGAGCAAATCGGAAAATTCTTAATAAAAACCCATTTATAAAATTTAAGAGGAGTTATCCCCCTCTTTTAAGCTTAACCATTTAACTTCTAAAATTATTCAGAGACTTGAACGAAATCTGACAGTTCTGCTTGAAAAACAAAAAACTTAAGGGGAGGGGCATTAGAACCCCCGTTCCCCCTGTTTATACTTATTCAATGAACACTTAATAACAGTCACGGAATCCCCTCATCAGAATGATCCTATATCTAAATTTTGAACGAAAACTGTTAATTCTGCATGAAAAACCCATTTATATCAATTAAGAGGAAGGGCATGAGCCCCCCGTGCCCCCTCTTATACATATCGAATGAACTCCAAAAACTAATCAGGGAAGCGCCTTACCAGAATATACCTATATTAAAAATTTCAAGTGGATCGTATATTTTTATCATAAGTTATCGCGTTACGCACGTACATACATACAGAATGGACGGGCACATAAACTCCCAGGCTTTGATAGCCTGCGAGCTAAAAAACGGAATGCAAACTATGCAAAACTATCATGCATGTGTATAACATTTAAAATATGCAATATGTCAAAAGTTCTTCAGAAAAAAATAATAATTTATCTTATATTAAAATTTAACTCTTAGAAATGATGCCAAGAGCATAAACAGACGCTTCGCAGCAATTTGACGCTAAATAACAAAAACTATTATAATTGAAGAGAGTTAACTGTATTTTATATTATGTGAGAGCTCTCTCCAAATAGTTAACATTTTTGAATACCGTATTTACTCGTGTATAGGGCGCACGCGTGTATAAGGCGCACCCCTACTTTACAAGTAAAAATGGCGATTTCTTAAAATCTCGTATATAACGCGCACCATAAATTTGATACGCTAATGAAGAAAGACCAAATGAATTTTAGTCAAAAAAAAAAAAAAAAAAAAAAAGTCGACAGAAACATTACACCAGACCAGAAAACAATACAAAAAAGCATTTTTAGACTTCGGGTTGTAAGAGAATGACGGGGAATAGGAATGAGTGACGGTAAATATAATTGCTAATTAGTGTTTAGATAACGTCATTAGCTCTGTTGTATAAAAAACTGCAAGGAATGAAATAAATATGCACTAGATGATAAATATAGCACTAGCACTAGATAGCACTAGATGATGATAAATATGCAAGGAATGAAATAAATACTTCGATTAAATAACATTTTCCGAGTTTTAATATTTTCTTTGAATAATTTCTTGTTTCATATGTATATCGTTCGACTGCATCCAAAACTTAAAAAATATTCCGTGTATAAGGCGCGCCTAGGAGTTTTGCCCTAATTTTTTGAAAAAAAAGTGCTCCTTATACATGAGTAAATACGGTACAGGTTTTCCGCTGTTGCAATCAGTTTGTAGATAAGAGTAAAGGATTTAATATTATTTTTTTTTAGAATCCGTTCTATAACTAGTATTTCAATCTTTTAAGTTACTGCGCTGCCAAAATTATAGCTTCTAACCACAACAGTATATCAGAAATCATAATATTCCAAAAAAAAAAAATCGTGATTTAGAATCTTTCTAAAGAGTTTTATGTTTATTTTTCCAGTTAAACTTCCGGACCTTTCAGAAAGCGTTCATAACGAGCATTAAAAGTAACCACCGCACCAAAATTTAAATTTCTAGACCAACCAATATCAGAGTAATCGTAATTTTAGAACTTTTTGTTCCCGCGTCGCACAGTGGTCCCAAATTGCGATTATGTGGCCAAAAATCCAAAAATCGAAGTTTCGTATTTCGAAATGAAATAAATTCCACAGTATTGAGAAATATCTGAAGATTTATATTCTTTAATATTTTTGTTTTATATACTTTCATGAATTCGCAGTGCTTATCTAAAGTTGGGAGTTTTGAGCGTTTTCTACTGTTGCGTGATTTTCAGTCAAATTCGTTGCATTCATAGCCTAATTAAGACCTTTTCAGATAGTTGAAAAATTTTTTCTTTGCACTTTTCTGAAACAGCATTAAATTATATATTTAATTTGTTTTTTCGGTTGCAAAATTCTCAAAAATTTTAAAAAGTTGATACATTTTAAAAATACACAGTTTTAAGGGATTTTCGTACATAAAAAGTGATATATAAAAAAAACTCCTCCGAACATATCGGAGATTTTACTACAAAATGTAGAATGAACCATCTAAAATAATATCCCAAGAGATCTATTGCGACTTTTTGCGATTTTGTGAGAACCAATGCTTTGAAGTTGGACATTGGATATCGCCCATATTAGTCCAAAACCAGTAATCGAGTTGAAGCTCTGTGAAATTTCCGCACTGACACAAAATTGTCAGTGTTTATATTATATAATGCAAGATTCCAATTAATATAACACAGTCAACTTAATTTTTTTAATTCTAGGGGGGGGGGTATAAATATGTAAATTTATTTATTTTATTATTATTAATATTATTTTACAATTTTTCTTTTACTTTTTCCGTTTATTTCAAAAATAATGTTAAAACTTGAAGCACATATTTAGAGTTCAGTTTATATATATATATAGTATTATATGTACACATACATATGTACATATACATATATACACACTATTTCTACCAACATGCATGTAAGGAACTTCAGTCAGCTGGAAAAATCATTCAATGTTTTAAGTTTCTGAATTATTTTTAAAGTCCAGAAATATCCAGAAATTAAAAAACAAAAAGAAATTGTTCTTCAAAACTTAAGAAAAATAATGCATATAGATCCTGATCGTCCAAAGCAGGGATTTGGATCAACGATCGATGGCAACACTGCCCGAAGATTTTTTCTAATCCCTCATCTGCAGCTAAAGCAACGGGAATTGAGCATAATATAATCAGAATGTTTGGAGTAATTTTGTTTGTTTTGTCGAGTAGCCTTGAGGTTAACGTCGAACATTTCGAATCCTACTGCAAAAAATCCTTATTGTGCTATAAAAAACTGTACACTTGGTATCCATTAACACCAACTGTTCATAAAGTTTTAGAACATAGCTCTGAAGTACTAAAACATTTTCTCTTGCCTATTGGGCAGTGTCTGAAGAAGCACACGAGACAAGAAATAAAGATATAAGAAATTACAGGGAATTTTTCAGCCGAAAATCAAGCAGAAGGCTGAACATCAATGATTTATTTTGCCGACTGCTTCTATCTTCGGATCCTGTAATTTCCTCTGCTCGTGAATTGCCCCCCCCCCCCAAAAAAAAAAAAAAATAAAATAAAAAATACGCATAAGCTTGCTCCAGAAATTAAGAAAGATTTGGAAGCATTACTAATTTCAAGACAATTTCATGAAAGTTTACAGGAAAATGCAGCTATAAGCGATGATTCTATTGAAGAGGGACTTAGCAGAGAAAAATCATCAGATGCTTCAGATGGATTGTTATAGCTACGAATTGTTGCATTAGTATGTAAATTTTGGACTTGACATCTAAAATTTTCGTTATTTCATGATGTGTGTAAGTATTGTATTAAATTATATTTAATCTAGTTATTACATGTCTATAGTTATTAGTGCACGCATCTATAAATATTAATAAGATTTAATTATTTTAAATGTGCAAAGTTTATTGATTTTAAATAAGCAATACGAAAGAAAAAATTAAAAAATGCATGAAAATTTTACTCAACCCTCGGGATGAAATGTTGCGATTATTCGAAATGTCTAATTCTACTTTTCTAAAAAGTATTTAGCCCTTTATGCAGTGACAGTGCTTTTAAGTACCAGTGAATAAAATTTATTGTTAAATTTATTTATTCTGTCTATTAATGAAAATTTATTTTTCTTTCCATAAAATAAAATTTACTCTATCAAATTTCCATAACGTAGAGATATAGTCAAAACTAAATAGTTTCAAAAAGTGGTAATATTCTTAATCATTTTCATACGTATGACTTTTCTTATTAAGACAAAAGTTATGTGAAACATTTTGATCTACAAAAGTCTTTCAATATATTTAAATACATTGCTTGTATAAGACAGATATTTCCACAACGGTATTTTGGCTAATTAATCTGATTATTTTTGTAAAATGATTACAAAAAAAGTTAAAACTACCGATATATTTAATCAGTTTTAATAAAAATGTATCTAAATTTCACATTATTATAATTTAAAAATCCAAGATATCTTCAGATATTAAAGAAGATAATTATTGAGCTGAAGAAATTTCTTACTAATTAATTCCATAGATAAAGAATTAAAAAACGGATTTTATTTTTATTTCTCGATAAAAGCAAAAAAAAAAATATATATATTTATTTTTCAAAACAGATTTTGTTTGTAAAAATTAAAAAAAAAAAAAAAAAAAAAAAAAAAGAAAAAGAAAAAAAAATGGGGATATTAGAAATTTTATAAGGGGGAAGAAAGCCGGAAATCTGAAATATGCTAGAAATTTAGATAAATAATTATTTATTTAATATTAACAAAATAAAGTGACAAAGACAGATTCTTCAATTTTTTTGGGAATTTCAAAGTTATTATTCTCTGTGTGTTAGAGAGGAGCAAAATAATTGGGGGGGGGGGTTGGTTGGTTGGTTATATGGGGTTTTATGGCGCAAGGTCCCTTTTGGGACATGCTGCGCCAAGACACAGACAAAGTTACAGCATAAGGTAGTTAATTTAAATATAAAATAAAACTATGTATATGATAAAAAGACAGAATAGGTCAAAACTGCAGGGAGGAAGCAAAACAGTAAAAACTGGTAAAAAAGTTAAAATAATAAATAGTGTATGAGATGAGATACAAATATAACATAAAAGCATGAATTAAAAAAGGAATTCAGTTTAATGATACACTTACTTAAAAAATGGATAAAATCGGCGAAGGTAAAATATGAAACTCAACATATGACAAGTTAAAATCTGTACGATTAATACAGTAATAAAAGCTTGATAGTTTATATAGTGCAGACAAATTGTTAAAAAAATAAATAATGCATAAGGTGATGCACAAAAATTGTATAAAAACAAGTTAAAAATACAGAAACTTTAAAAAGGTAGGATTATTTAGGTTGATATTCTTCAAATATAGTATTCTCATCATCTTCACTCGAGTCGTAAGATGCTGACTCCATAGCCTCTTCTACATACTGATTCAGTTGTTTTGTATCATTAAAGTTGTTAGTTGATGGGCTATTAGATGATTTCTTGTCTTTACTCTTCACGGTTTGCCACCGTGAAGAGCCCCGAAGAGTCTTATTGTTCTTCGTTTTTTAAAATTGCTTTATTGCTTTACTAGTATCAGGTTTCGGGATATTTGATACAGACGAAGCAGGTGTTTTTTCATTTCCAGGTTTGTTTAACTTTTTTTCTTGAACTTGACTTGATTTCTGCGATTGACTAGCCCAATATTCGATTTTAACAGGCTCTGATGAAGGTTTCCACAGCACTAATTTTGGCAAAACTCTAGTAACAGCGGTAGCATGGGCATCACGGGTCTTCTTTATAATGTTAGATGATTTTTCAGGTGAACAGCTTGGTGGAAAAGAGGAGTCAGTCTGAGTACTAATGTGTCTTACAGGTTTAGATTGCTGCTTAAGTAGGCTGGAGTAGGAAACACCAACAGATGGGGTTCTGGATTCAACAACTTTACGGGCTTCGGGGTAGGGTAAATTCTGAGTAATTTTTAGAGTAAGAATTTCTTTTTCACGGGTCCATATAGGACAGGAGCGAGAGTATGATGTATGATCACCCTTGCAATTTGCACAGCGTTGAGATTTTTCGCAAATTTTACTGTCGTGGCCAACTTCTGCACAATGTGCACAGGTAACATTTCCACGACATTGGCCATTGGTATTGGTATGGCCATAACGCTGGCATTTAAAACATCGGAGAGGGTTTGGTATATATGGGCGGACTGGGCAGTTCAGATACCCAGCTTTAATTCTTGTTGGCAATGTTGGACTATTGAAAGTTAGAATGATGTGTTTAGTAGGAATTATCTGCTGATTTCTACGGATGGTGATACGGCGTACATAAATCATATTTTGGTCTTTTAAATTTTCAAGAAGTTCGTCTTTGGTGGAGTATAAAAGGTCACGTTCGGATATTACACCACGGCTCGTATTTAATGTTTTATGAGTTTGTACAGAAACAGAAAAGGTGCCTATTGTGGAGCAATTAGAGAGAAGTTGTGATTGTTTGGCTGCAGAAACCTCAACTAGCAAATCCCCAGATTGTAGTTTTTTGAGAGAATGGCCATCTCCCAAGACAGACTGAAATGTTTTAGCTATGAGAAAAGGTGAAGTTTTTTTGAAGGAGCAATCGGAGTTGCTATCAGTACGTTTAATGATAAAAAAGCGAGTGAAGGAAGAAGCTTGTACAGTTTGTTGCTTTCCACTAGGGAGAGAGAAAGAAGGAAATGAAGTTTTTCCATCCATGATATAAAGAATAAAATTCGGACCCCGGTCGCACCACCCACTCCCGAGCCCAACAAGGGGATGCACATTCGTGCACCAGAGCTAACCAGGGTCTATACGGTCACAAGACAGTCCTATGTCAGTCTCCACCCTTAACGAGATGACTAGTAATTTCTCGCTCGCTTGATCCCTAAAGCCAGTGACAAAAGTCAACTGACCAGCCGATTGGTACATACGGGACCAATATGCACCGCCCGTCTACCTGAAGCAGAGGCCAAAGCAGTGTGGTTTCCCTCAACTGCCAGGATCCCCCTTTCCAGGGACACGGGTCGCCACGCACGGCCAACACGTGGGTGGTTTACAATTCTCCATGAGTCGATATACAGGATGATATCGGCTCATACAGAATTGCCCTCACCTCCGAAAAGGAAACCACAACGAGAGTGAAACAAAGATGAAAGGAAGGCAAGAGGAGTAAGAGGAAATAGAAAAGAGAAAGATCACTCGGGTGCCCCGGGGTTGTGAAGCCCGTGAATACCTAAAGAAGGTATCCCCCTGGGGGGAAGTGATATAATTAATGAATTAGAAGTGATCTAATTAATGAATTCTATGATTTATTATTAATTCATATTAAGTTGATGTTGAAAACTTAAAAAAAAAATAACATTTTCAGATTTTCTTTGCTATAGGATCAGATGGGAAAAGGGGCGATTTCACATGTGTTTAATGGGGAAAAGGGGGGGGATTTCGGGGAGACAAAATTTAGCTGATTGTTTTTTCTTTATGTATTTCGTTGATTTCTTGCAATCTTTTGATTTTATTTTGCAATAACATAAAAAAAAAAGTTTTTAACTATATATTTTTAATGAGAGGGGGAATTAAGGGGGATGTAAATTTCCGGGAATATTGAATCGGATGATTTGTCTTTAAAAAGATTAAATAATGTCAAAAATTGAAAACATTCATTCCAGTGAAAAAAAAAAAATCGTAAAAAATAGAAAATTTAAATCGAACAAAAACTTTATCCGTCTTTTGCCCCCCCCCCCTCAATTCCCTCCCCCTTAACCCCAACTACGTTTGTTTGAAATTCACAATGTAATATCATATACTATGTTATAGAAGGATAAATGAATCATATACAACTACTAGGAAAGCCAGAAATGATTTTTGGCCACTAAATCGCGATTTGGGACCACTGTGCGTCGGTGGATGTTTTTGCATTGGCATAATATATAATCTATTTTGAAGCAAACATGATTAATAACCTTTTTTTGCACACATTTTCTTCTAAATAGGCTATATATTTTTATAGATAATTCCCGAAATGTGTCAAAGTTTTTACAAAAGCTCCAAAGTGCATGGAACAGCGAAAGACTATGAAGAATAATGAATGCAAGATAATAAAGTATTTAGCCGAGTGCAGGTGATAAATTGACAAATATAGTTCTTTTAGCTTTATTTAGCCTAAGTTGGAGTAATATCTACCACCATTCTTTTGACACCATGATTTTTTTAATCAGTTCGATACTTTATGAGATTATGGAGAAAATGTCATTAAAATAATTATAGAAAGTTGTTTACTCATTTTCACATATTTAGATATTTCTAAAGAAATATTCTTAGAAATCTTTCATGCATACTTACCTTGGAAAATTTCACGTTTCTAGGTTCTTCAGTTACATAAAATTCGCAAAGCAGAATTCTTTTTTGTCCCTAGCACCCTCAAGTGGTACTGACTCCGATGTAATGTAGAAGGGAGAACCGTACCCCATTTTCGGCCAAAAATCATCAAAAGTTCAAAAAAAATTTTATCACAGAAAACGATAAAATACATATTTGCGAATATCCATGCAAAATTTCAGAACTCGGGAACACTTGGACAGGTAGAAAATGAGCTTTTTTAATTGTACTCACTATAGAGTTTAAAGGACTAGCGGACATTTAAAACGTGTTTTCCTGAAAATGTCTTTTTTCATATTTTGCCTAAGTTCAAAGTACTAAGGCTCAGTGGTGAAATGATTTAGAAACAAAGTGTTTATGTTTTTAGAATCTTAAAAAAATTTGCAACAAAAGTAAGGAGAGATATTTTTTAACTATTTCTGAAAATTTTACATAAATTGGTAAACATGAAAATTATAACGAATTTAAGGAAATTTACCATGCGTATTTTTATTTATTTTTTTAGCCGATTAAAATAGAAAATTAAAAATATTTCTCCTTAGTTCTTTTCTATATAATATAACACTATTTAAGAAATTTTAGTAATACCAAAATATTGAAAATTAAATGAGGAGTAGTAACTTTAAAAAGTGTATTTTTCGACAAAAAAAATATCATAAAAATCCCCATAAAAATATACTTTTTAATAAAAAGTGAATTTTTTTTTTTTTTTTTTTTTTTTTTTTTTTTTTTTTTTTTTTTTTTTTTTTTTTGCTAATTATTCCTTACAAAATGATTCTTAAGAAGTACACCAAAATTCATTACTTTAAAATCAATAATAAAAATTTTGGGAAAACAATAGCCATCACAATCTATTTCTTTTGGAATTAGTTTGATACTTTCTGAGTTTGCGCAGTTTACAGCTTTTTAAAACTATTTTCGTGAATTATTACCCTTTTTTAATTTCGAATGTTTTACGAAAATTTTTAGAAATCATTGTTATCTAGTAAGTGACTACCATGCCAAAGTTCATGTTTCTAGGCACGTCAGGAATACATAAATTACATTTTTAGAAAGTTTTTGTCTCGTTAACACTTTGTTGGATAGTGGACAGTCTTAATTGTCTTATATTGAACAGTCTTAAAATATAACTTATGTTAAAGCAGGGGCTGTATTCATCATTTTTAAACCATTATTTCTGAATGTGATTCCAGACATCTTGAGATTGTGCAGAATTTGCCATTGTTTTGGATTCTTTCAATCATTAGCAATTCCTATTTTTTTTTAAAAGGATATAGGCAATTCTTAAAGGATATTTGAAGGGTTAAAAAGAATCGTTTTCAAACATTATTAAATATTATTTATTATTTAATGTCTTAATTTTCATAATGTATTGTATTTATTTATTTATTTCAAGAATGATTTCATGTAATAAATTATTTCTGAAGCAAATCTTTTGAAAAATATCATTTATCTTTTATTCTTCTTGAATCCAATTACAAACGGAATTTTTTATTTGAGTGGAAAGACAAATTTATCGATAAGAGGTATAAGAATTATTGCTTCTTTTACATGTCACATGTCTCTCTTCATCATTTTTAAACCATTATTTCTGAATGTGATTCCAGACATCTTGAGATATTGCAGAATTTGCCATTGTGTTGGATTCTTTTAATCATTAGCAATTCCTATTTTTTTAAGGATATAGGCAATTCTTAAAGGATATTTAAAGAGTTAAAAAGAATCGTTTTCAAACATTATTAAATATTATTTATTCTTTAATGTCTTAATTTCCATAATGTATTGTATTTATTTATTTATTTCATGAATGATTTCATGTAATAAATTATTTCTGAAGCACATCTTTTGAAAGAATATCATTTATATTTTATTCTTTCCGAATCCAATTACAAACGGAATTTTTGATTTGAGTGGAAAGACAAATTTATCGATGAGAGGTATAAGAATTATTGCTCTTTTTACTTGTCACATATCTAAAATGCCCTCTCCATGGAGCTAACGAATTAATGAACATCTGAAATAAAAACATTTTTGCAAGTGGAACTAAAATTTCTGTAACGACAAAGCTGATGAGAATTTGGCAGAATTACGGAAAAATATATTTTATGAGATATGCGAAAGAATTTTCATTTGAGAGAAACTTAATTATTTTAGCCATTATTTTTTTTTATTTTTGATATTCTCTGTTTCAGTGTCTTTATATTTATAAGGTGCATTCGTAATTATGTAAATATGTAGCACATATAGTCGTCGTTCAGTCCGACCGGCCAGCATTTACAGAAAGAATCACGTTTTGAGCACCTTATCGCCAGAACAACGATTGGCGCAGAGATGAAGTCAATGCTACGCACCCTTTCTTGTTTGTGACGTCAAACGCCTAGCGAATAGCAACCCTTCCTTCTGCAAAGAGATCGCGTTTATTGTTCATTTGTTTTTCCGTAAATATTATCAAGCAAAGACTATAATATGAGGAAATGTTATTCACCGTTGTTTACGATTAAAACATAGTTTAAAACAGAGCCTTTTCAGATTAAAATGCTTTTAATTTCACAGAACATCTAAACATAGTTTTTTTTTTTTTTTCAATTCAAAAATATGATTTCCTCAACTCGCTATGTTCGAAAAAAATTGAGAAGTTAATTAAAAACAGTATTAAAGATTCGCTTGTAATAAATATAATTCCATTAATCATATGTTTTATGACACATTTGAACAGTTTATTTTGTGTTTAGCGATGCAGCAAGCTGAATGTTCTCTCTTTCGCCAATTCGTCAAGGCCGGTGCTCAAAACGTGATTCTTTCTGAAAATGCGACCGGCCATCTGTCCGCCCATCTGCCCGCCAATCGGACAGTCTGCATGTAACAGAGCAAAATATATTCAACTGAATCGTTTGAAATTTTAAATATGTAATTCTTGCAAAATTCCATTGAGTCGCTTCGAATTTTATGACAATCGGATGTATATATTTTTACAGGGACAATCTAAATTATTCCGTTACATTACGACCAATGAGAAAAATTATTTCAAGTGCATTTTAATGATGTTACATTCCTCCAAACATAGCAAAATTGATGTGCATCTATGGCGTATATACAAATATTTACATTCTGTATAATCTATGGTATAAAGAATATTATTTATTAATTTACATGACAGCACACATTTATTCAATTGCATATTAGTATTGGAGGAAACGCAGTTTAGGCGCGTTTTATGATGCTATCTATTTCAAATTTAATGAAATTTATATATGTATTTATTCTTTAATGTCTTAATTTCCATAATTTATTGTATTTTTTTTTTTTTTGTTTATTTTAGGAATATTTTCAAATGATACATTATTTCTGAAGCACATCTATTATGAAATTGATGCATGTATTTATTCTTTAATATCTCCATAATGTAATTATTTATTTATTCATTTTAAGAATATTTTCATGTAAAATTATTTCTGAAGCACATATTATATAAAAATATAATATTTATTTTAGACTTTCCAAATCCAAAAGCAGACGGAATTTTTAATCTGAGAGAAAAGATAAATTGATCGATGAAAGATATAAAAAGCATTGCTTTTATTTCTTATATATTTGAAAATGCCTTATCCATTGAACTAATGAATTAATGAGTATCTGAAATAAAAATATTTTTGCGAGTGGATTTGAATTTATGTAACAATAAAACTCAAGAGAATATGGTAGAATTAAGAAAAACATATTTTATGAGATATGTGAGAGACTTTTCTTTAAAAAGAAACTTAATTATATTATATATCATTTGAAATAGTTAATATTAAATATGCTCTCGCGTTTGTTATGTAAATTATATTTATTTTTAATAATTTTTAATGTGCTTTAGATGTTTTAAAATTTGAAATTTAGTCTCAATAGAAGGACAGATTTATAAAATAATCAAAATAAACTTTTAATTTTACATATGTGGTACAGAATCATACATCTAAATGAAATCATTATGTTATGCAGTTTACTTTTATAAACAGAACATAGTGCATTGTGTGTGTACCAAATGCTAATAAGTCGTTTTTTGGTGGTAATATTTTCAGAATACAATTAATTTTAAATAAATAAAAAAATATATCGTATAATATTAAATTTTGAATTTAGAAATGTAGTATCTTATACGATAATGTGTAGGATTGTGATTTTACGCCAAAGAAATTGCCAAGTATTAATCTTCTGAAGAATTAATGTTGTACAGTCTAATAATCTATCTAATAGTTTATCTAGCAAAATTTAATACAACATCTAAAAATTCGTTACAAATATAAAACAAATCTTTAAAAAAAATTGTCCATTAAAAATATATTTAATTAAATATTTTATTTTTCTATATATAAAAAAGAAAGAAAGAAAAAAATGCCGAAGGAAATTAAATTTACTGATTCCAACAAGATGTACTTACATTTACAAGACATTAACACATTCGTTGCCACTCACGCGCTTTCACTTGATATGGGGCCAACGTTAAGGAGCCACACACGCGCCAGCGCGTAATGTGGGGTGATGTACAATAGCCAGTCATGCGCTGGCGCGGGAAAACCTTTCATTGATTCTTTGTTATAGAAAGTAAATCTGCTTCTGGAAAAAAAACCACTTCTACATTGCGGCATTATCTATCATCGCAGCTTTACGTAAGCGGCAGCGAACGTGTTAAGCATTTGAGTAACTTGGTAATCTGCATATTAAACATGTGTGAGGAACAGATTTAACTCCAACAGATTGTCTTCAACGTCATTAAGTTTACAATTGCAGTTTTGGAAAAAATTATTCAATAATTTATTAATACATTCTCTAAGGGAATAGTATCAAGTAATAAATAGTTATAAAAATGCACCATTATACCGTTATAAGCACCATTCATAGAAAAAATTAACCACAGGAAGTGTATTAATACACACTAGACAAAGACAGCAGTTACTTAACAGTTCTGGAATATTATGTATTAAGGAATTTCCAGGTAAAAAAACCGAAAAAGAAGATCAGTGTCTATTATTTTCAAAAGTCGGAATTATTATTATTATTATTATTATTATTATTATTATTATTATTATTATTATTATTATTATTATTATTATTATCGCCTGTTCTGAAATTTGATGCTATTATAGTAGCAATTATAAACAAACATGTATACAGAAAGAATAAATATGTTATGAGCAATATATATAATTTTTAATTATTAAAAAGTGTAGTTTTCCACACTTTTTTCATTATCTAAGCATAGATTTTTCTTATATAAATAAGATTTGTCTTTTAACATCTTTTACAGAGTCGAACACAAATTCATAACAGTACGTATAACAACAATATGTTTCCGGTGAAATAAAAGTTAGCAGCTTCTTCTAAATCATATCTATATCGAAATAGCAGTAATTAGTTACTTACTTCAATGAGAACTTCTGCAGTTATAGAAAACCGATATCTAAGCTTACTTCGTTACAGATAAGTATCTGTGTCTAATGACGCAAGAAAATGATTCCATGTTCAATCAAGGGTTTTATTATTGATAAATCATAAAATCTTTCATTTGTTTGTAAAAAGAACAAAATAGTGTAAAATAAATTAAATGTATGGAATACATTTGACAATTATTTGATTAGTACTATAGAAATTACACAATATAACCCTTTTTATTTATATAAATAAATATTTATTAGCACCGAACCGATATTACAGTTAGTTTAATTTCGCATTCAAGATCCAGTGTGGGTGAATTAAACTGAAATTAATTTGTTTTTAATGTATCAACATGGATATGAAAAGAAATAATTTAAAAATCACTAAATTTCAATGTTTTAAGTCTTTATGAGATATTTATAGATCATTATAAGTGGCAGATGATAGGATGAACCCTTTTTATTTTTGTTAATAAATATTTATTAGCACCGAACCGAAATTAAAGTTAGTTTAATTTCGCATACAAGATCCAGTGTGGGTTAACTAAACTAAAATAAATATGTTTTTAATGTGTCAACATGGATATGAAAAGAAATAAAGTAAAAATCACTTAATTTATGTATTAAGACTTTATGGTATATTCATGGAACATTATAAAATGCAGACGATAGAATTATCTGAAGAAGTTAGAAAAGCTTGGAATAGTTTTCGCTTGGCAAAGATTAAGTGCCAAAAAACAAGTTGCTCGTTTTAGGCAAAGAACGTGGATGGTTTAACAATCAATGTCCGCATTATATGTAAAAACTGGTACTGCGATAGTTGATGTGGAATATTTAAGCCAAATATCTTAGGTACCAGTATGCTCAATTTGATAAACGTAGCTCCAATATTTGCTTATTTTAAGAGAGAGAGAGGTGAATATTTAAATATCTATTATTAAGGAATTTTATAATAATTGGAGGTGAAAGGCTGGTATATAGCTTATGGAGCTGGGTTTGTGACAGTATATGAGATATTGCTACATCATTATCATCTCGAGTCCAAGCGATTGTAGTCACGTCTCATCCACTGTTTCAAATATTACCCAATAAGCTCCAAACTAGCCGTATACCCTACCTCTCTTTTATTAACATTCCAAAAGTATGCTACAGTTTTGAAATTGAGCATATATGCATCTAACACATTTTATCTTATATATATATATTATAAATGTGAAAGTGTGTCCGGAAGTTGGAATGAAATTGGCTTCAAAACGGATGAATTGATTTTTTTGTATTTTTTCATACAGATTATAGGCCTGAAATGAACATAGGCTAATTTTTATTTATTTTAATCAAATATTTTTCTTAATAACTCAAATTTTCATTTTTTTATACAGAATAAATTGACAATTTTTCTATAATATTTAATCAAATTTATTAATATATCTTTTTTCATTGCCGAAAAATTAAAAAAAAACCGGAATAATTATTTATCTTCAGCAATTAATTTTCGATTGAAATATTTTCACGTGACAAAATAAAATGCAATAAATAAATAAGTATAAAATAAAAAATATATATATCATTCTGACGTCATATTGGAAAAAAAAACATAAGTTTTAGAGTATTCATTTCTTATAACACAAGGTATGTGAATTTTGAGTAACTGCTAAAAGGAGACAAATGTGACTTCATACATGGAAAATAAAATGGATTTGCTTTGATGTTGGAATAAAATGAGATTCAGTTATGATATCAAATATTATTATTTAAAGAAAATGTTTATCGTCTGCGCGCGGTTAATTTAAATATTTAATTTTTAATTTGAAAATGAAAAAAATTCAAAAAGAAATGTTAAACAGAAAATTAATAGAAGATATCTATAATTTATGCCGAAAAATTATCTAAGTTGTAAATGGCGTAATGATTAATGTAAAACACTTTTTATCATTCTTAAAAAGGTTAAAACTAGCTTAACCAACCCGAGAAAAGAAAAAAAGATTTTTGACAAGTGTAAATTCTTCAAGCTGTTCCGTTTAAAATATATGAATAAGGGAAAACTTTAAAAATGTACTTTCTAATTTAAAACCTAAAGATTTGATATGATTGCGAGAAAATAATATCATTTCACTTTGTTAATATCTTAATTTAAGCATCGGGAGCTCGAAGTACATTGGGAGCTAGTTTGTAAATGGTGATTTGCAACCGGATTTTCATTCCACATTTCGTTTAGCTTAAAGAGTATCATATTATACAACCAAAATTGCAGATTTTTAACATGTAAAACACAGATTTGTAGCAAATTTTCCTATTTTTTTTTGGTTTTACGAAGATAAATTCCTCAATTTTTATGATTTTATTAAATCCTGTTTTTTGACACTTTCTAACATAGTTGAAAAATCTGTCTGTATGCCGGATACCGTTTGTCTGTCCATTCTTTAACTTGAGTAAATATAATCGGATTACCACGATATTAATAGATATTATTGCGATTTATCATAGCATGTTCGACATTGAAAACGAAGCATGTAACAGTCATAGCTCAATCACATGAGCACTCAAAAGGAGAAGCATTATTTACAAAGAGAAAAAAATATTTACGATGTATTTTAGTAGGATTACATATATATTAAATACAGTGAAACTTTTATGCATTTTTATGGTGCACAAGAATATGATTACTATCGAATGTTTTAAGTGTATTATTTATAGCACGTGTTCAGGGAACTCAAAAGTATTTCATTATATATGGTCTATGAAGAAAAATCATTTTCGGGGTATTTGCATGATGCAACTCTGTTACAAAAATAATGAAATTGATATCAATTTCTGAAATGCCCTGGTTTCTGCAGAAAATGAGGTCAAAGCATTTGAAATTCATTTACATAGTTACAGAAAAGTGGTCGGTAACATAATAATCTAAGAGGAAAAACATTTCCAGCTTATTTTAATTGTTTTGCACTGTTTCAAACGAGATGAAATTAATACACATTATTAAGAAGCACTGCAAAATGCTTGCAGTTGAATATGATTTGCATCACATTTATTGTTCATTTACAGCGACTCATAAAAGACTTCAGATACAATACTGTGTCCGAAGTTGTATCCTGATACATTACTGTTTAAGAAGTGTGGTCTATTGGAAAAAGATTTCTGAAAAGCATTTTCAATTTTGGTATGCAATTTAAGGTTAACTAATTTTTTTGCATAATTTGTCGTTTGCTTAAATTATAAAAAGAACTGCACAAGAGAATTCGTAAACAGTACTGAGAATGAGTGTGAATTGAATAAGATGGTTTTAATTTGAACTATGCATTTTTAAGTTTACATTAATTTATTATAATAAGAGATCTATGTAGAATTTAAATAAATTCATATACCGGACTATACAAAAAATTGGATACAGTGTGTAATAGGAATTCCCAGACATGTAGATTCCATAATTTTAATTGGGTTTTTGCTTGCATAATTTAAGCTAATTTTGTGGCCCGCATAAAAATCTGCACGTAATATACGGGGCTGTACAAAACAATTAAAGTATATTTCTGTCTATTATTAGAAATTGCTAAAGGCGAATTTTAATCTTCGTTATATTTTTTCTGACTAAACTATAGTTTAGCATTCTATTTAGAATATTTACGCATATATAGATCATAAATAGCTGCACAAAAGAATGGTCCGGCAAAATTATGTATTTTGAAAGTGTTGGGTATTTTGGTTGTTGGTCCCAAATGACACCGGTTTGTCACCTTCACTTTTAACAGTGTATTATAGTATAAGGTCCGCTCTTTACTGAAACCACTCTGCAATTGCATTCATAATGTTATTGAAACAAATGCTTCCCTATTTTGTGAATTTTTTCTCCTCTTTTTCTTCTTTTCCTTCTATATATGTTTTCAAAGATTAGCATTGTTTTATCTAACTTTGTCAAATCGAGCCATTCCACTGATAAATGTATTGAGCAAGTTTTATTAAAATATTTTGTAACCGTTTCATAAAGACATTTTCAATAAATTGAAAAACCTGTAGAGATTTGAAACATTGGGATATCAGTAATATAATTTGTCAGTGTCAATTTTCTTATATTAAACAAACCAACTGTGTATTAGAATCTGAAATAAAAGAATACAAGTAACAAGAAAATAAAAATATAACATACTATGTTACTGGGTTTGAGATTATTTATCACTACAGTGAAATAAATCGCTAGGAGATTATTTACACCCGTGTCTTTAATTTATCTTTTTTCTAAAGACAGTTATATACTTGAAGTTAACTTTCTTGAAGCATTCGATGTTTATAAAAGAATAAATATATAAAAATGATGTAACTGAATTATTTTGATTACTCCCTCAATCGAACTACAAATACTATACTATTCATTTTTAATAATAGTAAATATTTAATAACATATATCAATTACATTCCAATACAAGTATATTTGGGCAATTATGAGCTATAATTATGGAATTACAGGCAAATAGATGGCTAGGCAAACCAAAATCTTAAACGCTTCTATCTATGTTGGAAAGAATTAAATATAAAAACTAAAATTAATAAAATTGGAAATATAAACTCTATATGTTCATTGGAAACTTGCACTTAACAATTTTAATAAATTATGTAAATTATTAGACATTTAAATTGGTTTTAATTTTAAATAACCGTAATCTATTTTAATCCTTCATTATTCTTACTGTTTTACTTCAAGATTTTCAATAAATTGATGAATAGTAAGAGTTTAATTTAGTGCAAATAATATTTTAACCATAAAAACAGATTGAGAAAAGTTGCTAATTAAATAACTGAGATACTTGAAACTAAAATTGCATATCTTACAAAATATTAATAAGTTAGTAATTATTGAATAATAAATTTATGCATATAATCGACAAGTTTTCACCACGCTTTTCGTTAAAACAAAGTGCAATTTAACAGGTTCTTATTAGACACGCTTCCACAGTAAGCAATATTTAACAAAATAATAGCACTAATTAAACCACCGTTGTTTAATTAAATATTTTATTTTCGCTGAAGATAGATATTTCTTGAAAGCGAAAAATGATCCTTTTGTTCTTGCATTTGCATTTACATAAATCCCGATGATAATTTTTCATTATCTTTTAAGATGAAAACTGTAAGAAAAAATAATTATTTTGTACCAGCTTGGTTTTTAATAATGCGTTACAATGTGTGGTTGCATGACATTCAATAATGGTCATTGTAAAAACGCATTATCTGCATTATTTAATTGCATTAAATTGATAATTACAATGTGATTTCTTGTTTTCAGAATATTGCCAGTAATTTCATCAATCTATAGCTTTGAAGAAAGACGTACTGGCAATTTATTTATTATTATTATTATTAGTAGTAGTAGTACTTTTATTTATTTTTTACTTTTATTCTATTATTATTATTAGTAGTACAAGTAGTATTATTAATAGTACTAGTAGTAGTAGTAGTAGTAGTAGTATTGTCGAGGAGAATAAATGGCAAATTTCAAATGCAATAATATATTTAAAACAACAAATGAAATAAAAATTATTTACTAATTGGATAGCATAATTATGTAATTCATAAGAACTAGTAGTTTATTTAATAAGTTTAA
The DNA here is from genome assembly GCA_964019185.1 of Maratus speculifer. Classification (NCBI taxonomy): domain Eukaryota; kingdom Metazoa; phylum Arthropoda; class Arachnida; order Araneae; family Salticidae; genus Maratus; species Maratus speculifer. Next base: position 435,635,748 of record OZ025291.1, on the reverse strand, counting down.
CCTAAAGACAAAACTAAATCAATGCATTTTTAAATGCATTAAAAGTAATCTTGTAAATTGTTTAATATTACAGTGAAGTTAGATGTTTCCTGGTTTCTCATATAAATAAATAATAAATCTTTATTTCACTTTAGGTAATATTTGTGTTTTTAATACAATTCAGTAGGTTGTAAACTAACCTACAAAAAATAACTGAACAAATAGTATTATAGAAACTGAAATAAAATATATTTTAAAATACTAATAAAAATGACTTAAAACATATTTGCATGCAATCAGAAGTTTTTTTTACCAAAACTTCCGACGACAAATATTGCAGATTGACGTATAATTTTACTTTCATGAGAATATATTCATTTTGCTTTAAAATGGTTCTTTATATTTTCTTTGATTTTATTCTATAATAATTATTAACTGTAACCATAGTGAGAAGTTTTAAGGTCTTTGAATGTTACTGCAATGACATGGGGAAAAACGGAGCACGAAATTTGTAATATAAATTGTACATGCATTCATGTAATTTTTTACTGGTATTTTTGTCGAATTGTAATATTATCTTATATTTTCTACATTTGGTATATCATATATTAATCAGTGTTTAGTAAAATATAATGGGCTGTGTCCATTTATTCTTTCATTAGTGTAAATATACAATACATAATATGGCACGTACTACTATATTTGGATACAACCCCCTCATTTTTTGCTTCATTTTGGGAACAACTGATTTTGAGCTTATTCTACCGACGATCACTTTCAGAATTTTCAAGCTATATTTTTTAGAATGTTACATACATTCCTCTATAAATTTAGTTAACACAATATGCAAATGAAATTATGATAGCGCTTATGCATGTGTAATGACATATTATTTTGTAAACCAGCTCATTTTTCATACAATTATTTTTTTTTATTACGCTGTACAGTGTATAATGTTGTTTGTCATATTTTTGGAAAAGAACATTATTTTATTTTAAGAACTCTGCACATTAAATCAAAAAACATTAAAAAAACTGGACTGTTTTTATAAAAAGCTTAATTTCCCTACGAGTATACATGCTAACCGCATAATAATGAACACAATTTATTATAATAAGCCGCTCAATCATAATCTACAGTTTGAATTCTTTTGCTACTTCATTTTTGACAGAGTTATCCAAAAGATATTCATTCTTTTTCAATTTGTTATGGTCCCCTATGGAGTTTCGGGAAAAATTGCGACGGATATGTATGACTTGTACTATTGTGTTTTCAAATTTAGAGTTTCAGGATAATTCATCATGTATTTTTCTAGCTATTTATCACAATGTCAAAAATCGCAAGTGGCCGATTACCCTTGGTCTATTAATGTACATATATACCTATATATACATTTCCCCCCAAAGATATATGTTAATTTTAACAATTAATAAATATAATATCATTCAATATATAGAAATACTGCAGTATCATGCTATACCAATGAAATATGATATGGAATATGATTCGAAATGTATAATTCTAAATTACTTCAGATAATAATTTTAAGGCTGATTTCATTGAATCCTCTTTATTTTATTTTTATTTCTCTAACTAGTGAAGCGATCGTTTGGTTTATTTTCTGTTATGCAGTGTAATTGTTTTTTGATTATTGCAAATGATACATTATAACACACTCGCTTGTAAGAAAAAGAAATGCAATCGTTATACAGACTTATTCTTATTTACAGTATACGCTTTAGGCACTAAAGCTTTGTGCATCATTATCAATCAGAATTCATAAGACCTCGAAGCATTGCCTGCAACATCAGCATTTTAGATGCTGATAGAACATGCTCTATCATTTGAATCTAATTGCTTGCGTTTTTGATTATGTTTCCTAAATAAGAATAATGAATATATCATAAAATACGAGAAATACACGACCCAGACTACAAATTATTTCAATTTACCAAATTTTGAATTTATTTTGGATTCTTATTTTATGATGAAAATGCTATAAGACATTTAGAGTGCATGCAACAGAAAATTCTTCGGTTTATATATATATATATATATAATGTATATATGTATATATAAATATATTATTGAAATAGTATTTATATTTTTTATATTATAAGAAAATTTTCTTATATTTGTCATATGCATTGAATCCCTGTATGTATCTATTATATAAAATTTTTAACATAGTATCAGTTATGTAACTTTACTGTAAATTAATCTATTCGGGTTGCATTTTATTAAATATAACCAAATGTGATGCAATGGGAAATCTTATTACATGAGGAAAATACCAAAAGAAAGTAAGTACATTTCATAGCACAATATTAAGTTAAACGAAAAGGTCTGTGACAAACCACAATTTCACGCTTAGTTTTTTTACTTTAATATTTCTTCATTAGATGATATTTTGAATTAGTAAATTTCCGAAAGTTTTCAAGTTTTGCATTTATATGAAAACAACGGGAATTAATACTATTTTAATGCGTATTTCGGAAAATAGAAAAAATAAAGAAATGCATTTAATAAATGTGTTAATTTCTTAAGAATTGAGATAGTTACTATTTCAAAAATTTATACCGATAAAGAAATCTGATTTTTTTTAAAAGGCGTCGAATAACATTATACAACAAATATTTTAGGTTGACCTAATATATAGAGAGAATGATACTGTTGTTATATATTTGCTCAAATAAAATTCTTTATTTGACTAGTTTACTAAAATGAATGACATATATGTGCATAAAAAATAATATTTATTCTATATTTTAAACTGTATGATTCAACCGTGTTTTTTAAGGTGAACTTAAGATCAAAATAAATCCTATTTTTCTTTCTGAATAGTGATGACATTCTTATTTTTACGTTTTTATAGTCTCATGAAAATTTAGTTACATTCAATTTGTTAAGACATATTTAACGGTGGCTTTAATACTTGTAAGTTCTGTTATTTCGAAATAAAGCACACCGATGCATAATTTACGAATGTATTAACAGACTATTATGCATAGGTTTCAAATATAATAAAACTAACATGCATCTATAATGTTTATACTAAAATATACATTCTAGACAATGTGTGGTAGAAAGAATATTTTTTATTAATTTACAGGGCGACCCAAATGTATTTACAAATCCTTCCTCCATATCATATCATAACAATACAGCGGAAATATTGTTTTGGGCTGGTTTTAATTATATTAAACAATTGAACATTTTACAAAATTAAGAAATTTACTACAAGCTGATTTCTGTTTAATAGAAAATAGCTAATATTTACATGACGCATGTGAGAGTTGGATTATTATACTTTATCCGAAGTACTGCATTTTGTTACACTAACATCTCCAAATTCTTAAAACTTTGTTATAGTTTGAATGCACCTCATTTGATATGCGTGACGTGCAATTTTCAATTTTTTATTATATTCAAGTAAGAGACTAATTCTATGCATTTTTGTAGTGTAAATCTAAATCGGTAACTCTTATACTTGTTGATCACCGTTATATTCGGAGAGTTTGCTTGGCCTTTTTCAATTAATGATATATTCCGCCGATTATTTCCAAAATACTGGTATCCAAACATTGCATAAAATGGCTTATACTACATGTACTCATGGAATTTACCAACAGTAAAACATTTGACCTTTCACATGTGATGGTCCAAGAAACAACCCTAATAGCATGCATGGTCACAGTGACGTCACAGTGACGTCACTGCAAGTCACTTAGATCACATCACATCTGTGACCAAAATGCCACCACTCAGTGACTCACATTGTGACTGAGATGTGACTTTCTTAAAAATCTTTAAAAATTTATAAATATCCTTCAAAACATGTTATTTACTTTAAAAAATATGTTTCTGGCAATTTAAATATTGTCGCTTTTGTCAGAGTTTCGTCACAATGTCAATGTCAAATTAGTCACAAATGGCACATTTTTCACAAATTCGTCACATTGTGACCATTTTGTGAAACGTCACAAAATAGCTCTAAAACGGCCATAACGACTTCACATTTTACGCACCGTCACATCGACAATCGATGGTCATAAAGTCATAATGTGACTTTACAACGACGTTGCAGTGACATCACCATGCTTTACGGGAAGAAACACCACATATTTGAAAATAAAGCAAACCGACAGTGACATAGAAAGTCGAAAAATATTTCAGCTTCATACCATGTACTCAGCACGGAATTTTGTCTAAAAAGGGATAAAACGGGAACAGAAGTGAATTTGATACGTATTGAACACTTGTATTGAACGTATATCGTTGGTGCAAGACGACATGATGCTAAAAACTAAATTACAATGACTGACAACAACAATGACAAACAATGACTGTTAATATTTTCTCATCTAACAGTATCTACGATGTTAACAGAGTTACACGAAAACAAATCATGCGATAAGGACTATTCTCGTTAAGAAATGCTTGTCTGTGGTCAACCACAGAAATAAAAGACAGATTGCACGTATATATTGCGTCATTATCACGACAAATTATAGCTAAAGTTAATGCAAGTGCATCACGAAGCATATCCGAAGAGAATATGATATTTATCATAAGAAGAATGCAAATAACATTTTGATATGACATACAAATAAAACAAGTTGGAAATTGCACGTGAAGCGTAGCAAATGAGGTGCGTTCGTGCGATAACGAAGTTTTAAAAATATTCAGATCTTGGTGATATAGTAGCGCTTACTTCGGATACAGTATAGTAGTCGAAATCTTTGTGTTTCTGTAAATATGCCGGAAGAAATTTTTACTACACCTCAGCAACGTATATCTTATTCATAAAACGTGAAATACTTGAGTATAATTAAAACACGTCCCAAACAATGTTTCTCCGTATAGCATTATGTAGTGCAATACTTTTGTGTGGTCCTGTAATTTAATAATAAAAATTCTTTGCATCACAGATTGTACAGAATTGCATATTTTAGTATATACTTCATAGATTTATGCCAATTCTATTATGTTCGAGTGAGTGTAACATCATTAAAATGCATTTGAAACTTTTTTCCCATTGACCGTAATGTAACGGAATACTTTTGATTGTCCCTGTAATTGATCTATCCATCCGATTTTCATAAAATTTGAAATGACTTGACAAAATTATGTTATAATTATGTATTTCAAATTTCAAAGGATTCGGTTTTGGGTAGCTTTTTCGTTGCTATATGCGGACAGACAGACAGACAGACGGACAGACAGACTTACGGACGGACTGAGCAACAACAATAGGTGCTACGTATTTACATAATTACGAACGCACCTAAAAACGGACGTGCTTCTCGCAAACGAAGACGGAATTGGTCATTTGAGATATGGTAAAATATAACACTGTCCGATGGATCATGTTTCTTTTCCCATCATGCAGATGGCAGGATCAAAATATGTCATAAACGTCATGCATTTATGTACCCTTCCTGCCAAATGTGCACTCTTAAGTGCACACACTAGTCACGCGGTAAAAGCCGAACGCTAATGATAAGTCTATGGGAGTGTTCCTTAAAAATATCTCGCTCAAATTTTAATGTTTTTACATGATTTTTTTGCATAGGATAGCTGAGGACGATCCACAACCGGCCTAGTTTTTACTTTTTCAATTTTGGTTTCAGATTTTTTTTAAATTACTTTAACTTTCAAACCGGTTTAAACCGGTTCTGAAATTGAAACTATTTTAATATAAAAAATATATAAGCTAAATCGAAAAAGTAAAAACTAGGCCGGTTGTGGAGCGTCCACAGCTATCCTATGTAAAAAAAAATCATGTAAAAATATTAAAATTTGAGCGAGATATTTGAAAAGAACGCTCCCATAGACTTTACATTATCATCCGGGTCTTTTTGAGTACTTTTTCTGTGACTATTGTGGGGCCTTAAGGTAGGTGGCTGTAAAATTGTGGATTGGAAAATGTTTTCCTGCAGTAAACGGCGTCTCTTCATATCTGTGAACACAACTCTGAAGGACACAATTAACGTTAATCACCCGATCGTGTACATTCATTTACGTTTATAATATTCCCTTCTGGTAAGGAACCCTTTGGGCACATTATAATTGTACTCGATCTATCTTAAATTGATTCGAGGCACATCAATAAACGTCAGTTCAACTATGTTCAATTTTCTGTTCAATCCATCTGTTCAACCTTCTTTCACGGATAGCCCAATTCCCTGAATATGGGCTATAATCCGATCTAAAGGTGGAGCAAGATCCTGTGGGAGCAAGAAGGAGCAAGAAGGAAAGGTGGAGCAAGAACCTGTTAGATGTTGTCTCAACTGTTTGGCTACTAAGTGAAACATTAGTGAGAAAAGTGAGAGCTTAGATTTCAGTTAAGAACATTTTGAAAACTATGGATAGTATAAGTGATAGGTTGTTGCCTGGTGCAATATGATAAAGTTAAAATTATTTTCAACATTAGAACACCAGAATATTCGTATTCGAAGCATACCGTTTTCGGTAGCATATAGCATACCTGAGGTAGCATTAGGTATGCTATATGCTACCGAAAACGGTATGCTTGGAATACGAATATTCTGGTGTTCTAACGTTGAAAATAATTTTAACTTTATTTATAGTATGCTGACAAAATTTATTATAATACTTTTAAAACTTTCTATATAACAAAGTACATCAATCATAAAATTAATACAAGAATTTATTTTCAGTATATTGTATTTAAAGACTTATTATCTATAACATGAATCGTGAACTGTCAATTACGTTTTTTTTATGTTTTATGAAAAAAGTTAAGATCTTGCGTAGAAAAATTGTTCATATTCCTCCTAGTTACCATACACACAATTATGTGGCTAATCTCATTACTTAAAATTTATTAACTTGACTATATCCTATGTTATTGTAATTATAAGAATTAAGAGTTGTAAAAGATTGCTGTAAAAAAAGTGTAGTAAAAAATCCTTAAAACAATCATTTTAATGTAGTCAGATATCTTTAAACAACCATACCTAATTAATTTTTTGATTATCTTTAAAGCTTAGTTTACAAAGTTAAATAGATATAAATTAAAGACAGAAGTTATAAAAAAAGGATTTCTGACAAAAATATCATTGCGAAATAGTTTATGAAACATTCTTTGCATTTACGTATGAAAATCTGAGTACTTGTATATGTAATTAGAAATTCAAATTTTTTTTATTGATTTATTATATTTAATGAACGTAGTGGAATTTTTGACGTTTTTAGGCGAATTACAAAAAATCAAAAATTTTCTATGATCTGTCTACATTATTTTTATCTAAAAATGTAAGATGGAGATACAAAATGTAATGAAATACAAATGAAAGTAATAATAATATTAATAAACATAAACACTTAAATTATAAAATTAATATTTATTTATGTAATGATTAGCTTTTTATGATTCCAATATATAATTCTGTAAAGGGACTTTTAAAAGCTCTTGTTTACTTTCCCTCTAGTCAAAATATTTCTTTTTGCATTTTATTATCGAAAAATGTGAGTATACAAGATATAGAAACAATACTCTAACGATATGGAGATACAAAAAATAATGAAATACAAATGAAATTAATAATAATATTAATAAACGTAAACACTTAAATTGTAAAATTAATATTTATTTATGTAATGATTAGCTTCTTATGACTCCAATATATCATTCTATAAAGAAACTTTTAAAAGCTCTTGTTTACTTTCGCTCTAGTCAAAATATTTCCTTTTGTATTTTATTATAAAAAAAAATGAGTATAGAAGATATAGAATCAATACTCTAACGAATGGTGAATAAATTAAAAAAAAATAGATCCATCAAACAGGTTATTTCATTAGTTTATATTTATTTAAATAGTGTAAAAAATTAAACACATATTTTTATTGTAATTTTGTTGCAGTTTTTTTAACAAACACTAAAATTTTTGATAAAAAAATTTTATCCAATTAAGCTATTTAATTTTTGTAATCTAATAAATTCAACAATATGTTTAAAATTAAATTAATAAAACATATTTTTAAGGCCTACAAATCAATGAAAATACTATTTGCATTATCTGCTGTTTAAGGAAAATAGCTTAAAATGAAAACTAAATCTGCATTCAATCCAAAATAAATTTATTTAAATACTTACTTTAATATATAATACTTGCAAATACACATGAATGTTGTACAATGTTTACTTAATTGAAGAAATTATTTAATATTTTTAATAACAGATTAAAATACATTTAGCTTTGAAATAATTTCTCATCCGAATAAATATTTAAATTCCTCTGAGGATTAAGCTTTTACACATACTTTTGAGAAATTCCAAAATTCATTTTAAATTTTATCGCTATAGGAAAATATTTTTTTTTTAAATCTTACATTTCTGCTTATATCAAATATTTTTCGTTTTAGATAGCTTTGAATATATATGCTGCTTTTACTATAGCTTCGAGTAAATATTAAAAATATTACAGTCCCAAGATATGAAATACCAGGCACATACTATAAACAAATATATTCCTTCTTGATGCACATCTAATCTTTATGTCAATACACTGTTTGTTTCGTTAAAATCTCTCATAGATAGCTTAATAATTTGGATAGTAATTTTCAAAAGAAACTGTCGTTATAGAGAGAAAAAGTTTTAATTTCATCTAAGAAGCAAAATAAATAAATCAATAAAAATAAGCGTTTGTACATCATATGTTTAGAAGTTTAGATCATAATAATATTGATATAAGAATATGATACTTAGGATTTTAACAGAACAACTAGTAATAATAAATATAATTCAGTAAATTAATTGAGAATTTTTGATAGTATCTAAAATATACAAATAACAATATTTAATGATATTTAAAAATTGAAACAAAACATGCAGAAAATATTAAGATGCATAACAATAAATATTAAGTCAAAATATAATTAATTAAAGAAATAGTTGCTATTCTATGTAAAATTACACCTAACAATTAGTAATCTGTGCTTATTTTGTAATTGTGTATAATACTAATATTTGCAACTTTAATAAACTACACGTAAATACAAAAGAAACGTACATTAAAAAAATTAAAAAAAATCACGTATAAAAGTAATTATTTACTCAATTATACTTGAAATATAGGATTGTCTGTAAATCTTACTAGGAGACTGCAAGAAGTGTAAGTAACCGATTATGACGAAAGTGATATCGTTGGAAAGATCTCATCGAGGGCAGTAAAAATCTCACTGGAACTACCCGTCGAAAATTAGCAGTTTTTGAGATATCCGTCAATTTATGTCACGTAACTAGTGCACACTTAATGTTGGACTGCAAAAAATTTTAGTCTCGATTTAAACGAAAGTGGTATCGTTGAAAAGATATCATCGTGAAGATTAAAAAGTTCAATGTAATCAAACGTCGGAAATGGGATGTTTTTGAGATATCCGACAATCTGTGTCACATTGCTAATGCACACTGCTGGGAAACTGCATTAAGTGACATAAATTGTCGGATATCTCGAAAACGGCAGATTTCAGATGGCTAGTTCCATTGAGTTTTTTTCTTCTCACAATGATATCTTTGCAACGACACCCTTTTCATCAAAATAGAGAAAACATTTTTTGCGGTCCCCCATTAAGTGTGCACTAGAACAGTATGCACTAGCTACGTGAAATAAATCATCGGATATCTTGAAAACGGCTCATTTCCGATGGGTAGTTCTATTGAGTTTTTTTCTCCCTCATGATGATATCTTTTTAACGATACCACTTTCGTTAAAATCAAGAGTAAATTTTTTTGCGGTACCCCATTAAGTATGCACTAGTTACGTGACATAAATTGTCGGATATCTCAAAAACGGCTCATTTGCGACAGGCAGTTACATTGAGTTATTTACTTCTCTCGATGATATCTTTCCAAAGATACCATTTTCGTCAAAAATTGTGACTTACAGTTCTTGCAGTCCCGTAGTTAGATTTATGCAATTAATTTTAAAAGCTTATGAACAAAACAGAAAATTTAAGTCGACCCATTTTTTTTTCTTTTTTGAAAGGTTGTACTCATTGATGTATAAGGTGATTATGAAGATCAAAAAATATAGAAATCAAATAACTTTTATATACAAATGCACAAATCATTATATTAAAATTAAATGTATGCTATTTCAATTAATATTAACCCTTTGTAAACTGCATTATGATATACAACAACTTTTAAAAGTATATATTTAAGATACTACATAGGAAGTTAAAGTATTTACATAAAAAAATCTTATTCGTGAGAAATTTAATTATTTAGAGATAATTAAGTAAAGTGTTATTTTCAAGCACCGTCAGTAGGGTCAGGAATGGTAGTCATGATCATTTTTATCATTTTCAACATTGATATATTTTTTACGTGTTTCCGTTTGGAAAAGTGATATTCTTAGTATTTAAAGAGCAACTGTGATCCTTTAAGAAAATTTCTTAGAAGTTTTAATTCTTTTAGTCCTTTTTTTGTTTTAAGTTAAAACCATGTTTATAATAATGAAAAATTCATAATCAAAAAGTATGGGGTAGGTATGACCTCTGTATTTGCTCTTTATTCTTGCCTAAACATATTTGTTTGGAATAATCAAGACCATTAGAATTCCAACTTGACAAATCTGTTTATTAAAAATTTTGGTAGACTTTATTTCATATTACTATTTGAATCTGAAAAAAGCCTTCAGATCAGTTATAAAGAATGCCTAAAATGAAAAATACAATATGAGGTTATAAGATAAGCGTGAATTTCGCCAGACATAATTTTCTCCATGATAGGGGTAATCTTAGTTACGCCCTAGTCATAATTATTCCACCTGGCTCTTTACTATCCTTAGGATATTCTCGCAACAGAAAAACAACACGATGTTTCAAATATAATTTAAACTCTTAATAAACCTAAATAAAAAATGAATAATTGCAAGATAAAAAGTTGTGAAATGGACATTATTTTACACATGGAAATAAGTAAAAATCCATATTTAAAATATTATTATTTTTTAAATTTTGTTCTTATTAGTAGTCTCTTTGTTATGTCACAGGCTTAGATTTAACATAATCTTTTGAATCTCCACATATGTAATATATGGATTTATAAATGTAATTTCTACGATAGGGAAAAAAAGTCATAGTAATCAAGACTATTAAAGTTCCAAACTGTCAAATCTGTTTTATAAAAATGTTGATAGACTTTTTTTTCATATTGCTATCTGAATTTTAAAAATGTTTCAGATAGTGATAAAAAATGTCTAAAATGAAAAAAATAAGAGGAAACATTAAGAGTAAAAAGAAATTATGCGTGAAATAATGTTTTTTCATACATAATTTTCACTAGTAAAAGGGTAATCATAACTACCCCCTAGTCATAATTATTTCCCCTGGCTTTACATGGTGCTTAAAATATTCTTGCACCTGAAAAACAGCATGATAAATGATCTATAGATATAAATTACAGATATAAATTTAAAAAAAGGATTTCTGACAAAAATATCATTGTGAAATAGTCTAGGAAATATTCTTTGCATTTGCATATGACAATTTGAGCATTTGTTTATGTACATTTGTTTATGTATTTTTTTAAATTGATTTTTTATAATTTATGAACGTAGTGGAATTGTTGACATTTTTAGACTACTTATAAATAATCGAAAATTTTCTACGAACTATCTACATTCGTTTGGTCTAAAAAAAGTAACATGGAGATAGAAAAGTAATAAAATACAAATAATAATAATAATAAATTAATAATAATAATAATAATCGTAAACACTTACATTATAAATTTAATTTTTATTTATGAAATGTTTATCTTTTTTATGATTCCAATATAAAATTTTATAGAGAAACTCTCAAAATATGTTTACTTTCACTCCAGTCGAAATAGTTTTTTGCATTTTATTATAGAAATGTTTGAGTATACAAGATATAGTAACAATACTCTAAAGCATGGTGTATTAATTTTGAAGTAAAATAAATTTGCATCCATCAAACAGATAATTTCATTAGATAATTTCAACAGATAATTTCAACAGATAATTTCATTCAAAAATTAAACACATCTTTTGATCGTAATTTTATTAAATTTTTATTTAATAAAAACTGAAATAAGTAATTATGATCCAGTTAAGCTACTTATTTTTTGTAATTTAGTAAACTGAGCAAAATAAAACATACTTTTAAGATTAATGAAAAAAAACAATCTGCGTAACATGTTGTTTAAGAAATATACTTTAATATATAAAAATCAATCTGCATTGATTTCAAAATAAATTTATTTGAATACTTACTTTAAATTATTTGGAACAAATGCACGTAAAAATTGTACAATGTACTTAATTTAAGAAATTTCTTAATATTTTTAGTAAGAGATTAAAATAAATTTCATTTTGAAATAATTTTTCTCCCGAATAAATATTTATATTTCTCTGGGGATTATACTTTTACAGATATTTCTCAGAAATTCCAAAATATCTTTTTAATTTTACGGCTATAGAAAAATATTTTTTTAAAATCGCTTACATAAGTGCTTATATCAAATATTTGTCGTTTTAGATAGCTTTCAATATATATGCTACTTTTACTACAGCTTAGAGTAAATATTAAAAATGTTTCAGTCTCAAGATATGAAATACAAGGCACATACTTTAAACAAATATATTCCTTCTTGATGCACATATAATAGTTATTTCAATACTCTGTTAAAATATGTCATGGATAGGTGTGATATTTTGCATAGTAATTTGAAAAAGAAACTATCGTTAAAACTATACGAAACTATTGTATACAAAGCAATTTTTTTACTTTCACTTAAAAAGCAAAATAAACAAATGAAAATAAGTGTTTGTATAGCATATGTTTAGAAATTTAGATTATAATAGAATTTATATAAGAGTATACTATTTCGTATTTTGAAAAAACAAACTCAACTACTAATAATAAATATAGTTCAGTAAATTAATTAAGAATTTTTCATAGTATCTGAAATGTACAAATAACAATATTTTAAAATATTTAAAAATTTAAACATAATCTTCAGAAAATATTAAGGTGCATAACAATAAAAAGTATTGCCAAAATACAATTAATTAAAGAAACAGTTGCTATGCTAATTTGAAATTATACCAAAAAATTCTTTATCCGTGTTTATTTCATAATTGTTTAAAATATTAATATTTGTAACTTTAATTGACTACACGTTAAAATACAAAAACCTACATTAAAAAGAAAAAAGCGAATTTACTTGTCAAACCAACTAACTACTCAATAATACTTGAAATATAGGATTACATGTAAATTTTAGTTTTATGCAATTTATTTTAAATGCTTATGAGCAAAACAGAAAATTTAAGCTGTCCCATTTTTTCTCAATGTATGTATTCATTGCTGAAGAAGATGATTGTAAAGATACAAATATATAGAAATCAAGTACCATTTTATATACAAATGCACTGATTTTTATATTAAAATTAAGTGTATCGCATTTCAGTTAATATTAACCTTTCCTAAACTGCATTATGATCCGCTGCACCTTTTTTTCGAAAACATATTTAAATTACTACTATGAAAATTAAAGGATTTAGATAAAACAAAAATCTTTTAAACGATGACAATAAAAAACAAATTTAATTTGTTTGAGATAATTAAATAAAGTATTATTTTTAAGCACTTTCATTAGGGTCAGGAATTGTAATTATAATCACTTTTTCATTTTTAACATTGATAATATTTAACGTGTTTCTATTTGGAAAAGTGATGTTTTAGGTAGATTTCGTAAGAAATACTACCTATTGCAATCGCACCAGTTTATATATCTATCTATCTATCTATATCTCACTTTTTTATGGACACGATAACTTTTATAATTCTTCACCAATCTCCACCAAACTTGTACATAAAATCAAAGGGGATAAAATCTTGGCTAAGTTCGTTAATGGGCAAAATCGGACCAAGGGGGTCGGAATAGGGGGCGTTTCTGTCAAAACTGAAAAAACGCCATAACTTCTTATATAAAGTAGATATCGAATCGGTTTAAAGTTTATATTACTTCTTAAAAATCGGCCAAATGTATATGCATGGCAGATTTTTGATAAATTTAGAAGTGGGCTCAAGGGGCGAGAAAAACAGGGATTTTGAGAGAAAAAAATTCATAACTTCGTCAATTTTCAAGATATCAAGTCCAACTAAATTTTTTGTAAATGTTCTTAAAATTATCTAAAACTTTTGTATATTTTCAAGTTTTTGATAGGACCAACTTTTACCGATGAAAAAAATTAAAAACGAAAAGAAAAAGGGCGCTGAAAAAAGAGAAAAATCAATAACTCCGTCAATTTTTAAGATATCAAATCTGAGTAAATTTATTTTACATCTTCTCAAAAATATCTACAACTTTTATATTGACAAGTTTTTCATAGGACCAATTCGTATAGCAAAAACAAATTAAACAAAAATAGGAGTTGGAGAAAAAACCTCAAATCAAAACTGCTTATATTCTGACTCATTTTTAAATTCATTTTTGATTTTAAGCGCATCCAAATTGTAGATCCTCTTATTTAGAAACTGTATAAAGTGATGCATTGGTCAATTTTCTGATAAAGACAGAAAAATTTCAAAAAAGTCTACCAAAAAGGGTATTTTGAACAGAATTTCCGAAAGTCATCGGTACTGAAAATTTAAGGAAGTATTCAAATAAGAAATTGCGTTTTTTTTCTGACTCATTTTTAAATCCATTTTTGTTCTCAAACGCATCCAATTTACAGATCCTCTTATTTAGGAACTATATAATGTGATGCATTGGTCAGTTTTTTGATAAAGACAGAATATATTTCAAAAAAGGCTACCAAAAAGGGTATTTTGAACAGAATTTTCTGAAATCATCATGACTGAAAATTTAAGGAAGTATTCAAATAAGAAATTGCGTTTTTTTCTGACTCGTTTTTGAACCCATTTTTGCTCTCGAATGCATCCAATTTACAAATCCTCTTATTTAGGAACAATATAATGTGATGCATTGATCGGTTTTTTTGATAAAGACAGAATATATTTTGAAAAGGGCTACCAAAAAGGGTATTTTGAACAGAATTTCCCGAAGTCTTTGTGATTTGAAAATTTAGGGAAGTTTTCACATAGCAAATTGCGTTTTTTATGACTCGTTTTAAAATCCATTTTCGCTCTCAAACGCATCCAATTTACAGATCCTCTTATTTAGGAACTATATACTGTGACGTATTGGCTAGTTTTTTGATAATGATAGAATATATTTTTTAAAATGCTATCAAAGTGAGTATTTCGCACAAAATTTTCCGAAGCAATCATGATTATATAATTAAGGATGTATTCAAACAACAAATCGGTTATTTTATGACTCATTTTTAAATTCAATTTTTTTCTCAAATGCATTCAACTGACAGTTTTTTGTTATTTAGGAGCTGTATAATGTACTGTTTTGGTGGATTTTTTTTATGAATTCAGAATCTATTTCAAAATATGTTGTCAAAATGAGCATTTGAGCTGATTTTTTTTAAGATGATTCTGATAAAACCAGTTTTTTCAGAAAAATGAAATTAAAAATTTTTCATAAACGGCCAAATGAAGTTATTATACTGGGTTTATCTCTAATCATATATATATATATATATATATTTTGTTTAAATGAGCACTCTTCGAAATCTACCTCCGCCTATAGGCCCAGCCGACAGGGATTTTTTAGTATATAACCTCCTCAGTCCTGAGACAAATGGGACCAAAGGTCACAAAAATAAATTTTAAATTGTTATACAATAGGGTGGGCCGAATAAATCTTTTTTTCGATTTTCGGTTATGGCGGGTGCGGAAAAGTGGTCACTGGTGGCACTCAGTTCACACAAAAAATTTGAGATTTTTAGGACTTTTCCTTACCCTGCCGCAAATGGCTTGAAAATTTGCAAAAATGCTGATTTTTGAACTTTTTTTAGCTAAAAAGTTAAAAAGGTTAAATTAAATTTATTTTGGTTGTATTTTCTTGAAAAGGCATCTTTAACGTACAAAATGCTTAAATAAGTTCTGGTAATACATTATTTAATTGCTAAGTATATTTTAAATAAGCCGATTTTCATGTAGCTTTTTCACGTATAACAGGCAAAATATGTATTGGTTTGAATCGTTCGTTAATTTCTCTCTTATTTATGTTCCTTGATCTTTAAATTTTTTTTCTATGCGTCAAAGGACATATATTTGGGCAGCGGACAGCAGTATAACTCAAAAACAAAACTGGAAAGTGAGAAGGGGGTGAAACAGGACTTAAGCGTGCGCAATGCCTCATCGTAATGTTGAGGGAATGAAGATATAAAAGGGAAGAGAAAATTGCGATAAGGGATTGTTATTATTTTACCATGCTCAAAATCTGCGAAACTTGTTCAGTGTGGATGTGAAACCTTTTCCTAGAGAGATTCAATACTTTTTGGATCGTTTGACTTACCATTACAATGTTTTGTGCGTTTTATTACGACGAGCTTAGAAATGGCTATTATGAAGGTCCATGGCAATGTAAAAGACACGCGACAGAATGAAAAAGTATCCTTTTTGGGCACCATGCTTGTTCAAAGACTGGCAATTGCCAACTTATACTGATATCATACGACACTACTACTGGTTGCAAAGCGATATGGCAGAAAATCGAAAAATCCAATATTAGTCAATAGATGATGTTATTAAAATGGTAGATGAAAAAGTCGCCGAAATCTGAATATAAGGCAGTGTTTTTCCAACGATCAATTTACAAAAAGATTAAAAACTATTAAAAGAAGCTTGGATCATTGAAGAAATCCTGAAATCGTATGGGCTTGAAAGTAAAGACAACCCGCGAAGAATTCGTACGAAATGGTGGAACTTTTTAGTAGTTTTTAATCTTTTTGTAAATTGATCGTTGGGAAAACACTGGTATGGAAGCTTTTTTTCAGATTTAGGTAACTTTTTCATCTACCATTAAACTAGTATTCTAAACTATCACTATTAAAAGAAGTATAGATCATTGGGGAAATCCTGTAATCGTATGGGCTTGAAAGTAAAGACAACCCGCGAAGAATTCGTACGATATGGTGAAACCTTTTAGTAGTTTTTAATCTTTTTTGTAAATTGATCGTTGGGAAAACACTGGTATGGAATCTTTTTTCAGATTTCAATACTTTTTCACCTACCATTTTAATAACATCATCTATTGACTAATATTAGATTTCTCGATTTTCTGCCATATCGCTTCGCAACAAGTAGTAGTGGCGCATGATATCAGTATAAGTTGCCAATTGCAAGTCTTTCAATAAGCATGGTGCTCCAAAAAGAATACTTTTCATGCTGTCGCGTCTCTTTTACATTGCCATAGACCTTCATACAAGTCATTTCTAAGCTCGTCGTAATAAAACGCACAAAAAACTGTAATAGTACGTCAAATGATCCAAAAAGTACCGAATCTGTCTAGGAAAGAGTTTCACGTCCCCACAGAACATATGTCGCAGGTTTTCAGTATAGTAAAATAATAACAATCCCGTATCGCAATTTCCTCTTATCTTTTATTTCCTCCTTAACTCCCTCAACATTACGATGAGGCATTGTGCTCGCTTAGTGTCCTGCTTCATTCCCTTCTTACCTTCCAGATTTCTTTTTGAGTTATACTGCTGTCCGTGGCCCAAATATATGACCTTTGGCGCATAGAAAAACTTTAAAGACCAAGGAACATATATAAGAGAGAAATTAACGAACGATTCAAACCAATACAATTTATGCCTGTTATACATGAAAAAGCTATGAAAATCGGCTTATTTAAAATACACTTAGCAATTAAGTAATGTATTATCAGAACTTATTTAAGCATTTGGTATGTTAAAGCTGCCTTTTCAAGTAAATACATCCAAAATTAATTTAATTTAACATTTTTTAATTTTTTTTCTAAAAAAGTTCAAAAATGAGCATTTTTGCAAAACTTCAAGCCGTTTGCGGCAGGGTAAAGAAATGTCCAAAAAATCTCAAATTTTTTGTATGAACTGAGTGCCACCTGTTGCCACTTTTCCGCATCCGCCGTAATCGAAAATCGAAAAAAAGTTTTTTTCGGCCCACCCTATTATACAATATATCCAAAAATGTATCATTCTATATATCGCTGCTTGTAATATTCACGTATGTATCGAAAAGGTCTAGAAGTAAATTTAACAATTATAAAAACATGTAAATGAAATTAAAACGTGTTTAGTGTCTCATACAGGCGACACCAGGACCGAGGAGGATAAAGAGCAACTGTGATCCTTTAAGAAAACTTCTTAGAAGTTTTAATTCTTATGTCCGCTTTTTGTTTTATGTTAAAAGGGTGGTTATAACTTTCCAATGAAATACTCATAAACACAAAAGTTTGGGAGTAATTATGACCATTGTATTTCCTCTTAATTTTGCCTAAACGCATTTTTGGGGATAATCAGGATCATTAGAATTCCAAACTGACAAATCTGTTTATTAAAAATGTCGGTACACTTGATTTTATTTCATATTGCTATTTGAATCGCAAAATTGCTTCAGACTAGTGATAAAGAATTTCTAAAATGAAAAATACATTATGAGGTTAATATCTAAGAGTGAAATAAAATTTGGCCAGACATAATTTTTTCCCTTATAGGGGTAATCATAATTAGCCCATCTAGCTCTGCACTATGCTTAAAATAAATGAATAAAATTTAAACTTTTAATAAACCTAAATAACAAGTGGGTAATCGCCAGTGAAAAAAAAAGAAATGTGAAATTGACATAGTTTTATTTTACATATGGAAAATGAGTAAAAATCCAAAATTGAAAATTGAAAATTATTGAATAAAATATTAAATTTTATTAAATAGATTTTAATTCAAGCTTATTTTCTCTTAATTTCGTTGTTATTAGCATTGTTTATCGCAGTCCTTTAGTTATCTCACATGCTTATATTTAAGATAATTTCTCGCACATCCATATATGTAATATATGCATTTATATATGTAGTTTCTACCATAGGAAAAAAGAGTCAGTGTCACAACTTTTTTGTTTTCTTATAAAAAATGAATTAGAAGATAAATACTAGAAAAAAAATATTATTTTTTTATTATTAGTAGTAGTATTATGAAAACGATGTATGGATTACAATTTTTTTCATTGAAATAGAAAAAAAAGGTGCAGTGTAACGTTAAGTCGGTATTTGGCTTTTGGAATACAATGCGTGGAGAGTTGAACAAAAATAGTGGTTTACTGCAACGTTTACTGGGATTTTGTTGAGCAAAAATAGTAATTCATATCACTTTCTATTTAAAAGTTCCCTATTAAGGCCTTCCTATTATGCCATTTGGTAAAATTTGCAAAATGCTTAAAAAAATACAATCATCCAACTGTATTATCTTCATTAGTTAAGAGGCAGACAAATTGTTTCTGTACTTTAGTAATTTTAATTTAATTTGTTTAACACTAGAACCGCGGGACTTTCATTATACCTAGAACCGCGGAGCGGGTCAATTTGACCCGAGATGGGAAAAAATTTATAAATATGCCATAATATTTAATTTGGTTAATTATAAGATTGTATTTTCTTATAATGATCAACATTTATGAGTATTTACATTATATTTTACTCATAAAGTCAGCAGAAATTCCCTACATTACAGAAAATGCTATTATTCAAAATTACATTTCATTAAGTATGAGGAAAATATATTGAGCAAATATTCAACATATGTTTTAAACATAAAAGAACTTGGACTTAATAAACATTAAAAATATATTATCCCATTCAAAAAAGTTTAGATATAAAATGCAAGAATAATTTTTAATAATATAAAAAAATTCAAATTACTTATTAATTTTACTGATTTATCTAATCCAATTTATTATTTGCATCGCTTGAAAAACATGGTTAAAAGTTTTGCACACTTACCAGAAACGTGTGGGTACATTATATTTTGAACAATTATCTTTAGTTTCATTTTTAGTTTTTTTAATTGTGATAAGTATTTTATTCTTTGTTTGAATTTCTATTCGTTTTTAGTGTTTCTCAATTCCCAAATGACAATTTATTTTTTTTTTGGGGGGGGAGGGGGATAGAAAAATCAAACTGTTTTTGTACGTCTTCAGCTAAGTCTTGAATAAATTTGACGTATATTAATAGATTTTCAGGGTACAGATTTGCATAAAACCCAAGCATTGATATCAGCAAAATACAAAATATTATAAATTTCACTCACTGGAATCTTATAAGATACAGGCTTGTCATAAGCAAACTTCCTGTCATCTGGGTAATCACACAACCGCACTGAATTTAGTTGCGTTGTTGTAAACAAGCGTCTTTATTTATTTTTTTAGAATAATCTACATTTTCAACAGTTAGATTTAGACTGCTAAGACGTAAAACATTTTTACCCTTTTCTCATAGGAAAACTGGGCCAATGTGTTAGAAAAATAGCCGAATGCGATTCCGATTTTGACATTTTTACAAAGACTTGTGTTTCTCGGCTTGGGCGTTTTACAGTTTCTATAAGGCCAGGTTTTTTATTAATATCTGTAAGCAACCAGAACACGAACGATACTGAATTTATCTGGTTCTGTTAGATATATACTGAGTAAACCTACTCACAGATATTGAAAACAATACGTGCTTAATTACGCTTATATTAGGCCCTATTATATAGTTAGTGTTGCAATTTTTTCTTTCCATTTTCTTTATTTCCAGGCGTGAATGCACAATTTATTGTTTATTTTTTTCCGATTTTCATGAGTGTAAAGTTCAAATTTTGTCACTTTTTCCTCAATTCTTAATTTTTCTTTTTTATATAAGATTTTTTATCTGACAAATATCACTAACTTTCATTAACCTATATTACAATGAAATAGTTCAACAACGTTAAGAGTATAGGAAGACCAGTCGTCACTTTCATTTTCATCATTAAAATTTAATTTTCTTCATTTACAGGCAGATATTCATCCTTAATCATTTGCATTCTCAATTATTTTCAGATAATAGTTGCTAACATTCCAAAGCTTCTTTGACAGTAATATTTAGGCATCGGTAATCTTATCTATACTTTCAATAAATGCATAATAAATGCAACTTCAATACTACTGCAAAATGTTTGTTGTAATTTTCTAATTCAATCATCCATTCTTCACATCAAGAATATAACATCTTGATAGAAAATTTTCATTATCCCCCTTTCCGTTTCTTCCTATTAGAGGAATTAAGAGTGAGGCAGATGTACTTTCGCATTAGTTCTGAAAAAATACATTCTATTTTGTCATTTAAGAGTAAAAACTTATTACGGGTCAAATTGACCCGCTTCGCGGTTCTAGGTATAGGTGGTTATAACTGAAAAATTATTTATGTTATTCGCTATTAAATAGGAAATGTTGTTGTTTACCTTAAAATATTAAAAGTCAGAAAGGGAAACCTTATTTCAATAAATACTTTTCCCGCGGCGAGAAGTTAAACATTAATTTGGGTCAAATTGACCCGCTCCGCGGTTCTAGTGTTCATATTTTGCTCCCTTCTTTGCAAATATCACGAGATTTTTTTTTCATTAATGCATTTATCATAAGCGAGAAATATGAAATTGTACTATATATAAACAGTTCACAATTTTTGTTCTTTCAATAAGAAAAGCATTAGATTAAAATATATGAATTACAACTGAGTTGCTGTATAATTATCAACACTTTGAATAATGTTTATAAAGTAAATAAAATGTTAATAAAAGAAGAAAATACACCGTGATCATGTTTTATTCATTCATATTTGAAGGAAAAAATATTTATGATATGAAAGAATAATTAATTGTGCAGTCGTAACATAGCATATATAGCTTTTTTCAACCCACTTCTCCGATGATGTTTTATTCATAGACCTTGTAAATAAATGTATGTTTAAAAACTATTTTAGTAATATCTACATTTAAACAAGAAGTTATTTAGGAATTCGTAGAGTAATTGCAATATATCAATCATACAACATATTTTCGAAATTTAACATTTTACGTAAAAAAAATATATTTTAAGATATTTTCATTCTTTGGTATGCTATGTTATTTCTTTATTGTAAAGAATAAAATTTCGATACAATTAAATTTTAGAAAAAGATACAAGTAATGTTTTAAAATTTGTTTTATAAAATGTATATATAACAGTTTAGTTCTCTTTATAAAAATTAATCAATGCATGTTTTTAAATACTGAAAATTATTTATTAATGTAATTTTTATTTATTTTTTATTTATTTAATATTAATATTAATTAATTAATTTATTTATTTGAGTCAAAAAATTTAATTAAATAAATGTTCATTAGAAATCAAAGATAAACATTTTAATATACATTTTCTTTATTTATAGAGTGTTTAAAGATATTTCAGGAGTTTATGAAATCGATCTATTTTCAAATAACGTGCACAATAAATTGTGCAGATAATTACTGATTTTTTGCCGACTTGTAAAGATCAAAACATTCCTTTAGAATATGATTTAATTGTTTTTTATTTAAATTAATATCTACATTCAAAGACTCTGTGTTAGCATTCATTACGTATATTAATGTATTATATAACAATATTATATATCATTACAATATGATGTTCTTTTTACACAATCATAGATTTAATGATCTTTTTAAAATTTTTATTTACAATAATAGGATATGTAAAACTACGGTGATGTACCAAATTTTGTTTTATGAAAAATGACATATATGTGAACAAAATTTAAAAGTATATTTATTTATAAGCATTAAAAAGTTTGCTATGCATAAAAATAGACGGCTTATTTATCACAAAAATTTCTGAAAAATAAAAATGTATGTCAATAGTTAAACTCTAAAATATTAACTTACTTTGCTCTGGAAATCATAATTATTCCTAAATTTAATGTGTCAAGAAAATATGTTTCCTCGTAAATCACACTTTTTCATTAAATAGCTTCAAGATAATCTGGCGAAAGAAAAGATTAACTACTTTTGTTGGAAGTGAATTTTTGTAATTTATATCTAAAATCAACAAATCATAGGGCAAGTAATAAAATATATATATAAATCTCGAAAAGGTCTTGAAAATGACCAAAATAACAACAGAAAAATGATCTTTATCAAGTATTACTAAATTGAAGTGCATGTAATTGTATATATATATATATATATACCAGGTGATCCAAAATCAGGACGAACTTTAAAAATGAATAATTCGAGAACGAATCAATATACAAATATACGGTTTGCACCAAACGGATGGAAAAGAAACCAGGTTTTGTGTGGCAACGAAAAAAATATAGGTCTATTGGCGACCAACGGCATCACTAGCTACACTGAAAGATGCCAATCACTTAAATGTGTCTGCCATAACGCAAGAAATGCTACTAAATGCTGTAAATGGTGTAGTACTGTAAAACATTACCTGTAAAACCTACACTGTAAAACATTTGTGGAAACGTTACTCCATACAATTGGTGTACAAATGGTGGCAAATGCTGCCTCCAATTTTATGGAGTAATTGTTTTCACATATGCAATGGTGTAATTTAAACATATATTACTGGTGTAACATGGCAATGTTACACCGGTTTTAACGGTTAGAATACTCCATAAAATTGGAGGCAGTAATGCTGCCACCAATTTTACGGAGTAACGTTTCCACAAATGTTTCTCAGTGTAGTCTCACAGCTGCACTTATGAATGAAGACAGCATATTGAACATTTACTGTAGTACTAATTAACTGCAATTAAGCTGAATTTTTTCATTTGTAAATCATCTTTTGATGCAATAAAACAATATAGCACCATTTGTTGGTCGCCAACAAAACAGTTTTTTTTCGTTGTTACACACAACACGGTTTCTTTACCATTCGTTCGGTGCAAACTATATCATTATATCCTGATTCGTTTTTGAATTATTCATTTTTAAAGTTCGTCTTGCCTTTTCGATCACCCAGAATATATATATATATATATTTATACATATTAATTATGTAAATTATGTCATAATTATAAAATTCCATTCATTTCACATTATGATTTTAAATAAAATATACATAATAATACAATAGACTACCTGATATATCAAAAAAAGAGTGAGAAGAAATAAGGTATATAATTTCATAGGTTTTCTTAAATTTATATATTTCGTTTTTTGCTATGACGATCACTTTATTTTTCACTAGAATTTTACACTTAATTTCACTAGAAATTTATTAATTCACTAGAATTTATAAATTCACTAGAATTTTATTAATTTCACTAGAAATTAATGACATTTTATATTAATAGAGATTAAGAAATAAAATATACCATGCATAAAAACAAATTAATAATAATCTTAATGAGTTAGTACATACATATTGGATTAAAACTTGCCACCTCCATTTTCATTCTATACCATTTTGTTATGTCATTTTGGATTTTTCACCCTTATTTTGTCAAAGTATGGCCTAATTGCTAAAAAAAATGACGGATTTATATGTTTCAGGCGTTGAGATTTTGAAAAACATATTTTTAGAAAAAAAAAAAAAAGGTCATCCATATGGCTGTCTGTCCGTCTTGCTGTAAAAGCACTATAGCTCGAAAAAATTGAGATAGAAACTACCAGTTTGGAGTGCACTTTGTATGTAGTAACGTGAAAAAACCTAATGAATGTCAGTAATTTCGATTATTTGGAACTTTTTTTTCATACTTTTTGATGAAAGGTATACATAAATTTTCGATTTTTTAAATGTAAGGATTTGCTGTAAAAGTCAATATAAAAATATATAAATTTTGCATAAAGAATAAAATCGATCGGATAGTTGGTTGTCGAGATATTTAAAATCCTATTTTCCAGAATCTTTAATTATTCACGACACAGCATTTCATTCAAATTTCAATTTTAATGCATATTTTAATTGGAAATAAGACATTCGAGTCAGTAAACTGTAGGTTAATATGTTTATCATTTTTCGTGTTACAAGGACGTTTCTTTTACTACTTGATTATTTCATCCACTGAAAAAATTTCACCAAACTTTTAAGATTAAATAATTATTAAAGGTACATATAGAGGGTTTGCACTCTCAACTGTGGCCAATGGCTACTTTCTAAACCGTTAGTCACAGACATATAGCTCCAATTGCAAAAATGCTTCAATACAGGTTAAGAATTGTTTTTGAAATGATTTAGGTAATATATGTATATATATATACATATACAGGGTGATTCAAAAAAGATGGGCAAAATTTTAAGGGGTGATAGTACACATCAAGACAAACAAAATTAAAAAGGAAACCAAGGGTCCCAAAGTCTTCCAAAGGAGATAGCCGCCATTAATGTTTAGGGTCCAAAATTTCAAATAAACATAAAAAACAGAAAATTTGGTCGATTGATTTGCGGGTTTCAATAAAACTATTCTTTATGTTGGTATTTTCTTAAAAATAAATTATAAAGATAAATTCCGAAAAATGTCGATAGAGAGCGCTTTAGATTTTGGTTTAACGAACAACTGTTTTTTGCCGTTATTTTTTGCATCTCATTAAATGATTTCACAAGCTTATACTTAAACTTAAATTTTGAGCTCAAAATCTGAATAGTTGGGAGTGGTTAAGTAGTGCAAATTAACTGTGTTCAGAGGGTTCAAATTTCAAATAAGTCTAAGCTTGTGAAACCATTTAATGAGATGCAGAAAATAACGGCAAAAAACAGTTTTTCGTTACTCCAAAATCTAAAGCGCCCTCTATCGACATTTTTCGGAATTTATCTTTATAATTTATTTTTAAGAAAATACCAACATAAAGAATAGCTTTATTGAAAACCGCAAATCAATCGACCAAATTTTTGGTCGATTGATTTCAATAGTTTATTTGAAATTTTGGACCCTAAACTTTAATGGCGGCTATCTCCTTTGGAAGACTTTGGGACCCTTGGTTTCCTATATAAATATTGTTTGTCTTGATGTGTACTATCACTTCTTAAACTTTTCCCATCTTTTTTGAATCACCCTGTATATATATATTAAAAAAATACGAAAATTAAATTTCTATACGGTCCCCGGTCCTATAAGTGATATTTAGTAAAAAAATGTTAATCACCCCATCAAGCAATACAAAAAAGTTCCATTAATCGAACATTAAAATTGACCGCGGTATGAAACTGTAAATTTTATGACTTGAACCACTTTTGTGTAACTGAAAATGGACGAGTTGTAAGTTTTAAGGAAGCGCACACTGTGTGCTTAAAGTATTAAAAAGAGCGTCCATTGCCAACGCTTTCAATGGCTAATTCCTAAACCATTTGTCACAGACATATAGTTCCAATTACAAAAATTATTCCAATTTGTATAATTTAACAGTAGTTTGTCGACTTGAATAATTTGTCGAAATGTCTCGATGGGATAATAAAGTAATACCCGAAATTCCGTTATAGGGCATTACTGTATATTAAAAACATTTAAATATACGTTATTTTTTTAGGAATTACAAAGCATTTTAGAAATAGTTTACATAGAAATAGTTTACATGTGTTTTACTTTCATATTTTGTAGTATGTATATCCATGATATGTAAGTATTACGGTTACACCCAACAAGTAGTTTCCAAGTGCTCTAATTCTTACTTGGTGTCAATTTGTAAAACTCTATTTCTGTTGTTTAAAACCACAGCGTGATGTGTCGATCAATGCAAAACGCTACTGCAAATTTAACACTTCTATCTATTGCACATTTTAAATTTTTACACCGCTGTAAAAAGAAAACAAAATGTACTTTTAAATGCAGTTTGTTTGAAAGCTGCATCTCAATTTATTTTTGAGATATTAATTTTTTACAGTTTCTAGTACCAATTTTGTAATTGTGACAACAGAATCACTTCATTTTCTTTACAATTGAGAGGATAAATAGTAATTAAATTTTGCAGAACTTTTCCATGCATTTTCGGTTTTAAATATTTTCGTTACTGCAAATCTTACATTTCTAAATATCGTATATTTTTAATTTTTACATCGTCGTATAGAAAAAAAAAAAAAATGCAATTTTAAATGCAATTTGTTTCAAAGCTGTAACACAATTAAATTTTGTGATATTATTATTATTTTTAATTTTTAGTACCAATTTTGTAATTATGGCAATAGAATCACTCTATTTTCTCTTAAAATTGAGGAAAAAAATAAAATGCGTCTGTTATAAAATCCGATGAATTTCGGTTTTATTTCAGTTAATAATTTGGATAATTGAGTTTTATAATATTTTGTTAATTTTAGCTTAAAATATTTTTGCTTGAGAGTTAGACTTATTACTATAAGAGGCATTTTTTACTGTAACTAATTTTGTAGATTTAATATAAATCAATGAAACAGTTCTTTCTTAAATATATCCTTTCGTCGAAGGTCGACGGGTTCCACCTTACTTTGAAGGTATCGGAGTTGTTTTCAAAATTTATATCTGTTAAAAATAAAAACATTAGAATGACTACTGACTTCGCTTATTGATGGAAAAAACACCAGATTAATGAATCTCCTGCTTACTACAATAACGCCCATTTCGTATAGATCAGTAGTACAACTTCAGGTTAACCTTGTATTTTCAAATGGGATAATCTAATATCATATTACCAAATTTCACGCAAGTTTATTGGATTGTCGACAGCAAAATAACGTCACCACTTAACAAACTTCTATGATTTCATGAAATTAATTCATACGTATTCAACCTGTTATGAGTCCAGCTGAGTGTTATTATTATTATTATTATTATTATTATTATTATTTTTTTTTTTTTTTTTTTTTTTTTTTTTTTTTTGCAGGTGATCAACCATTCTTTTTCAAAGTTTCATACGTAAAGTGAAAAATAAAATCTTTAATAATTTTCATAGCACATATTTCCACAATACTGTGTGCACTAAACAGTGTTTTACGTACACCGGAAGACCAATAACGATATTATATTTTATAAAAATCTTAATAATTTAAAAAAGTAAATTTAAGTGAATGGAATCTTTTGAGTTATAAATGAGCTTCTAACATTCTTTTTCGAATAAGAAATTCGAATTACTATTTTTCAAGTAGAAAAGTTTCTTTTGGAGAACACAATTGAGACATATCCTTTTTTCTTTTATGATTCTAATACATGCGTTTCAGACAAAAGAATGTAGGAAAAATTTATTTATTTCTGTTGAATTTCCGTTGTGTAAAAAAAAGAAAAGTAATAGTTAATATGTATTAAAAAATAAATAAATAATAAAGATTTTCTAAATCACTTTATATATGTAAAAAAAAGAAAAATAATAATGCGTGAAGCATAGATTTTAAAGAACTTTACAATACTTTCAGAATAATGCAATAAAAATGCATCGTTTAAAAAAATAAAATATTATGTCTTATTTCACTATATGGAAATATATAATGCATTTAAAAACCAAATCTCAGCTGTTCCCATCTACAATCAAAAAATTATATGAATTTTTTTAATAGCCCTGTGATATGGCAACCTATACTATAGAAATTTGTATTTATTAAGAACTTGAATTCCAAAAGTTAGTTCATGTAAGAGATACAAATATCTCCTTCAGCATTTCCTTATAATAAGGCGAATGGTATGCGAATACTTGTTTGCAGCTTTAGACAGGTTCTATTGTACTTACAATTTGTCCGAACAAACACATGTCTAATTATAATGGTTTGAGCTTAAGAAATATTTATATTCATTAACCCATCAATTTTTGATTAACCGTATATTAAGTATGAAAATATATATTATGTAGAAGTATAAATTTTCGGTATTTCTGAAAAACACAGTCATTTTTAAATAACAATGGGTTTTGAGCTAAAGATATTTTTATAAAGCTAAAATATACACCACATGTTTAAATATTCAACACAGACTTTCATCTCTGAAATAGGACAGCGAATATATATTTTTCCATAAAAATACAGAAATAAATATTTTAAAAGTCGATATCTTGTTAATGACATACGCTGTCGGAATTATTTGATAGTCATATATTCTGAAACAGATATGTATTCAATAAAATTTAGAATACTGCTAAATATAACTACTCCAACTTTTAAAATTTTCTAATCATATAAACAAAATATTTTTCATATTCTTATAGGAGCTGTTTACGAGAGACATGTTTTGAAGTTATTTCACATATTTGAAAAGCAGTTCATAAATAAAAGCTGAAGTTCATTATTTGTTTATATTTTGAAGCATATATGTGATTAATAAGGGTTGTATTATTTCTGAAATTTTTATTATGGTAAACAGGTTTTGAATACGTTTAAACTAATACATTATGTGATCATTACCTTCTTTGAAGTTCTTTGTTTAATTTTTATTTGTCTTATTCAGTATCACGTCTTTAAAAGAGAAATTGCATAAACTTTATATTAATTTTCAAAATAGTAATACAAAAATCACTTCCAAAAGGAACTGATTAAAAGCATCTCTTCTCTTTTTTCGGAAAGAAAACATTATCATTTGTAGTTATGAAGTATGCATGGTCCATATATTTATTCCACTTTTCATGGTAGGTGTTAGTACATAAATATTCGCCATTGATTGTTTAAAACATTTGCATATAATTCACATGGTTATTTTGATTCATATTATTTTGAATTATTTAATTTTATATTTTTGACATTATTGTGTGATTTAATATGAAATTTGAATTTGCATTAATTATTTTTAATTAGTTCTGTAATGTCACTATAATATTGTATTTTAGAACTAAATTTATATTTTTTAATTTCGTGTGAAAGCTTAGATACACGTTTTTCGGCGAAAAATTCGAGATATTTTTGACATTTCATAAAGATTTCTTCTGAGTTAACTTAATAATTTATTTGAACTAAGGGAATTTATATAAAGCTAAAAAAACATCATATTTTTAAATTTTCGGCAGAAACTTTCATCTCTGGCTATATTATAGTCTATAAAGTTTCCTCCATAAAAATACAAAAATAAATATTTAAAAAGTCGATATCTTGTATACCTTATCGGAATAATTTTACTGGCAGGTATTCTGACACATAAATGTATTTGACAAAATTTTAAAAACTGATATATGAAACTGACTAAATATAACTACTCAACTTTTATAAATATTACATCTTATCACCAAAGTATTTTTAATTTCATTAATGGCAGATGTTTATCAGATATTTGTTTTCATAATATTTCATATAATTTGAAAGACGGTTCATAAATAATAGCTGAAATTTATATTGTGTTTATATTTTGAAGCATGTGCATGATTTTTTAGTCACATATTATTCCTGAAATTTACATTATGACAAACAAGTTTTCAATTTGTTTTATCAAATATATTATGTGATCATTAACTTGTTTGATGTTTTTATTTTCAACTTATTGAAAATTTTTCTTTTAGACAGAAACTAGATAAACATTATATTATTTTTCGAAATAGCTAAATAAAACTTACTTTTAGAAAAGAACTAATTAAAAGCAAAGTATCAATATATATTTTTCTCTTTTATTTCATTTCATTTCTTTTTTTTTTCGAAAAGAAAGCGTAACGAATTGCGCATTTAAAATCTAATCTTATGCTTTGAGAGGGAAATTGACTCAGACACTTCTAAAGAATAAAAGCAATATATATGTATAAAGATGTATATATATATATATGTATGTATAAAGAAAAAGAAGTATAAATTTATGAGGTTTTTCTTAATGTCATGTACTCTCCATACATTTATTCTACTTTTTATGATAGGTGTTTGTGCATATATCTACGTCATTGATTATTTAAAATATTTGCATATACATCACAGGGTGTATTTATTTATTTATTTATTGATTAACATACACGGACTTGTGTGCTCGACAAGAAAGTCGGCTTATGAGTCGTCATTAATTTACAAGTACGATATAGCACAAGTGATAGATACAACCAAAAGCTCCACACAAAAATCCGTGCAATGGAGCCAGTGCGAATCGAACCCAAACAACAGCTTACGCTCGCAAGTGATTTGCTGCGTGATACATTAACCATTCGGTACCTAATTCACATGGTTTAATTGATTCTTCTAATATTTAATCGTTTTTATTACATTTTTAATATTAATGCGTAATTTAATGTGAAATTTGTATATGCGTTAATTAAGTTTTATTTCTTTAACATTATCATAATATTGTACTTTAGAACCTCAGATGTAATTTGTAATTACTTGTGAAAGCTTATACACACTTTGTGCACCTAAATATTCAAGTTACTTTTGACATTTCAAAAAGTTTCGTCTGAATTTAAAATGTTACAAAGTGATTATTTTACAGTGCAAACTACATTTCAGTTTATAAATCCATCCTACAATGCAAAAATGCGTAATACATTAAATTTCAACTTACTTTTTATTAAAGAAAAAAGACAGTTACTGGCAGAAGTTTAAATGTATTTTCTTTATTCTTATAATTTAGTGATGTAAAAACAATCTCTTTTAGAATTAATTTCATTAATGGCAGATGTTTATCAGATATTTGTTTTCATAATATTTCATATAATTTGAAAGACGGTTCATAAATAATAGCTGTAATTTATATTGTGTTTATATTTTGAAGCATGTGCATGATTTTTTAGTCACATATTATTCCTGAAATTTACATTATGACAAACAAGTTTTCAATTTGTTTTATCAAATATATTATGTGATCATTAACTTGTTTGATGTTTTTATTTTCAACTTATTGAAAATTTTTCTTTTAGACAGAAACTAGATAAACATTATATTATTTTTCGAAATAGCTAAATAAAACTTACTTTTAGAAAAGAACTAATTAAAAGCAAAGTATCACTATATATTTTTCTCTTTTATTTCATTTCATTTCTTTTTTTTCGAAAAGAAAGCGTAACGAATTGCGCATTTTAAAATCTAATCTTATGCTTTGAGAGGGAAATTGACTCAGACACTTCTAAAGAATAAAAGCAATATACATGTATAAAGATGTATATATATATATATATATATATATATATATATATATATATATATGTATAAAGAAAAAGAAGTATAAATTTATGAGGTTTTTCTTAATGTCATGTACTCTCCATACATTTATTCTACTTTTTATGATAGGTGTTTGTGCATATATCTACGTCATTGATTATTTAAAATATTTGCATATACATCACAGGGTGTATTTATTTATTTATTTATTGATTAACATACACGGACTTGTGTGCTCGACAAGAAAGTCGGCTTATGAGTCGTCATTAATTTACAAGTACGATATAGCACAAGTGATAGATACAACCAAAAGCTCCACACAAAAATCCGTGCAATGGAGCCAGTGCGAATCGAACCCAAACAACAGCTTACGCTCGCAAGTGATTTGCTGCGTGATACATTAACCATTCGGTACCTAATTCACATGGTTTAATTGATTCTTCTAATATTTAATCGTTTTTATTACATTTTTAATATTAATGTGTAATTTAATGTGAAATTTGTATATGCGTTAATTAAGTTTTATTTCTTTAACATTATCATAATATTGTACTTTAGAACCTCAGATGTAATTTGTAATTACTTGTGAAAGCTTATACACACTTTGTGCACCTAAATATTCAAGTTACTTTTGACATTTCAAAAAGTTTCGTCTGAATTTAAAATGTTACAAAGTGATTATTTTACAGTGCAAATTACATTTCAGTTTATAAATCCATCCTACAATGCAAAAATGCGTAATACATTAAATTTCAACTTACTTTTTATTAAAGAAAAAAAACAGTTACTGGCAGAAGTTTAAATGTATTTTCTCTATTCTTATAATTTAGTGATGTAAAAACAATCTCTTTTAGAATTAATTTACCGTAATTTTGGGTGTATAAGCTGCAGATCAAACAATTCTTTTTCAACCCAGACTTTTTTAAGAAACAAATATAAGTAGTTAGATCGCCGTAAATATTTGTCTTCAATCACTAAATAAGATTTCTGGGTCCAAAAAGAATTGCTTGATCCGCGGCTTATACACCCGAAATTACGGTATATTGATAATTTAAGTGGTGATAATAACTAATTGCTTTTTATTCAGCATAAATATATGATACAATCAAGAAGTAAATGTATTTAAAATATCTGCGTCATGTTCAATAACTAGTTACGTTCAGTAAAATTTTGGAAAATTACGTAATATTTAGTAGTTACGTGATATAAAGGATATTATGTAATTATTATATAATATGCAATTTTCCTTTATTTATTAAGAAAATTTGCATGTGAGAAATCCATATACTACCATTAAAGAAAATTTAAATGTAAGTAGAATATATACAAAGAAGCATTAAGTTACTAAATACACAGCGTAAACGTTAATACTCTAAACGTTGTACATAAAAGGTGACAATGATAACAATAATATAGATGTTACAAATTAAAAATATTTAATATTAATAAATATTTATACATTAAATTTAAACTCACCGGTATTTTTGCCCCACGATAGTGCAGCCATTGTTAGACAATATTTTTATTATATTTAATTAATAAAAACATTCCATGACTGTGGCGGCCCATATTATTAATATCATTACCATCTTTTAAGTAAAACAATGAGCTGGAGCTCTTAATTTGAGATTAAATGAAGGTTGAATAATAATTTCCGGCATTTTATTTACAGCAATTAAGTTTTCAATGATTTTTTTTCATGACATTAATAAAAAAAATATTATATAATAACAAACAATAGAACTTTATGATGCTCTAATACATCACAAAAAGTCATTATATCATTTAATGACATATTATTAAAATATGTGAAATTTATACATATGTATTTAATACTGCCTTTTTTCTCCACATTCGTTGAGAAAGGAATAAAGGCATTTGCACAGTTGCTAACCTACCTATATGTGAGTAATATAAAATTCATGCATCGGAAATAGCATATTTCCTTTATTAAAAAGCGGAAATTGTGTGATTGTATGAAACAAATACTTCTATGTAAAATTATTAGTATAAGAAATTCGGGTGATTGGCAACTACGTATTCAATAAAGTTAAGTTTTCAAGAAGCATTGCTTCGTGTGCAAAATGTAGTTCTTAATCAATGATAATACTAATCATAAAAAAATAGTGATTTTTTTTTTTGATGTAGTTCAACACCTGCACAACTAATACGTTTTGCATATATTCAGTGACATTCGTTGTTTTTTAAATTTCAGGACCGTAAAATCTTAACATAATAATAGACTTATTTTCATGTACTTTTTAAATTATTTAAAAACTAGAAAATAACTTGATACTTTTTTCCCTGGGGATAATGTTCTACTATAAAAACGACATTTTCAAAATTCAGTAAATATACTCAAGTCTTAGTATGTTTCAAAGTCAAAGTCAATATGTGTAACAGCTCTGAATCAAAAAAGACTCAAATTTTAAACATGTGTATACTTATTTCTAAAAATAAAGACTTATTTAAATATAAGCATTTAATACTTTATTCATAATATTTATTTATGTTACATGATGTTTGTATTTATGTATTGTTTATGGTTGTCAAATTCTTTTGACACTCCATTCTTCGGTTTCAAAAGTTGAAGATTAAAATTTATACTTTCGCGATTATATTACTACGGATTTCAAGTGTACTTCATTGAACACAATAAAAATGTAGTTCGCGGCATAGCTATAAATAATTACTGAAAGAACTTTTTCCCCAGAAATTGCATAAAATGAAGTAATATGCAAAAAATAATTTCAACTATCCTGATAAAAATTACTATTATTACTCTTTAATGAATGAAAATTAATTTTACTTGAGACTGACTATTTATCGTAACAATGCGTCATCATATTAAAAAAAATAACAAAATAAAAATCATTTATTTACTTATTTGAAACTGCAATTTTTTTTCTCAGTGCACTTTATTCACTTTATTTCTTTTAAAATGTACAGTTACAGTTAATAATTATTGCTGTTTTAAAACGTAATTTTGATAAAATTCAAAAATGTTTTCATACACAACCATAAATGTCCTGTCTTTTGAAAAAATCTAAAATTAATTACTTCTAATATCTATGATGTTGAATTGAAACTTCTAATTACACGAAGCTAAATAATGCATTACTTCAAAAACAACGCTCACTTACAAATTCAGATGTTTTTATTATTTCTTTTTAAAGAATCTTAAACAATCTTTCAAAAAATAATGAAGATGCATTTTTAAAGCATTATTATACTAACGAAAAAATTTATCGTCCTTTAATTTTAATTAGTAAACTATCAATATCGCAAATTTTACATTATCCTGTTTACATAAGACATTCTCTTCGATATTTTTCGATTTATCCTCTTACTGAAGATAGAACGAAGACCTCTTTCGAAGAGCTGAGATAATTATGTGTTATAAGACTATAAACGGATTAGTTTTCTAATAACTTTCTTTTTCATCAACAATAAACCTTTATTAAATAAGAGCAAATATTTATACTTAAATTATTTATCTAATTATAATCGGATAATTTATAATAGAAGTGACGTTTTAACAGTTTATATAAAGTTTTATTTTTACAGAATTTGAATTGAGGTATAAAAGTTTTCTGTTGTATCTGTATACATTTAATTTAAAATTGAAATGTTTATGGAATATTTGATTAATTAAATTAGTATGATTGATTATTCATAAATTTTCTTAACAGTTAATAAATAAATAGATATATAAAAACCTAGTTGGATGCATCTATCCTAAAACAGTAAATTCAGCAAATGTTTGACTCAGTAATAATGTTGTTTCTATAAACTTCCTTTTCAATTTAAAAAATATATATGTTGTGGAATTGTTTTAGAAGGTTTTCCAGAATATTATTTCTTGCTTGCATTCATTCTAAAACTGCTACTTCTTCTAAAAATGAATATTGTCATCATCAATTCACTTAAAAAAATTTTAATTGCTTTTTATAAATTCACTATAATTTATATGGAAAATATTACCATAGCAAATGCTCTATAGTGCATTTTGCGAATCAATTTAAAACTTTTTGGAACGTATTTAGAATTTCCAAGCCGAAAATCTACCAGATTAGGCAACAAAGTAAAACTTAATATTGCAATTTGTCTATTTTATAAACCTTGGCCTAATTCAGAATTTGCATATGAATATATATCGGCTTTTAAATTAAATAAAATATGCGATGAGATTTTTTTAATGGTTTCTGAAGAAAATACTTCTTGCTTGAATTTCTGTTAAAACTATTATGTTTTTCTAAAATTTGAATTAACATTTAAAATTTATTCGATTTCAATATTAAACCAATTATAGTGATTTACTATATGTATGTATTTACTTTATATGTGTATTATACAACAATCCAATACGGATTTACAAGCAAATCTTCTATACTTGGACCAATCTCAATCTATGCACTACTATCATACTAGGAACGCTTAGATCATGGATATGAAAGCTATGCCTGCCACATCAGCGATATTACATGCTGACAAAACCTGCTCTATCATTTGCATCATATTGCTTACCTTGATGATTGTATTTCCTAAATGGGAATAAATGAATTTATCATAAAAATCACAAATGGCGCAAATAATTGTGTATTATACAACTATTTTTTCAATTTTAATTAAAGTATATCTTAAAATACATACTATTGACTTTTGAAATATTAGCGTACTAGCTGACGCGCACGACGTTGCCCGGATTCTTGATAACCATGATCCATAAAAACCCCTATATATTGACAAAAAAGAAAAAAATCTATTTTAAAAGTTCAAAAACTCGAAAAATAGTTAAAACTTACATCGAAAATCGCACTGAAAATCCCAATAAAAACCGTTGAAAAAAAAAAAAATAGCAGACATGATTTAGTAAATAAGGCTAAAAGTTTGAAACAATTATTATTTTATTATTGTCAAAAAATAGCCTCAACTGCGGTAAAAAAATAAAGATCGCATTAAAAAAATTCGTTAAAAATTCAAAAATCGTTACACAAATTCCGCAGTTTTATAAAGAGAACTAAATTTACTATCTTGGGT
Organism: Maratus speculifer; assembly: GCA_964019185.1. Classification (NCBI taxonomy): domain Eukaryota; kingdom Metazoa; phylum Arthropoda; class Arachnida; order Araneae; family Salticidae; genus Maratus; species Maratus speculifer. Next base: position 435,598,821 of record OZ025291.1, on the reverse strand, counting down.
TTTTAAAAAAACGGAACCTTATTCCTATCACTAATGTGGAAAAATCGCCTCAAAAATTCTAAAGAACGTTAAGAGATGACTAAAAAATGAAATCAAAAAATCGAAAATCAGATTTCGAGGTGCAAAATTTCATATACAGAGATAACTTACCTTGACATTTTGTAATTCTACGTGCTGCGGTTTCTTCAGATCACCGCTGACACACTCACAAACTTCTCTTTTTATTATTATAGATGTACATTTTTGTAGAAATCTTATAATGGGTTTGTATAAGAACATATTATATTTTCATTCTTTATTTAGAGATTAACTTTATAATTAAATAAATACTCCAATGTAATTTTTGCTTACTGATGAAAAAAAGAGAAATATTCTAAGCAAATTTCTTTTATTTTATTCAAGCTCCCCTCTGCCTAACCAAGTCTAACTACATGCGAACGTACTGATATGTCGCTCAGCAACTATATAATCCACAACGCTACATACATTGGTCCGGTAATTAATTATGAATAAAATAATAATGAAATATCTGTTAAAAAATATTTTGATATGAAATTCGAATTACGAAAAAAAACCTTCCAGATTTCATAAAACTGTAAAAGTTCACAATGCGCTAATGCTTGAGTCAATAGAAATTTTATTTTTATCATTTTCAATTAATATGTATATATATTAGGGTGGGCCGAAAAAAACTTTTTTTCGATTTTCGATTATGGCGGGTGCGGAAAAGTGGCCACTGGTGGCACTCAGTTCACACAAAAAATTTCAGATTTTTTGGACTTTTCCTTACTCTGCCGCAAATGATTTGAAAATTTGCAAAAATGCTGATTTTTTATCTTTTTTAGCTAAAAAGTTAGAAATGTTAAATTAAATTTATTTTGGTTGTATTTACTTGAAAAGGCAACTTTAATGTGCCAAATGCTTAAATAAGTTCTGATAATGCATTATTTAATTACTAAGTGTTTTTTTTTAATAAGCCGATTTTCATAGTTTTTTCACGTACAACAGGCAAAATATGTATTGGTTTGAATCGTTCGTTAATTTCTCTCTTATTTATGTTCCTTGGTCTTAAAATTTTTCTGTGCGTCAAAGGTCATATATTTGGGCAGCGGACAGCAGTATAACTCAAAAACAAAGCTGGAAGGTAAGAAGGAGGTAAAACAGGACTCTAAGCGTGCGCAATGTCTCATCGTAATGTTGAGGGAGTGAAGGAAGATATAAAAGAGAAGAGAAAATTGCGGTAAGGGATTGTTATTATTTTACCATGCTCAAAATCTGCGAAATTTGTTCAGTGTGGATGTGAAAATTTTTCCTGGAGAGATTCAGTACTTTTTGGATTGCTTGACGTATCATTACAGTGTTTTGTACGTTTTTTTACGACGAGCTTAGTAAGGACTATTATGAAGGTCCATGGCAATGTAAAAGACACGCGGCAGAATGAAAAGTATCCTTTTTAGGCACCATGCTTGTTGAAAGACTTGCAATTGCCAACTCATACTGATATCATATGCCACTACTACTGGTTGCGAAGCGATAGGGGCAGAAAAACAAAAAAAATCAATAATAGTCAATAGATGATGTTATTCAAATGGTAGATGAAAAAGTTACCGAAATCTGGATAAAAGCGAGTGTTTTCCCAACGATCAATTTACAAAAAGATTAAAAACTATGAAAAGAAGCGTAGATCATTGGAGAAATCTTGAAATTGTATGGGCTTGAAAGTAAAGACAACCCGAAAAGAATTCGTACGAAATGCTGAAACCTTTTAGTAGTTTTTAATCTTTTTGTAAATTGATCGTTGGGAAAAATGGAAGCTTTTTTTTCAGATTTCGGTAACTTTTTCACCTGCCGTTAAACTATTATTCTCAACTATCACTATTAAAGAAGTGTAGATCATTGGGGAAATCCTGTAATCGGATGGGCTTGAAAGTAAAGACAACCCGCGAAGAATTCGTACGATATGGTGAAACCTTTTAGTAGTTTTTAATCTTTTTTGTAAATTGATCGTTGGGAAAACACTGGTATGGAAGCTTTTTTTCAGAAGCTTTTTTTCAATGGTAATTTTTTCACCTACCATTTTAATAACATCATCTATTGACTAATTTTGGATTTCTCGATTTGCTGCCATATCGCTTCACAACCAGTAGTTGTGCCACATGATATTAGTATAAGTTGGCAATAGCAATTCTTTTAATAAGCAAGGTGCCCCAAAAAGTATAGTTTTCATGCTGTTGCGTGTTTTTTACATTGGAATGGACCTTCATACAATCCATTTCTAAGCTCGTCGTAATAAAACGCACAAAACACTGTAATGGTACGTCAAATGATCCATAAAGTACCGAATCTCTCTAGGAAATGGTTTCACGTCCACACTGAACATATGTTGCAGGTTTCGAGGGAAGTAAAATAATAACAATCCCTTATCGCAATTTTCTCTTCCCTTTTATTTCCTCCTTAACTTCCTCAATATTACGATGAGGCATTGCGTACTCTTTGAGTCGTACTTCACCCCTTCTGACCTTCCAGATTTGTTTTTGAGTTATACTGCTGTCCGCTGCCCAAATATATGACCTTTGACACATAGAAAAAATTTAAAGACGAAGGAACATAAATAAGAGAGAAATTAACGAACGATTCAAACCAATACATATTTTGCCTGTTATACGTGAAAAAGCTATGAAAATCGGCTTATTTAAAATACCCTAAGCAATTAAATAATGCATTATCAGAACTTATTTAAGCATTTGGTACGTTAAAGCTGCCTTTTCAAGTAAATACAGCCGAAATAAATTTAATTTAACATTTTTAACTTTTTAGCTAAAAAAGTTCAAAAATCAGCATTTTTGCAAAACTTCAAGCCATTTGCGGCAGGGTAAGGAAAAGACCAAAAAATCTCAAATTTTTTGTGTGAACTGAGTGCCACCAGTGGCCACTTTTCCGCACCCGCCATAATCGAAAATCGAAAAAAAGTTTTTTTCGGCCCACCCTAATATATATATATATCGAAATTTTTATCGTAGGTTCTCAAGATTATTCTATCTTGTTTGAGATTTTTCTAAAACTGCTATTTTCTCCTTGCAATTTAAATTCTCACTACAATTCACTCAAATATATTATTACGCGCTCGATAAAGATCCTCTGTACTTTATAGGGGAAGATGGGGATACTTGAGCCATTTTTTAATTTTTATTTTTAAAAAATATATATAATTTCTTAGAATAAAATAAATATTGAAAATATAAATTTGATATTTTTCTACAACTGAAAACCACTTTCAATTAATTTTGAACTATTTTTCTATGTCTAATAAATTTTTACTTTTTGTTTTACATCGTGGCTCAAGTATCCCCTTGAGGGGGATACTTGATCCATGGTGAAGGGATACTTCAGCCAGTACGGAAAAATACCTGCAAAAGTAATTTTTTTCGCTTTATTTTTGCACAAACATTTTACAGATGATAAATTTTGATACATAAAGTCCTTCAAAACCAATGGAGAAAACAAATCTAGTAATACGATCATTTTTTGTCGTTAGAACTGGTGGTCGAAGGATCATTTCAAGTTGAGTTATGCCGAAGATAGAAACATCCTCAGTTCAGAGCCATCTAAATTTGGAATCTGCAATTCTTTTGACAAATTTCGTTTTTAAAATATTAAGCACTTGTCCAACAAATGTTTTTACAGTTTTCTTTCCCGCACATTTTATTAGTAACCAACCTTCAATAGAAGGTATTCTTTTCATATCATCACTATCATTGACAGAATGGTAATCCTCTAATGATATTGTCGAACTCATGCTTTTTATTGAGTAACTGTCGGAATCTAAGCCAGATGTATCATTCTACTATTTCAAACACTTTTTCGATTTCACAGGAAAAGATTTTGTCTTCCCCTTTGGCTCCATGTAGGTAAGTTTGAACTGTGATTTTTGTTGCTTTTCTTGTTTTTTGTGCGTTCTTTTTACCAATTCTTCTTCAATTTTCTTAGTTTAAAAAGTTACAGCAACAGAGGTTACAATTTCAATATAAAATATTAATCGTAATATATTATATTAAAAAATAAATATTTTAATATGTTGGACCTAATGAATTAAAGTATTAGAGATTATAACCTGTAAAACACTTTTAAAAAGTTATTTTAATTTAATAAAAGTTAAATTGAAAACTATGTTTAGTTTATCTATACTGGCTATTTTGTTATTAAAATGAAAAATAAGATGGATATTTTACATAAAAAATATATAAGTATAAACATTTTTTAGGTCGTTATTTTTTTAAGAAAAAAAATAAGATGAAAAATTATTCTTCCTTTTATCCAGAAAATAATCTATTAATGAATATAAGGATGTAATTTCATGTTTTGTTTGTTTCACCCATGTCTAATTTCCTAGTGATGATCGTTGAGCCATGGCTCAAGTATCCCCACTACCACTATTTTTGTTCATCAGATAAATAAAGCATGCAGCTATTAGATTTATTTTAGATTCAAAATACAATTGAAGTTATGCTTTTTAAACTTATGTATATAGTTCCAAATTTAAACTAAACTTTGATTACAAAAAATTAAAAAAACCATGCACCTAAATATTTTCTTCAGATGGGGAAAAAACAACTATTAATCACTATATATTCAAAATGGTACCAAAGTGTGTGATTTCTTTTTTACATTTTCAGAACTATAAATATGTTAACATATTGCCAATTTAAAAAAAAAATAACCAACTGTAGAGATAATAGGGATGGCTCAAGTATCCCCTATGCTCAAGTATCCCCACTCTCCCCTACGTAATGCAAAACTATAGTAAATACTCAATAGAATGATCAAACTCAATCTATGCATTACTATCACACTAAGAACGCTTAGATCATGGATACCAAATCTATGCCTGCCACATCAGCGATATTACATTCTGACAAAACCTGCTTTATCATTTGCATCTTATTGCTTACCTTGTGAATTGTGTTTCCTAAATTGGAATAAATGAATTTATCAAAAAAAATCACAAATGACGCAAGAAATAATGTGCCACGCAAACTATTTTTCAGTTTTAATAAATTTAGATCTTAAATTTGGAATATTAGCGATTTTACCTTGTTTTAACAATCTAATAATGGTTTATAAGAGAACATGTTATGTATTAATTTATATTTTGGAGATGAAACTCTTTTTAAACAAACAATTAAAAATAACTTCTATATACTGATGAAAAAGAAAGAATTATTCTAAGCAAGTTTTATTGTAATTGCTTTTCTGCATGCATAAAATATTTTCGTATATTTTTGATTACTTATGCATGCTTTAAAATAATTTAGTGCATAGAAATCATAAAAAAAGACAATTATACTACGCAGATTTTGTTAAAAGTTAGGTTATTTTCAGTTAATATTGATTTGAAGAAAGCTATTTTAATAAGTTATTAATTGTTTTTTTTCTAATATTGGAAAAAAAATAAATATTTCATGAAACTTTTCACATTTAAACCTTTTTTAAACCCAAGTGATACAACATAGAAAAAAATGTGACCACATGTTTAAACCTTGGTATTTAAAGATACAAAAAATTAGAGCCAAATTTGTGGAATAATATGAATGTTAATTAAACTTATCTTTTATAAGATCAATAGAAAAAAATAATTTACCGATTCATTTATATTGAACATGTAAAAAATTCGATACATTCATTTCTGTTTGTTTTATAATAAATAGCAAATGTTATAAATTAAACAAACGGGAAATCATATACAAAATAACTGTCATAGATGGGCTTTTTCTCGAATGGACATGCACGAAGCATGGACATAAATACAAATGGCTTTCTTTTCGATTTCTTACTATAATAGCCACAACATAAAATTATCGTCTAATACTATATAAATAAAATAAAAAAATAATAGTTGGTAAAATTCGACGTAAACGTGCTGCGTGCTCTTTAACGCACCCACGTATATCGCACATCTTCCATTTTAGACAGTGTATTTCTATCTTTAGTTATATTCGCGGTATAACTCGTTAATTTTCTTTTCGAAAAAGCGTGAAATGTGCGTAGATATGCGCGCATGAATAGACGCATTATCTTTCTAAAATCCATATTTTATACCATTAAAAGGTCCCTAAATGACTAAAAAATAATCATCAACGTATGTACGTAGTCTTGTGTTGTTTGTCAACAATTGAATAACTCCAGAGATTTTCGAGCATTAAAGGAAAATGAAGACCAAATCCTTAAAAAGTCACCTCCTTGTTGTCGACTTAAGAAAGTCCCAGGCTCTTTACGCAAGTCGTGCCAATAGTATGCCCACCCATTTGGGCAATTCAAATTTAACTTTTTTTTCGTTACGACTGTCATAGTGTACCATTTAGATCCATATGACGTATGTTTGCAAGTTATTGCATTCCGCCAATTTGTAGCGAGGTTTTAAAGCTGATTGTTTTATAATTATCATGTAAATTAATTTACCTGTTACTTTTATTCTTCTACGCACCATACCCGTCGACACAGAAAGTCCTGACTTACTTTTAATGTGATTAGCAATCATCATTTGTGTAAATGTCAGTTTATGGATCCTTTTGTCATCTTATTTTCTGGTCTCACAAGGTCTTCCGTATTTATATTTTGTTTTGAAGGAGTCATCATTAGACTATACTTCATAGACAGACCACTTTGGACGATTCAATGCTTCTGAAATTTCTACAACTGTCTTCTCTTTCCATTTCAACTTTCCTACTTCAATTAGCTCATCTAACTGTATATTTTTAGCTCGTGGCATCTTCACTAACTGATGCTATATCCAGGTATACTTAAATACTTCAGACATATGACATCATAAATTAGAAATTTGCATTTTTTCATGAACAGTAGGCAAAAAATCAAAAAAGTGTCTAAACTTTTGCAATATTGAAATTTTACTTTTTTCAGTAAAATTAAATATTGACTTAAATTATAATCATTATTTTTATCCTATATTATTTAAAATATATTTAAAAATAAGTATAACCATTCGTAAAATTCAAGTGTTCGTATTTTTTATTTAAATTTTAAAAAACACCAGTGTCTAAACTTTTGATGAGCACTGTATATAAAAGCGGGACTGTTATATATATAAAAAACCGCAATTTTCAACATACATATCAGTAAATAACTGCATGTTTATTTATAAGAAATATTAAAAATATTATTAAGATCAATTTAGTTTCTTTATATTTTTGAATACAAGATTGACGAAATCATGTGAAAAATATAGTAAATGCTAATATTGGTGCATTTTTAAAATTTACTTTATATGAGAACAGCCACGTTAAATTATAAATTTGGAATTATTTTTTTTTACTAAGTTGCACTATTTATATCTAAATAAATAAAACAATTTATTATCTTAAAATTTAAAAGTATGATGCAAAGACGTAACAAAATATTAGTTTCCTTTATGATATATTTAAATTGTAAAGCATTGTGTGTGCAGTATTTTTTTAAGTACTTTAAAATCTATTAATTTATTAATTGCTTTAAAAATAATTTTCTTTATTCATAAACGAGAAAATTCCGAGATTAAATAGAATTTTTTCTGTGACTCCATGATGACAATGCTTTAGAAACACTGAATATAAAATGTATTTATGCAATAATATTTTAAAATGCATCTTTTGACGATATAAGAAAATTGTTATGAAATAATGTTTCTGTTGTGTTATACTTAATTGGAATCAGAATATTTTTTATAAACCAGAAAACGGGATAGATTTTGTTATATATAGCTCTTTTACTGAAACATATTTAAATTAATTTGACATATATTTTGAACATTTTTAATTTATTTTAACTTGAGTTATATTTTTTCTATAAATATTTAGTGACATGAATTTTATTTGAATAGTCATTGTTAAGAATAAGTCAAAAGATTATTTATGCTTAAGATTTAATTCATATTTCTAAGAAATGTAGAAAACATGAGATGCAAAAGCCAAAGCCAGGAATCGAACCTCGGACCACAACATACTGGGCTGTCGTTCAAACCAGTGAGGCACACTGGCTAACACATGAGACTTGAATAGATTTTATTATTGCTTCAATCACAGTATACAGTGTGAATTTAAACTCTTAGGCAAAATTTTAAGGGGTGACACTACACATCAACACAAACAATATTAAATAGGATACCCAAGGTTCAAGGGAAAAGGTTCCCAAACGACTTCCAAAGGAGATAGGTGCCATTAACGTTTAGGGTCAAACATTTCAAATGATTATAAATAAATAGATAAATTGGTCGATTCTTTTGATATTTTCGCTAAAACTATTCTTTATGTCAGTATTTTGTTAAAAAGAAATTTTAAATGTAAGCTAAAAATGCCGGTAAATGGCGCTTTAGACTTTGGAGTAACGAACAACTATTTTTTACATGTTTTTTATTGTATCTCATCAAATGCTTTCAAAAGGTTAGATATAAATTTTGTGCTCGATATCTGAATCGCTGAGAGTGATTAAGCAGCAAAAAACTGAGCTGTATTTTTAAGGAAGGAGTACACGTGATCTCAAATTTTAACTCCAGAACATATTGCACTACTTACCCACTCCAATTGATTCAGATTTAGTGCTCAAAAATTAATTTTAAGCCTAAGCTTAAAGCATTTAATGAGAGACAAAAAATAACGACAAAAAATTGCTCATTTCCCCAATGTCTAAAATGCCAACTATCGGCATATTTCAACATTATATTTAAAATTTATTTCCAAGAAAATATTAAAAAAAGAATATTTTTAACAAAAACGGCAGACAAATTGGCCGTTCTTTAAGCTTTTGATAATCATTTGATATTTTGGACCCTAAACTTTAAATGCGTCTACCTCCTTTGGATTACGTTTGGGACCCTTAGTTTCCGGTTTAATATTATTTGTCTTAATGTGTACTATCACCCCTTAAAGTTTTGCTCAAGAGTTCATATTCACCTTGTATATCAAAACACACATTAAAAACATAAATAACGCTGGCATTCAAACCTTAAATCTGTTTTCATATATTCTACAAACATACATTAAATAAATACAATTAACACGTTCGGTGAGAGAAATTAGCCAGAGCCATTGTATATGGATGGCTGAGGATCTTCTCCAATTTGGTTTAACCTTTACACGGGGGCTCGGATAGCATCGATGCGGCTTAGCATGTATTCTGGGATAGATGCTGTCACAGCCCCTTCGTAAAGGTTAAAAGTGGAAAATTGCTAAGAGGAATAGGCAAGACAGAGTGACCGTCTAGAACGTTGTGGAACGACGTTCGATTCCTGGCTCTGGCTTATAATTCACTCTAGTACTTTTTTTTGTATTTATTGTACGTATGCCTGTATAATATTTGTATGTTCCTGTAATATTTGAATGTACGCGTTATTTAGTTGTGTATGTGTGTTTTAATATGTATTACAGATCTATTAAATAAAAAGTGGATTCATCGTTGTCCGTCATTCAAGTCTGTTTAAGGATAACTGATAATTTTCTTTATTTTGATTTAATGGTGAAAAATCGGTAGACCCAGGTATCGGCCAGAGTGGATCAGTAGTTAGAGTGTCAACCTAGTATGTTGTGATTCCAGGTTCAATTCCTGGTCCTAGCTAATTTTTCACTCCAGTTGGTCTTACTGTATTTATCATATGTACTTCTATAAAATATCTGTATACAGCTTTAATATTTGTAACCAAGGGTTTTTTATGTGTATATATATTTTCAATTAATTTAATTTTTTTAAATAAATTTAACAGCATTTATATATATATATATATATGAATTTTTGCTCCCAATATAAAGTAGATATAAAAATATTTTTCTATGTCTAAACATTTTTCTTATCCCAAACGCTTCATTAAATAGGAATGAAAATATAAATACAAAGCATGAATGTAGTTATAACATAAGTATTTCATAGTTGTAAAGGGAACGGATCAAGTAACCGAAGAAGTATGCTTATTATTTATGATAAAAATCACATATACGTAATTAGAGAGTTAATTATATGCAGTTCGTGAGATATACCACATATATATGTCTATATCAACGAATATAATATGCAGTTGAAGTAGAATTGAAATTCCAGAGGAATATTTTCATTCTACTTGCGCATAGAGTTTTTATGATAATGCATTATTTACAGGACTTTTGTATTTTTGTTTCTTAAGTATATCAAGCGCAAACATTCATGTCACAATATTCTAATTTTATCATAAAATCATAGAATGTTTTTGCGTTTTCTGCAAAATTTGTATAAAAATGCATAAACCATTACTTTTCATGTAATCTGTTCTTCAATATATATATATATGCATATATAAGTAAAATTGTGACACTAAATTGAAAAGCTATAGTTTTTTTTTTTTTTTTTTTTTTTTTTTGGAAGATAACGAAAAATATTTATTTTCTCCTTCCACTTGAAAAAAATTATAATATTGACATACGTATATTTTTTTCAAATGCAAATATTGATTTCTTTGTTGAATATGTACAGAATATTGCTGTTTTGAGATGAATTTTTCACTGTGCCGCAATTTAAAAACTAAAAAATATATATTATGTGCAATACATTTTAAGCAGCATTCCTACAAACAAAGTATAAAATTTTTATTGCCAATTGAACTGTATTTCACTATCAGTATGAGTTAATTAATTAATTCCTTAAAATGTCTGAATATCGTGAAATTACATTAATATTTGATTTCTATATTCATTCCATACTAATGTTTTAGTATATTAATAACAAATTATTGTGTATAATTACTATCTGCAATACCTAGCGTTGTCCGGGCCGGAATATATCGCACGCTTATTAGTAGTCTCATTGTCTCAGATATATATACAGATTAATATCCCATTAAAGGTCCGATGTATATAGTATACACATATTTAGTTAATAAACGATACAATAAAATGTTATCATTTAAATAAAACACTGCTCAGAATCAGAAGTAAAGTAATTAAAAATAAATTTATTTTGTATTGTATGTATACATTCACATTTTTTATAATATCACAATATACAACTACATTTTTTTTATTATAAGATTGTGTGAACTCATTTTTACGCTTTGTCATTTTAAGTAAACAGAATTTTGAAAAATAAGTCAATATGTAAAAGTAAGTCATTAGAAGTTTATAGTAAAAGTAAAGAAAAAAAAAGTTACATATTCATGTGTATAAACTTTTAAAGAAAAAAAATAATACAAAGAAAAGAAAAGAAAAAAGTTTGTTTTAAAATAATTTGTTTTAAAATTTATTGTTTTGATATTTATCATTTGACAATATATAAACATATGACATGATAATTTTTAAATATTGTTTACTATATTTCAGAGTGCCTATATTTTTAAACGTGTGGTAACAACACTCGACTATATACTTATGAATACACTCAATACTGGTTCAAATTATATATTAAAAAATATATGATCATTTACACAAAAATTTGATATTTGATATGCGACTTACATGATATAAAGCTACATACACTTTCATTCGACAGTAGCTAGTATGATATAGCTATTTCCTTTAGTGCAGTGTGTTCTGATTTTAACAATCATAAAAAGTACAGACTCCTTACCTACAAAGAAAAAGAAATTTATTAGATTATTACCAATATGTAACCTTATAGACATATTTTGAATAAAATTTATTCTAATTCACTTATTTCCTGAAATTACTGCACATGTTAATACGTGCCTGATTGAAATATTTAATAATTTTATCATGTAAACTTTACAAACTTCAAGGAATAATCAGTAGATAAATTATTTGATGATAAGTAGTTAAAATATTTAAGCAGTAGATTTTATACTGTGGATAGTATAGTTGATAATTAATAAAAAAAGTGGAATGGAATTTAACATTACTATTATATTACTTTAACATTATTAAAAAAAGTACAATATAATGTACTAGTTGCGTTTATATACTTTTAAGAAAATACTAATTTTTATCTTTGTAAAGTAACACAATCTTTTAAAATTAAAAAAAATATTTTAATGGTGTTATTTTAATTTTAGTTTGCTCTTATTTTATTTCAAATAAGCATGCTTTTATCAGCATTCTGTATTTAAATGCCCGTCAAGCTTTAATACTTTGAGCTATTGCAGCTATCATTTATGATGTCACAATAGTTTAAACAGCTTCAATATAAATTTATTATAGCTTGCGTATGGTGATAAAAAGCTTGTTTTTTTAGTATTTCCATCTTAAGCTACATATTAAGCTAGTCAGAAATTGCATGTCAAACATAGGTTGTGGTGCGTTCTTACAGTAACTTTATATGACGTTATATATTATTAGTTTTTAAAATATTCAGATCTTGGTTTAAGAGTACTTTGGGTACAATAAAGTATCGGGAATCTTTTGTGTATCAATGTAATTACTATCTGCTTTCTATTATACGGGAAGTCACTTGTAGTAAAAGTCATCAACGTACACATATTTCAGAAAATATGAAATAGTGTAAAATACTTAAAAACTATGCTTTTCTCCATTTTATAAGGTAATAACATGCTTTTGTGTGGTCCTGTCAATCAATAAAAAATCTTCTTTCCACCACAAATTCAACAGAATGTATATTTTAGTATATATTTTATAACTGCTTATGAATTTTTTCGCAACACTGTAAGATCATTATATTGCACTTGAAGCTATTTTTAGTCATTGGTTGTCATGTAAAGAAAAAATTGTCCGTGTAATAGAGCTATACACGACATTTTCATAAAATTTGAAATGACTCGACAAAATTATTCAACAATTATCTAATTTAAATTTCAAAATACTCGGTTGGGTAGTTTGTGCTTTCTCATATGCAGATGGACGGACTGAATGGTAACTATAGGTACTATAGATTAATATAATTACGAACGCACCTAATAAGTGTTCGCTTAATGCTAAAATACATTTTCTTATCTGTATAGGTTGTTCGAAACGATAAAAAACATGCGTTATAACTTAAATTGCCTTACTCTTTTATTTGTGCTATAAACGTTCTCACAATTAAAAGTAATTATTAAGTAATTAAAATGCAATTACTACTGAAAACATTTAGAAAAATGCTAAATGGATCAGATGATCCCATTCATTGTTTTATTGGTTGAATAAAAAAAATCATTTTACTTATATTCTCTATCAAAATGAAATTCTTAAAAAAGTAAAAAAAAAATCCATTTTGTATATTGCAATACTTAAATCATTTCTTTCTCAAAAATTGCGAAAAAAATTGTGTTCGATGCCTTATGTTATTTAAATCGCTCCTCTTTCTCCGACAAAATGCAAAATGTCACACTTTTTTTTTTTGTATCGTTGTTCGCATCAAGTTTTTGACCGGATCTTTTGAATATCGAATAAAACTGTAACAGCATGAAAACCCCCCTCGGTACTTGTGAGATATGAAAAACGCCTTTTCTATTTGAAATTTCGATTTGAATTTTATAAGAAGTATCGGAAAGTAAAAGTGATGCTTATTTATACATGCACATTAATAATTCATTCGCATTGAAAAATTTTCTTATTTAGAAAATAAAACAAAATGTGATAAATGTATTTGAGTCCTAAACAGAGTATTGCGTTTAAGGCTATGTTTTTTATTAGTATTCTTTAGTATATGATCGTGTTTCTAATTCAAATACATATCTATGTGTTCTTATGAAACAAAAGAGAAAATTTAAAATAAATAATTATCACTTGTAGATGACATTTAATCGTGAAAAATATTTCATATTCAAACCAATATATTATAATATTATAAATGAATGGATTTTTCAATTGAAATTAAAAGAAAATATTTATTCTAAATTTTATAAATTTCCAGAAATCTACGCCACTTTTTACTTAACTATTTATATTTCATGGTTTAAAAATAAATAATTGGCGTTTATTCAATCGTGAACACAATTGTTTCTCATTTGTCGTGACAATTATGTTTGTGGCGCCGCTTGTCTGAATGTTTCAAATTTTAGTTGTTGACCCACAAAGGGTTAAGGTAAATTTAATTATTCTGTAGTTCGAATTGGTGTTTACATATTGCACAAAATATTATGCTCAGTCATTGAAAATTATGGTACATGAATTAATGTATAGTAATTTTCTCCTAAATGTTTGATAAAAAATTTTAAGTTACAAATTCATTAGAAACCAAGTACATATCTTAAATAAGGCATTTACTTTGGAAGAGGTTTTTATAAATATTTCTGATCCTATTACATATATGCATAAGAATCGATGTGACAAGTTAAATAAAAGAAGTTTCATTCTTAAGCAATCGAAACTCTCAGAGATTTTCTCTTCTGTTTTTATCAAAAACAATAATCCTTAAATGCAAAAAAACGCCAAAATTTCACAATAGATCATGAATCTGTTCGTATTAGTTGTAGACTCTTGGAATTTTTACAGTTAATCTGCCACAGTATGTAGTTTCAGAATGTAAATTACTAAGTTTATGTAAAATTAAATTTCATATATTGTTATGCTATCATTTTGCAGAAAATACGAGATGTTTTGCATTTCTACAGTGTATAAAAAATCTGTTAATTTACTAAACTTTTTCTAGGAAACTGAGATTCCTGAAAATTTGTATAATAACGCAGAAAGCAAAAAATTCATGTAACAGTTACACGTTAACACTGTAAATAAAAAATATGTATAAATATGTTAAGTTACTTAAACTTTTTTATGAAACTGGGATGTCTAGAAATCCTTATGTAACTACAATCTGTGATATCTATAAAATTTTAGAGTGATTACCATAAATTATTTTGTAAAACTACAGATTTCTGTTACTTGAAAAAAAAAAGATTTGAATCTCTTTTTGTACACTGTACAGTTAAATCTTTAGTAACCATAGATAGTTCTGTAACGTCTATAGAATTACTACAGTTTAATTCCTTACAGAGTATATATTTTACAAAAGTCCTTCCGGCAATGCCGGGAGGAAGAGGTAGCTTTCATATACTTATATATTTATTTATTTATTTTAAAGTAAGTTACATTGTTCAAAAATACTAAGCTCAAATTAGTGGAAATAATCTTATAAAATTAGTGATTTTATAAGATTGAATACTAGTTTTTGTCAAGACTGAATATTTATAGGAATTTTTAGAAATTAGTCATCTTTTATTCAACCTGGTTTTATTTTAAGCGATTTAGAGAGTCACCAAATTCCACGATATCATAAAGTGTATGCCATTTTAAAGCAACATTGTGGATCATTCAAATCAGACCGTTTCAAAATCTCAGCCATAAGCAAAATTCAAAGTGCTATAACTCAATCATTTTTTTAAATATTGACAAAATAAAAAGTGTTCTGGAATCGTTGTTTTAAATTATAACACGTAAAAGAAAAATATTTTTCAATTTTTAATTTTTTTGCATTTAATTTTAAATTTTTAAATTTTTAAAAAAAATTAAATGGCCTCCATTTTGAAACAAAATGGTCGATGATGCTGGCCAACGAACTCGGTCGAGACATTTGTATGTACTACGTACATACCAAGTTTCATTGAAATCGGTTCATAAATACGCGTGTTATCACGTGACAAATATCAGATCGTTTCAAAATGTCAGCCATAAGAAAAATTGAAAGTGCTATAACTCAATCATTTTGTAAGATATAGGCAAAATAAAAAGTGTTCTGGAATTGTTTTTTTAAGATCTAACATGTAAAAGAAAAATATTTTTAAAGTTTTGATTTTTTCGCATTTAATTTTAAATTTAAAATTTTTTTAAAAATTAAAATAGCCACCATTTTGAAACAAAATGGCCGATGATACTGGCCAACGAACTCGGTCGAGACAATTGCATGTACTATGTACATACCAAGTTTCATTGAAATCAGTTCATAAATACGCGTGTTATCACGTGACAAATATCAGATCGTTTCAAAATGTCAGCCATAAGAAAAATTCAAAGTACTATAACTCAATCATTTTTTAAGATATAGACAAAATAAAAAGTGATCTGGAATCTTTGTTTTAAGTTCTAATACGTAAAAGAAAAATATTTTTCAACTTTTAATTTTTTCGCATATAATTTTAAATTTTAATTTTTTTAAAACATTTAAAATGGCCGCCATTTTGAAACAAAATGGCAGATGATGCTGACCAACGAACTCGGTCGAGACATTTGTATGTACTATATACATACCAAGTTTCATTCAAATCGGTTCATAAATACGTTAGTTATCGCGTGACAAAAATCAGATATATATATATATGGTATATATATATATATATATATATATATATATATATATATATATATATATATATATATATATATATATATATATGTCAACATTTGAACGGAGGGTGGTTTTGGGGTCTGAGGGTCATTATTGGTGAAAATATACCAAAATTTTCCGGAAGTGCTTTCCTCCGGACGGCTGCAATAGGTAGCTTTTTACTTTTTGTAATGAAAACTACCTAAAAAATAGAAGATTTTTAGGTAGCTTTCATTTTATGAATGTTATTACCTATTAATCTACCTATTTATGAACCGATTTGAATGAAACTTGGTATGTAGATAGTACATGCAAATGTCTCGACCGAGTTCATTGGTCAGCATCATCCGCCATTTTGTTTCAAAATGGCGGCCATTTTAAATTTTTAAAAAAATTTAAAATTTAAAATTAAATGCGAAAAAATCAAAATTTGAAAAATATTTTTCTTTTGCGTGTTAGAACATAAAACAACGATTCCAGAACACTTTTTATTTTGTATATATGTTACAAAATGATTGAGTTATAGCACTTTGAATTTTCCTTATGGCTGACATTTTGAAACGATCTGATTTTTGTCACGTAATAACACGCGTATTTATGAACCGATTTCAATGAAACTTGGTATGGACATAGTACATACAAATGTCTCGACCGAGTTCGTTGGCCAGCATCATCCGCCATTTTGTTTCAAAATGGTGGCCATTTTAATTTTTTTAAAAATTTTAAATTTAAAATTAAATGCGAAAAAATTAAAAAATGAAAAATATTTTTCTGTTACGTGTTAAAACTTAAAACAACGATTGCAGAACACTTTTTATTTTGTCTATATCTTAAAAAATTATTGAGTTATAGTACTTTGAATTTTGCTTATGGCTGACATTTTGAAACGGTCTGATCTGAACGATCCATCATGTTGCTTTAAAATGGCATACACTTTATGATATCGTGGAATTTGGTGACTCTCTAAATCGCTTAAAATAAAACCAGGTTGAATAAAAGATGACTAATTTTTAAAAATTCCTATTAATATTCAATCTTGACAAAAACTAGTATTCAATCTTATAAAATCACTAATTTTATAAGATTATTTCCACTAATTTGAGCTTAGTATTTTTGAACAATGTAACATACTTTAAAATAAATAAATAAATATATAAGTATATGAAAGCTACCTCTTCCTCCCGGCATTGCCGGAAGGACTTTTTTTTTTTGTTTTATTTAGCTATTGCTAAAATTATTATCGACAAAACCTCTATTTTCTAATATGGGACATGATTTAATAATAACAACAATTATTGAGATGCATTTATATTTTCCACATTTCTTAATCTAAATATATGGTATATAAATTTAAAGAATCTTTATTTATACTACTATTATGTGCAAAAATTACCTTATATTATGAAAGGTAAAAAAAAACTACTTTAGATGAAAGATACGTCAAAAGCCCACACAAACAGTAAATATAAATAGGTCTATTATTTCCAGAACATTTTCAAAAGAAAATATGAAGAATCATGTATTTGATTTATATAGGCATTATAGAAACATATATGTCTATAAAATTGTTACAAAATGTTTGATTAAAAGAATTTGTTTGTTTAAAAAATATAATAATTAAAAACCTTTTTAAGCTGCAAGAATAATCTTCCAAACATCATTTCTGACTTTAAATAAAAACTTCTTTTTAAAAATTTCTGCATCAAAGTGTTATAAACATAAACAAATAAAATCATCCTGTCTCCCTTTTTTTGGTGCATTCGTAATTATATAAATACGTAGCACTAATACACTATATTGCCATTGATTATTGGACACTTGCGATTTTAGACATTTTACTAAATATCTAGAAAAATACATGAGGAATCATCTCGAAACTCTTAATGCATAAATATAATAGTATACGTCATACATTTCCGTGAAGATTTTTTACCGAAACTTCATTGGGGACCGTCAACAAATTAAATAAGAATGAATATCTTTTGAATAACTCTGTCAAAACTAATGTAGTAAAAGCGCTCAAACTCTAGATTATGATTGAATGCCTTATTGTAATACACTGTGTTCATTTTTATGCAAATAGCATGCATACTCGCAGAGTAATTAAGGTTTTTATAAAAATGGTCCCAAATTTTCCCAAGTTTTTCCCTTGTAATTTTCAGAGTTCTTAATATAAAAAAAAATATTTTTTTCAGAAAATATGACAAACAACATTGCACACAGTACCCTGTAATCAGAATTAAAAAATAATAAAAATTGTATGAAAAATGAGTAGGTTTACTAAATAATTTTTTACTGCGCATGCGTCAAAGATATCAAAATTTCATTTGCATATTATGTTAGCTAAATCTATAGAGCAACTTTTGTAAAAGTCTCAAAATCATAGCTTGAAAATTCTGAAAGTAATCGTCTATAGAAAAAGGACAAAATCCGTTGTTTCCAAAATCAAACAAAAAAATGAGGGATTTTATCTAAATGTAGTAGTACATCTCGTATTGTGTATTCTATATTGACACTAATCAATGAATATATGCATACAACCCCTCTTGTTTTTGCTTCATTTTGAGAATAACGGATTTTCAACTTATTAAATTGACGATTATTTTCAGAATTTTCAAGTTATGATTTTGTGACTTTCACAAAAGTTGCTCTTTACATTTAGCTAACATAATATGCAAATGAAATTTTGATATCTTTGACGCATGCGCAGTAAAAAATTATTCAGTAAACCAACTCATTTTGTATACAATTTTCATTATTTTTTAATTCTGATTACAGAGTATTATGCGCAATGTTGTTTGTCATATTTTCTATAAAAAATATTATTTTATATTAAGAACTCTGAAAATTATAAGGAAAAATCTTGGAAAAATTTGGGATCATTTTTATAAAAACCTTAATTACTCTGCGAGTATGCATGCTATTTGCATAAAAATAAACACAGTGTATTACAATAAGGCATTCAATCATAATCTAGAGTTTGAGCGCTTTTGCTACATTACTTTTGACAGGGTTATTCAAAAGATATTCATTCTTTTTTAATTTGTTGACGGTCCCCTATGGAGTTTCGGGAAAAAATCTTCACAAAGTTGTATGACTTATACTATTATATTTATACACTAAGAGTTTCGAGATGATTCCTCTTGTATTTTTCTAGATATTTAACAAAATGTCTAAAATCGCAAGTGTCCAATAATCAATGGCAATATAGTGTATTCGTTTTTCAATCCCTCCACCTGTCTGTCCGCTTATAAGAATGCAAAAACTACTCAATCAAATAATTTTAAATTTAAAATGAATATATTTTGCATAATTTTGTCATTTCAAATTTTATAAAAATCGGATGTATAGTTTGATTATATGGATAATCAAAAATATTCCGTGTAGCGGCCAATGGGAAAAAATAACTTCAAGTGCATTTTAATGATGTCACACTTTTTTGAACATAATATAATTGATATTTCTCTATGAAGTATGAAGTCTCTATGAAATTATACATTCTGTACAATATGTGGTGAAAATAATATTTTTTATTAATCTACAGGGCCACAAGTATTCCATTACATAACAGTATAGGTGGAAACAATATTTGGTGTGCATTTTAATTATATTAATTTTTTTTCACATTTTATGAAATTGATCTACGTATGTGGGGTATATATGATACTTCTTCTATACTTCTGGTATGGTACTTCTTCTATAATAGAAAACATATAGTAATTACAAAAACACACAAAATATTTTTATTTGTATACTGTATCCGATGTACTATATATTATTACACAAAAATCTGAATATTCTTAAAATTTCGTTAGTACGAACGCACTTCATTTGCTATGTTTGACTTGCAATTTCCGAGTTGTATTTAATTAGAAAGCTGCTCTCTTTTAATTAATATCATTTTTCATGCAATCAAAATATGATTAAAATATTCTTCATTAAAATATGCTTCTCCTTTTACATTCTACAAAATACAAAAAGTATGCAGACCTTGTAACGATCGGGTACACATAATGGGTGTCATTTGTAACGTGTGGGAGGTTATGTAGATGAAATGAAGACATAATTCTAAATCTAGGATGAAATCAACAGTTTATTTAAATCGCTAGGACTTGCGGAGAGTGGAGCTTAAGTTCAACAATTTCAATAACTAATCACAATACCAAGAGATTAAGTCGAAACTATACCCACAACCTCGGTCTAGACTCAGTCGGGCACTTCAAACCAGCTTCTCGTTCAGACTTCAGCTAAACGCAATATTAAATCTTTATAAGACAGCCCGTGGCTGCAAACACTCTTTATTGCTTAAAATACTCAACGTATTAAACTATTTCTTATTTTTACTCTTCTTGGCACTCTTCTTGGGTAGCTCCACTCGTGATAAACTAACTCGGCACACGCCGCTGGCTAGCTCACTCTAAAACATCATCTAATTCGCTGGAGGCTAATCTCTTCACTACTAGCTATTTATCTCTGCGGGCTACTGCCGTTCATCACACTGGATGGCTTTCGCCACCTTTTCACCACCACACTAGTTGGCTTTCGCCGCTATCACACCACACACACTCCAACTCCAAGCTTTTATATGTTGCAAACTGAAGACGGCGCTATGAATTTGCATATTACTCCTAACCGCGACTTAACTGTAGAACCGATGGCGACACACACGCTTTGGAAAGTTAAAGTTGAATAAAGGATATATGTCGCTTTCACGCTACACATGTTACAACATTGACGTCACGATCTCACTAAAATGCTAGAGTGTCTTTATCGCAAAGGACACTCTCTCACAACCTTTGTTTTAATATTATTCATTGTATCAGATTTTTTGCTGGGATCTTTTCAGTAGTGAGTAAAACATTATAAACATACTTACGTCTTTGACGCTGATTGAATTATAAATAAATAAAATATATATCACTATTAAATTTAAAAATGCAGATCTCTGTGACAGAACATGGTTGTTAAACTAATTACTTCCAATTATAATTTGTTTGCGTAGAATAACTTTCGAATAATACAACAAAAGCATGTGTAGTTTTAAATGTACCGCATTAGATCCATACCAAATTTCCATCATTCTCATATGAAATATTTTTCACTGTTACTTCATGCAATCCATTTTAACTATCGCACTAATTATGTGTTTGTCATATATAACTAAATAAAAAAAAAACAGTAAAAAAAAAGATTAATTTAATAATTTATAGCATTATTAGGGTTCCGTATAAAGTAAATATGGAACAATTTTAAGATCATTAATTAGGTTGTTTTTCTCCCATTTTACTCCTAAACTACACATCGTGGAAAGTTCAAATTAGGGGAAGAAGACCCACATATTTACAAATTTTGAAGCAACCCGCAAAACTATATTAGGAAAAATGTAGAGGGGCTAATTAAGTTTCTTTTGAAAAAAAAAAATATATCGCGTGAGGTATCGCGTAAAATCTTTCGTGACGTTAAACTAAGAAATATATTTTTTTATGAACAATTGTATTACGTCTGATAATATTCAAATTAATTGAAATTCATTAAAATCACAGATAAAAAAAAGATTGAAAACATTAAAGCATTAAAACAATTTCATAATTATTCAATTTCGGACTCATTTAAATCCCTCATCATTTATTTGACGTATAAGTCCATCAGATTTTAAAAACCAACAAATATAGCTCATTTCACAATTCAGAATTTGAGCTCAAAATTTAAGTCTAAGTTTTCGCAAGCTTTTAATTAGATACAAAAAATAACGGCTTTAAAAATAGCGGATGGTTACAATTAAGTTTAAAGCGCTTGCTAACGAAATGTTTAAATTTAGTTTTAAAATTTATTTTTAAGAAAATACTGACATAAAGAATAGATTTAGCGAAAACCACAAACGAATCGACCAATTTTTTCCGTTTTTTATAATCACTTGAAATTTGAACCTTCTCTCTACCTTGAAGAAAGTTCTGTTTGCGCTTCTTAACCACTCCCAACGATTTAGGTTCTGAGTTCAAAGTTTAAGTTTATCCTAAGCTTCTAAAAAAATTTAATGAGGTGCAAAAAATAACCGTAAAAAATAGTTGTTCGTCACTCAAAAGTCTAAAGCGCCTTCTATCGGCATTTTTTGAAATTTGTCTTTATAATTTATTTTCAAGAAAATACTGACATAAAGAATAGTTTTAGTGAAAACCGCAAATCAATCGACCAATTTTTCCGTCTTCGGAAGACGTTTGGGCCCTTACTTTCCTATTTAATATTGTTTGTTTTGATGTGTACTATCACCCCGAAAGTTTTGCCGAGTAGTTTAGATACACCCTGTATATATATATATATATATATATTTGCCTATAAAGCTATATCTGTAGCTCTCGCTCTAGCAAGGATGCAATCGCTATGCCAGAAATGACTGATTGCAACCTCGAAATTTTTATGTTATACCTTACCTTTTTTAATTATAGAATTTGTGATATTTAGTTAAAACTTCTATATTCGAGTAATGCTTGCACTCTACCGTTTATTTTTGCAAATGCAAAATGCACCGACATCTTGTTTATTAATGAAAATAGATTTTTGGCAAAGGCATGCAGAAATTTTAATAAATAGCTATAAAGGTTCGAATTATGAACAGCGGCTTATGAATAACAAGATATAAACAATCTTATTTTTCCTAATATTATATAATTTTTGTGAGACTCATAAAACTAAAATAAATAGCTGATTGTTGATTGTTTGAATTAACGTAATTATACATAACCACGCAATAAAAACCTATAGACTGAACCAAGTATATAAAAAGTTACATTTTTCCACTTCTATTTTTTATAACTTAATTGCTAAAGTTTGAAATTGAATTTTTATATGTAATATATATTTAAAATTCATTGTAAATTGTACATATTATTTTTCGAAATAATTATATTTTAAATTTAATTTACTTCTTAAATAATTGTCTTTTTATGTTGTATTGTTTTCTAAAAACAAATATTTTTATATTCATTTTTTCTCCTACAAAATACAAAAAAAAAAAAAAAAAAAAAAAAAAAAAAAAAACTGAATATTTTATTAACGTAAGTCAAATAAATAATGTTAATCAATCAAACTGTATAGATAGAAAAATAAATCAAAATAAGTCATTTTTTCTTATCGTCAGGAAATGGATTTTTTAAAATAGATTGATTGTATAAAATCAATATAAATATTTTTTAACGGAAAAAAAATTCTGAAAAAAATTTTAGAAACTACGAGACTTATTTTTTCCATACTGTTTGAATTTTAATTATTTTTTCCTTGAAATATTTTTCAAGAAAGTATTAATAATAATAAAAAACGAAATAAATAAGAGAAACTTGTATACCAGTTTTTTTTTAAATACATCAGTGTTTTTTTAATTATTTGTCCATTTAAATATACACATTTTTTTGTTGTTGTTTCTGTAAAATATAAAAAGTTATACAACCTTTTTTTTAGATTAATACTTCAAATAGGATTTCTTAACAGGGTCATTTAAAAACTGAATAAAAGTATAATATAATTATACTGTTTTTGGTGCGGCTTAAATACAAAATTTCATTTATTTTATTTAAAATTTCTAATTATTTTATCTTTTTAATCCAATATCGGAACACTGAAGCGCTATTTAATTATTCATTCTCATTTATGTATTATTTGCGTGGAAAATGTTTCGTTTATCACTGTTAAAAAATTGAAATAATATGATTGGTCGTATATAATTCATTATTTGTGTAGGGTTTAATTAGTGGGTATTTCCACGAGTACTTGTCGTGTAAGTCACATTCTTAGTAACTGATAAGCTGTTGGCCACCGTTATTTTCGAAAAGTTGGCATGGCTATATTTAATAAATGAAATATCTCCGATAAAATAAATCACATTTTTCCGTTCTAAAATATTGGTATCCAAAATCGTAGTATGTGACTTACACGGCATGTTCTCATGAAGATACCCTAATTCATTTCAACTATAAATATTGTGCTACAATATTTCATGTTTAACTGTGTAAAGAAAGACTTAAATCATTACTACTATGCATAAAATACACAACGAAGTTATAGCAAAGGAATTTATTCAAATATTACTTAAGGTCACAAATATGACTTTTTTTTCAAGAAATTAACTTTTGTAACGACTCCGAGAACTGAATTTTGGCATGAAACTCCCGCCTAGAATTTCGCAAGAAGCGATCATGACTGTGTGACCTGAGTTTCTTCTATGTTGGCCAGACGGCGCTGAGACATGACACAGCTGGAAGCGAAAAGATAAAGGAGAGAGTGGGAGAAGTGGGACGGTGACTTTTGTTTTTCAGCGGGTATTTCAGAATTTTAATTGTTGTTTTATTATTTTATGTGTGTCAAATTACCGACACTGGAACCTACAGAAGAATTGAAATCATCACTCTGTGAATTTTCACACAGATTTTTTTCTATCTATGATATGTTTTATAAACATTATAAAGTGTACGTGTGATTTCTTTCCATTACTTGAATGATAAATTTAATATTCTTGCGATGTTATTTTTCATGAAACATTTTTTTCTCGAAAAGTCATTTTTAATCATTTTTATTTTAAGCACAGGTAGTTTTTTTTTTGGTTTGTCTTTTGACAGAAAAACTCATACTATTTTTGTTATTATTTTTTTCCACCGCGCGCATAGGACTATTTGACGGGATGGTTTTTAACAAAAATAATAATGACATTAAAATACAATTTCACATGTACAAAATAAAAAAAGTAAACGAGAAATAACTTTTATTATTACAAATTTAGATATTTTTTTATGTATGAAGTTTCTATGAAAGAAAATTCTATTTTATGTATTTATTTATTTTTTTTACAGATTTTTTCATTTAATTCCCCTAGAAAAAAGTAATAAATAGCAACAGAAAATTTTCAAAGAGGGCATATTTTGTGATTCATTTTGATGTTTATTTGTATATTATACTAGATGCGAATTCAAATTTTTTCGAAGAAAATTATTTATATGTTTAAGTTAAAAAAGTTAAAATACTTATTTTCTTATTACTAGTAGTAACCTTCCGAGCGTCTTGCAAATGAGTAAAATTGTAATGTCATTTCCCCTGAATTTTGTTTTAAATGTTCAACATTATATAAAAAAAGAACTTAATTATAAATATGAATGTAATCCTTGAGAGCATTAATCATTGTAAAATGTATTGAAAATTCATTAAACCTGTAGAACTATATTTCCTTAAATATTCCTTATATTGCCGTGAAAATTGGAGCTTTGGGAATATTACGTTCCAAACACGTACAATGACCCAATTTATTTTACATTATATATGTAAATACAATTTATATATGTTAAGAAACATCTTTATTTTTAGTTTAAAAAATAACAACCAGATATTCCAAGATATGCAGGAAATAATATTATTTTTTTATTAGTTTACAATACAATATATGAATCACACTAATCAGATAAGTTTTATCGATATTATATTATCGAGATTTATTTTCAACTTTTAAATCAAGCTAAATATAAAAATGTTTTCTTCTATTTTTATCCAATCTCTGAGTTTTAAATAAATATCTAAGTTCTGTTTTTCTATTAAAGACTATACCTGAATATTATTGAAAATATTAATCCTCATTTTCAAATTTCCCTTATGAAGTCTAATGATTTTAGTTATATCATCATCCGATTCCAATCATTCTCTTGATGTTTTCGGTTTTTTTCTAGTCAATTAAATTCCCAGAAATATTAAAAGTGCTAGTGCCACATATACCTCCCTTTTAATATCACAAATTCATATTCATCATCATTATATTTTATATATCACGCATTAGAATTTTCGAAATACCACTTATACCTTCAAATTCCAAATATAATACAAATGTTAACCATATCAAGAGATTTTTATTAGACCGGGCGGCGGCAAAATGAATCACTACGCATCGAGTTACGGGATGAAATCAAGTAGGACAAGATTAATAGATGTAGATTAAGGAATGATTGGTCTGCCTCGGCATTTCTTGGTGCGATATGAGAAACAGCGGGTTCCTAATCGTCGTTTCAATGTCAATATGATGTCATCGAGTTACGAGATGAAAGAGGTGCCAAATTATAGGTAAGATAAAGTATATTAAGAATATTTTGGTCTGCCTGCACATTTCCCGGTACATATCTTTGGCAGACTGAACTTTATAACAAAAAAAAAATGACGTTACAATGTTTAACCCAAACCCTATAAACACAATCTTTCACATTACATTGCAATATATATTACTTCGCCATCGACTTTCAAGATGAACGAATGGTTTCAA
This sequence comes from Maratus speculifer, assembly GCA_964019185.1. Lineage (NCBI taxonomy): Eukaryota > Metazoa > Arthropoda > Arachnida > Araneae > Salticidae > Maratus > Maratus speculifer. The sequence continues at coordinate 435,572,318 of OZ025291.1, read as the reverse complement.
AAGCTTATTAATCGTAAGCTAGACTACAACTGATTCGGCATAAATTGATACAAAACAAATGAAAGAGGCGCCGAACCGCTATTTTGACAGTACTATTACATCATTGAGTTATTTTAGAACATTAGAGATACCGACGAGTACATTACCAACATGTTAGTCTGCCTTGTCTTACCTTGATACGAGACGAAAAGAGCGGGTCGTCAATTGTCCATTTTGGAGGTATCTTCACATCATCGAGATACGACTTGTAAAACAGATGCAGGACAAGATTATTAGGTGTAGATTAAAGAATGACTGGTCTGCCTTCTAGGTACAATATGAATAGCAGTGGGCACCAACTCGCCATTTTGGCGTCACTATCACGTCATCGAGTTACTAGATGAAGCCAAATTAAAGTTAAGATAAAGTATTTTAAGAATATTTTGGTCTGTCTGCACATATGCTGGTACAAAGCCTCAGAAGGCTGAAATTTATAACAATGCGTCATAATTTTCAATACAAATCGTTTACATTACATTACTTCACCGTGCATTTTCATGATGAATTAATGATTAAGGAAAAGGTTGTTATTAGTAAGCGAGAAAACGACCGATTCGGCATATTATGTTACACTGCAGAAGAAAAGAGGTGCCAAACCCCTATTTTGACATTACTACCACCTCATCGGGTTACGGCCTAAATTTTTGGCACACTAGAGAGACAACTAGTACAATACGAATATTTCAGTCTGCTTAGTCATGTCTTGGTATAAGACAAGCAGAGCGGGGCACCAATTCTTCATTTTGGTGGTTTATCACGTCATGGAGATACGGCTTGAAAATCTTATGTAGGACAAGATTAATAGGTGTAGATTGAGGAGTGACTGATCTTCCTCGGCATTTCTTGGTACGAGCAGCGGGTGCCAATTCACCATTTTGGCGTGACTATCGCGTCATCGAGTTACGAGACGAAACTGGTGCCAGACTAAAGTTAAGATAAAGTATTTTAAGAATATTTTTGTCTGCCTGGGGATATCCTGGTACAAAGACTTGTATTGTACATTCTGACGCATTTTTTTTATAAATTTTAGTCTACCGAGAGTTTGTACCAAGATATGCCCAGGCATACAAAAATATTCTTAAAATACTTTATCTTAACTTTAATTTGGTACTAGTTTCATCTCATAATTTGATGACATGATAGTGACGCCAAAATGGCGAGTTGGCGCCCGCTGCTACTCATATCGTACCACGAAATGTCGAGGCAGACCAGTCATTTCTTAATCTTCTTCTAATAACCTTGTCATACGCCTTGATTTTATCCCGTAACAAGATGACGTAGCCATTCGTGTAGCCGCCGCCCGCTCTATTTTGTTTGATATTTATTTTCTAAAAAGATAAAGCAAAAATACAAATAAATTTCCTTTTCTAATGTAATGCATACTTAGCGAAAAAAAACTAATCAAAATAAACATAACATTAAGAATTAAATAATAATTGAAACTTGGTTCACGATGACATTGAAGGAGAAAAGTTTTATAAAAAATCCGAAGCTGTGTTATTCTATTTATCTTCACATAGAGATATAAAATCGTTTAATAGTCAAAATTTTAAAATTTATTTGTGTTAATTCCGGTTTCATTATTATTTATTATTTCTTTTTATTTAAAACTCAGACTAGGAATTCAAGTTTTCATTTAAACATTTTCAATCAAGACGTAATATAAAAATAAGAACGAAACGACACATATTCCAACATCTTTATTTTAATCATAGTTTTTTTAAATATTACAAAATACAGAAAATTATAGAGCTTAAACTATTGAGCAGCATTATTTCAATCTGTCATATTGACAAGAACATTTGAATATCATATAAAAGATCAGGAGCATGACGCTTCTAATATTTGTCACTTTTTTTTTTTTTGAAACTTCGAATTTATTTTTGCTTTAAGCCTACATTAATGAATATAGTACCGTTTTTTTAGATTTATGGCTGTATACTATTATCACTAAATTAGTTTCTGAAGTACATGTATCAAATTTAAAATAACATTTAGTCATTTATAAATATATATTATAAATATATATTACCTTTCACGTTGAATTTGAAAAGATAAATAAGGGGTAATGTAATTTTAGGATAAGTAAAGAAAAATAGTTCTTTGTGGAAGATGAGACTACCCATTCTGATTATAAATTGGATAAATATGATATTTATAAAACACAAGATAAAATTGAAACTATTATAAATGCTCCATACATATAATGTTAAAACTTTTCTAGGTCTTGTTATCTATTATGATAAATTTTGTCAAAGTTATCACAATTATACACCCTTTTAATAAATTTCTTAAGAAGAATTTGAAGATTAATTGGTCTTTTAAGTGTAAACAAGCCTTTAAAAATATCAAAAAATTGCTTCTGATAGAGAAGATTAATTTTCTTAAATTTCATTTCCTTTAGTTTAAACTAGTGATGTTTCTAATTATGGTATTTCTGCAGTTCTCTCACATGTGATGCCAGCTTACTCAGAGAAGCCGTTCGTATTCAAAATTTTCACTAATGCAGAAAATGGTATAGGCAAGTTGATAAAAAGGCATTAGCTATCATATTTCCTGTGAGGATTTTTTTCAATATTCGTATAGTGGCAGATTCACTTTATTTATTGATAGTAAACCTTTATTTAAGATTTTTTCCCATGCTAAAAGCATTCCTGTTTTATCTCGCTGCTGGAATAAAAATATGCAATTTATTTACAAACATTTCAGTGTAACATAGATTATAAGAAAACTATTCAACATATAAGTGTTGTGCTCTTTCATGTCATCCATTAATAAATAGAAATTCAAATCATAATTCAAATGAGGTACTTCATGTATCAAAAATTATACATATTAATCAGTTTTTACTTCAAATATTGCATCACCTCATTTCATTTTCAGAGATTCCTAAAACATACTTTTTAGCTGTTAACAAGAAGAATTTACTCTTCAACATGGTTGTATTTTAAAAGTATGCACGGTAGTTATCCCAAAAATTCACCGAAAAAAAATATTAAAACAATTACATATTGGAATTGTGAAAATGAAGTCTTTGGTTCGTAATTTTATATGGTGGTCAAGAATAGACCATGATATTGAAGATGTTGCACGACATTACACTATTTGTGTAACTTTAAAAAATAATCCTTTCAAAGTTGATACACGTAATTAAGAATGGCCAACCGCTCTAAAGCAGATAATTCATGCAGATTATTTTGGTCCTGTTAATAAAAAATGCTTCTTTAATTGTTTAATGAATATAGTAAATTGCTAGAAGTACTTATAGTTCATAGTATAATTTAAGAGAATATAATTATTTGTCTTTCTTGACTTCTTTCTACAAGATAGGGTTTTATTTTCTTTTTTCTTTTCTTTTCTTTTTTTGTATCAGATAATCCTAAGAATTTTAAATTTAAACAATTTAAAATATTTTTGAAAAATCATGATAAAACATACGTTCAATGTTCCGTATCACGTAGCTAATAATAGAACAGAATTACGATTATGTGCAAAGTTTTAAATGAGGATTAATAAACTTATATTTTGAGCCTGGCAAATAAAATGGAATTACTATATTATGCAATACAGAACGATGCCTTCCGTTGCAAAGAAGGAGAGTCCTGCATCTTTATTTATAAACGCCCTATAAGAACAAAAATAGATTTGATAATTCCAAATGATACAGATTTTGTTCAAGAAAAAGAAAATGTAAAAAGATCCAAAGTTTAAATAAAAGAATTTGAAATCAAATAGGAAGTAGTTGTAAGAAATTATACTCCAGAAGTCATGTGGAAAATTGGTTCAATATAGCAAAAGAAGGATATTTACATTATCAATTTCAAGTTGATTTCATAATTTAAAAAAAGGCATGTTGACCAAATAACTAATGTGGCTGCAGATATTTCTTTTATTATGATCGAAATTCTGAATAAAGTGATACATAAAATTTGAGAAGTGAAAATACAATAATGAAACAAGATTATTTTCACCCTTTACAATCTAGTACCACGGATTTGCAACCAATTGACTTTCATTGTATAAATACTTCAGGTCCCCCGAACTAACTTTCATGATGCTTATTCTTCCAGTTCTAAATCTCTGAGAGAATTGACTCTGAGTCGCTTTTCTGAAAACTTTCGATTCCTACTACTTCTATACTCAAAGCTTATGAACATTTCAAATCTAACTCTTCTTCTTCTTCACAAACACTGAGATGATCCATTAGGTACAGAAGATCTCCTGAACGAATTCTTTATTAAGTAGGAGAGAACTGTGGTATTTAACAATTAGAATTTCCTGGTAGATTTGCAGACATAAACACACAACCCTTTTCCATGGAATTTTAAAAAGCTAACATGCGATGCTGTCATGATTATTCTGTTGACGCTTGTGATTCGTTTGAAATGAGCCCATGATGTGTAATAAATATTTATTGTTTATGAAGATAGTGCTACCCCAATTTAATAAGTGTGATGAGTTTTATTTATTTAAGTATTTAATTTAAAACCATCATAGGACCAAAAATATAATAACAAACATCTCATAGTCGAATAATTAAAATTATCGCTCCTTGTTATAGTCGTTACACCCACATGGTAATCTTAATTAGTTTCCTAGTTTAAAAATTGTCTAATACACTACCGAACAGACTGAAATTGAATATTGCTCTAAATACACATTCTTCAATAACAAAATCAGTGTAGATATTCATTAAATAAATAGGGGAAAGTAAATTATTCATTATTTATATATGTTACAAAGGATTATACAAATAAATTATTTGTAAATGTTCATATTAAATTTATCAATGCTGTAAATTAGCATAATCTTTTTAAATTTAAAAATACGCTTTGATATCTTTGTTCCTTTTTTTATTTCCAAGAACTGACGTCCTATTTCGATTTAAAATATTCAGAATGTAAAATATTTATAAATACATAGAATATCAATAAATCAGCAAGACTACATCATTTAATATGATAATTCTTCAATGGAATTTTATTGTAAGTCCTTGAATTTTCAGTAAGAAAGTAAAACATTCTAACTTTTTGTACAACATATTTTTTTTTCGTTATTGAAAGTATGAATAAACCTTTTTTTCAAAATAAAACTTAATTTTGATATTTTTAGGAACCTAATTGAAAAAATTGTTTATATTTGCAACTTAATATTTCATACTCATTGTAATATCTACTGATTTTATAAGCAAAAGTTGTAATAAATAAATTCAAAACATGATTTGTGCGTTACATTTAAACATGTATGTATTTTTAATCCGTAGTATTTGGATTTTTAAATTAAAAGTTTTGTTTGAAAATATTTTCGATCAAAACAAAGTATTAAAAGGAGAATTGATGCCTTCAAATTTTGTTTTAATCTAACAAGATTTTTTTTATTAAAAGTAATGTATATATATATATTAGTAATGTATATATATACATTAGGTGCATATTAAAAGTAATGTATATATATATATATATATTAGGTGTAGTAAGAAGTTTTAAAGCGTTTTTGTGGGAAATGAATATGCAATTATGATCTGAGAAATATCTTTATTTATCAAAATAATCTCCATCATTATCTAACATCTTTTGCCATCGGTCGGGCAGTTGACGGATGCCAGCAGTGTAAAATAATTCGTTTTTTGACGCGATGAAGTCATCAACTCAATTTCGCATGTCGTCCACTGTCCGAAAGTGTACAGAAGACAAGGCATTCTGCATCGACCGAAACAAATGATAATCCGAAAGGGCTATGTCGGGACTATACGCGTTTTCCAAAACTTCCCAGCCAAGAATTACTAACGTGTCCTTGACTGATTTTGCAACATGAGGCCTGGCATTATCATGGAGCAATTTCAAAGGGCGCAAACCTTTTCCAGTAAATGGACGTTTTTGACCGACTTCCTGGTTCAATTGAAGCAATTGTAGCTTGTAGCGTTCAGCTGTTACACTTATACCAGGCTTATACCACATTTATACCAAGTTCTCGATCACTAACATCAAAATCACCGTCTTTAAAACGCCGAAACCAAAATTCGAATGTGCTTTTCGATACGATTTCCTCTCCAAGAACAAAACAGATTGATTGATATGCTTTTGAAGCACTTTATCCTAGGTGAAATTCATAACGAATACAGTGACGAATAAATGACTTATCTTTGACCTTCAAAATTTAAACTTTACTTTCACTTTTCTCCCAGCTTTTGCGTCGATTTGAAAACACTGAAACAGTTCTTATCACATGAAACAAATTCGGTCTGCTGATTGGTGAGTTATTTCGCGTTAAACGCCAAACAAAATTCGCTTTAAAACTTTTTACTACACCTAATATGTATATATATATATATATATATATATATATATATATACATATTAATATATAAGCGTATATATATATATACGCTTTTTATATATATTCCTTACGCTTTTGACTATTAGGAAATATTTCATAAATAAAAATAGTTATTCAATTGAGATGATATAAATAGTTGAATATCATTGCAATGCGCTTACATGAAATACAACTAATTTGTAAGATAAAGCCTTTTACACGCTTGTATAATAAATCAAAATGTTGCTATTATCGCAATGTTGTTAAACTGCACTTTTGTGGCCAGTATTCAAATTTCAAATAAAGTAAAATCATTAAAAATCCCCGATAACGATTTTTTGTAATAATTCATTACGTAAAAAAAGCATTTTATTTATTTAAAAGACTATAAAAATTACACGTCCTATGCTCACCAAAATACATATCAAAGATCATTCGAGAAATATATGTCAATCACATTGCTTTTTTTAAGTAACTGAATAAAAATCAATATTTAAACGACAAAATATTTTCCTTCATAAACTACCATGAAACATAATTTCTATTATAGGTCCCTATGAATAAACAATAAATGATAAACGCTTTATTTTTTAAATTGGTTTACATATTTTATAATAATCCTTAATGACACAATAAAAAATTTCAATAACAGTACATATGCAAGAGTTATGCAACAAAGCACTTAATAATAATAGTGCATACAATATAATGCTACAAAATGTAAGTAATCGAGAATAGAAATGCCTTACAATGCACGTTTATAAGTTCTTATTTACCATACTGTAAATAAAGATATCAACTAGATTTTTATTTAAATATTTCTAGTAAAATAACATAAAATTATCATATTTTATTAAAAGTAAAACTCGTGTTTTGCGGGTTAAAAATATATACTAAAATTAATATGAATTACTGATATTTTTTTATGATAAAATGGCATACATGATAGTTTCTGAAAGATTTATATATTTTCCAATATTTTAGAAATGAAAATGATTTTGACTATAACATATAGAAAAATTGTATGTGTAAAATAAAATTAAAATAGAAGCAAATACCAAGTAAAAATTTTATTCATAATATATGTAAAGGGCACCGAAATTTTGACTTGATAAAATATTTTGAGCTAAAAATATTTTTACAAAGTTAAAATGCACGCCATATGTTTAAATATATAACACAAACATTCATCTCTGGTTACAAAAGAATGAATGTCGGTTCTTCCAAAAAATATCGATATAAATATTTGAAAACTCGATATCTTGTTAAAGACATACGCTGTCGGAATAATTTGACAATCATGTGTTTTGACACAGATCTGTACTTTAAATATTGCTAAATATAACTACGTCAACTTTTGAAAATTAAATATCTTATAACTGAAATATATTTGATGTCATTAAAAATAGCTGTTTATACCAGACATGTTTTGAAGACATTTCATACATTTGAGAAAAGTTTAATAAATAATAGATGAAAATAACATAGTACACAAGATTTTTAGGGCCTGTATTATCTCTTAAATGTGTATTATGACAAAAATGTATTTGTTGTGTTAAATATAATACATTATGGTGATCATTGACGTATTTTAGGTTATTCATTTTTTTATTATCTCATTAAACTTGAAAACTTTGGAAACAGAAACCAAATAAACATTCTTTTACGTTTCGACATAGTTAAATAAAAATTATTTCTTGAAGGAAGTGGTTAGAAGCAGTGAACGGAGTTCATCAAATTTAAAATAATTAATCTTACCAGTTTTCTTAATCAAATATTAAAACAATAAAATGAAAACATTTTACCTGTAAAGTTTTTTTTTAACTATTTAAATAAATAAAACAACTTCAATATGAACTCTAACAATTCTAACTGTCCTCAGGCGTTAAAAATTGTATAACTAAAATAGAGAAAGAAAAATTAATATACATTATAATCACAAAAATTAAACATACAAAAGAAAATAATAAATCAAGTACAGTTATTTTCTATTGGTAAAGGAGAGAGTTTTTGTATGGGGCGTTTCAGTTCCCCGTGCAAAGTTCTCAGTTTAACAACCCGAACATGACTATCTTCACCAGGGAAAAGTTCAATTATTCGGCCCAATTTCCACCTGGTTTTCTTCCTTTATCAGCACTAAGTCATTGATTTTTAAGTTCGGGTTACTCTTCAACCACTTTGTTCGTTGTTGCAATTGTGAGAGGTAGTCTGAAGACCATCTTTTCCAAAAGCTCTGGAAAATCTTTTGCAGCAATTTCCAACGTTCCAAGGGAGTAACATATGTAGAGGAGATGTCAGGTTCAGGCAAGGATGTCATTGGTGCTCCTATAATGAAGTGTCCTGGTGTCAAAGCAGTGAAGTCATTGGGGTCAGAAGATTCAGCCACGAGCGGTCTCGAATTTAAACAGGATTCAATCTGTGCAATCAATGTTAAGAACTCTTCATAAGTCAAAATTTGTTCACCAATTGTTCTTTTTAAATGATTTTTCATTTGTTTTATTCCCGCTTCCCAAAGGCCTCCAAAGTGGGGGGCAGAAAGTGGATTAAATTTCCATATTATCATTTCGTCAGTCAGATATTTGTGAAAATTTTCATCAGAAACAATTCGAGCCATCATTTTCTTCATTTCTCGGTCAGCTCCTACAAAATTTGTACCTCTGTCTGAATATATTTCTTGAGGCTTTCCACGTCGAGCTACAAACCTTTTCAGCGAGGCTAAAAATGTTTCAGTGGTAAGATCTGTGACAATTTCAAGATGGATAGCCTTTGTCGCAAAACAAATGTAAAGGCAAATATAATGCTTAAAGGGTTTCACACCACGCCCCTTACGAGGTTTGATCAAAAAAGGGCCAGCTAAATCCACTCCTACTTTCGAAAAAACTCGAGCTTGTGTTACACGTGATGACCGAAGATTTCCCATTATTTGAGATGAAAGGTGTGGCATATTTCAGAAGCATTTAATACATTTCCTTATTTCTCTTTTTACAGCTTCTTTAGCATTAACTATCCAAAAATTTTGTCGAATGGCCGAAATTGTTAACTGAGTACCACTATGAAGATGTTTTTCATGAAAGTATTTTATGATCAAATCTGTAACATGATGTTTTTTAGGTACGATTATTTGGTGTTTTTGGTATTCAGAGAGGTTTGCATTTTTTAACCTACCTCCTACACGAAGAATACCATTTTCGTCAAGAAAAGGGTGTAAAGGAAGTAATTTACTTTTAGAATTTAGGTTCTTTTTTGAATTTAGCATTTTCAGTTCTTCTCTGAATTCATGGCGTTGAATCAATTTCACAATAGCGTTTGTTGCCCCTTCAAGTTCTTGAACAGTTAAGAAACCACTGATTTTTTCAGATGGGCATCTACTGTTATTAATAAATCTGAGACACCAAGCCATAATTCGTCTCAATTTGGTCCAGGATGAAAATTTATACAAAAGTTCGAATTCAGGAATATTTTGGGATACGGAGCAAACAAGCATTTTACGTTTTTCCTGCAGGACCTCTTCATCAGACAAATTTATTGGAATTTCATGCGTGAATATTGGTAAAGAATTTTCCTTCAACCAGCAGGGACCATTTAACCACACAGAGTTATTAATCAATTCAGATGCAGAACAACCACGAGAGAGAACATCTGCAGGATTTTCTTTTCCCTTACAAAATTTCCATTGCACAGGAGCAACAAGTTCTTGAATTTCACGTACGCGATTTGCGACAAAAGGTTTCCATTTACTGGCACTTCCTTTTATCCAATGCAAAACAATTTGTGAGTCGCTAAGACAAAATATATTTTCATTATCAATTTCAAGTATCCCCCTTAAATAATTTGCTAATCTAGCAGCTGTAAGTGCTCCAAGAAGTTCAAGACGAGGTAACGTAACTTTTTTTAGAGGTGCCACTCTAGATTTTGCAATAACAAATGAAGTTTCACAAGAAAGGGGATCACGAATATAGGCTACTGACAAATATCCCTTTATACTAGCATCAGAAAAAATAAAAAGCTGAGCAGTTTCAGGATTTAGTTTTACATTATTTACAAAATATTTTCTATGCATTTCAAAATTTACTAACTCCTTAACCTCATGAAACCATTTTCTAAAATTTTCACTTAAAGGATCTGGCAACATAGAATCCCAGTCCATTCTATGTTCCCAGATTTCTTGCATCAAAAACTTCATTCTTATTACAAAGGGAGAAATGAGTCCAAGAGGGTCATAAATTTTCGCCATGGTTTGTAAAACAAGACGCTTAGTGATAATTTGACTATCAAATTCTACCAAAAGTGGTTGTAAATCTAATTTTAAGGTGTCACTTTCTGTCATCCATTTGATTCCCAATATCTTTGAAAGATTTTGTTCAAGGGTGTCTTCCTCAAAATTTATCCCATGTTCTTTCCATAAATTTTTTAATTCCATTGAATTGGTTTTGAATTTTCTTAATTTCATATTGGCCTCACTCAATATCTTCTCTGCACCTTTCGATAAAACAAAAGCTTCATTTACTGAATCTGCGCCATGGAACAAGTCATCAACATACAATGAAGTATTTAACATATTAACTATTTTCTCAAAAAGATCTTTATATCCCTCAATGTGATGTTTGATGGTTGCAGAAAGGAGAAATGGTGAGGTTGTTACACCAAAAGTTACACGAGTCATGCGGAAGACCTTCAAGATGGGATTATTACTAGTGATATTATCAAACCACAAGAACCTCAAAAAATTTCTATCTTCATCTTCTATCTGAATTTGTAAAAATGTCTTCTCTATGTCTGCTGAGAAGGCAATCTTGTGAAGACGGAAGCTTAAAATAATATCCAAAATATTGGGATTTAAATTGGGACCAGAAAATAAGCAGTCATTTAAGGATTTTGCTCCTTTATCTTTGGATGACGCGTCATATACTATTCTTACTTTCGTTGTCAGTTTGTCTTCCCTTATTACTGGTCTGTGAGGCATATAATATGTGTTTATTTCGTTTTTATCAAATTTACATTCTTCAATTATCCCCAAATCAGACTGCTCATTTAATATTTTCTTATATTCATTTAATAACCATTCATTTTTGCATAATTTCGATTTTAATCCCCAAAGTCTCTGTTTAGCTATATCAAAATTGGATTCCAATTCATTTTTGTTTACCTTCCACAAAAGTTTCGTTTCATATCTTCCATTAACAAAATTTAAATTATCTTTAAATAAATCCATTGCATCTAAATCCCTTTGTGAAAATGGTCCACTTTTACTATCAGAAATACCCAATGATTCTAGATCCCAAAATCTTTGCAAATCAAAATTTTCCCTTTCATTCACCGATACATGATGAGCATTAATTGTTTTGTTGCTTTCAGAGTTAATTTTTCCCACTATTGTGTAACCAAAAAGTGTATTAGCTACATATAAATGCTCATTAATTTCTTCTACGATGCCTTTCTGCACATTCCAAAAATAATCAGCTCCAAGAAGGATTTGCACTGCTGATTCCTGGGGGGTAGGATCTGCTAATTTCCATCCCTTACTCTCAACATATTTCGTAATTAAAGGATCAGAATTTGGAACCTTCAAAGTTGTTGCGCTTATTAAATCCGTAGCTAATACCTCAACATTTATGAAACGGCGATAATTCAGTTTACTTCTTAATTTAATTTTGAAAACATCATATTCTTCTTCCCGACCTTAATCAATACCAAAGGCAAATACAGTTAAATGTTCCTTTCGTAAAACAGGCAAATTTAATTCACGAGCTAATGTTTTTGTTATGAAGCTTTTCTCGCTTGCAGAATCAAGCAATAAACGAACTAATTTTGATTTCGAGTTACCTTGAGCAGTTACACAACACGTTTGCAATAAAACAGCATGATTAGAATTTTTCAAATTACAATGAGAATTAGATACAATTGTTTGATTTTCGGATATTTCTGGTTTCAAGTTTTTCTTAAAACAAAATAATTTGTTATGTTCAGTGCTTTTACAATTTATACATGGCTGCAATTTTACGCGGCACTGCGAAGATAAATGGGATTTGAAAAAACACCGATAGCATCTACCTTCTTTTTTTAACATTAATCTTTTCTTTTCATCAGCTAAATTTTTACACTCAGACGATAAATGTTCATTACTTTTACAGAAAACACAAAAAACTTTAATAATAGCATTTAGAGTATTAGCATGTTCATATTTATTTGATTGTTTTCTTTCACGATATTCAGTTTTATTTTTATATACAAACGAAGAAGTTGTATCAGTTTTAGAACTAGTCATAAGCAAAGCTTTTTCTCTGCATTCAATTTCTGATTTAATTAAGAATGGCAATTAGATCTGTTACATCAAGGTCTTTACTAGTATCACGTCTTCTGTGATATTCAATTACAAGTTCATGGGGTAATATTTTAATCAAAACAGGATTTAATAAATGCCCATAGGAATTAGATGTTACTCCTAAATTTCTTAAACTTCTTATGTTTATTTCACAAACGTCATGCAATCTTCTTAACGCATTTAAATTTGAGCAATTTTTCACGGGTTCCATGTTTAACAAATTAGACATATGTTTATTTATAATTACATCAACTTTACCAAATCGGTCCTTTAATAAATCAATACAGGTATCATAATTTTGTTCTGTCAATGGAAATCCTTCTACCACATTGTATGCACCATTACATAACAAAGATTTTAAATATGCAAATTTCTCTATCTTTGACAGTGATTTATTCTGGTGTATCGACGTTTCAAAACAATTAAAAAATTCTACCCATTCTTCGATTTCACCAGAAAATTTTGGAACATTTAATTTGGGTAATTTCAGGGCCGAATAAGAACTTGCTTCTGTTCCACTGACAGAACTATTCAATGCATTCACAGAACTACCTGATATCATAGTAGAAATATTGCCTTTATTGCATTTACTTAATCTATTTTTAATTTTAAATTTAGCACTTATCAACTGATCATTATACTTTTCACTGCTAGCAATATCCGTTTCATATTCTTTTAAGTCTGATATTTGAGCTTCAATTTCATGATTTAATTTTTGAAATGCAGATTCTTTTAAAGACAATGTTTCGTGAAGCTCTAATAATTCATCAGTTTTTGTATTATCAATATCATCTGCTAATAACGTGTCTAATTTTGTTAATAACTTTGTAAAACTTGTTCGTTCAACAGAACGCTTTGCTTTAAGTTTTTCTAAATTTTCCATAACAATAATAAAATCTTAATTTCTAATTGAATAATAAAGCTTCTTACCTGTTTATTTCAGGTAATCCTTAGGTAATCCAAGTCAAATGTTCATTCGTATTAATCCAATTATAAGGAGAAAACTGTTTTCATGCACAAAAGTCACAATAGTCACACAATTTAGTCACTATTTAACACTCCCGGGTTTCGGCACCAAAAAGGAAATGGGTGTATCAGTCACAATTTTCATGATGGTCAAACGGGAGAGCGAATTAGATTAATATATAGTTTATTAATTAAATAAATCCACATTAGAATATTAAAATAAGTAGCCAGAATACAGAATGTTGTCTAATATGCAGAGCTAAAACAATATTCCTTTTGTACAAGGCCATGAAATTTCACAATCTTAAATTGAATACAGAGTCAATTTACATGTGTACTCTGCCTGATTGCAGAGCCAGGACCTACATGTTTTATCTGCTTGGTTGCAGATCCAAGACTAAAAAACTCCCTTTGGGGAAATATAACAAGAAAGCATAGAGATAAAATTAAAATGATCATAAATTTAAAAATATATCATTAACTTGACATAAAATAATTAAGAATTCAATAAATCTCTAATGATGATTTAAAAAGTACTCAAGTTGACAACTTATCAATAAATAAAACATTAATTTTGACATAAAATAATTATAAGACCAATAAATCTCTTTAAATGAATTTAAATTAAATTAAGCTGTCAACTTGTCAAGAAATAAACATTAATTTAATAATAAATCAATATTAAGCATTTTTAAATCATTATTTTAGTCATAAATATTAATCAAGACTTTTATTTTGACAATAATTGGGTTTCCTCAAGGTCAAATCCATTAATATCAAGAATTATTATTTGACAGTAATTAACCTGTCAAGGTCAAATACATTACTATTATTAAATTTATTTCTTTATTTAAGGCTTACGCCTAAACAAGCAGAATTATTGTGAGTGTATTTTTTATCCATATTTTGTCCGAAGAAAGAAATCATAAGAAGTTTCTCACATGAAATTCAAATTTTATACATTCAGAGACTCATTGACTCAGACACGTATGAAGAATAAAGGAAGACAAAAATAGAAAAAGCAACAGTTTATGATTTATTTTGTTGTATAGTTACCAAATATGTATTTCTCTTATATTTATTCCACTGTTCGTAATAGGTTGTCATGAATTTTCGTCATTGGTTCTTGAAAATACTTTCGTATAATGCTCATGGTTTAATTGATTCTTATAATTTTGAGTCACAGAACCTTCCTATATGTAAAATTCTTGTGAAAGCAAAGATATATCGTGATATGAAAGAAAATATCTCGTAGAAATTTTTTTCTAATATCTGTAAAGGAACAGCTATAATCACTTGATACATTATTTAGAGCTATAAATATTTTTATAAAGTTAAAATATACTGGCCATATGTTCAAATATTCAGCAAAAACTTTCATCTCTGGTTATGAAAGAGTGTTGGTTCTTCCAAAAAATATCAAAATAAATATTTTAAAATTTGATATCTTCTTAATAACACACGCTGTCAGAATAATTTGACGGCATGTGTTCTGACATAAATATGCATTTTACAAAATTTTAAATATAGCTAAATATAACTACGCCAACTTTTGAAAATGTAATATAATATAACCGAAATATATTTCATTGCATTAACAACTGCTGTTTATAAGACACAGATTTTAAAGGTATTTCATATATTTGAAAGAAGTAACATAAATAATAGATGAAAATAACCTAGTTTGCTGCGACATGTACGCATGATTTTTAATAACCTTATTATCTTTTAAATTTGCATTCTGACAAATATGTATTTGATATGTTTCATCTAAGTATTGCTCCTATAATCGCAATGTTGTTATATTACACTCATGTGACAAGTAGTGACAGTTGAAATAACATAAAATCATTCAAAATCACCGTAAACATTTTTCCAGTAGTTCATAATGTGAATAAAGGATTTTGATTACTCCTTTTGAAGAACTATTAAGGCGTATTATAGTCTTATATTCAACAAAAATTCATGTTGAAGTTCTTCCGAGAAACATGTATCAATTAAATTACTTTTTTTAAATAACTAAAAAAACAATATTTGGACAACAAAAGAGTTTTCACCATAAACTATCGTGTAACTGAATTTCTTTCATCAGTCTCTATAAATAAATAATAAATAATACACACTTTATTTTTTAAATCGCACATTTTATAATATTCCTAAATGATACATTAAACAATTTCAATAGCGGTATATATGCAATAGTTATGCAACAAAGTTCTTAATAATATTAGTACGCACGATACAATGCTACAAAATGTAAGTAATCGAGAATAAAAATGTCTTACAATGCACGTTTATAAGCTCTTAATAACCATACTTGTAAATGACGATAGCAGTAAGATTTTTTAAAAAATATTATATAATGTATAGAAAAAATACATGCATAAAATGAAATCATAATAGAAGCAAATACCCCGTAGAAAATGTCATTCATAATATCTGTAAAAGGTACAAATATTTTGTTTTGATAAAATATTTTGAGCTAAAAATATTTTTATAAAGTTAAAATGTACCCAATATGTTTAAATATTTAACACAAACATTCATCTCAGGTTAGAGAAGAATGAATGTCGGTTCTTCCAAAAAATATCTAAATAAATATTTGTAAAGTCGATATCTTGTTAAAGACATATGCTGTCGGAATAATTTGACACTCATATGTTTTGACACAGATATGTCTTTTACAAAATTTTAAATATTGCTAAATATAACTACGTCAACTTTTCAAAATTTAATATCATATAAACTGAAATATATTTGATATCATTAAAAATAGCTGTTTATATCAGACATGTTTTGATTATATTTCATATATTTGAAAGAAGTTTCATAAATAATAGATGAAAATAACACAGTTTATACTATGACGGTACTGAAGATTTTTAAGGCTTGTATTATCTCTTAAATTTGCATTATGACAAACTGCATTTGATGTGTTAAATATAACACATTATGTGATCATTAACGTATTTTAGGTTATTCAATTTTTCATTATCTCATTAAATTTGAAAACTTTGGAAAAGGAAACCATATAAACATTCTTTTACTTTTCGACATTGTTAAATTAAAATAATTTTCTAAGGGAAGTAATTAAAAGTAGAATTATTGTGAATATATTTTTTACCCATATTTTGTCCGAAAAGAGATATCATAAATTATTATGCACTTGAAATTATAATCTTTTGCTTTGAGAGGGCAATTGATATAGATACTTAAGAAGAATTAAAAAGAAAGAAAAAGCAACAGTTTATGATTTATTTTCGTAGTATAGTTATCAAACATTTATTTCTCAATTTATTTACTCCAGAGTTCATAATAGGTTGTCATGAATTTTCATCATTGGTTCTTGAAAATACTTCCGTATAATGCAGATGATTTAATTGATTTTTATAATTTTGTAGCACGAAACTTTCCTATGTGTAAAATTCTTGTGAAAGTAAATATATCTTTCATATTATTATGAAAAAAAAATTTCATAGAAAAAAGTAATTTTTAATATCTCTAAAAGGAACAGCTATAATAACTTGATACATTATTTTGAGCTATAATTTTTTTAAAAAAAATCAAAATGCTTGCCATATGTGAAAATATTCAGTAGAAACTTTCATCTCTGGGTATGACAGAGTGTCGTTTCTTCCAAAAAATATCAAAATAAATATTTTAAAATTCGATATTTTCTTAATGACACACGCTGTCGGAATATTTCGACAGCATGTGTTCTGATACAGATATGTATTTTACAAAATGTTAAATATCGCTAATTATAACTACGGCAACTTTTGAAAATTTAATGTCTTATAACCGAAAAATCTTTCGTGGCATTAACAAGTGCTGTTTATAAGAGAAAGATTATGAAGATATTTCATATATTTGAAAGAAGGGTCATAAATAACAAATGAAAAAAATCTAATTTACTGTGACACGTACGCATGATTTTTAAGGCCCGTACTATCTCTTAAATTTTAATTCTGACAAATATGTATTTAATACGTTTAATTTAACAAAGTATGTTATCATTACCTTATTTGAAGTTATGTAATTTTTTATTATCTCATTGAACTTGAAAGCTTTGGAAACAGAAACTAAATAAACATTATTTTACTCTTAGACATAGTTAAATAAAAATCTTTTCGAAAGAAAATTGATTAGATTCATAATGTCAATGTATTTTGACCGAAGAAAGAAATCATAAGCAGTTACGCACTTGAAATTATTATCTTATTCTTTGAGAGGGCAATTGACTTAGACACATATGAAGAAGAAAAAAAAGAAAAAGAAACATATTAATATTTTTCTTGTTGTAGTTATGAAATATATATTTCCGTTACATTTATTCCACTGTTCATAATACGTTGTCATAAGCTTTTGACACTGGCTGTTGAAAATAATTTCATATAATGCACATGGGTTAATCGATTTTTATAATTTTGTGTCACAGAACCTTGCTATGTTTAAACTTCTTGCGTGTGATAACAATAAATTTTACAATGCGTTTTTTAATAATTGCCATTTTTTAATTTATCCAATTATATTGTATTTTTAATACTTTTTGCTTTGGCATATCTTTTGATCATTTGCGAATTACATAATAGAAGTATATAGTGAATTACACATCTTTCTGCCAAATTTTCTACATACTTTTGAAATTCTGGAAGTTTTTCTTCAAAGTTTAAAATGTTGACTATTTCATAGGGCGTACATATTTTTTCACTTTCCAGACACATATTTTGATGGAAATTATTTCTTCTTAAGAAGTTAGAGTGTAATTTATTGTAAAAGGAACTATATTTCTTATTTTAAAAAACCAATGATAGAACTACAAAAGTATTTTTTTTTCGATTCCTATAAGATGTGCAGTAATTAATTTTATAATTAATTTATTATAATAATTTCAATAATGCATTAAACTAACTGCTATGTAGAAAGCATATATGTTTCGTCATACAATGAGTTGTAAATATGATAAATGTTCAGTTTCATGTTTAATAAACACTTATGTTTCGTGCATGATTGAATGCTAAATATTTGTTAGTTATGTAAATTTGTGAAGATATTAATATGCTATAGTTAAAAAAACGATAATTGTAAGCAAAATTGTATGTATAAAAACAAGAATTATGTTTTTATATTTATATATTTATTTTTATTTTTTGTACGGATTTATAAATATATTCCTTCTGAAATTTTCAGTAATAGGAATTTCAAATACACTAAAACATTTAAAATACTATAATGCATCGCAAAAAGATCATTAAGTCATGATATAACAGTTTATTAAAATGGTGGAATATATATCTCTTAAATATTACTGTTTTTGTTTTTTGGAGCCACTAAACAGACAAAGGCCTTCAATAAACTTGGGCTTCCTTTTGTAAATTATAGTTTTTAATGAATTATAATATCAATCGCATCATCATTATCAACAACAACAAAAAAATAGAGAAGAACAAGTTCTCTTGCTTTAGCTCAAATCCGGGAAAATAAAAAATATGTGTTACATGTAATCGATGACCTACCTCTCATTTGTTTTTAAATTGTCACAATATAAAAACGTAACATAATGATAATGCCTTTTTAGGTATACTTTTTTTTACGTAGATTTATATTATTATTTAAATTTATTTTTTGTACGGATTTATAAAAATATTCATTCTGAAATTTTCAGTAATATAAATTTCAGATACACTAAAACATTTAAAATACTATAATGCATCCCAAAAAGATCATTAAGTCATGATATAAAAGTTTATTAAAATGGTGCACTATATATCTCTTAAATATTACTTTTTTTGTTTTTTGGAGCCACTAAAGAGACAAAGGCCTTCAATAAACTTGGGCTTCCTTTTGTAAATTATAGTTTTTAATGAATTTTAATATCAATCGCATAATCATCAACAAGAACAACAACAAAAAAAGAAATAGAGAAGAACAAGTTCTCTTGCTTTAGCTCAAATCCGGGAAAATAAAAATATGTGTTACATGTAATTGATGATCTACCTTTCATTTGTTTTTAAATTGTAATAATATAAAAACATGACATAATGATAATGCCTTTTTAGGTATACTTTTTTTTACGTAGATTTATTTTATTATTTAAATTTATTTTTTGTACGGATTTATAAAAATATTCATTCTGAAATTTTCAGTAATATAAATTTCAGATACACTAAAACATTTAAAATACTATAATGCATCCCAAAAAGATCATTAAGTCATGATATAAAAGTTTATTAAAATGGTGCACTATATCTCTTAAATATTACTGTTTTTGTCTTTTGGAGATAAGATTAGATTATAGGATAGATTAGATAGATAGGAGATAGATTAGGTAATAGAAATTTCAGATACACTAAAACATTTAAAATACTACAATGCATCGCAAAAAGATCATTAAGTCATTATATAACAGTTTATTAAAATGGTGCACTATATCTCTTAAATATTACTGTTTTTGTCTTTTGGAGATAAGATTAGATTATAGGATAGATTAGAGATAGATTAGGTAATAGAAATTTCAGATACACTAAAACATTTAAAATACTACAATGCATCCCAAAAATATCATTAAGTCATGATATAACAGTTTATTAAAATGGTGCACTATATCTCTTAAATATTACTGTTTTTGTCTTTTGGAGATAAGATTAGATTATAGGATAGATTAGATAGATAGGAGATAGATTAGGTAATAGAAATTTCAGATACACTAAAACATTTAAAATACTACAATGCATCGCAAAAAGATCATTAAGTCATGCTATAACAGTTTATTAAAATTTTGCAGTATCTATCTCTTAAATATTACTGTTTTTGTCTATTGGAGCCACTAAAGAGACAGAGGCCTTCAACAAACTTAGGCATTTTTACAATCATTGCTTCCTTTTGTAAACTATAGTTATTAATGAATTATAACATCAATCGCATCATCATCATCAACAACAACAAAAAAATAGAGAAGAACAAGTTCTCTTGCTTTAGCTCAAATCCGGGAAAATAAAAATTTGTGTTACATGTAATCAATGACCTACCTTTCATTTGTTTTCACGATTAGAAAAGAGGTATTAAAAGTTACAAATTACGATACAGCTTTCGAATAAATTTCATTTAAAAGTACTTTTTTTTCCTACACGATGATGCAAAAATTGAAATTGTACGACATTAAGAAGTTAAAAAACTTTTGGTAGCAAAAATTGCAATACCGAAATTCATTTAAAATTTGAAAGTGTTGCCATGCGCAAAATGACATTATGCGTTACGCACAGATACGTTTGGCCTTTATAATATAGATATAGTTTATAATTTTTAAATACTCTTTCATGCGAAACACTATTTTTAAACTATCAAAAACATTTTCTACCACATTGAGGATACTCGCGTTGCCTCATTAATAATAAAATAGTTTTTCTTCTGAATTTTACTGTGTCTTTAATATTCTGTTATTCATAAACGTTCAATAAACACAGGGAATTTTACAAAATGATAATAATAATTATAATAATAATAAATATAATAATAAATATAATAATAACAATAATAAATGTTTCGAAAAACAATGGGAATTTACAAATTCAGACTTTAATTGCATCTTTATTTATAAAGAAATCTTAAATAAAGTTACTAAACAATTTACAGACGTATTTTTTAAACACTATTAATAGTACATAAACTACTCATGATATAACAGCTTATTAAAATGGCGCAATATATATCTCTTAAATATTACTGTTTTTGCCTATTGGAGCCACTAAAGAGACAAAGGCCTTCAATAAACTTAGGCATTTTTACAATCACTGCTTCCTTTTGTAAATTATAGTTATTAATGTATTATAATATCAATCGCATCATCATCATCAACAACAACAACAAAATAGAGAAAAACAAGTTCTCTTGCTTTAGCTCAAATCCGGGAAAATAAAAATTTGTGTTGCGTGTAATCGACGACCTACCTTTCATTTGTTTTTAAATTGTCACAATATAAAAACGTAACATAATTATAATGCCTTTTTAGGTATACTTTTTTTACGTAGATTTATATTATTATTTAAAGACTTAGAAATAACTTCAAATTTTTATCCTGGGGTATCTTACTTATGGAAATCTGCTACCTTTACAAGTAGAATGTACTGGATTTGTTAAAAATTATGTCTTTCGGTTTTCGAAGGTTCTGTGCGCTTAGGTAATTATTGGTTATAAGACTA
Organism: Maratus speculifer; assembly: GCA_964019185.1. Classification (NCBI taxonomy): domain Eukaryota; kingdom Metazoa; phylum Arthropoda; class Arachnida; order Araneae; family Salticidae; genus Maratus; species Maratus speculifer. The sequence goes on along the minus strand of OZ025291.1, from coordinate 435,550,478 downwards.
TAATCGGATTATTTCTCTAATAACTTTATATTTATTATTATATTTATAATAATTTTAGACTATATATAATATAAAGAAACCTTAAAGAATTTTACCAAACATTTCATAGACGCATTTTTAAAACACTAGATATTAGATAAGCATTTTCCCTACTTTTTTTATTATAAGATGTAAATTAATAATATCACAATTTTCACACAATCCTGTTTACATTACACATTAACTTTGATTTTTTGGATTTCTCACTTACTACGCTTAGGTAATTATGTGTTACAAAACTATAATCGTATTATTTCTCTACTAACTTTCTTTTTCACCAACGAAAATAAATGCACACACCAACAAGCTTGATCAAATAAGGATATTTTTAAAAATATTTATCAAGTATAATCGGATAAATTAAAATTAGCGCGCCATATTCATAATGCATATAAAGTTTTACTTTTACAGTCTTTGAATTGAGATATACAGCATTGTTTGAACACACACGTTTTTTTATTTATTTTTTTATTTATTTTTTATTTTTATTTATTTTTTTTAATTAGGCCAAAACTCTTCGGGGCGCACTATACACGGAATAATTTTTTACTGCTAGATGTAATCTCACGAGATACATATGAATCATGAAATGTATTCAAAGATTACATAATCACTGGGAAATTCTTACTTATTTGAAATTATACTGCATATTTTTTTTTTTTTTACTTCTTCCACTTTTTAACAAGCCCGTAGCCAGGATTTCTCTTCGGGAGGGGCTGAAATCTTGATTTTTTTTCTGACCTGACAGTAATAATTTGTCTTCTTTAAAATATAAAAAATAAATAAAAATAAAATAAATCAGGATAAACCTAAGGTCCCTGAATAGGGTACCTGATGTCCATGTCAAAAAAATTTTAGTACACTGTAAAAGAAAACTCTGCAAAGTTACTGAACATTTTCTAGGAAACTGGGAACCCTAAAAATTTTATGTAAGGGTAACAGCAAAAATTTATGTAATAGAATCTAATACTTGAATTTTAGGTAGATTTCGTATGAAATACTGCCAATTGGCGCCCTCGTCATGTTGGAATTTCTGAAAACTTTTTGCAAATCTACACCGAACATGACGCCTAGACCCCAAAACTAACAGCAGTAAAAATCCTTATCTATCTCTATCACTTTTTATATGGGCACGATAACTTCTATAATTCCGCTCAAATATCTTCCAAACTGATACGTAAAAGCAAGGTGCGTAAAATCTCGGTCAAATTTGTTAATGAGAAAAATAAGATCAAGGGGGTAGAAATAGGGTGGGAGGTTGTGAAAACATCAAAAAACTCATAACTTCTTAGTTAAAATAGATATCGAATCGATTTAAAGTTTATAATACTTCTAAGAAATGAGCCAAACGTTTATGCATGACAGATTTTTGATAAAGTTAAAAATGGAAGGGGGGAAAAATAGCGTTTTTGTATGAAAAAAATTTATAACTTTGTCAATTCTCAAGATATCAAATCATATTAAATATTTTATAAATGTTCTTAATATTATCTAAAACTTATGTACTCAAAAGCTTTTGATAGGACCAACTCTTACTGCAAAAAAAAAATAAATAAATAAAAAAAATAAAATAAAAGGGTCATTCCACAAGAATCGGGTAACTTTAGAGGTGAAATTGAAATGTACTATTTTTACCTCAGATTTCAAAATTTTTTTGCTATATCAACGAACAATAAGTTAATTTTATTATATTTTTAAAGCAACATTCAAATATCTAAATATTTTTCAAAAAATCGAGCTTTTTTAAAAAGTAGATTCCAGGGGACTGACGTGACTTCCAAGCGACTGACAGAAACCGATAGTTATATTCTAGAATGAACTTTCTAATGAATAATTCAAACTTTTTAAAAAAATAATTATTAATAATTATCCAAAAGAGTAATAAAAACATGTTTAATACATAATCTCAATACATATTTTTTATATTAATCATCAATGAATGCTTTATTACTTATTTTAATAACACTAATTTAATTTTTTAAAGCTTTAAATAAAACTTTTTCAAACAAGTTATAACTTTTAAAACCAAAGCAAACAGTAACAGTAATTTTTTTCTCAAACATCAATAGTTTTATTAAATGTATAAGTGACTTTATTAAGTTTGGTACTTGAAACAGGTATTGGTAATTTTTCCAATACAATGTCACAACCAACTTCCCTCCGCTTTCTTTAACATGCGAACAAATTGCGGCACTCCGGTATTCTTTATTTCTTATTAAAAATTTGACTAGAATAAAGTCTCAAACACTGTACTTGATCCGTTGCTCACTTGTAAATTTTTTACTAGGCTTTTTACGTGATTTTTTTTTCTTTGGAAGCTGTGAGTGTTGAACAACACCCTGAAAGATTTTTATTTTGTTCAAATTCAATCGTTCCTAATTCGTAATGTTCACAAGTTATAGGATCGCAGAAGCAACTCAAACGATTTCATAGCAAGACTGTTAGGATGATGTACATGGACCAACAACAAACAAAATTTAAATGAAATTTCAGTTTTACAATTTTCAGTACTGAAAATTTTGAGCTTCTAAACATCGCACATTTTAAAACTTTACACAGTCGTATAGGAAAAAATGACTTTTAAATCTAATTTCTTTGAAAGCTATATCTCAATTTGTTTTTTAGTTATTAATTTTTTTGTAGTTTTTAATATTTTTTTTGCCATTGTGGCAACAAATGTACGTATGATAAGCAACAGATATACCTATTCTTCTAAATGATTGAAAAGGGCAAACATTCATTAAAATATATATATAATTTAAAAAATATATATTCAAGTTTTTGACCCCAATCGTTCATGGACCCCCTATCAGCAATCCATGTGCCTAATTTCATAGCCCTGCGCGCTGTGGATTCCAAGTTTTTGAGATTACATAGTTACGCGCACAGATTTTAATAGTATAGATCAGTAACTAATTATTAATTAATAAGAGAATTTAAAAAAATGCAAAATTATTATAGAAATCATGTTATCTAGCATTCACTAATGTGTTTAACTGTTTTTTGCTTTTACGTCAGTCCCCTGGGAGTTTTTAATCTGAAAAACTGCCAAGGGACTGATGCCAGGGGACTGACGTTTTCACTATAAAACACAAAAAATCTACGTATTGAAACCAAATACCATATTATTCTGTTTTAATATTAAATATAGCAATAAAAAGACGCTAAAAGCAGCACACATCAATGATAATTATTTATAAATTATTAAATTATTACTTACCAGGGGACTGATAAATTGAGTGTTTGCAATCTGTTTATCGACACAAGAATGGCAATAAACATTGAATAAAAATTGCTGATGGATAAATATCAGTCTTCACTGCCATCTTTATATGATAAATAAATATGAAAAAGAGAATTACGTTATCAACAATGGATAATATCCGAAATTTTAGGAATCTAACATGAGCCAGGGGACTGACGCGCAAAGTAGGGGTACACAACATGAAATTAAAAAAAATAATACTTTTTTTAAAAAAATCACATAACATGCACAAATAGTTATTAATTAACTATCTCAGAATGTAACAACCTTCATTTTTTATGCCTAAATCTATTAGTTTAAAAATAATTAGTACTTAAGTCTTCACTTTTTCCAGTGGTACACGCCAGGGGACTGACTTTTTGGGGTCAAAAAGCTAAATTTTAATAAAAACATTTTTCAATTTTCAAAATATTATACATGCTCCTAAACGGAATCAACTTTGTCTACAAATGGGCATTTTTCAAATTTTGAATACATTAAACGGTAAATAAATTTTTTGCAATTTCACAAAGTTACCCGATTCTTGTGGAATGACCCAAAAACGAAAAAAGGGGAGAGGGGTGGAAAGAGAAAAAAATCCATAACTTAATCAATTCTTAAGATATCAAATAAGATTAAATTTATTTTACATCTTCTCTATAATATCTACAACTTTTACACTGACAAGTTTTTTATAGGACCAATCCTTATAGCAAAAATAAATTAAATAAAAATAGGAGTTGTAAAAAAAATCTCAAAATTAAACTGCTTATTTTCTGACTCCTTTTTAAATTCACTTTTGATTTTAAACACATCAAAATGACAAGTTCTCTCATTTGAGAACTATATAATGTGACGAATCGGCTAGTTTTTTAATAGTTTGTTTTTACAAGATACATTTCAAAATATGTTGTCAAAAAAGACATTTTGAACAGAATTTTACGAAGCGGTCGTGATTGAAAATGAGGAAGCATTCAAATAACAAATTGCTTATTTTATGACTCATTTTTAAATCTATTTTTGCTCTCAAACGCACCGAACAGATACATTCTCCTATTTTGGAACTGTATAATTTACCGTAATGTTCAGTTTTTAAATAAAGGTAGAATACATTTCAAAAAATGCTATCATAGGGGGCATTTCGAACAAAATTTCCTGAAACTATCGTGATTGAAGAATTGAGGATGTATTCAAATAACAAGCTGCTTATTTTATGACTTATTTTTTTAATTCAATTTTCCTCTCAAACATATTCAGTTGGCAATTTCTCTTGTTTAGGAACTATATAATGTTCCGTTTTGGTCGATTTTTTCATAAAGTCAGAATATTTCAAAAAATTCTGCCAACGTGGGCATTTGAGCCAAATTTCGCTTAAGATGATTCCGATAAATCCAGCTCTTATAGAAAAATTATATTAAAAATTGTTCAAAAGTGGCCAAATAAAGTTGCTAAACTAGGCTATCGCTAATCACACACATATATATATGTATATATATTTGTAATTGAAATGAATACTTAACTTTGAAATCAATATAATAATAGTCAAAATAGACATTTTGAGCAGAATTTACCGAAGAGATCGTGAATGAAAACTGAGGAAGTATTTAAATAACAAATTGCTTATTTTCTGACTCATTTTTAAATCCATTTTTGTTCTCGAACGCACCGAACTGATATTTTCTCTTATTTTGGGAATGTATAATTTGCCGTAATATTCAGTTTTTTGATAAAGGTAGAATACATTTCAAAAAATGCTATCAAATTGGGCATTTCGAACAAAATTTCCCGAAACTATCGTGATTGAAGAATTGAGGATGTATTCAAATAACAAGCTGATCTATTTTATGACTCATTTTTTTAATTCAACTTTGCTCTCAAACGTATTCAGTTAGCAATTTCTCTTGTTTAAGAACTATATAATGTTCCGCATTGGTCGATTTTTTCATAAAGTCAGAATATTTCAAAAAATGCTGTCAACGTGGGCATTTGAGCCAAATTTCGCTTAAGATGATTCTTATAAAACCAACTCTTACAGAAAAATAAAATTAAAAATTGTTCAAAAGTGGCCAAATAAAGTTGCTAAACTGGGCTATCGCTAATCATATTTTACTTTCTTGTAATAGAAATGTGTCCTTAAGTTTGAAATCTGCCTTTGCCAGTAGGCCAAGCCCACAGGGATTTTGTTGTTACCGTACCATAAAAAAATTTAGAAATCCCACTTTCCTAAAAAATTTAGTAACTTAACAAAGTTTTTTTTTTTTTTTTTTTTTTTTTTTACAATGTATTGTTTTGATTTCTGTTATTTGAGAAGCACTCCCAGTTTCCAAACCAATTTCGAAACCGAGAATGCTTTTAAGGGGAGGGGAACTAAAATTATAAATCACTTTCTATCAATGTTTGGGATGAGCCTCATATATCCTATAAGAAAAAATGCTAAAGATATTGAAATGCAACAACAAACAATTTGAATAGATTAAAACACAGGATCAATATTACCATATGAGTGTCTCGTATTACAAGCACGATCTTAAAATAGTTATTCCACAGATCAAATTTATTACACTTTTTTCCGAAAGAAAAAATGAATTGCTATAGATATATGTAATCGTAACAATTATAGTTCATATTCTGTTTACAATAATTATAAATACTGGTACAAAAGAGCAATATTCGCGACGTCTTCTCAATCGCTAGGGTGATTACGTTATTTGGATTTCTTGTAGTTTTTCAATCAATGAAAATCATTGCAAGACTACTCAGTATTTCGCTTCGAGACAAAGATTTAATTCTTTTCACTGTCTTTAGACTTTTCATCACTGGCTTGTTATCAGAAACAAAACTGTCAGAAAGTATTTGATCATATTGTAATATGTTGCAATACAGTACTCCTAAGTTTTATGACATATGTGACAACATTGGAAATTAATTCATCTCATATTCCGCTTTCATTTTAAACACTGACACTTTATCGTCACATTTTGAAGGCGATTATCTAATTTGCTAACTTTTTCAGGAAGCAAAGCTTAGAAATCTATTATAATGTCCTCATTCGAAACGAACATTTTATTCAAATTTTTAATAATACTTTTTACTTACGGATTAAAAGCCATAATCCTATAATACCCTTCAGCATATGCCATTCAGTCCAAGAGCCTACCGCACAAAACCCTAAGTCATCGAGCACAAGAAAAATTCCTTTATTTTATTGAAGAGTAGTAATAGAGAAATCTAATGATCCATGTCTGCCGGAAGCAAAGACATGAATAAGCCAAAAATTAATACCAATAGAGGTTGATTCGAAGGTTTAGCATTATGTTTTCCTGCACCCAGTTTTCCATGTTTTCATACTTATGATTATACGGCAAACACAATGCTAAGCCTACGAGTCAACCGCTAGTGGTATTAATTTTTGGCTTATGCACCACTTGCTTCCGGCAGACATGGATCATCAGATTCTCCTATGAATACTCTTCCATAAAACAAATGATTTTTTTTTCTTGTGCCAGCTGACTTAGGGTTTTGTGCGGTCAGCTTTTGGACTAATTTGAGGACTTGCACGTGTTGCCTACCAAAATATTAATCTTGGTGTCTTTATTTCAGTTTCAATGACGTCTTCGCCAAGTTTTGATGCAAAATTAAATATCTCACAAAATATTTCCACTATATTTCCTTCATGCTTCTGTACATCTTTAGTACGAGTTATAGCCAATATCACAACACGAAACTTCTGAAAGAACTGACAACGGTTTGTCAGACTGCTTTTGAAAAGTTTGTCTCAAACAATCTTATGAAAAAGTCACTCCATGACTGCCAAGAAAGCTCTAGTTAGAGATATATTTGATGTATTTTTCTAAAATATTTTAATACAAATACATCTAAACATCTCAACAAAAGATATGTTTTCATGCCTTTAGAGAAATCCAGTGTCTCAAAAAGCGAAAAATCATTTATTTTATTTATTTTTTTTTTGGGGGGGGGGGCTGGGGAAGAAGGGCATTTGAGAAAATTGCTTTTTGAAGGAATGAATTTACTATTGATTGATTTCATAAAAACACTTGTCACTTCATTAATAGTTCCAAAACTGTTTTGGATGGCAGAAATTAACATGCTGTTGAACAATGAAAGGTTTAACCTGTGGCTTACATATACATAATATGTGCTTCTAATTTTTGAATACTTCTGACAAATTGTAGACGGGACTTCACTCACATGACCAGAAATATTGACTGCTCCCTCATACGTCTGTAAACGGAAACCCTACATCAGGATATTCAACCATAAAATTAATAATTCTTCAAAAGACAAAGAAATTTTTTTAGCCAGACTACTTTGTGACATGTTTTTTTCTATTAAAGATTCGTATGCAAACTATTTAAAGCAAAGTTCTTCAATGAAGAGTACGGAGGAAGTCAACGTGGAGACCTTCGGTTTCTCTATTGTTTCTTTTCATACCATTCCTTTTCAGAAGTTCCTACAACTAGATTTATATATATATATATATATATAAAGCCTTTTACACTTACATCATTTTTAAAGATATACATTTTTTTAAATCATTAATTTTCACATTATTTTAAATTATAGGTGGCTATTAAAGTTTTTAGTTTCTTTCTTTACCATTTTAATAGTGGATAACTCTAATGATAAATATTAAGTAATTCTGGTTAATATGATTGAAAAGGAAGACACTTTCATTACTTACGAGATATAATGAGGATAGAGAAAATTAACAGATATAACATGCAGATATAACAGATATAACATTTATAACAGATATAACAGATATAACATTTTATATTTTATTCCTAAAGTTAACTTATCCGCCATACGCGTATTCCACTTATTTTTTCTTAAGTCAAATTATGATATGGAACTAAACTTATCAAATTTTACTATTCTTAAAAATAGGTAAATTTGTGCTTTAAGAAGAACTTATATTTTCAGTGGTAGATACGAAAAAAGAACAATATATCTAAATGAGCGATATGGATAGAGATTACAAAAACTGCAACTAAATAACTTTAAATTGTTATAAATAAAAATATGTGTAATTTTAATGTAATGGAAGATAGAAACAAGAAAACCATTGTCAATTTTCTTAATCATTAGTGGCAATAAAAAAAATAACTTTCGGGAGGGACTTCAGCCCCCTTAGCCCCCTCCCTGGCTACGTGCCTGCTTTTTAATACAATAGAGCACTATTTAAAGGCTAATTAGCAATTTTCACTGTCCTCAATCTGTCCCATCCGAAGTCTAAAAGTGTATTTACGCCATGTTTTCTGCCTGACGTAATGTACATTTACTGAAATCCATTTTTTGCATATAAAATTTACGGTGCGCGTTATATACGAGATTTTAAAAAAACACGCTATTTTTTTCTCGTTAAGTACGGTGTGCACGTTGTACACGTGTGCGTGCTATACGCGAGTAAATACGGTAATAGTTTTTTTACTGTAGCTGTACTTTTTTCATATTTCAAATCAAATATCTAAACAAATTATTATTTAAATTTTGGAATTTAAAATTTTTTAGACTATTAATATAAAATTACATAAATCATTTAATAGGTAAAATGTAATTAAATACTTATTTTTTTTAAATTGGACTACTTGTAGCTAATACAATCAAACCTTATTCAGGGAAACAGTAGTAGAATTTTGTTGTTTTAAAAGTTGTTTTCGTTATTTTTTTACCACGATATATTTTTTATTATTTTTTACTTATTTTTTAATTTATATTTTTATTACAACGTCATTCTTTATACTTTAAGGGGATCCTATACACAATTTTCATTTTTTTTTTTTTTTTTTTTTTTTTTTTTTTTTTTTTTTATAGTTAACTATATTATTTGTAAACAGAATCGCTTTATAAAACTTCTCATAATATAAGAAATTCTAAATTAGAACTTTATTAATAAAAATATGGTAATTTAATACCGAACGACGAATCGAACAATATATTATAATCTAACTCAAAATATTATTTCTAGATTTACAATATATTTACATTTAAATAAACAGAAATATTTTAATTTTGAATCACCTTTTCTCAAAATATCAATTAAATAAAAGTATTATATTATTATACATATTATTATTTTATATTATTATATAAGAAATTAAATAAAATAATATATACATATATATATATATATATATATATATATATATATATATATATATATAACATTTTTAAAAAATCATATTTTCATAGTAAACTTTTTTTTTCAAATTTGCTGAATTAAAATTAAAGTAAAACAATAACAAAAGACATGACCCATGTCCGAAGCATTTATTAACGGTTCTTGACGGCGTTAACGGTTCTTGAGTTATAACAATTTAACTCAATTTGAGAAATTGTGACAAAAAACATCTTGCTGCAAAACGGCTTTCCACAATAATTAATTTCCGTGGTAGCCATTGCAGGACAGCTCGATTTTTATAACAAACCAAAACGAAAGAAATAATATTCCCTCTTCTATTCAATATAGAAACATGATTTAACTGTCATTTTAAGCATAAAAAACAAAAATTGTTTAATGCGATAAATGCTTTTTAGAAAGTTTGAAGATTTTTTTGCCCCAGTCTTCCTTAAAAAGGTTATGCATTCAACAAAAATAAATATACAAATGTAACTTCAAAATCTACTGTAATATGGTAATGATTTTCTTGCTGAAGGTAAGTCTGTCAAGCATATAAGACCTACACATAGGAATTTTTCGGTTAAGTCTTTTTAATTCAATCTTGCGTCTCATCCTAACAATTACGTTACATCTGAAAAAAACAATCGCCGAAAGCTCCAAATAGCCAATTTGATTTATTTTTGTGATTATGATCACCGCATACTGTTAACAGCTTTGTGGAAACATCTTTAATCAACTTCTTAACCTCAATTCAGTTTTTGCAGTATAATTTTTTCTTTGAGCATGAAGTAGGGGTTTGACAGTTTAGCAATCGTAAATCTGCGGTTATGGAAACTAAAGACATCGTCCTTTCGAAACTAACATTCTTTTAAAACTTCGAGCTCAAAATAATAATAATAATAATAATAATAATAATAATAATAATAATAATAATAATAATAATAATAATAATAATAGAACTTAGTGAAACTGTGTCGAAAATTTGGGGAAAATTGCTTTGTTTGTGTTTTATGATATTTTAACGGTTGATCAATTTCCTTTCATGAAAAACAATAACTATACTTCGCTTTATTAAAGTATTAAAAATATACTTTAAAGCATTTTTTATACCCGTGTCTCTTTAAGTTCCACAATCAACTTCCCTTAAAAGTAATTTTTCTCAGTGTCTATTTTTTTTGACGAATAAGTACGTTCAGAGTGATGAAATTTTTATGATTATTTTTCAATGAACACGAAAAAGCTTTTAATTGTTTCTTATGAATTATTTGTTAAAACATCGGATTTACAATAAAGTAAAAAGTTTTATTTTCACCCATAAAAGTGTAAAAACAAATTCAGTACGTGTAATTTACATGTATTGGCACATTTCATTTTTGTTCTCGCAAAACATTTAGGTTAAATCTGATTCTGAAAGCTAAACAGCACATTTTAAAGAATAGTTTAAAATAACAATTAGCTAAAAATGTTTAAAATTGCACTAGGTGATACAGTTTAAAGTAGATTTAAAAATTAATTTCGCCAGTGAATTCGAACAGTTTCTAGATAGAATCATTTTCCTTGATATCCCTTCATTGAGTCTACTCCTACTTTGACTTTTACCTTTGTTTCTGCTTCATTTAACTAAAAAAAGTTAAAATGAGCTCATCTCAGTCATAATAATATCATTTTTTGCTGTTATCAAATGTTTTATATTAACTGCTTGTGAATTATAATGTTCGTTTCCTTTTGTATTTACCATGCTACTTTAAGAAATGATGTATAACACAACTGTGTTAAAATTGGGAAAAATTGCTATTGCAGGAATAATAGATTTTAAGAACCAATTTTAGGAATAAAGTATAAAAAATGGAAGATTTTAAATTTTATTTCTTTAAAACATATAATTTAGGCTTCTAAATACATTATATAAAACATCATTTTAAATCTTTTCGAGTTCATCCACGACAGTCGTGTAGCTTCAATAATAAAAGTTTTTTTATTTTTATTTTTTATTTTTTTACAGTTTTCTAAATAATATCCATATTTTATGACTGTTCCTTTGGCACTTTCATTTATATAATAATAAAAATATTATTTTATGTTCATTCAATCTTTATGTTTAAAGAATGATAAATATTTGTAAAAATCCAAAGAGGCCTTTTTAAAGCACTACTATATACAACAATTACATTGAATGTTTTCTGTTTTTTTTCTTTTTTTTTAATAGGTAACCTATTAAAATCGCAGGTATCACATTATTCTAATTCTGAAAAAAAAAACTGTACATTCAGATTTATCCAGTAGTATATCAGATTTCTTCTCTCGTTTCTTTTTTTTCTTCTCTAAAACTAGTACTTTTTCTAACAATTGAATTCTCACTTACGTTTTATACAAAACTAATTGTAAAATATACTATATAGATTGACTATATTATATATATATTACAAAACTATACCAAATCCTCTATAAGTTGATCAAACTCAATCTGAGCGTTAATATTCCGCTAAGAACGCTTAGATTATGGATACGAAAGCTATGCCTGCCACATCAGCGATATTACATTCTGACAAAACCTGCTTTATCATTTGCATCTTATTGCTTACCTTGTGAATTGCGTTTCCTAAATGGGAATAAATGCATTTATCATAAAAATCACAAGTAGCACAAAACATTGTGTATTATACAAACTATTTTGTAATTTCAATTAAATTCTGAATTTAAAAATACATACTATTCACGTTTAAAATATTTGCGTATTTAGTTTGTTAAGCAATATGATAGCGGTTTTATGTAAGTGGTCATTGTATTTTAATTTATTCTTCAAAATTGTCTTCTTAAATAAGCAAATATTGTGATAAATCATTTTTATATACAAAAAAAGGGAATACGTTTTAGCGTCAAGCTTTTACATATACATAAAATATTTTTAGCTAAGTATGTGCCTCTCCTTAAATTTCTGTTTTTCCAAAGTTTTTCGATTAATTTATTATTTAATTTTTATTTTAAATGAAAGTTGAGACAGTTAGAATTCCAAAAATGCGATAGTAAGAAACAATGCTATAGTCAAAATATAAACCCTAAATGAACATTCTGGAAACTTAAGTGATTGTTCAAAGCGCCACAAGAAGTTAAACAATGTATTTTTATGGACAAATATATAACATATAACACATACATAAATATATAAACATCTACAAATAGGGTGGATTTTAAAATTGTAAACATCCTACATAATTATTTGTGCTCTATCAAAATCTTAATTTACGCTTCCTGTAAAATTATTATTTCCATTGTGTACGTTTATGGGAAACATAATTTCTTAATATATTTTAAAGATATTGAAATATAATTTTGTGACAAGGTTCTGCTTATGTATAGGTTTCTTATAAAGAAATCTGTAGGTATCTTATAAGTAGCTTGTTTTATATTAATTTTGTTATTTATTATGCTTGTTTTATATTTGTTTATATTAATTTAAGAGGCTTTTTTATTGCATTTTTTTTTTGAAAAAAGGCATTTTTTTAAGCGAAAATACCTTAACTATGAGTAAATATTACAGATATTGCAAATATTTTGTGTAATATTACTTGATTTAAAATATATTGAATAGATTTTATTATGGACGTTAGCAGAATGAAATTTTTTACAAAAATTACACTCAATAATGCCTAAATTTGAAAAGGTAATTAAAATTCTATTTAAAATTTACAAGGATTCATAGTTTTCAAAATAGTTTGTTCACAGGCCTATAAATCTCCCCCAGTTCTATTCGGATGATTAGTTGTATACGATTCATTGATCCCCATAGTGAGATAACGTCACCATTTTCGACATTATCCCGATCTGTCAGTTCGGGATCGTCCTCCAGAGAAAAAAAAAAGCCTTTTATGAAAAATTAGTCCACTATTTTAATAAAAATAATGGTAAAATTTTATTTAGTTGATAAAAAAATACACAAATAAGCTACCATAAATAATCAGTTAGAAATTAGTTTTATTATTTTCAAAAAATATGTTTGTTATTTATATCGGCATAAATAAGACAATTTATTATGTTAAATTGAAAAAGTATCCTGTAAATTCATAATAACTATTTAGATTCTTTTATAGTTTGCATTTTCAATACTTTTCTAAGTACCTTTAAAATCTATTCAGCTACTTCTAGCATAAAAAAGATACTTTTATAGTCTCATAAAGGACAAAAGTTCCGGGATTTAATGCAAATTCTTTCTGTAACTGCGCGGTAACAAAACCATTGTTACAAAATACATGTATTCAAAGAAATCTTAAAATATATTTATTGAATATAAAGGATAGATATTACGAAATGATGTTTTTGTTGTATTATACTTAATTAGAATTAGAATTCAAAGAATATTTTCAAAAAACCGGAAAACTAAATGGATTTTGTTAAATGAAATTCATTATTTGATATTGATTTGAAATCCTTTGGACTCGTATTTTGGATATTTTAACAATATTTTAAATTAAACTGAATAGAAAGACTTTTTATATACAACTTTTTTTTAGCTTTTTTAATTTTTCAAAAGATTGCCTATCTTAGAATTTGTTATTCAAAGAAATGTACTAATATACATTTTTCTAAAAAATAGATTTTAATAAAACATAAAGGTATAAACCTGATATTCTCATAACAAAGGTATCATTTCAATTGTTAGGAAATAAGTTCATAATTTAAAAATAATACATATTAATGCAAGGTTAAATTAAATATATATACATATTTATACATTTATTTTATATAATTATATATATATATATATATATATATATATATATACATATTCCGCAATGTTCTTTGTCAATCTAGACAAAATTGTTTAATCTGTTAACCGGTATACATTTCTTCATGGCAATTAATTTATGTCATTGTAAAGAAACTAAACACCTTGTTATAATTGTTAATCAGATCATTTTTCAGGAATAGTTTTAGTATGAAAAGCCGTTATTAACATATACTTTTACTTTTGGAATAATTTTCATTTACTTTTTTATATCATGTAAAAATACCGCATTAAAATAGAAAATTGTGTTTTTTTTTTTTTTTTTTTTTTTTTTTTTTTTTTTTTTAATAAAGAAAAGTTTTTTTTTATTTACTATATACATATATAAGTCTTAGTACGTAAAAATGATTATTTAAATACAAAACACAATTTCATTTATAACAAAAATATTTTATCTTTGGAAAAAAAGAAAGAATTCATAAACGAAGTAAGTGTGCTTATTATTAAAGAAAAAAATATTATAGACGTAATTAGGGAGAAAAGTAAATACAGGTATGATGAGTATGACAGTAATGAGCCATACAATGTACATCTATGTCCGTAAATGAAATCTGGAGTTGACGGAAAAATGAATTTCCAGTGTAATATGCCTTAATGTTTCTGGTTGTGTAATCTTTACGACAATGTCATATTTACATAACTTTTATATTTTTTGCTTCTTGAGTGTCTCATGAGCAAACATACCATTAACGATATTCTACTTTTATCGTAAAAACCATCGAATTCTCTGCATTTTTACTAAAAAATATCCAACAGTGTATAAAAATGTATATGCCAATGCTTTTTAGATATCCTGCACTTCAAAATAAAATCTATGTAAAAATATCGCATTAAGACTGAAAAGTTATAGTTTTGCTTTTTGGAAAATAAAGAAAAGTGTTTTTTTTTTATTCCATAACAAAAAAAAAAAAAAAAATCATAATATTTACATATATTCATAGTTTTTTCAAATGCATACATCCAATTCTTTGTTGGATATATATAGAATACTGTTGAATTATATGCATACTTTTTTCATTATTCTACAATCTAAAAACAGACGAATATATTTTGCACAATATATTTTAAGTAATATTCCTACGAATAATGTACGGGACATCAATTTTTTTTTCATTAGTATGAGGTTAACAGATGAATTCAATAAATATGGGATAATTGATATGTTTGTTTAACACCTTGTATCACCATGTTTTAGATCTGCAGATCTGGATCCTTTGAATGCTCAGTAGACATTGATTTAATTTCTCATACCAAAATTTTTCTCCTCATTTAAGAAGCTTCAGGTCGATATTGTCGAATTGAAAAAATGGTCTGAAAGTCCGAAAGTAAATTTTTTCGAGGTATTTTTGAATACTTTAAAATTTTGTATTATAAAATGGAAAATATCGATGAGAAGTTATCATTTTCTATTTTTTATAGATGTGAAAATAGGAAAATTCATTCTACAGTTATTTTAGTTTTACACTGTAATTTTAAAAATAATTTTTATGTGCTTAAAACGATAAATTCTGAAATCTGTGTCAATATTGATAAATTTGATAAAATTTGAGATGTTGATCCACAAATGTTTAAGGGATTTGTTTTTTCTAATATATGTACACTATATTGCCATTGATTATGGGACACTTGCGATTTTAGACATTTTACTAAATATCTAGAAAAATACATGAGGAATCATCTCGAAACTCTTAGTGTATAAATATAATAGTATACGTCATACATCTCCGGGAAGATTTTTTATCGAAACTTTATAGGGGACCATCAACAAATTAAAAAGGAATAAATATCTTTTGAATAACCCTGTCAAAACTAATGTAGCAAAACCGCTCAAACTCTAGATTATCATTGAATGCCTTATTTTAATACACTGTGTTCATTTTTATGCAAATAGCATGCATACTCGCAGAGTAATTAAGGTTTTTATAAAAATGGCCCCAATTTTTTCTAAGCTTTTCCCTTATAATTTTCAGAGTTCTTAATATAAAATAATATTTTTTCCAGAAAATATTACTAAATTAGCTAAATGTATAGAGCAACTTTTGTAAAAGTTTCAAAATTATAGCTTGAAAATTCTGAAAGTAATCGTCTATAGAAAAAGGACAAAATCCGTTGTTTCCAAAATGAAGCAAAAAAATGAGGGATTTTATCCAGAAGTAGTCGTAACACCCCGTATTGTGTATTCTACATTGACACTAATCAATGAATATATGGATACAACCCCTCTTGTTTTTGCTTCATTTTGAGAATAACGGATTTTCAACTTATTCAATTGACGATTATTTTCAGAATTTTTAAGTTATGATTTTTGACTTTCACAAAACTTGCTCTATACATTTAGCTAACATAATATGCAAATGAAATTTTGATATCGTTGACGCATGCGCAGTAAAAAATTATTTAGTATACCAACTCATTTTGTATACAATTTTCATTATTTTTTAATTCTGATTACAGGGTGCTGTGTACAATGTTGTTTATCATATTTTCTGAAAAAAATATTATTTTATATTAAGAACTCTGAAAATTATAAGGAAAAAACTTGGAAAAAATTTGGACCATTTTTACAAAAACCTTAATTACTCTGCGAGTATGCATGCTATTTGCATAAAAATGAACACAGTGTATTACAATAAGGCATTCAATCATAATCTAGAGTTGGAGCGCTTTTGCTACATTAGTTTTGACAGGGTTATTCAAAAGATATTCATTTTTTTTAATTTGTTGACGGTCCCCTATGGAATTTCGGTAAAAAATCTTCACGGAGATGTATGACATATACTATTATATTTGTACACTAAGAGTTTCGAGATGATTCCTCGTGTATTTTTCTAGATATTTAATAAAATGTCTAAAATCGCAAGTGTCCCATAATCAATGGGAATATAGTGTATATATATATATATATATATAAAGTATTAATTGAAAGCTTGTATAATTGTAAATATTTTGACATATCATTTTTATACATATGGCAACTATATCACGAGATATTGTAAGTTTTGCTGATACATACAGCGAAAGTACTGATGCAAATTAAAACTTTATATGTCTATTTCTACATAGTTCTACATGTTTGTCACTTTTTAGGTTAAAAATGTTTATCTTTCATATGTGGGATAGAGATAGAGATTTTGTGTGTGTGTGTTCATTATTATATGCACTGTATGGCCATTAATGACCGGCCATTTGCGATTTTAGCAGTTATGTTAAATATCTAGAATAATACAAGAGGAATTTTGTTAAATTCCAGATTTTTAAACAAAATAGTACAGATCGTATATTTTCGTGAACGTTTTTACCTTAAATTCCAAAGACTCAAAAAATTAAAAAAAAAAAAAAAAAAAAAAAAAAAGCTTTTTTCGATAACTCAGTCAAAACTAATGTAGAAAAATCGTTCAAACTCTAGATTATGATTAAGTGACTCATTGTAATAAACTGTGTCCATTTTTATGATAAAAACATGTACAGAGAAATTAAGGTTTTTATAAAAACTGTTCCAAATTCACCTTAGTTTCTTGCTTATAATTCTTCTTATAATAAAGTTTCATAGCTTTCATTCTGATAGGTAGTTGTATAAATTCCCTTGATACCCAATGACAAAAATTTCGGCAATATTCTGGGAACTTCCTTAGTTATGAAACCAGAATAATAATCCTTTTATGAAAAAATAGTCCACTATATTTTTTAAATGCTTAAAATATTTTTAAATAATAAAAAGTACACAAATATGGAACAATAAATAATCAGTTAGTAAGTAGTTTTGATATTTTTTTTTTAAATAAGGTTATATTATTTATATCTGCATAAATAAGACCATTTATTAAGTTAAATTTTAAACGTATTCTGCAAATGCGTAATAACAGGTTAATTTCCTTTATGGCTTGTGTGCGATACTATTTTAAGCACTTTTAAAATCTATTCAGTTACTTCTTACGTAAGAAATACATTTATTGACCCATAAATGAGAAAATTCCGGGGATGAATGCAAATTCTTTATGTAAATTCATGGGAACAATACTATTGTTATAAAATGCATTTATTCAAAGAAATCTTAAATTATACTTATTGAATATAAAATGTACTTATTACGAAATTATGTTTGTGTATATTATACCTAACTAGAATTAGAATTGGAAAAATATTTTCAAGAAACCGGAAAACAAAATAGATTTTGTTAAATGCAATTTCTTTTATGAAAAAGATTTCAAATCATTTGGACTGTTTAGACTCTTTTGGATATTTAAAAAATATTTTAAATTAAACTGGGGGGGGGGGATAAAAGATTTATATATATTTATTGGCAGGCATTTTTAAAAATTATTTTTCAATGTAATTCAAAAGATTGTTCATTCTTAGAATTTGATTCGTCTTTCAATGAATTGTATATACATAACAGTTTTTGAAAATAACTTTTAAATAAAACACAAAAGTATAAACCTCATATTCTGTATAACAAAGACAACATTTCAATTGTAAGGAATGAAGTTCCTGAATTAAAAAATAATACATATTAAAGTAGGGTTAAATTGAAAAAAATTGTGGTAAAAGATAATAATAATAATAATAATAATAATAATAATAATAATAATAATAATAATAATAATAATAATAATAATAATAATAATAAACTTTTATTTATTGCTGGCACACATGCGCACACACATATAAATATATACACAGAGAGAGAAAGAGAGACCTATATATATCCCGCAATGTTCTTTGTCAGTCTCAACATAATTTTATCCTGAGTTAACTGGTATATATTTCTTCATGTAATTTAATTTGTATTGTAAAAAACTGGATATCAACAAAATCTAAAAACACTTCACAGAAAACATAATAACATACAACTCATATTTAGTAATCGTGCAATGTGACGTAGACGCTATTTTTATCAACGATAATGTATATATGCTTTTTGGCAAAGATTTTTAACTTCAAAATAAAAAAAAAATCCTTTTTTTCTATTAAGAATCATTTACATTTTTTATCCGGAGTGAGTTACTAATGTTAACTAATGGTGTAGGTGGGGCTTGTTGAGCTCAAGCCATATGGTAGGCCTCCCCACCTAACTGAATCTAACTGAATCTGTTAACTAATGGTGATGTTAAATTACCTAAACGTTTATTTTTATTTTAGGCAGTAAGGTGTTTTGTATTTAATGTACATATTGAATATTGTTTTAAAGCAATAAACTCAAAAATTCTGCTAAAATGATATTATTTCTGATTTAAATATGTTCTCAAATTAGGTTAATTCACTTGTATTATATATACATTAAAATCTTTATACCTTATGTAAATTATCTTTATATATCAGATATAATATATCCATATATATTATATATCCATAAATATCAGATATTTAATTTTGAAACCGATAGGAAATTGAATAAATAAAAAATCCCTTCCATTAAAGCCAAAGAATCTTCGTTTTTAAAATGTATTAATCATTTTTTGATTTATTTTTTTATTATGAGCATATTTTGAGTTATATAATTAAGAATGCAAAATATTTTGCGCATATACATCATAATATTTTGCACAAAGAATATTTGTAGTTCTTTACACCGAACATAAATTAGGAAGACAATCCAAAACAGTGATTTTTAATTCAACATATATACACATACAGATGATTTTATAAAATCTAATATTTACAGCGATATAAACAGATAGGAATCCACAATAGTATGTATAATCTAAAATGATACATCGTATTTACTCGTGTACACCGCGCACGCTTGTATAACGCTCACCCCGTACTTTATAAGAAAAAATAGCGATTTTTTAAAATCTTATGTATAACGCGTAACGTAAATTTTATATGCAAATGAACAAATAACTAAATGAAATTTAGTAAAGAAAGTCGAAACAAACATTACACCAGGCAGAAAACAAGCTGAAAATATATTTTTAGACTTCTGGTAGGGACTGAATATCGGCAGTGAGAATTGCTAATTAGAGTTTAAATAATGCTACTTGCTATGTTTTATTTTAAAAATGCAATATTACTTCAATTAAGTAAGGTTTTCCAATTAATTATGTTTTCATTGAATAAATTTCATGATTTATATGTATATTGTGTTATTACATCGACCAGTAAAAAATTATTTCGTGTATAACGCACACCTAGGAGTTTTGATTTATTTTTTTAAGAGTGAGCGTTATAAACGAGTAAATGATTAAATGAGTTCTGTTCAGTGGGTGTAATGAAACTTAAAGTTTTAATTAAATATATTTTCAGAAATAGTTTTATTACAATGTATTCACTATTAAGTTTGTTTAATGTACAATTCGTAAACAGTTGATAATAGACATATAGTTCCAATTACAAAACTGTTTTAAATAAGGGAAAAAATAAAATAAAAATAAAATAAAAGTTTGTTCGAATCACAAATGTTTTTCTTTTAAACCTACGAAAATTATTTATTTATTAATTTATTTATTTTTGTTTGAATTCTCCCTGTTGTATCAGTGATATTACGTTAAATTTGAGTATTATACTAACAAGTAGAAAAGAAAAATGTTAGTCACCTTATATTAAAATTGACTAGGTTATGAACCTTTTAATTACATGATAATTGTCTGCATTTGAACACATATAATTTTAACCATGCTTCAAAAGATCGTAAACAAAGGGCTTAAAGTATGTGAAAGAGTTATTCTACTCTGTAATCAAAAATAGTAATATCGTGCAAGTTTCACGGTAGCATTAATTTTTATTAATTAAAATGCAGATTCATTAAAATAGATGGATTTTAACATTTTATTCCATAAGGAATTCGACTGTTTCTTCTCATGATTTTTTTAATGAAAATATTATTATTTTTTGTTACATTTATATCGAAATTATATAGTTTGCTTTTTAGGGTCGTGGTACCTAGAACCGTGTTTCCCTGATTTTTGACGCGCTTAAGAGTTTAAGAAATTCCCTCTTCGAAAAATGGTTTATCAAATTTCCGAAAACGTTAAGAAAGGAACACAATGCGTCGTTTGGAGTAAGTTTCAGATATGTTCAATCGTATTTAAATGGGAAGTCATGATTGCCACTATTTATGCACTTTTATTTGTTTTCGAAGCCATTCTAATCAAGTTGAATTGTATTTCGTTTTAGGCATACATTAAATATAAGGAACTGGCAATGGCTATAGTGTAAGGTACGACACGAGACATGAATATCTCATTGACATAACTTTTGAGCTTAATAATAAGTAATTTGTAAACTATAATTAAGTAATTTATAAACCTGAACACACTTCTCAGACAAACTTACGAGCTAATGTCAATGTGAACTTGATTATGCAGTTTCACCAGAATAAGTTTTTAGGTAAAAAACTGAGAAAATGGCTATATAATTAGTAAAGTTAAAAAAAATTGCATATAAAATTTAACTTTGACATCCATCAGTTAAGGTGCTTGGTGATTGTGAAAAAAGTCCATAGAAGGAACACATCGACAAGCAGATACACTCTCAAAAAAACTCCCGTCTTTTCACAGAAAATATACTGGCAGAACTGCTGCCAGAAATTGTCTGAAGATTGACGATTTCCCGTTTATTTTTTTTCTCCGTCAAAAGAGGAAAAATATCTGTCACTTGAAAAAAGTTTAGAAAAGATCAATGCGGAAGAGGTGAGGATCGAACTCACGACCCCAGCATTAGAAGGCGAGCGCTCTTTCTCGGCGCCTCGGTTGCACATGAAAATTGCGCTTTGAAATAGAAGCGTCATTTCACATGGGTGTGGTTTGGTGTATTTCGTTAAAAAGCTTTTAATTTTGCAGTTAATCTATGAAAGATTGCATCTTTAATGAAACTGTGACTGTTTTTTTTTTTTATGTTTAGTATTAATATAGTATAAAAATGTAAATTTTAAATATATTACGTAGATTGTTAGAGAAAAAAAACATGGATGTTCTATTTTTATTCGATAAGATTTTTTTTAATATCAATTTTTTGCATTTTATTTTTTAATTAAAATATCTTTTACATGTGTTCACTTAAAGTATAGTTTATATGCGAATATTTATCATAGAAATAACTTAGTATATTCAACGTTATTCAACTTATCCAACTTTAAATAACAAATTGTAAGAATTTTTGAATGAATAAAGAAAGTAATTGTTATTTATTTTTAAATTCGAAAACATTTTTGTCTTTTAAACTAAATTAGACATTTTAATCTATAGAATATTTTGTTTTTCATATTAAAAATAAATTCGAATTTATTACTAACAGACCCATTACGCATGCGTGCTAGAAATAAACGGAATCTCTTCCTCATTTTTCGACATTCGCAATGAATTCACAGATCAAATACGTTTCTCGGAGTACGGAAATTATTTGTGAAAAAATAAGGATAACTTGATATACATAGCAATTCCAAATTAATAGTAATTTAGAACTTTTTTCCTTTCATTTTTTTTAAAACTATTTATCGTGATCATTTACATTTTAAAAGTAACTTAAAAGTAACCCGAAGCAAAAATTCAAATTTTTAGGAACAGCAGTAACACTGAAATAGAAAATTGTCGATAATTTTTTCGTTTTAAATAGTGACATGATTAGAAATTGCTTTATTGCGTGTATTAGTAACAATGGCCAACCTTTTCGCGAAAGATCTGTAAAACATTCATTCAGTCGTTGTTCCTTAAAGCCAATTTTAGATCATTAATATACTACCTCTTTTACAGATTTAACAATATATTATCTTTGTTTATTGGCCTTCTTGCCTGTGTGAATACGAATTATTAGCCATTTTCCTTGTAAAAAGTATGTTCATAACTGCTTTATAACTGTCTCATTTCGCATATCATGAAATAATTGCAATATCAGTAATTTTATGTCACCCGAGAGTAGGTGATAACTATTCAATAATTGTTTCCATACTATATTCATATTATATTCATTTCATTTAACCCCTTCAAGATCAATGGTTTATTTGTGTACCAGTAAATTATATCCTTTACCTGCTAAATTAACACTAAAACATTGGAATAAAATAATTTCTTTTTATTAAATACGTAAACAAAGGATTTAACTTATTTGAAATTTTTTCATGAATTTTACAGTCACTTCGCCTTTTTCCGATTAAAAGTACCATGTCCCTAAAAGGAAATATATACTTATATCTCTATTTTAAGGAGTTCGGCAGACGACCTAAACCTATTGGATAGTCTGATATCTTTGCTAACGTTATTGTACATGTACAGGATGAAAAGGGTGAATTTGATTCTGTTAGAAGTAAGAGTGTGGGGTTGTATATCCGCTACAAAACTACTCCTGAAAGTTTGTTTAAAAGAGATATATTAGAGTTAAATGATTATTGTGGCATTTGGATATTTGGTGAACCTGGTTCAGGTAAGTATTATTGTGTTTATTCAATATGTAAAAATGATTTATATGTTAAATCCATTAATAAATGGTGGGATGGGTATAAAAATGAATCAAATGTGTTAATTTCAGATGTTGTACCAGTTCACAAAGAAAACATGGGATATTTCTTAAAGATATGGGCAGATATCTATGCATTTTTGGCCGAAGTAAAGGGGGGCTCAATGGGTATTAGACCTAAGAACATAGTTGTAACAAGTAATTTCAAAATTGAACAAATTTGGATATATATAGATATATACAAGATATTAACTAATTTCATCACAGATATCGCCGCCGAGATACCTAATTGGTTAAAAAATATCCTTACTTCACCTGACATGATAACACGGCTTTTATTTGTTTATCTATTAATAAAATGTCCATTTTTTTCCCAAATTATGTAAGTTTTTTTTATATTTATTAATTAATCGTGTTTTTACGTATTGTTATTTAGTTTTTTTAAATAATTGAAAATCATTTTAAATATAAACTGATATTCAAAGATGGTTTTCGCCAAGTCAGGTGCTTAAATGACACCTGCGCCCTAATCCCATAATACTTTTACAATATTCTTCGACTTTGGTGTTTCGGTATATCTTGGTTCTGTTAGAGCTTTAGAAAGTGAAAATTATTGCAAATAGATATAAATAGCTGTATAAACAAGCCTGATGCACATTTATTTTTACATATAAATATAAACATTTTAGGTACGTTTTTAATAATCTGGCGCCATTGATATTTATACATATATGTATGTATGTATATAAAAATATAATGATAAAACAAAACACCACTATTGCGATGAACAAATCGTGACTTATATAATAAGAATATATATTGCGTACGCCATGAACTTAATATTAATTTTCCTGGACCAATGATAAACAAATTTTAAATGAGATTTCAATTTTTCAATTTTCGGTATTGGAAGTTTTTAAACTTCTAAACATCGCACATTTTCGAATATTACACCTCTGTATAGAAAAAATGTACTTTTAAATGCAATTATTTAATATTTTGTCTATTATCGTGACAAATAAAGTATTCCAAAAACGATGGCATCACAGGGTTTCACCTGTGCCTCAGATATATCTATTTTCTCTTGGTATCGGTTTTTTTTTTTTTTTTTTAAATATTTGCAATTTATTTTTCACAGTAGATGCATTTAGTTGGTTACCTTCATAGGCACTTTTTGATACAAACAACAACGAAATCCGACAAATATATTTTGAGATTTGCTGGACGAAATAATTATACTTGATTTTTAATATCGTTTCATAGTTCTTTAGGTCCAGAAATTAACACTGCGCTGCGCATTAGCCTTCGTTTCGCTGAGACAATTAATGGTTTTTCTAATGCTGTTAATAATATATTGAACTTTTTTTTTTGTTGTTAAATTCAACTTTTTTTACAATCGATACATGAAAATCAATATTTTTTGTGTCTTTATAATAAAGTTAGTAATTTCTGAATGCAAAATTCGTTTATAATTTTTTGTAAATAATCTTCTCAGAAACCGAATTAATGGATTTCAAAATCACAGTTTTCAAAAGTGAAGGTTTACTTCAAAAAGATCGAGAATGTTGAAATTCTACATCTTGTCAAAATAGATTTGCAATACATAAACGTAGTTGTCTTTCCTTCAAAATTCAGTAATGTTATCAGTAGCCAATGGAAAAAAATTCTCTTACCTCCTACGGGGAGAAAAACAACAACAAATACACGAGGTAACCGAGACTTTTTGAAGTGGTAGTAGATTTTTTGAAGTATTGACACAATTATATGCTTGCTCTTGACTTTTACAGAGCGATGTGAAGTATTTGGAGAAAAAGTAATTCAAATGTGTAAAATGTCTCATACATGTCTGTAATTTTTATGCATAACAAATTAAAATTTACTCTTGTAATAATAAATCTTTTTAACTTTAGAAATCATGATATGTGTAAGACTTTTTTGTACATATATATTGATAAATATTTAAGTTGTGGTCACGACAGAACGCAATCTCTTGTACACTATTGTAGTCAAAATATACTGGGCAGTTTCGATTTTAATTAGTTTCTCGTATAATTCAAGTTGCAACAAAAGATTCAAATAAAAACTAAAATTTGGATTTTTGATAAAATTGTATGTAAACATACAATTTACACTGTGTAAAGCGAAGTAAAATTAGTTATAATCAGAAAATTAATTCAAAACCTTCGTTGGATCATTAATAAATCCTATTTTAAAGACGTATGTAAAATAGTTACATTGTTTTTTATAAAATTGTGTCCGTCGACTTTAAAAATAGTATTTTTAGAAAGAGACAATAAAAGATTTTAGTAGGAATAGACAAAGAATTGAAAAAAAAAGTCTTATATGAAATCCTTGATTCCATCTGCGTAAAGAAAACATCCTACATCAGCTTCAATGTCCAGAGCATTGTTGTTCTCTGAATTTAGGTGAAGTCTTGCTTCTAGAAATCTAATAATTTCATTTTGATCTCAGCTACGAATATATAATGTTCATCCTCTATTCGATAGACTATTTTGTCGAATTTTATATCTATCCCGGATTATTCAGCGGCCAGCCCTGATTTCGCATTCGATGAAGTAGCCAGAATTGTTTAAGTTTCCACACCAGTAAATTAAATCCGTTCATAACTCAAGAATTAGTTAGAATAAATATGTGCCTAAGGAGGTTAATTAATATATATGAAATAGGTGGCCCTTAGAAAGCACGAGAAGTGAGACCAATCACAGACCAACGGAAAACCAGCCCAAGAATAGCTAAGAAGTTGCCTCAATATACCTTCGTTGTTTCCGGTCAGTCAGTCTTAATGAGAGGCATCTACGAAGGCTCTATCTTCTTACCATTTACTCCAACTTATTTGAATATTTAAGAAAATAACCTGCACAAATTGTGTTATTAAAAAAAAGGATAATATAAATTCTTTGAAAAATTAAAATGAATGTAAACTTTACATTAAAAATAAAATGATGTAGGTAGTAATTAGATCAATATAAATATTAAGAAGATAATAATAATTTTGATACCATAGCAACAGTTAGTAATATTGTCTTATTTCGGTAGTAAAATAAGCATACTATTTTAAAATAATGTTTCGCACATTTATTTGACGTAATTTTGAAATTGCTATACTTTGAGTGCATACTTTTAAAACATGTGAGAGCAGAATTATACAATAGCTTCACAAAAGCTCTGAATAAAATATACCATTGATATTAAAAAAAATTGTATTACCTTTGACATAACAAATGTTTAAAATAAAACTGTGATAAATAGTATAAATAGTTCTGTAATTGAGATTATATCTTAAGCATACAATTATATTTGATAGCAATTTTGAAAAGACTTACAGTGCAATGCGTTACCATTTTATCAATCAATAGAAGTACAGATTTCTTACCTACAAAGAAAAAAAAATAAATTTATTATTTTATTATTTTATAATTATATATACAATGTTTTTCAAAAAACAAATGCATGCCCAAACAGAAAAAGTAATGCAGGCATGCAAAACAACGGTACTTTTTGGTTAACAGGATGACGATGTTACATATAGATACATGTATATTTATACTATTGTGTATGCAGACATATACGTATATTTATGTATCCATGGATATGTATGCATTCATATACACGTGTGTCATATACACATATGTACATATATATATATACATATAAGACTAGTATCCGGCTAACCAAAAGATACCAAACTATCATATAGAAACATTGGACTTATAATTCCATCCGGAGATAGTAGAGAGTATCGTAAAATATAAGTGAGAGGAGAAGAACACAAAAATATTCCGAACCATCTATTTCCGCGCATATTACAAAATTACACCCAATAACACCTACTCTTGTCCTAATTTGGACCAAATTGAGGTGCTCAGTAACTGCACCAAAAGATTATGAAATCTGATACTAATATTTGGAGGTTTCTATTTCAATTTCGTTCCAACTATTAGAACAATGCTTCAACAAAAGCGCTAAACATTGGTTCAAGATTTATAGTCTTCTTAAAGGGGCTCAGGGGTTCAAAACTTTTAAAAAAATCGATTTCTTTTTAGGATCTAATTTGATTATTCATTTAATTCTTAACTCAATGCAAAAACCGCATAAAAATATTTGCATTTTTAACGGAGTTATAAGCATTTATGTATCAACACTTTCATAGCCGCATCCATATAATTTCAACTTTAAGTCGCGTTTTCTCAAAACTTGATTTTTGACGACTAACACCAAGATTAAAAAAAACTATTTGATGGAATGGCTTAATTTTTTTTGCATGCATATAACATCATTATCTATAGAATGGATTAATATAGTTTAGATAGTTTAATATTTTGAGTATTTTAAATGCGATAAATTTTATGTATTTTTAATTTAATGTATTTTTTAGGGTTTTTAAAATTTTCAAATTTAAGAGTTTTTTTAATAAAGTTTTTTTTGGAGGTATTTTTATATACTTAATTCATTCTCTAGAGTAAAGTTTCCTGATCATTTTAAAGCAAAAATTAGGGTCATAAGTCAATTCAACGTTAAGATATTTTGGTGTTGGTGATATAGCATATATATATTTTTTTGGAAAATTGTGTTACATACATTTCGCTAGATATTTTTTTAATTACATTGAAATACTTCATTTTGTAATTTTATAAGATTACAAACATACCTTTAAAATATCAGAAAGTTTAAATTAATTACATTGAATACTTCTGCTTTTATATGGACTCGAAGCGAGAGCTCTGTTTACATGTTTTTCCGTATTGATCAACCCCTGAGCCCCCTTAAAGTGGCAGCTACTGAGCACCAAAATTTTGCTCGAACTAGGGCAAGATTTTTAACAGTGTGAAGGAGCTGCTCAAAGATTTTACCAGACACCTGGATCTACAAATTACACTGTTTGTGCAGGGTCTAGCATACGCTGTTAAAAAAAATCCTGTTAAATTATTCAGAATCTATAAGTAATCTGTTATCTTAGGTCTTAGGTAAAATTAGGGAGATTAGTAAAACAGGGATTATGTTAAAAACCTGAGAGACTTTGTAAATTAACATTGTAAAAAATACACATTTTTGTGTTTAAATTGTGATTGTAAATTATTGTGAATAAATTTATAAATTTATTCACAATAATCCAATTCAGATTTCGAATGGATCTTTCAAATTTCAGTAAACTTCCATCAAGTCGAATTGCTTTAATATTGAATTTGCACTCAAATTGTTTTTGGCCAGGCTGGAGTTAAAACCCGAGTCCTGTGGTCACATGAGAAACATGCTACAAATTGAGTCGTCAGAGCTTTGCTATTGAGTATAAAGTATGTCTTTTAAGATTCAGCGGGGTAATATCCTCCCAAAATCTAATAAAATTCTTTTTCCCTATATAAATTACTCCAAGTTATTTTTTTTATAATCTTTAAACTAAATTTTCTTTTTTAATGTCAAATAAATTTTCAAAACAGTTTTAAAATTTAACAAAGATAAAATAAATAAATAAATAAAGGCATGGAAATCCTTTTGTAAGGGAAATGTGTGTAAAAGTGATGCGAAGAAAAACTCGATCAAATGTATTTAACTGAAAACTCGTGTAAATATACACAGAGTTTCACTTTTCTTTGTATTTACAGAAAATGCTTAACAATGTACCTTCTCAAATATACCAGGTATTTTTCGAATTCATCCTGGTGCCACAACATTTCTTCCCTGAAATTATTCCTACGATGAAACGGATTTTCATAAGTAAGTCCTTTTAAAGAACCCAAAAATAAAAAGTTGTAATGAAGACATTTAATTTATTCATTTCAATTTTCTTAGCGTTTTCATGAAAACACTCTATAGTGGCAAACACCTGGGTGGAAATTGCGAATTCCTTTTCCTATGACATTTGTTCTCCTTCTTCTATGTTGCTTTGCTCTTTAATTTGTATAAGTCATTTTGAATCCTTCTGAAAATATTCTAAATTTAACAAAAGGGTCTACTTTTCATAATACAATTCTTTCATGGAATCACTGTCATTTCATGAAGTAAATAAATCAATTTAATTTCTAAACTGTTATTTTATACATTTCGTTTAACCTAGATGTAAGAAATAACTAGCCATTTAATAACTTCTTTGACAATTTGTAATTCAAGTATTTAAAAAGTGCTCTCTGGTACTATTTCTAGGTTATTTGATAAGTAATGAGAAAAGAGAATGTATTATAATTATTTCTTCATTACTTTATATTATAATTCCATGTAATATTGTGTGTATCCAACGGAATTATAATTTTTAAGACATATGATTATATAAAAAATAAGACAATTTATGCCTTTAATAATAATAATAATAATAATAATAAACACATTGTTTCAAAATATTACAAAAAGTATGAATTAAAATAACTAAATTTGTATAATGTTACATTAATGTTTAATTAAACTAGCAACGAAAATATCTATACGGGCATACTAAAAAAAAAAAAAAACTAAGAAACTGTAACTTCATAACTGTGGAACTACAGATATGTATATATATATATATAAACTAAATATAAACTAATCTACTTTTCCATTCGTGTTAAAGAAATTGACTGAAAAAAAAAGTAAAAAATTAAAATCAACGTTCCTACAAAAGATATATAAAAAAAAGGCTAAACGTATCACACAATTTCATTTATTATTTTATCGGTTGAAATTAAATAAAACTTTTATTTTAAAGTATTCTTCATCAAAGAGTTAAAAGAGAAAAAAAAAGTCGTTTTATGTATTGTGTTATTTAAATCGTTCCTCTTCCCCGACAAAATGTAAAATGTCACACTATTTTTTTCTCTTGCATCATCGTTCGTATGAAATTTTTGACCGGATCTTTTGAATATCGAGTAAAACTGTAACAGCAAGAAAACTTTCTTGGAGCTGCTGAGATTTAAAATGCGCTTTTTTATTTGAAATTTCGATTTGATTTTTATAAGAAGTATCGGAAAATAAAAGTGTTGCTTATTTTATTTACATGCTCATTTATAATTCATTCTGATTGTGAAAATTTCTCATTTAGACATGTGCATCGGAGTCCTAAACAGAGAGTTGCATTTAAAGGTATTTTATGTTATTAGTATTATTTAGTATACAATCATATTTCTAATTCAAATGTATATTTATGTGGGCTTATCAGAAAAAGAAAAGAAAGTTCAACTTAAATAATTATCACATGTAAAAGACATTTAATGGTGAAAAATACTTCATGTTCTAAACAATATATTATAATATTATAATTGAATCGATTTTCTTAAAGCAACTATAAGAAAAGATTTATTCTAAACTTTATCACTGTTCGTATGAAATTTTGACCGGATATTTTTAATATCGGATAAAACTGTAACAGAAAGAAAACTTTCTTGGAGCTACTGAGATTTGAAATACGCTTTTTCTACTTGAAATTTCGATTTGATTTTTATAAGAATTAGCGAATAACATTGACGCTTGTTTATGTATGCCTAATTCATTCTAGTTGTAAAAATTTAGTATTCTAAGAAAATAGAAATGTGATAAATATATATGAGGCTTAAATTTTGCATAAACACATGATTTGTATTAGTATTATTATTTTCGATAGCTTTTAAATTAAATTGCGTTTTAAAATATTTGATATGAAAATGAAATATAGTTGAACTCCCTTGAAATTAAGAGGAAAGGAATTATAAAAGAATCGTAATTAATATCATTTGTAATATCAGGGACGACTATAAAAAGGAAATAAAAATGACATAATTAAAATAACTATTATAAACTCTAATCTTTTAAATGCAAAATTTACTTTAACGCTATAAAACGCTAAGCTATTTAACTTTTTTCTTTAAATTTTTACCGGTCAAGCACTATCGTTGTGTATCGCTGATTGGTTGCTTGCGATCTGAATTTCCCAGCTATTAGAGTCTAATAGGATATAAAGAAAAGACATTAATTCAATCTTAAAGAAGAAAGTGACAGTAATGAAAACGTATTGATTAGAAATAAATAAAAAGACGTCAAAGTGATTGTATAAAGAAATGTCTTTTTGACTTTAATGGCTTTTCTGGAAACTCTCTGTTTTCATACTCGCGATAAAAATAAACATTAAAATTAGAATGATGAAACGACAATTCAACAAGCTGTGTTACGCGCTTTACATTTTAGTCCCTTGTCGGGTATTATTTCGTTTTTTCTACAGCAATTTTTGTTAATATTCAAAATAAAGTAAACGATGTTTTAGTTGCATTAGTCATGACTCTAATATTCAAAGTCGTAGTAATCCGGAAAATCAAAATGTACTTTAATGCCGAATCTTACTCAGTTTTGTTCATTTTAACTGCGTATTCATCCACGTATCCAAGTTTTTAAAAACCAAATTCGATGGAGAAATAGTACATTAATTTATTCTTCACTTAATCCAAACTTTTTTTAAATTTTTTTAAATGAAAGTTCGATTTACAAATGCAAAAAACTCGGCTTTCTTTTTAATAAAACATGTAAAGTTGTGCATTTCTGATTTATATCCATCTCTTTTCAAATGGTTTATTTGAATCTCACTAATAAATAAATAAATAAATATATAAAAAATACGTGTGGCACTCGGGGACTTACGCGGTAAAGCTATTGCATAGTATTTTTTATCAACTTATGCAATTATAATTATTTATTTATTTTTTATTTATGCAGTTTTTTTTGTCTTTGATATTAACTCAAGTTACACTTTTTGAGTGTGATGACCGATAACAAAAATGTTTTTTCTTTTATTGAATAAATGAGAAGTTAATATCGTTTAAAATATTTTTATTATCTGACAATACATGTAGGTTAATCAGGAATTTTTATCATTGAAACTTTACGTTTATGGTAGCTGAAATAAAAAAACATAAGTTTCAGATTTGATATTCTCAAAATATCTGAAAAATACCGCTTCAATGTCTGCCGAAGTCTACCGAAGGATACCGTGCCGAAGTCTGCCAAACTGAAGCGCGTTAGCCGGAGTGTTAGTTTTTGTTCCTCGTTACGGAATTTCTAGATTATTTCGCCGTGCTCAAAGCCAGCGATAAAAGCTATGCAATACATTAATAAATTACCAAACAAAATTTGGCCGCACTACGAAAATTAGATCGCGAGTTATAAGCATTTTAAATTTTTCGACCCTCACTGTGGGGGGGTCTCCTGTCATCAAAAATTAACACTCTCTCATAATAAATTACCAAACAAAATTTGGCCGCGCTACGAAAATTAGATCGCGAGTTATAAGGAATTTAATTTTTCGACCCTCACCGCGGGGGGTCTCCTGTCACCAAAAATTAAAACTGTCTCATAATAAATTACCAAACAAAATATGACCGCGCTACGAAAGTTAGACAGCGAGTTATAACCATTTTAACTTTTTCGACCCTCAGCGTGGAGGAGGGGGGGGGGTCTCCTGTCACCAAAAATTAACACTGTCTCATAATAAATTACCAAACAAAATTTGGCCGCGCTACGAAAATTAGATCACGAGTTATAAGCATTTTAAATTTTTCGACCCTCCCCGTTGGGGGGGTCTCCTGTCGCCAAAAGTAACACTGTCTCATAATAAATTGCCAAACAAAATTTGGCCGCGCTACGAAAATTAGATCGCGAGTTATAAGCATTTTAAATTTTTCGACCCTCTCCATGGGGGATCTCCTGTCACCAAAAACTAACACTGTCTCATAATAAATTACCAAACAAAATTTGGCCGCGCTACGAAAATTAGATCGCGAGTTATAAGCATTTTAAATTTTTCGATCCTCACCATTGGGCGGGTCTCCAGTCACCCAAAGCTACATTATCCTACCTTGTTTTATCTTAAGACGATTCTTTTCTATACACATTCTATCAGGAATTTTTATTATTGAAACTATAGATTTATAGTAACTGAAATAAGAAATATAAGTTTGAGACTTGATATCCTCTAAATATCTGAAAAAATACCGCGTCTATGTCTGCCGAAGTCTACCGAAGGATGCCATGCCAAAAATCTGCCGAACTGAAACGTGGTTAGCCGAGTGTTAGGTTCCCCTCACCGTTAGGGTTCTCCTGTCACCAAAAATGAACACTGTTTCATAAAAAATCACCAAACAAAATTTGGCCGCGCTACGAAACTTAGATCGCGAGTTATAAGCATTTTAAATTTTTCGACCCTCAACGTGGGGAGTCACCTGTCACCAAAAGTAACACTGTCTCATAATAAATTACCAAAAAAATTTGGCCGCGCTACGAAAATTAGATCGCGAGTTATAAGCATTTTAACTTTTTCGACCCTCACCGTGCGGGGGGGGGTGTCTCCTGTCACCCAAAATGAACACTGTTTCATAATAAATCACCAAACAAAATTTGGCCGCGCTACGAAAATTAGATCGCGAGTTATAAGCATTCTAAATTTTTCGACCCTCACCGTCGGGCTCACCTCTCACCAAAAGTAACACTGTCTCATAATAAATTACCAAACAAAATTTGGCCGCGCTCCGAAAATTAGATCGCGAGTTATAAGCATTTTAAATTTCTCGACTCTCACCGTGGGGGGTCTCCTGTCACCAAAAATTAACACTGTCTCATAATAAATTACCAAAAAAAATTTGGCCGCGCTACGAAAATTAGATCGCGAATTATAAGCATTTTAACTTTTTCGACCCTCACCGTGGGGGGGGGGTCTCCTGTCACCCAAAATGAACACTGTTTCATAATAAATCACCAAACAAAATTTGGCCGCGCTACGAAAATTAGATCGCGAGTTATAAGCATTTTAAATTTTTCGATCCTCACCATTGGGCGGGTCTCCAGTCACCAAAAGCTACATTATCCTACCTTGTTTTATCTTAAGACGATTCTTTTCTATACACATTCTATCAGGAATTTTTATTATTGAAACTATAGATTTATAGTAACTGAAATAAGAAATATAAGTTTGAGACTTGATATCCTCTAAATATCTGAAAAAATACCGTGTCAATGTCTGCCGAAATCTACCGAAGGATGCCATGCCGAAAATCTGCCGAACTGAAACGTGGTTAGCCGAGTGTTAGGTTTTTTTTCGTTACGGAATTTCTACATTTTTCTCGTTACGGAATTTCTACATTCAGTCGCCGCGCTCAAAGCCCGCGATAAAAGCTATGCAATAGCTTAAAAATAATTAATGATGCAGGTGCCACCGCCATAATACATTTATTTTAACAGTTAAATAAATTTGAAATTAATCAAATCAGCTCAATTATGTCATGAAGTTATTAATTTAAGCTCCAATAAAATAAGCATATTTTTAATAATAAACTTGAATCTCCAAGGATGTAACAATATATATGCGTATATATTGCAATAAAGAACAAGCGAAATATAAAGTATTCCATTTTTTCATTCGTGTTAAAAAACATTCTTGTCTGAAAATAATTGTTAAAAAATTAAAATTTGCATTATTACAACGGACAAAAAATTTCTAAACGGATGACCCGATTTCATTCATTATTTTATTAGTTGGAATTAAAAAAACTTTCACTTTAAAATATTCTCTATCAAATAGTTGAAAGAGAAAAAAAATGCGTTTTATGTCTTGTGTTATTTAAATCGTTTCTCTGTCACCAACAAAATGCAAAAAGGCACATTTTTTTTCGTTTTTTGTATCATCGTTCGTATGAAATTTTTGACCGGATCTTTTGAACATCTAATAGAACTGTAACAGCATGAAAACGTCTTTGGAGCTGCTGAGATTTGATAAACGCTTTTCTATTTGAAATTCCGATTTGATTTTTATAAGAAGTGTCGGTGAATAACATTGAAGCTTAGTTATATATGCCTATTTATTATCCATTCTCATTGTAAAAGTTTCGTATTGTAAGAATAAAGAAATGTTATAAATATGTATGAGGATGAAATTGTGCGTTACATTTAAACGCATGCTTTATATTAGCATTATTGTTTTTCGATAGCTTTTAAATTATATTTGCGTTTTAAAATATTTGCTATGAAAATTAAATACAGTGGAAGTCGATTGAACCAAGAAGAAATGGAAATATAAAAGTTTTGTATTAAATAATACTTGTAATACGAGATGATAAAATAAGATATTATTTAAATAGTTATTAATAATTTCTTTAACACTATAAAACTCTAAGCAATTTAGCTTTTTTTTTAGTTTCTACTGGGGAAGCGTTATCGTTGGGGATTTCTGACTGGTTGCTTGCGATCTGAGCTTCCTAGCAAATAACGTCTAGTTGGACATAATACATTAATTCAATCATAAATCAGAAAATCAGAGCAATGCAGACGCATGAAATTGGTCATAAATGAATAAAATGCCGTCTAAGTGATTGTACAAATAAAATGTCTTTTTGGCTTCAACTTCTTTTCAAAAAACTTTCTGTTTTCATATTCAAGATTAAAAACAATCAATAACGATAGAATTATGAAAAGCCAATTCAATTATCTGTGTTGCGAGCTTTAAATTTTACAGTCATGTGGCGGGTATTATTTTATTGAATCTACCCTATGTTTGGCGAAATTCGAATTAATGTAAACGATGTTTTAGTTGTATTAGTCATGATCCTAATGTTCTAGCTTGTGATAAAATAATGATACAAATACTTTTTCTTTCGGTTTTTCCAACCAAAAAACCGTTGTAAGTGACGCAAAAAAAGTATACTCTCTGAAACTATTCTTTTAGGCGGTTAGTAATTTTGTGCAAAAATATGAATCTAAAACTACACCCACCCTTAAAACATGAATAAAAAATCAATGAACATGAACAATAATCAAGATTAATGCAGTTGCAAATTTAAGAGCTTTAAACAAGTAAACAATTTACCAATCCTATTTTTTGTGAAAGAAATAAGTTAAATACTTAGGAAAATTTATCAGTCTCTTAGTCATACTGATAATTGGCCATTTTTAGGCATTTTACAAACTTAGACATTTGTTTTGTGAGTAATTCAGAAATGCAAGCATTCATTCATTTGCTTTCAACACACACACATACAAAAAAAATTCAAATATTAAGAAGTGATGTAAAAAATATAAAAAAGAAATAAAAAACAGACATTTTAGCTTTATAAGTAAAAGGACATGGAAATGGGAGAATAAAAGATTTATTTAAACAGCTAAATATATTTGAAATTTCTCAAAGGAGTTTAGTTTAAAAATATTTGTAAAAAAAAAAAAAAAAAAAAAAAAAAAATCATCCATAAAAGTTTAACCTATGTTGCATCATGGTGTGCAGTGTTTAATTTTACTTTAATTTAAAAAAAAATAAAAAAAAACATATTTTAACTTTTTTAGATTTTGTAACTCTTTTATTCTAAGTTGAATTACAAACATAAAGAAATAAATCATAGTTAAATGGGTAATTTTTACATGAACCTGTCAGATTTAAAAAAAAGCTTAAACTATAATATTTTCCAATACTTTTAAAGTGACAAACGTATTTACAAGAAAAATAATTAAATTTAAGAAAACATTAAAATATTTAAGCTATTAGTTTCGAAAATATTTAAATCGTTAAACTGCATCTTACTTTACTATATGACATATAATATAAAACATAGATTTTCATGTGATTATCGACATTAAAATTCCGTATATTATATTCATAATTTGCACATTTGTTTCGAAAATTGGCTTGTAAATGTACCATATCGCTTTTCAGCTTGCATTTGTGCTGTAATACATTTTTCTTGGAAATATTTTTACATACAACTAATTCAATATGAACTCGTGTAACGGTATAACTACTCAGAAACGTTATATTTTCTTTTTAAATGAGCAAAAGAGACCGTATGCTATTCACTCCCATTTTAATTCAAATAACTTTTGATCTTGCAATATATTTAATCATAAAGTATATAAATAGTAAATGTTTTAAAATATATTTTTACGTTATCGAAACCAAATCAATAAAAATATTCTAAAAAGAGATATTTAACAATACACTATTGATTCAGGACATTTTTTATAATATTGATATTTTTCAAAACTAATTATTTAACTTTTAAACACATCTTAAAAACACTATTTAATCAGAACAAATAATTAATGTTTGCGTTTTTTTATCTTTTTCCTTCATTTTTTCTCATAAAAATTTCAAAGTAAAATTCACGTTTAACACATATTTCACAAAAATGAATTATAAAGACACAGAAAGTATATTTTCTTACTTTTAATGTATATTTTTCCCCTTCTTACATAACTCAAAAATTGTCGTATTTTATTTTATTTTATTTTTTGTATCACCGCTCTTATTGGTCTTTATGGCAAGGATACATTTGAATATATAAGAATAAGTACTAAGAGTGTGAAACTTCCTTGACTCTATTGAAATTCGAAGAACACTTTTTTCTATTTGAAATTTCGATTTGATTATTGCTAGAAACCTATGTCAATGGAAATGCTACTTATTTATGCATGCTCATGCATTATTCGTAGCTTTGGAATTGTTATTTATTTTAGGAGTAAAAAAGTAACGCTATATTTTATGCTTTATCTAAAATACGCATACAGAAAAATCAGAAAACGAATTTACACTCAATGTTAAACTACCTACCCTCATTTATTTAAACAAATATCATTTTTCGAAAAATATGGAAGTCACCCCAAAAACATTTTTTTAATAATAATAATACCAAGTAGCCAAATAATATTGGGCCAATATTAACTACATCTGCAAGAAATATTGCACATTTTATATTTTGCCCTTATTTAGCCAATATTTCCAGCCAATATTATGCCAATATGGGAGTTTCATTGGAAATATTGCCAATAAAACGCAAAAAACAGTTAAATATTGGTGTTTTATTGGAAATGTTTCCAATGGAACGGCAACATTTCTACAATATTTAGTGTTTATTGGAAATATTTCCATTGAAATGTCAATATTTAACCAATACTGGCGTTTTATAGGTAATATTTTCATTAAGTGAAATATTGGCGCAACGCTGGACCAATATTGGTTTGCTACTTAGCATTATGTATGGTTTCATTCTGCATGATAAAACATATTATGGGACCGAAGATAAGAGTTCATTTATGATTACTTATGATTTCCGAATTTCATGGCGTTGAATAAACAGAACAAACTAATTTCTTTTGGCAATAGTTCTATAAAAGGCCTTTTCGTGGGGGTGCTCTAATAGTTTATTATATTTTAATAATCAATGTTTTAGTAATTTACTTTATTACGTTTTACTGAAAAAAAAAGTTTTAGTAGTAATTGATATATCAATTTTTTTTATGGTAAAATATATAAAAACAAATAAAAAATATATATTTTTTTAATTATATTTTCTTTTTTCTTCCAGCTGTATTATTTATTTTCTTCACATTAAGACAGAATTATAGACAGAGTATAGAGAAACTTAGTGACATATTTATGGACTTATAGAAAACTTACGTTACTCCAGAACTATTACTCCAGAATTTCATCTTATGTAATAGAGGGGGGGGGGTAATTTCAGAATTTTAATTTTGTTCGATTTGATTTTTACGCATTGCATAAATTAGATTAGATTGGAATGTTGCCGCTTAAACTACTGACAATAAGGCTTAATTTGCGAAAACTATAGAAACTATAGCTCTTAAATACGTTTTTTTCTTTTGCAAAAGAGTGTCTACATATTAAAGAAGCCAAGGCGGATAAGTGACGAAATTGAAAAACTAAGCTGCATAGAAATAAGGCTGTTTGTCTGGAGAAAAAAAATATAAGTACTTCTATAATTTTATGCTCCGTTCTAGAGGTCAACTACTTATTCTCTTTAACCTATTTAACTGCTTAACCTTTTTAACCGCTACTTAATTTTTTAAAACTAAATTTTTTAAAATTGATTTTAAAACTATACAATCACAGTTATAAGAGAGTCAATAAGAGTTCAAAAAGCTCTTTGAAATCAACATCAGTTTCATACATTAATTTTGTGATTAAAATAAAATAAATTTCTTAAATTACATAAAGGTGTTTTTATTTACAATGATGATTAAAACCTAGTACTTTCGTGCATATCGTGACCATTATCATGGTTAAAAACAACAAAAAACACTTTTTAAAACCCTTTTGATGACCATGGTATGCTCAAAAGTTCAAGGTTTTAATAATCATTGTAAATAAAAACATCTTTAAGTAATTTCAATATTTTATTTTATTTTAATTATAATTGTAAGGTGAATTAGTGAATTTTTAGATTTGATATGTAATTTGTCTATTTTAATTTTACATTTTTTTCTGTGATTTGCTATTTATGTTCAACTTCCATTTAATCCAAGCCTAAATTCTGTAACATGTACCCCTTCGCTTTTGGACTCCTCATACTGAAGCATTTTTTCCATAGTTTGAAAAATGAAATTTTTAAAATATCATTCGTATGCGAACAAAATGCATATAGCTTTACTTTTTTTTAACTTTATGAATTTTACGAGTTTACTAGCATTAAACAAAAAAAATTGTGTTGGAAAATCCCAAAATATATAGCTTAATATATCGTTGAAAATCGGTTGTTGAAGTTTGGAAATTTCAGTGTTTCGCTACGTATAGCGGACATTGTGAAATTTTTAGAAAACAATGAATTTATATTTAACAGTCCCCTCCTTTTCTGAGCTACATGGGTTTTTAACTTCTTTTGAGCTCCACTTCAGACAAGAGTCCTTGTTTTGTACATAATGTAAATATTTTTATTCCATTCTTTTTTTTTTTGTTGTTTAACAGATTTATTTAGTAACTTCTTTAATATTTATCAGCATATCCACTTTAAAGAATATTTTTTGTTCTACAAAATACTACAAATAGCCTAATAAACATTTTTTTCTGTCTGTTCTTGTAAATAGTTTATAAAATACATATCAATGAAATAATTAAACGAATTTTGTTTTAACTTGCGTTATATAAAAAATATTAATGAATAAAATTATTCATTGTAAGTACGATTCCCCCCCCCCTTAGTTTGAATTATTTTTTTATTAAAATAATGTCTATCAGAGAATTAATAAAAATAAATAATTAAAAGCCTCTTATCTACTATTTTTCATTATAATACAATAATACTTTCGTTTAAAAAAATCGCTTTTTTCCATATAAATATGTTTTACGTTTCTTCAAAATACAATAGTAATGCAGATAAAATTTTTATGTGTTTGTTCATATGAGAATCTTTGTTGGGTACATTTTAAAATTCCTTAAAGTTATAATACCATAAAAATTTTTTTGGTGTTGTTAAAATTATAAAATCATTTTTACATTTGAAACTTTTTTTGTTATTATTATTGTTTTTAAATCTAGGTATACAAATGTGATC
Organism: Maratus speculifer; assembly: GCA_964019185.1. Classification (NCBI taxonomy): domain Eukaryota; kingdom Metazoa; phylum Arthropoda; class Arachnida; order Araneae; family Salticidae; genus Maratus; species Maratus speculifer. The sequence continues at coordinate 435,509,607 of OZ025291.1, read as the reverse complement.
ATTAATTAGTCATACTAATTTAAATTCAGTTTGTGGGAAAAAGCTTTTGTGTATCAATATTAAAAAAATCTAGTTTATTTTTACAGTAATGTCTGTATAACGAAATATAATTATTCACATAACATGCATTTTCGCTAAAATTTAATGTAATTAATTTCAATTATTATTTTGTATTTTTCTTGTCTAGCAAAGAAAAAAAATGAGTTTTCAAAGTACTATATGTATGTATAAAATGACGAAAATTCCCATCTCTATATATACATACTCATTGTTTATATGTCCAATTTAAATCAAAGGAAATTAAGAAACAAATATTTAAAATCATGAATATACACAACGTGCAAATATTCAATTGATTTTATTATAAAGTCTAGGTACATGAAAATATTACTATTTTATTCAGTTTGTCGTTATATAACATTTTTTAAGTTACGAATTATGTAATTAATATTTAAAACATCATTCAGTTATTATAAATACTTATTACAATAAATATTTTTAAATTATAAATTGTGCTCATTTTTTTTTAAAAAAAGGACGTTTATGAGAAACGTGAAAACCTGAAGAAAAAAAACAACCCATATTTTTTCCACTGGTTTGGAGAACAAAATATGTATTTAGATATACTTTCATGTAAAGCGAATAGCTAAATATACTACTAAATACACTGTAGTGTTATCTTTTCTTCGCGAGATTTATGTAACTTAAAAGAAGGAAATTCACTTTTCAGGTATTTGAATTATAACTGAGTTCCATTCATTCTGGATATAATTCACTGATTCTTTTTACAAAACTTAGAACAAAGAACAATTTCAAATAAATGAATCAAAGATCAAGTATTCTTACATTTTTTTTCTTTTCACATAGAATTTTTTTAAAAATAAAACAACTTTTAAAAGCATATATATATTATGCTCTAGCAACAATTTCAAATATATGTATATATACATATAACGAAACTCGTACTTTCTATTTTTTACCATTGAATGAAATTTAAATTAAATTTTCTGTTTAAAACATTCCCTTTCAAATGTGAGTAAAAAGGAAGAAGAATATTTAATATGATTCGTTATTTGAATTTTTTCTTCTTCTTCTTTACAATACTAAAAGAATCATCCGCAATATTTCTATTTTGTACTATCCGAAGCGACTTTTTGACAGAATCATTTAAATACTGAATAAATAAATTGAAGTATAGAAAAATCCTCGAGGACGCTGAAATACGAAAAATGCTTTTTATATTTGGAAGTTGCTAGTTGATTTTTCTACTAGTTGTAGATGAATGTAAATTGCTCTTATTTATTCCTACTCATATATTTTTCGTTAGCACACAAAAAGACTTTAAACGTGGAAGTACGCAACCAATTTTTAAAAATATGTTTCATATATTACAGTACTACATGAGTATGTGTCCTTTTATAGTCTTTTATGTATTATCCTTAAATAGTATATAATTCTTAATATAGAATGTACATATATGTAAAGAAATATAGGTGTCACCACAGAAGTATGACGATCTGATGAAGTGAAAATGAAGGCTCGAACAATGCAGATCGTCGACATGCCATTATTAATCACATCTGAAAACATATTACTTCTAATAAACTCGTGGCCGAAGAAAGCTGGCAGATGGAATTTGATGAAATGTGTTATCATTTAAATAATCAAGAGCTGATGTCATAAATTTTTTATTTGTTGCACTACTATAAAAAGTCACTCCACATGATATTAAAATCCTGTAATACTCCATTCAAGAAAAAATGAAAGAATCAAATCACCTCCTGGGCGTAAAATACGAAAAATGCTCTTTATCCTACTATTTCAGTCATTAAATCCATTATCACAGTTAGACCTCTTGACTCTCTATGTCAGTAGCACCGTAAATAATAAAAGAAAAAAAAAGGTCTATGCAAAGCCGTCTCTGGAAAAGCATCCAAACTTCGCAAAAACGTTCGCGACTAAAATAACCTTCGCGTTCTAAAAATAATCGGAGAAGCAGCGTGAGTTCTTTAACAGTGGAAATGTCAGTCGATTCTGAAACTATTTCCGCAAAACTGACTGCTCCGAACTTATCCAGAGATTCTTGCCCCGCCTCCCGGCTGACGCAAGCATGTAAAGCCCAATCCAGGAAACCAGAAAGTGTGTGTAGAAACTTTGTAACAACTCCATTGGTCTGCAGGAAGAGCTCAGGACACAGGAGTGAACAGTCCAAGCACAGACTTTTTTGGATTTGCTGACAGGCGATTTTTTTAATAAAATATAATAAAACAAAATTAAAGCTTTTGAAAAATGATTTTTATTCTAAAAAGGGGGAAATTGATTAATGGAATGGTTTTAATATTTCGAAATAAGATATTGACATTTAAGTAATACAGTTTAGTTTTTTTGGGGAAAATAAATAACATATTATGCTGAATTAAAGAATAAAGAGAACTTTAGCCGATGATTAAATATTAGTAGATTACGGAAAATAATGATGAAAGTATATTCTTATAAGAATTTAGAACGAAATCGAAATGAGAAAATGGCGATTTTTTTATTATTATTACACTTATATAGTATATAAATAAAATAGCATATGCATACATACATATATATACATACGCTTTACAGACATTTGCAAGAGAAATGTTCTACGATATTTATTTTTATAAAATTGATGTGCGAATGGAATATAAAATATCCCCATATAATTGAAACTTCGTGATTTCTCCCATGTATTTAATTCTGTATTTTCATTTCATTAAATATTTTAATTGATTTTGTTTTTCTATGTATGAAAAATTACTTTTATAGTTATGTTATATATTGTACAACTACATATATAATATAATACATGCTAATATAATACTTATAAATATATGTATTATATTAGCTATATATATATATATATATATATATATATATATATATATATATATATATATATATATATTTATATATATATATATATATATATATATATATATATATATATATATATATATTTATATATATATATATATATATATATATATACACTTTATTTTGTTCTTTAATAGACCTACGATCACTTATCTGTCACGGGATTTTCTTTTTCAAGTGTACCTCCATATATTCTCTAGAATAAAATCACATCAATTATAAAAGAGCTTTGAACTAAACGACAATGTCATCTTTTTTGTAATTAAGAGTGCATGTTTCTCAGTTGCACATTATAGAAAGTTTGTTAAATTAGTCAACTTTTTATGATACATGGAACAACAGCGTACCGTGTCCTTTCTCAAAGTATTCAAATACAAAACGGTATTGTAATTCATTACGACAGGTAAAGCAATTTCAAAATTCTGTTGGGTTGAGAATTATTTGGTTTCAGTTCGTCCATCTGTATTTATTTATTTTTTTTTTTGAAAAATATTTTGAGACTTATCCACACTATTTCATAAAGCATCCCAGCAGGTCGTGGGGTCACAAGTCAAATGCATTTTACCACGTTCTGATTATGGCGAATTTTTTTCCGCATCACATTTTAACTCTATCAAGACTGCAACAGACAATGAGGTGGTCCCCATTGTTTTGTGCGATCTGCAAATGAAATATATTCCTGTAATCTTTTATCAGGGTTTTCACTGCTTTTTGAAAAACAAAATTTTCGCACTTAATGATTCTCTTTATATAGAACGTACACAAGGCTAAATTTCTTATCCTGTGTTTTTATAAAAAAACTCTAAGATATAAAGCTTTATTAGGCAAACGTAACATGCCTTAACATAACAAATCCTTATAAAATTGTATCTCAGTTTCTTTTAAATGCACTAACTTGGTTTTTATAATAAACAAATTTCTCATTTCTATATATTACATTGTTAAAATAAGATATTTAAAGCTAAGCAAAATGTACGCTTTTAAAATAATTTCCGATCTTTTGTTAGCTCCAAGTACTCTTAAATTCGGGAAAGTCAAGGGTTCATTTTTATTTCTACTTTTAATCTGGATGTAAAAATCCATCAGCATCCAGACTTCTGATTTTTTTTTTAAGAAAGTGAGATTTTTCTGAGAAGAGTGGATTGTGAATGTGCTAATGTTAATATACAAGGCAATGCAAGGAAGTTACAAAATCATAATAATAATAATAGGAAAACGCGTTTTGATTTGCTTTCGATGTGTGCAATTGAAAGACAACTTTCGATATGAATTATGCTAATAAAATATTTAAAAAAATTGAAGGAAAAATTAATTAATGGTTACTTTACTTGATCTTTTTCTCTTTTTTTCCTGTTACAAATTACGAAAAGACTACAAATGTTCCTGTTTTTTATCATTGCTCTATAGTCCTTTTTAACAGCCTCATTTGTGTATCGTCTGAAATAGCAACTACGGAATGATACTGAAATTCAAAAAGCAGATATATTCCATTGGAAATATCCCATTCCATTTGATTGTTGAAGGAAAGCTTTTTGAAACAAACTTGTTCTCATTTCTACAAACTCAGTTTGAATTTGTATGAATAGGAAAGATCCCGTAAAGCTAAAGCTAAAAAATATCGTTAAATATATTCAATGCAGATATTTTACAGTTAAAAATATTCGGATTTTTTATCATATTATGCAAAATGTTACGTGATTATTCATTTTCTATTCAAATACTTTTAAATAAAACATACATTTTCTGATTTTTAAAAAAGGCATTGTCGTACATATGAGTGTAATTTCTCTGTAATTTTATATTATTCGTATTTATCAAGATAATCTTTTATTAGAAGCAATATTTAAAAGTGAATGCTGCAGAAAAGTTGTTATTGTTATTATTGTTTATATGTATTTATACATAGAACTGAGCTAAATTATCTGTGTATAATTATTTTCGTGTAGAACGAGTAGAACCTCCCTGAATTTGAAAAAAAAAAAATCTGTCTATCGTTCTATTGTTTATCGGATCATGCAGAGACGGAAACCGTTTTTCTCCGATTAATTGACTGAAGGAGAAATTTAAGATGAAAATCATAGTTGGTATAGTATTGAATTAATAATATTAACACATTAACAAGTCTAACTATATTGTGAAATATAAAAATGTACTTATATGACAGAAGAAAGTTGAGATTGACACATCCAACTAGTTTTATTATTATTATTATTATTATTATTATTATTATTTACAGTGCAAACGTGTGTGGTTATGTGTTTCGTGTTTTTTTGGGGGGGGGGCGTTACATATAATTTAAAAATCCAACTTTTCTTGAAAACTTTTAATAATTTTATATATTTTTTTATTTCTTTTTATTTATCTATTAATTTGCAAAGTATGTATATTAAATGTTTCAGTTTTTATAATTAGAACAAGTTCTTGAATTCATCGATAATTATCCAGACAAGCTCATTTGGGAAGCATTCGAAGCACGAACGATTAAGTTTATCATTTATGTATCAATATATCATAACAAGTAGATAATCGCATGAAACTACATACATCAATAGAGAAGTGAACTTATGAAAACAAGTTCAAGTTATTTTTAATTTAAATTATTGCTTTCGTCAAGCGGATGTCGTACAGCTTTCAGTAACTCGCAATGAGAGTTTACAATTTTTATTCGATTATTGAACAACCTTTAATTTTCGCGCACAAAATTAAGTTTTACTTATTTCCGATAAATAATTAGGAAAATACCTAAAATTATTTTTTATGCAGAAATGAAATAAATATTCTTGCTTATAGATACTCGTTAACAGAAAACAATTCTTTTATTTATACATTTTAGAAATGTAAAATTGCTGCAATTGACTCATTATATTGTGTTGGCCATAATTTATTGCTATTTCAAGAAAATGTTTACGGGCATTTTAATGACTGAACTTCCTTTTAAACATTAAGCTAATTTAAAATTAACTACAAAAATATATTCTTTGATTAAAAATTATAATTTATAAAAAAAAAGAATGCTGATGGATGACACCATAATTAGCAAAAAAGATAAAATTTATCAATTGTATGAAAAACAAAAATAAGTTGTCACATTTTATGATACTTTTTTCTGTCAGTTAGCACTGTGAATCACCTTCTTAGATATTATTTATAAGAGTGTTTTTATAAATATCCTTCGAAATCTTTACTTTACTCAACTTTTGGTCATTATGACATTTGATGTTCTGCCACTTTAACATAAATCAGAAATTTTAGATATCTTCTTTTTTTTCTCATTGAAAGTATTTCAATATATTCCATACTTTTCTTATGCGCAAACGGATATGGGCGCTACTTGTCAGTAATTACACATTAATAGTGAAAACATCAGCTAAAAAATACTACATAAACTAAAAGGGTAACATATTGAATTAATTATAACATTTTTTTCAGATATGTAATTTGAATATAAATAAAGTTTTCTGTATATAAAGATATTATTTTAAGGAATTTATATTGAAATACCTTCTACAGTCATGACCACATCATCATTAATCCCTTAAATGAAAACTAAAATATTTCCAAAGAATATAAATACAAATAAAACATTTTAATATCTTTTCAAATGAGATTATAAATGATCCGTCTTTTAAAGATGCTTTCATTAACACAAAGTAACTAGGTATTTCTTGAATTTACGACGTTTATACAAATGAAAAGCAGAGTGGTTGTGTGTAGTTGCATGTGTGGTTTGCTGAAAGTTGTGCATGACAAGTTATGTTTATAAACATTATTTAACATGGTTACATGACAATATGTTTCTATCGTTATTGTAGAAGGATTTGTACATGTCAGGAAAATGTGTAGAAAAATTTGAATTTATTTAAATAACTCTTTTGATTTAGCAAGCATGTTTTTGTTTAAGAAAATATAAATAGCAGTTCTATTATTTTACAGCGCAAAAATTTATAATAAACTATGGGGTATATGAAACATACTATAGCATATTTCGCTAAACTTTCCGTTTATATATACATATATATATATATATACATTCTCTTGAATAGCTTAAAGAAATTACTGGATTTCAAATGCATCACTTTCGGTACATAATTTCAAATTTTATTTAGACAAAATAAACTGCTTCAAAAACTTGTAATGAAATACTTGCAAAGCAGTGATGTTGTTGCAATAACAATTGCATTTATTAGTAAAATATATTTAAAATTACAGTTTTGAAATTAACATACTGGAAAATATGTAACAATTAATATCGTTATTTGAAAATATGTTAATTTGTTATGTAAAATTGTTAATTTGAAACAAAATAAAAGTAACCAAATGAAAATAATTCAAATAAAAATATGTCAAGTGAAGTCTCAAATTTGTCTTTTAGTTGAAACTTCGATGGATTTCAATTTTGAATGCGTTTTTCTTAAAATAACGATTTTTTACTGTAAAGGAAAATCGTTTACTGAAAACACACTGGTCTCCAAAAATTGAAGGACTCTGATCAAATGTTTTTGATTCCGTACGGTTTGTCGGAATTTTTAAGTATCTAAAGAAAACGCTTTACTTTACATTTATCTGTGAAGATGTAGTAGCGGCATAATAAGATGGACATCAATAAACTAAATAAAAAAATAAAGGCTGAAGATAGCCGTGAGTAAGTAATCTATAATCTAGCTATCATCATAATACACGGAATAGAAACTTTACAATTAGAAAAATAAGCTATATTCCTATAACTCCTTTCACTATTGTGTACCATGCTTTTTAATATGTGTCTCTTTAATATGTATTTTAGAACAATGTTGAACCTGGGACATAGACAACTGTATTGTGGAATGTTCACTGGGACATGGACTACTGTAAAGCTGTACAGCTCTTTACTGTACAGCTTTATTATGCATTTTGCAATAGATACTCTTTGATCCTTACGCAAATGAATATCATACAAGAAGAAAAAATCCTGTTAGAATTATTTGCCGAATCTACAGCTTGTCATATGTGCAGATGAACTCTAATAACATTAATAATAATGAAAATACTTTAGTTAAATAGCTGAAAATCTTATTTATAATTTGCAAATGCAATGTTAGATGTCAAATAATTAATTATGTGTGATACTAACAATTAATACTGTGATACTAACTAAATTGCATTGTACTTTTTAAATTTCAAATTATACTATTATGTTTCCGAAAATACAAAGGTTATTTAAAATACCAACAAAATATTTGCGGTGCAGTTCAAATTTGGAATAACAAACGAAACTTATGAAAAACTTTAACTTCAATAATTTGAATTCCATCAGTTTATGTCGTCCTAATTTCGTTTACAAGCATTATTTTGTCCTCAGAGTATTATCAACATGAAAGTTTGTCCTATTATTTACCAAATACACCATATATCACTAAATTTTTAATACAAAATAAATATATTGCTAAAGATCTTGCTTTTACTTTTGAATTAAAATGTATTTTTTCTTTTTACTTAGAGATGAACACTTTTATAAAAATAACTTTATAATAAATTAAAAGACATTTTATAAAAATCTCTTGAATAAATCGATAGCTATGAATACTAAGATGATGACTACATACAAGTGCACTTCTAAAATTTCACATTGCAGTACTTTACTTCAGAATTGCAAAGCTTATTTGTTTTCTATACGAACATATTACAGACCTGCCAAGTCTCCGGTTTTTTTGGATACCTTTATTTCAATACTGATAATGTCATTTTACTTAGTTGGAACATTTGGCAATTTAAATCAACAACATTTTCTCTAAGATGATAGTGTTGTGCAAAAAGCCGGATACTTTGCAACTCTAATATTATTATCGTTATATTATTACCCTCATAGCATGCATGGTCACAGGGACGTCACAATGACGTTCCTGTGAGTCACTTTGGTCACATCACATCTGTGACCAAAATGCCACCACTCAGTGACGTCACATTGTGACTGAGATGTGACTTTTTTTTAAATCTTTAGGAAATTACAAAAATTTTTCAAAGCATGTTATTTACTTTAAAAAACATGTTTTTGGCAATTTAAATATCGTCGCTTTTTTCACTGTTTCGTCACGATGTTAATGTCAAAGTAGTCACAAATGACACATTTTTCATAAATTTAACACACTGTGACTTCGCGAAGTGGTCACAATATGACGTCACAAACGAGCTCTAAAACGGCCATAACGACTTCATATCGACGTCACGTGACGTCATATCGACGATCGATGGTCACAAAGTCACATTGTGACTTCACAACGACATCGCAGTGACGTCACCATGCCTTACGGGTAAGAATTGTCCAAGCTTGAATGGAAACAGCATGTATTTCCAATTGATGAATATGATGAATATGAATGAGATTTAATATGATGTTATCTTAATTTTGTTCACAAATTTATTTAGTATGCTTCTATATGATTGACTTGACACTTTGTTATGTTAGCTCAAAAAGACGCAATATAACATTAATATTTATTTACAAAAGAAAAAAAAAACTATAATTGTGCTTATTATTGTTTTAATTAACGGCATTTTTATATTTAGAGATTCATATTTTTTAAATGATTCAGATTAGTAAAATAAACAGGAAAGTAGATAGGGAATTAAATTATACGTAAGTTATAACAGAAATATAATTTATTAATTTTTAAAATATGCAATTAGATAATCAACAATAAGATTTTAAGACTCCTTTATAAAATTTGGGAGGATAAACAGATACATAATGCATATTTTAAGAATTATAAATTTTATAATGGAGCATGGAAATAATTAAAATATGTTACAGTAAATCCCAAATAAATATTTTCGAGTCTAGTAAGTAAACATCTTCATTTTATGTTCCAAAAATGTGTTAGTAAATATTTACTATCTTAAAATGTATCCTGCTACTTTCGTTTTATTGTTTTGAAGTGTAAGAAAATTATAAGGAGAGTTGGATTATAATCAATAACGTGATGCACGATATCCAGAAATAATATATATTTATAAGATCACTTTTTTTTTACTCTTAATACTTTTAAATTTATATCAATCTCCGTTGACTATTAAGATCGTTAAATTATATTTACACTTCGAGACTAGCGAAATAGATTCACAGAATATTAGCGACAGTTTATGTAACATACGTTTTAATTTAAAGGAATCATTAACTGCCCAAAGGACATTAAAATGTTAATTATTATTATTATTACTAATTGTCAACGAATATTACGTTATGTTGTCTTTGGACAACATAAACGAATTCACAGTTAGAAATGCATAGGCATGTGCTATTTTTAGTTCTGGTAGTTGTTAGAGTAGAGATTTATTCTTTAATTATTTTCTCTGCAAAAATTAACTCTCCTAGTGACCTTCATATACTTTAAAAGCTTACAACTGAAGACGTGCTTTGACTAATAACATGTTCATATAAACCGTATAGCTTTAGATTTACAAACATGATTTATAATTATACCAGTCCTTCTAAAGGCTAGGCCGATTTAACACGTGACAGAACGCCAAAACAAAACAAAAATCTGTTCAAAAAGACCAAGAAAGACTTAGAAGAGTCTGACAAAAATTTAAAACGTTGCGTACTGTTACTACAAACAATGACAGCTTTAGAAAAAAATAAAGAAACATTACTAATGATTATATCAGTAAGGACTATCTGTCGCAAACTTTAAATTTTCAGTGAGTGTGAAAATTATTTTTTCTGGCACTTTTCATAGCAACAAAAGTAACTGTTAAGATAAAATAACACTCAACTTGAAGATATTTACTATTATTAGTACGCCGGCCGGTCGCGAATATGAACCGTTACGATATATGGACCATTGAATTTAATAACTTATACCGCATTGAACATGGATGGACAAAATAAATAATTCAAATGAATACAAATGGAATTTGTAGAAGCAAAGAAGAATCTTCAATATATATATATATATAATATATTAATATTAATAATATATATATATATATTTATAATATAATAATATATATATTTATATTAATAATATATATATATACATATATATATATTGAATATATCAATATCAATATATATATATGATTAATGCTAAGCTGTGTAAAGCACAGAGGTTACGAGTAAAATAAATATGGTGAGAATTTCTATATCTCTGTTTTTTCCACAATAGTGCATAATAAACGTGTATTTCAAAATTTATATGAACCAAAATAGAAACTATAAGTATATTAAACATAATATAAAATTAATATATTAACTTTTTAATTCAACACGTTAAGAATATTCATAAAAATTAGTTCTTTATAAAAACATATTTAAATGTTCTAAAGAAAATTGTATGCAACAAAAAATTAGAAAGATCTTACGTTCGTCTAAATTCCTGCGAATAAAGGTATCAAAATTTTAATTAAATTGTTCTGTTTAAAATGCTTTATTAATTCCAATGTTATAAAAGACGAATTTTGTTTCTTTAAATGGATTCTGTTCTTGATTTAATTTATTTTCTGGCAATTAATTATAAGGCTGCAGAAGGGTCTCGAAAATCTAAATTATTTTAAATAAATAGGATTACATATTAATACTGTTTATAGCTTTTTAAGTTCTTAAGCCCTGTCTAATTTAATTTTACTTTCGATTATAATGGATATTATTCTTTGTAATGCTGAAAAATAATTAACAACAATTTGAAAAAAGTAAGTACGCTGTATTAAAAATGATTCTTTCTTTATTGCATAGGACGTTAATTTAAATAATTGAATATGAAAATGGAATACCACGAGATTGTTATAGATGAACGTGAAAATCTAAGAAAATACGAGTGTATTATGAATTAAATTAGAAGTATTAATATTTTGCATTACAATAACTACAAAAACAAATTATCTGCTTCAGTAAATGCTATTTCAATTCTTTAAAAATATGTTTTAATTTAAAATAACAGTTATTTTAATCTTACTTAAATGTTGCATTGTTTTTGTTTTATTTTTTTAAGTGGAATAGTTTAATTTGTATTAAAAAACAAAGTTTATTTTACACACATTTATAAATATTTTTCTTATATTCATCTTTTGAATACATCGATATACATATTTCACAAAAATTAATTTATATGCAATCTCATCCGAGGATTTTTGTAATTATATCTAAGATTGCGAGAAAAAAGTTTAAAGTTGATTTATGTTTTATTATCATTATTATAGGCCCAACAATATCCGAGAAGTTGTGCTTTTGATACTGAGAGATGGGAGGATGTGGCAGCGAACACACTCGCGTCCGACCGCCTAATCATTCGGAGTTTTCTGTGGTTTTCATCAAACCTTGTATTTCCAAGCGTGAATACGGGTGAAGTTCCTTTAGAAAAACACCCACTCAAGACACCCGACCATTTAGTGCTTCCATCCTGAGCGTTGATAATTGGCAGTCATAAATAGAAACAACTGTGATTATTATAAAAAATATTTTACTAAATGAGTAACAAGGAGGTATAATTTAGTAATGAGGAGCTGTATGCAAATATATTATGTGCAATATTGTGTAGACGATAATCAATGGCTTATGGAAGAACCCCCTCATTTTATTTTATTTTTATTTATTTTTTTTTTTTTTTTTGCTTCATTTTGGGAATACAGGATTTTGATCTCATTCTATAGAGGATAATTTTCAGAATTTTCAAGCTATGATTTTGACACTTTCACAAAAGTTGTTGGATATATACAGCTAAGACATTGTGCAAATCATATTTTGAATGAGTTCACTCATGCGCACTGAAACTTTATTTAGTAAATATGTTCATTTTTCTTATAATTATTAATATTTTATAATCATGTTTTTATGTACAATGTTGTTTGTCATTTTTTCTAAAGAGAACATCATTTTTGATTAAGAACATTGCAAATTAAAAGCAAAAAACATCGCACAAATTGAGGCCGTTTATATAAAAAACCTTAATTTTTCTTCGAGTATAAATGCTTCATTCGAAACAATGAACACAGTTTATTACAATAAGCCGCTTAGTCATAATTTGAAGTTTGAACGTTTTTGCTACATAAGTTTGTCAGGGTTATTCAAAAGATCTTCGTTGTTTTTATTGTTTTTGACGGTCCTCTATGAGTTTTTATGTGACCTGTACTGTTTTGTTTACACACATGGAGTTTCAGAATAATTTTCATGTATATTTCTAGATATTTAACAAAGTGTCAAAAATCACAAGTGTCAAGATTTTTTTGCTGGAACTGTATTATTATTATAAATTTACAAAAACTACAGCAACTCTTTTTATGATATTTAGAAAATAATTATTCAGTGACCATAAACACTGACAGAAATTCTCTTATTACCTAATTTCTACAAAAGATCATATTTCTGGATTTATTTAAACGGATATCTTAAATTAAATTAGTTATTTGAAAAGGGACTCTTAAATAAAATTTTCAATAATAATAAAAACACATTTGAAAAAGCTACTTTCATTTTGTCTTTTTTTCTGAATATCATACGCTTCTTGATTTTTTATTTTTATTTTAAAAGCAGTTATCGGAATTTCTACTTATGTATTTGACAGGACCATTTGAATAACCGATAAAACAGCAACTGCATGAAAACTTACTTGACACTACCGTAACTTTGTAAAAAAGCTTTTTCTATTTGAAATTTCAATTGATTTCTAAACTGGCTATCAGTATCGAGGAAAAGTTTCTTATTTATACATTCCGACTTTAAATTATGCCTGATGGCACAGAATCCCAGATTTGGAAATGTAAAAGCGAAATGATAAATAACTCTTAACATATTTGATGCAACGAAAAATAAGAGAAATAAGTTTAAGATATCGTCGTTATACTTTTTTTAAATGTAAGACAAAAGTCACTAATATATGTATACACACACATTAACATATGTATAGACAGAGAGAGAATGGATAAATATGATATTTTTAGGTATTACCGTATTCACTGGTGTATAAGGCGCACTCTTTTTCCAAAAAATTAGGGCAAAACGCCTAGGTGCGCTTTATACACAGAATATTTTTTACTGTTGGATGCAGTCGAACGATATACATATGAAACAAGAACTTATTCAAAGATATTAAAACTCGGAAAATGTTACTTAATTCAAGTATTACTGCATATTTATTTCACTCCTTGCAGTTTTTTATACAACAGAGCTAGTGATATTATCCAAACGCTAATTAGCAATTATATTTACCGTCACTCATTCCTATTTAACGTCATCACAACCCGAAGTCTAAAAATGCATTTTCGTCTTGTTTTCTGGTCTGATGTAATGTTTGTTTCGACTTTTTCTTTACTGAAATTCATTTGGTCATTTTTCATTAGCCTAGCGTATCAAATTTATGGGGCGCCTTATATACGAGATTTTAAGAAATCGCCATTTTTACTTGTAAATTAGGGGTGCGCCTTATACATGCGTGCGCCCTATACACGAGTAAATACGGTAAATTAAATTTATGCTCTTTTTGCTACATAAAAATATTTATGGCTGAGATAAGAAAATTAAAAGAAATGTAAGGCTTAAAATTTATTAAATAATTTAAAACACGTGAAGAAAAAATTAGTTTTAAATTTACTTAATTATACTTTTTATTTCCGGATTTGTTTTCGATGTTATTTTAAATCGAACTACTTATTTGAAAAAGGCCTTTAAATAGTATATATATATATTTTATATAAAAAAGTACATTTGAAAGAGCCACTTTCTTTTCGTCCTTTTTTCTCAGTAAAATTAAAAGCTTGTTTTTTTATTTTTATTTTAAAATCACCGCTCTTATCGGAATTTCCACTTATGTATTTGACATAATCATTTGAATATCCGATAAAGCAGCAACTGCATAAAAACTTACTTGACACAACCGTAACTTGAAAAAAAAGGTTTTCTATTTGAAATTCCGATTGGATTTCTAAACTTGGTATCAGTATCGAGAAAAAGTTTCTTTCGTATACATTCCGACTTACGATTCTGTCTGATGGAATAGAATTCCAAATTTGAAAGTTTAAAAACGAAATGATAAATGACTTTTAACATGTTTGATGCAACGAAATGGGGGAAATAAGTTCAATATTTCGGACGTCATCATATATTTCTTAAATGTTACACAAGTCACTAATGTAAATATATATAGATATATATGTATAGAGATATTGGATAAGTACGCTAATAGTAAGCATTTAATTAAATTTATGATACTTTTGTACTTTAACTACTACAATTATAATTTACCAAATAATTAAAAACATGAACAGAAATTTAGTTTTAAATTTTACTTAATAATATTAAATCTAATTGCCTAAAAGTATTTAAAAAATATAGATACGACATGTTTTGCTTTCCCATTTCTCTTAAAGTTTGGACAAACTGAAAATGACATATCATTATTATTGTTTGTACTATAATATGTGAATATTCAGACTTGTATGTATCTTTTCAATGTAGGCCTATACTGCTGGAAGTTTCAATACTTTACTTGAATTAATAAAACATAAACGATTCTTGGAAATAAATAGTATAAACAATTGAAGTATACACACTCAATTGCATTTTTATTTACACTGAAAATCTTGTTTTAAAAATATAACAAAGCTATGACCAGAAATTCTCAAAATTCCAATATCCTCTAATTCCAAGCTGTGCGTATTTGAGGGGTTGTATTGTATTTTTAGAAGAAATTTGCAAAACGCACTGTATCCCTTTTTATAATATTTTGCAAATCATTATTCAACCAAACTAAACACTGACTGAAGTCAATTTTTTACTTAATTTCTACGAAAATAAATATTTTTGGATTTGTTTCCTCTGTTATTTTTCAATTAAATTAATTATTTGAAAAGGGACTCTTAAATAAAATATAAAATTTTGAATAAAAACAAATGCACATTTGAAAAAGCTCTATTCCCTTCGTCTTTTTTTTTCTCAATAACATAAATTTCTTGATTTTTTATTTTCACTTTAAAAGCACCACTTTTATTGGAATTTCTACTTATGTATTTGACAGGTTCATTTGAATATCCAATAAAACAGCAACTGCATGAAAACGTACTTGACACTACCGTAACTTGGAAAAAATCTTTTTCTATTTGAAATTTCAATTGGATTTCTAAACTGGCTATCAATAAATAGAAAACGTTTCTTACTTATACATTCCGATTTAAAATTCTGTCTGATGGCATAGAATACCACATTTTAAAATGTAAAAATGAAATGATAAATGCTTCTTAACATGTTTAATGTAACGAAATAGGAGAAATAAGTTCAATATTACGGACGTCATCATTCTTTTTTTTAACACTAGAACGGCGGCAAAATTTTACCTACTGGAACGGCGGAAGTGGTCAATTTGACCCCTCGATGAAACTACTGAAATAACAATGCTAAAACAATTTTAAATGGCATACATTGTGACAAATATGTAATTTCCCTGTATTTCATAATTTATAGTTAATATTACTCGATATTTTATTTAATTTTTAAAGTACTGTGTATGTAACGGCTGCAAGGCGATCAATTTGGTACATACTAAACTACTCAAAAAACTCATTAATTTGACATAAAAAATGGTTTAAAATAAATGTTTTCAAAAATTAAAACCAATGTTAACTAAAATAAAACACAGTTTATAAAATAATAATTTTTTTTTAAATCTACTTACTCGCCGAATGAACCACACTCTGAATCCAATAAATGAGAAACGTATTCTGTTGTTTCCTTTATTTCATTATAAATGTAGCTGAATGGTTTATATCTAAAGCATTTCGTTTGAATTTTTTTAATGCTTAACATAGTCCCGTACATGTATTAGACATTAATGCAATTGATACAAAAATAATTTTTAACAATTTTTCCAGTGTATTTTCCGCACACAACTTTGGAACACGATGCACAAAATTCTTGAGATTTGTTTCGATTGCATTTCTGTACTTGACACTTTTTTCTCTTTATATTCTATTTATTTTCGTTTGTTTTTTCTGAAGGTTCAGGAAGGATCTTTGCGAGTTTTTAAGCCATAAGAACCATTCTTAATTCCTCTCCTAATTTCAATAGAAAATCTCTTCTACTGATGAGCTTGCCTGTTACACTTTTATAAATTATCCAGGCGTTCAAAGCTGCATGATCCAAAATATTGAAAAAGATATGTACAGGCCATCGTCTAGAAGCAGATTTAACGGAGTATTTTCGGCACATCTGATCACGAATATCCACACCACACTTTGTTGCGTTGTAATAATCTATTGAATCTGGCAACTTTTTCAGGCTGTCCTCAGTTTTTACAGTAGAATGTAATGAGCTCAATAGAAAAACACTTTTGTTTCGTTTGGCTTGATAGATGGTAAAGTGTCATATTATAATGTTCCACTATCTTCGATGAATAAAGAGTACTGCGCATATTTTTCAAAGCTGTAGGAATTTCTCTTCTGTTCTTTTTCATTGTGCCAACCAAAGTTGTATTTTTAGATTTTAGCATTTCAGCTAAATTGATGCTAGTAAAGTAACTATCTGTCGTAATATTCCTCCCTTTGTTTAGATGGGGATCTGTTAATTTCATGACAACGTTTTCAGATAAATGTAATTGAGGATTTGCTGTTTCATCTTTTCCTAGACAAGGAAATCCATTCAAGAGGTATTTAGTATCAACGTCAACAGATAACCAAAATTTTATTCCAAATTTATCAGGTTTATTTGGCATATATTGCGTAAATTTACATCTAGCTTTAGATGGGAACAATTGCTCATCAACTGTAATATTTTGTCCTGGTCGGTAGCATGTTTTGCAATTTTCAATAAATTTATTCTACATTTCAGATGCAAGAGCAAATTTATCAGTCTGTAATCGACTAGATCTTGTTGTTTTTTCGTCAAACCTCAAAAATCTTTTTATTTCTTTGAACCTATCTCTTGAGATAGTTTCTTTGCAAAATGGTATGCCCCATGCTTCAGACCACAATGAATATAAATCTAAACCGTTTGCTCCTATTGCTCCACGAATATATAATATAGCAACAAAAGCCTCTAACTCAGCTAGAAATAAACTCCAGTCGTTATTTCCACGTTGTCGATGAGCTTCTGATTCTGTACATTTCTTTATATGCAACAAGATAGCATCGTCAATGAAAAGCTTGAAAGCACTAGACTCTTTGTCCTTAAAAACACGAGTCTTTGCAAAAGATGTAGGTCCCACCGTTTCTTTTAGAACATTATAAGCAGGAACACGGCCGCAAGCTGAATTTTTAGAATTTATTTCATTCCAGATAGTGTTATCAGGGGCAGTGCAAACAGTTTTGATAATACCCTGATCCGCTTTTTTTCGTTTATTTCTGCTTAGCTGTTCTTCGTTCACATCACTGTCCTCGGATTCACTAATAGTTTGTGTCTGAAATTCATCTTCAGATTCTACACAAAAATTATCATTTTCACCTCCGTCAGACTCATTTTCAGAGAGCTCCTGCAACAATTTTTTAATTTCTTCATTAGTAAGACCTCTTTTTCGCTTATAAAAAATTTGTAAAATTTGAAAATAAGATGAAAAAAAGTGAGAATATCAGCAAACGACAGAGTTTATGTTTCAGCGTATCATTCACAGAATAAAGGTAAGGCGATAATGAATGTGACGGCAGAATTTTCCAGCCAAACTGTCACTGGTATTCGCGCGTTCCACACAGGGACCTGGATTCATTTCACCGGCGTCATCTATGTTTCTTTTATTGCGAGAACGAAAACAGACAGGTGCAAAGAAAGGGATTATGGCCGAAAAATTGACACCCTTTTGTCGATGAAAGCGGGAAGATATACGTTCAACTGCCTGCCTTAGGAACAATGGAATTCGTACTCAAATCATAAAATCCCTCCCCTACGGTTACCACCTGCTGCGAGTAATCTGAACTAACAAAAGTAACAAATGCGAAAATACATTTGTCTATTTGTGAAAAGAAATGTAAGTATAAAAAACCCTGCACCTGCTTTTTTTTTTTTTTTTGAAACATTTTCTTCAAAATAATGGAAAAAAGCTAACAAAGGAAAACAGCTATCTTAGAAATAAGAATATAGTGTGACCACCCTGGTTTGTATTTCTCTGGGAGACAGTATAAATGCATCCGAAAAAAAGCTTATCACTGAATTTTTCTCATGGTTTCACAATGCTTCGCGTACAAAGACTATTTTACCAAAGGGGTCAAAATGACCCCCGTCCGCCGTTCTAGGAATACATGCAAATATTTCAAAAACTAACAAATCTAGAATGCTGATTTTTTTAAAAGAAATACATGTTATGTATTTAGGAAAAGTCAAAAAATTTCGAACGATTTCTTCCAACCAAACAAAAGTGATCCAAAGACGAAAGTGCTCAGGTGTCAAAATGACCCCTACCGCCGTTCTAGTGTTAATGTAAGACAAAAATCACTAATGTATATATATATATATATATATATATATATATATATATATATATATATATATATATATATATATATATATATATATATATACGAATGATATGTACGATTATTTTTAGCATTAAATTAAATTTAGGATATTTGTTTACATAAAAATACTTATGAGGGAAAATAAAATATTTAAAAGAACTGTGTATGTTATAATTTATCAAATAACTTGAAACACATGAAGAAAATTATTTTTAAATTTACTTATTATATTTCATCATTATTATTAATATTAGAAGGTATTTATTATTATTTTTATTATCAGAAATTTCCAAAAAGCACTGTTTTATTTTTTATTCTTTTTTTACGTTGTAAATCCTTTTTCAAACAAGATAAACACTGATTGATGTCAATTTATTACTTAATTTTATCTAAAGGAAATATTCCTGTGTTTGTTTCCGCTGTTATTTTAAATTAAATTAGTTATTTTTAAAGAGTCTCTTAAAAAATTATAAAATTTTCGATAACAATAAAAACATATTTGCATATTTGAAAAAGCTACTTTCCCTTGCTCCTTTTTTCTCAATAATGTAAACTTCTTGGTTTGTAATTTCTTATTTTAAAAGCACCACTTTTATTGGAATTTCTACTTATGTATTTGACAGGATCATTTGAATATCCGATAAAACAGCAACTGCGTGAAAACTTACTTGACATTACCGTAACTTGGAAAAAATATTTTTCTATTTGAAATTTCAATTGGATTTCTAAACTGGCTATTAATAAATAGAAAACGTTTCTTACTTATACATTCCGATTTACAATTCTGTTTGGTGGCATAGAATATCAGATTTTAAAATGAAAAAGTGAAATGATAAATGCTTCTTAACATGTTTAATGCAACGAAATAGGAGAAATAAGTTCGGACGTCATCATTCTTTTTTTTAATGTAAGACAAAAAACACTAATGTATATATATGAAAGTATACAAATTAAAGCATTTTTAAAATTTATACTTAAAATTAAAATTCAAAAGCTTAAAGTCTCATTTAACATTTTTAACGTTAGTTCTGAAGCTGAATGATATTTTGCCCCTGTTAACTTTCTTTCCCAGCCTAACATTTATTACTTTCAGAGATCATTTTTGGACGCTCCTTAGAGATTAAAATTGATGATCTAAGGGCCTTTAGCATCCATTTGTTACTAGGGCTTCATACGTCACCAACCTGGGAATTGTGCGGGCTTTGACCACATATCAATCAAAAGCTAACGAACCAATTAAATTAAATGTTCCTCCCTAATTCACAACTCTGCCCTCTGCTGGAAAATATTACAAACTACAACATTTTACCAAGAACACGCGCGAAAAACGAGAGACTTTTGCAGATTTGAGGTGTCTGCCTAACCTAGGGCCATGTAAACTTTCCGTAATTCCCGTAAACGGCTCGGGCGTCCTCCGACCGGACTTGCGAATCTATCTGTAAGACGTACGGTCAAATAAAAAGAGTCCGAACCAACAAGAGGCTCCAGAGTCCAACTTATTATGCCACGACTAACACCTGAAGACGTTACATTGTTTAAATTCGGTAGGATTGTTAGAAAAATATGGTTTATGCATAAAATGCTAAAATTATAGAAATATTGGTAGATGTGAAAAAAGGGGAAATATGAGCTTAAAGACATTAACTAAAGGAGAACAAACTTGTTGACCAAAGGACTTCCAAGCAAGAAAATTATGGTCACTATGTTAAAGTACATGTTATATAGCTGTGTCACCTCATACATTTTTATTATTATTATTACTGTTTGTGTTTTCAACTTTTCTTTACATTTTATTTCATTATGTTTTTGAAATATTACATGTAAGGTTCGGTCAGGTTGTCTCGAGAGCCATATCCCAAATTTTTATCACAAAAACTTAAAAGTGTCAATTACTTCCTTAAAATTCATGCCTGAAATTTAAATTTTAAATATTTTTCCACCAGAAAAATTCAGTCCTCACATCTAAGTAACCTCAATTTTAACATTACATTTTCTTTAGATTTAACTTTAATATTAATTAACCTACAAAATCTAGCGTTGCACAAGTAAATTCTGATCCAATTTTGTCATCTCCATTTTCCTAGGGAGTCCCCCCAGATTTTCAGGCAACTCTGGTGGACCTCAACTTGGAGGGGGAGGGGATATGAAAGGATAAAAATTAAAGCCTTTTTTAAAATTTAAACTTAAAATTAAAATTCAAAAGCTTAAAGTCTCAATTAATATTTTTAAACTTTAATTCTGGAGCTTAAAGCTATTTTGCCCCTGTTAACTTTCTTTCCCATCCTAACATTTATTAATTCCAGAGGTAAATTTTGGACACTTCTTAAGATTAAAATTGTTTAGCTAAGGGCTTTTTGCATCCATTTGTGGCTAGGGCTTCATACGTCACCGACCCGGAAATTGTGCGGGCTCTGACCACATATCAATCAAAAGCTAATGAACCAATTAAATTAAATGTTTCTCCCAAATTTACTACTCTGCCCTCTGCTGGAAGATATTACAATCCTCAACATATTACCCAGAATGCGCGCTAAAAACGGGAGACTTTGCAGTTTTGAGATGCCTGCAGAACCTACGGCCATGTAAATGCTCCGTAATCAACGTAAACGTCTCGGGCGACCTTCGACCGAACTCGCGTATCCTTCTGTACGAAGAGCGGCCTAATAAAAAGAGTTCGAACCAACAAGAGGTTCCCGAGTCCAATTTATTATGCCACGACTCACACCCCTGAAGATATATATATATATATATATATATATATATATATATATATATATATATATATATACGAATGATATGTACGATTATTTTAGCATTAAATTAAATTTAGGATATCTGTTTACATAAAAATATTTATGAGGGGAAATAAAATATTTAAAAGAACTATGTATGTTATAATTTATCAAATAACTTGAAACACATGAAGAAAATTATTTTTAAATTTACTTATTATATTTCATCATTTTTATTAATATTAGAAGGTATTTATTATTATTATTATTATTATTATTATTATTATCAGGAGTTTCCAAAAAGCGCTGTTTTATTTTTTATTACTTTTTTATTTTGTAAATCCTTTTTCAAACAAGATAAACACTGACTGAAATCAGTTCATTACTTAATTTCTACTAAAAGAAATATTTCTGTGTTTGTTTCCGCTGTTATTTAAAATTAAATTAGTTATTTTAAAAGGGTCTCTTAAAAAATTATAAAATTTTGGATAACAATAAAAACATATTTGCATATTTGAAAAAGCTACTTTCTTTTACTCCTTTTTTCTCATTTAAATATAAACTTCTTGATTTTTTATTTCTTATTTTAAAAGCACCGCTCTTATTGGAATTTCTACTTTTGTATTTGACAGGATCATTTGAATATCCAATAAAACAGCAACTGCATAAAAACTTACTTGACACTACCGTAACTTTGAAATAAGCTTTTCTATTTGAAATTTCAATTGGATTTCCAAACTGGCTATCAGTATCGAGGAAAAAATTCTTACTTAAACATTCCGCCTCGCAACTCTGTCTGGTGCCGTAGAATTCCAGATTTGAAAATGTAAAAGCAAAATGATAAATGACTCTTAACATATTCGATGCAAAAAAAAAAGGAGAGAGAGAGACAGAAATAAGTTGAACATTTTGGAAGTCATCATTTTATTTCATGTAAGACCAAAGTCACTTATATATATATATATATATATATATATATATATATATATATATACACGCACACACATATATATGTATATACATAGATAGAAAGAAAATGGATAAGTACGGTAATTGTTAGCATTGAATTTAGGATATTTTCTGCGCATAAAAATATTTATGACTGAAAATAACAATTTTAAAAGAATTATTCCGGTTATACGTTTACTAAATAATATAAAATACGAGAAGAGAATTATTTTTAAAATTACTTAATTATATTAACCATAATTTCTAAAATTACTTTAAAATTGTATACACATTTTTTTTCTCTTGTAGTTTGTATGCACTGAAAATGGCGCATGATTATTTTTTATGCTATATTATATGAATATCGAGATATGGATACATATTTGCAATGCAGAATGATAGTAGTAATATAGGTGGAAGTTTTAATACTGTAAAATAATACAAACTAAACGATTCTTATAAAAATGTATAAAAGATAAAAGTATGAAATTTTTTAGAAAACCAGTAAAATCATGCATCATTTGGAGAACAACAAAATCAAGATATACCTCTAGATAAGCGTG
Source organism: Maratus speculifer (assembly GCA_964019185.1). NCBI lineage: Eukaryota > Metazoa > Arthropoda > Arachnida > Araneae > Salticidae > Maratus > Maratus speculifer. Next base: position 435,486,059 of record OZ025291.1, on the reverse strand, counting down.
TGAGGTATTAGAAAGTTTGATTCTTTATTTAACAGTGGAATATATTTAATAAGAAATAAAGTAATTAAGTTATTGTACTGTTAAAAGTCGGCAACATAATGTCCAGAGCAAGATTAAAATTTTTATAGAAAACCGTCCCTTTGCTATTTTATCGAGCGTTCTCATTGGTAAGACTAGATGTACGCTATAAAAAAGTTTGAGTTAATATAGACATTTTTCTTTAGTTTTTTAACAGTTAAACAGTATATATTAAAAACAGGCTTCTGGTTGTAATGCATACGAAAGAACACTGCAACCATTACTGCAATTATCACATTTGTTCGTAAGCCAAATTCAAAAAAGTTTAAGAATAACACTAAAAAATGTATTTTCATCCTTGAGTTAAATATATTCAGGATCAAATACGCCACGTAAACAACATAAATTAAATCTTAATATGTTTAAATTTGCAGAACATGTGTACTGAAAGTAGATTTCATAGATTTCTTCAAATCATTATGTACAGTCACTTGAACACTCCATTTACTACTGGATTGCTTACATTTATTTCTAGCTGAAAATTATTAACAAGATAAATTCAACTTAGTATTTATTAACTGTCTGACAGACTTTAAAAAAGGACAACCTTCTTATGGTGTATTCCGATAATTTTCAATTACATGCGAAGAAAAAGATCATTCTTTCAACATTATATTAAATAACTTAATTCGGTATCTGTATATAATCCCTAAGAGTAAGAATCATAGTTCAACTTTCTAATATTTTTTTTAATCAACATAATTATATTACTTTAAATAATGCTTGTCTTGAAGGGAAACTTGGAGCTTTGTGAACTTATTAAAGCGGGGTTTTCAGAGAGAAAATATGAAAAATCACAAAATTAATATCAGCATGGAAATGTATAAAAGGGAATTTATTTAAGAGTACTATTCACTAATAGTCATCAAAATTATCTCCACTCCGCACTTACTGTTTTGAAGAATCATTAAAACCAAACCATTAAAAGCGCATTCGGTGTTTCTTCTAATTTTATCAAATTGCAATTAGATTTTTCCTGTAGCTAAAAGCATCAATCTCTCTCGCTATATATAATGAGCGATGTCTGCCTGCCTGCCTGACATCGGATAACGCCGAAATTATAATATCCAGGTCTCTGAATTTTTTGTCATGTGTGGATCTTAACACCGGAAAGTGCGTTTCACAGAGATTTAAATTTTGTTAATAAAACTTACTGGGTAAGAGCATATTTACTGCCTTCGACTAATCAACGGCTATGAGGGTAGCTATGTTAGAGGCTATTTGCAGATCGCCACCAATCCGCGTCAACGATGCACGTAAGACAATAAGAGCAGGCAGTAAATATGAGATTTAACGACTGCATTTCACGACTGAATGTTAGAAAGAAATTCCACACCCATTTGTTAACCTTTCTTGTTTTGATGATTTTGTTTTTCGTTTATTTATTTACAATCAATTTTAAAAATCCATCCTTGACATCACCCCCAAAAAGTTGTAAACTATGTAATTATCCCTTTTATGTTTTCTTGGGGCTTGTCCAGATGTGCAGAGCACGTCGTGCGCATGCTCAGACAATTTTGCATAGGGTAGGTCTCATTGATGAAAGAATATTTTAAAATAATTCAATCATTGCAATATTTTTGTGATTCAAAACAGCTAAAATCAACGACTATTTTTAGTTATCCTTCCAAAACATGGTTTCCGTAGCAGAAATACATACCTATGTTCACTCAGATAAAATTTAAACTTAAACACTCTTAGACAATACTGGGTCGAAATTTTCTATACAACAAAAAAAGCAGAAATTTTTTTCAACAGTCATTTCTTTCGATTTCAGTTTTCATATTTAAATTATTTTTTCTATCCAATTTCCTCTGTCTTTCGAGAACTTTTGTATGCGATGTGAATTTCATTTAACTAAATCATACATGAGGTGTCAAGTGTTTGAAATTTGTATTTTTCTGTGACGTGTTACCTAAAATAAGAATACCAGTTTAAACATTTGCAATACACACAACTTTATTTTTTTTCAGATAATTAAAATATTACTTTAAAACAGTCAATTTTCTCTTGAAATTTTTAAACACATTAAAAAATAAATATAATGATTTGTGTACCGTTTGTACATTTTTTTTTCCTTTTTAAAGTTTAATTATCTTAAGCGTCTAAAAATTCTCTAAGGACTTTATGTATCGTACTTACCACATGAAGCGGCTAGTATGGTCTCTTTTAAATGTATAGTAACTAGGGAACTGCAAAAAGTGTAAGTCACCAATTTTGACGAAAGTAGTATCATTGGAAAGATCTCATCGTGAGCATTAAAAAACTCAATAGAACTACCTGTCGCAAATCAGCCGTTTTCGAGATATCCAAAGATTTATGTCACGTAACTAGTCCACACTTCATGAGGGACCGCAAAAAATTTTAGTCTCGATTTTAACGAAAGAGATATCGTTGAAAAGATATCATAGTGAGGATTAAAAAACTCAATGGAATCACCCGTCGGAAATGAGGCGTTTTCGAGATATCCGACAATTTGTGTCACATTGCTAATGCACACTGCTGGGAAATTGCATTAAGTGACATAAATTGTCCGATATGTCGAAAACGGCTCATTTCAGATGGGTAGTTCCATTGAGTTTTTACTTCTCACAATATCTTTGCAACGACACCATTTTCATTAAAATCAATAAAACAATTTTTTGCCGTCGCCAAGTAAGTGTGCATTAGTATGTATTAGCTACGTGCCGTAAATTATAGGATATCTCGAAAACGGGTCATTTCCGACGGGTAGTTCTATTGAGTTTTTTCTCCCTCATGATCATATCTTTTTAACGATACCACTTTCGTTAAAATCGAGACTAAAATTTTTTGCTATCCCCCATTAAGTATGCACTAGTTACGTGACATAAATTATCGGATATCTCGAAAACGGCTGACTTGCGACGGGTAGTTCTATTGACTTTCTTACTGCTCTCGATAAGATCATTCCAACGATACCACTTTCGTCAAAATCGGTGACTTACAATTCTTGAACTTCCCTAGTAAGCAACGTAACATGTTACTTTTATTCATAATTCAATTATTTGTTCACCTTCCATCAAAGTGGAAGATTATGTTAACGAATTTGAGAGCATTTTTTTAATTGTTAGCGCAGGTAAAAAATCGCACAACAATGTTCCCTTTATTTTTTTTTATTTATTTATTTTATTTTATTTATTTATTTTTTTTTTTGTATTTTGTGTTTTAATAAAAGTGTAATCTTTTCACTCATTTTTTAAAGATATTTTCATTTAAAACTAGAACGTTTAAAATTTACGCCTTTCACATTTTATTTTTATTTATTTATTTATTTATTATGAAAAGAAAAGCATTAAATAATGTCACAAACCATGATATTTAATTTTAACTTCAAAGTATTGTTCAATTTATCGCAAAGAAAAAAATCCTAACTGACGAGTTTGAAAATACGCTATGCAAGGTTTGCACCCGGCAAACATAAAAGTATAACAAATTCTTTGCGATCATGACAAAGTTTATGTAGTTTATTATTATTATTATTATTATTAAAAAAATGACATTTTAATCAAAAGAGAGACTTGGTATATGAAAATTGGTGCTAATCAGTTTTTTATCATAGTCACATGACGTGAAGTATTATAATATAGATAAAATGATGTAAATAGAACAATAGTTGCTGACTTATCACCGACGCCTGGTTGACATTAAGCATCTAAATGGTCACCTGGCAAATAAAAGGTAAACCAGTAAACCAGGAACTGTGGATGGCAACTACTTGAGTTGAGCTTTTATAATATAGATTGGTATTTCCGCTTATTTTTACTCAGCTATAAAAAAGGTTAAGTTTCATATGCATATACGAACAAATAATAATGCATTGAATATGTAGGGATTTAATTATATGTGTGTAAGAATTTACCAGTAAAGCATGGTGACGTCACTGCAACGTCGTTGTGAAGTCACATTGTGACTTTGTGATGATCGATTGTCGATGTGACGTCACGTGACGTCGATGTGAAGTCACAGTGACTAAAATGTGAAGTCGTTATGGCCGTTTTAGAGCTCTTTTCTGACGTTTCACAAAGTGATTGTAATGTGACAAATTTGTGAAAAATGTGTCATTTGTGACTAATTTGACATTAACATTGTGACGAAACTGTGATAAAAGTGACGATATTTAAATAGCCGGAAACATGTTTTTTAAAGTAAATAACATGTTTTGAAGGATATTTATACATTTCTAAAGATTTTAAGAAAGTCACATTGGCAATTCTAAAAATGTTCGTTAATAGAATAAGCTTAAAATCCGTTATTTCCAAAATGTAGCAAAAAATGAGGGGTTGTATCCAAATGTAGTAGTAAATGTACATGTCCTATCGTGTATTCTATATTGACATATCTAAATGGATAGAGCCGCTCATCTTTTTGCTTCTTTTATGAAATAACGTATTTTGAGCTTATTCTATTGGCGAATTCTATATCAGAATTTTCAACCTATGTTTTTATGACTTTCACAAAAGTTGCTCTACATATATATCTTAGAAAATATGCAAGTGGAATTTTGATGGCTTTAACGCATGCTCAATGAAAAATTATTTAGTAAATCTCCTCATTTTGAAACAATATTTACTATTTTTTAATTGTGATTACAGGGTATTATGTACAATGTTGTCCGTCATATTTTCAGAAAAGCACATTATTTTATATTTAGAACTCTGCAAATTATAAGCAAGAAACTTCGAAAAAATTGGGACTGAACACAGTTTATTGCAATAAGCCACGTAATCATAATCTATATTTTGAAAGCTTTTGCCTCATTAGTTTTGACAAGGTTATCCAAAAGATATTCGTTATTTTTCAATTTGTTGACGGTTCCCTATGAAGTTTCGGGGGAAATTTCTTAAGGAAATGTATGACCTGTACTATTATGTTTACATACCTATAGTTTCAGGATAATTCCTCAAGTATTTGTTTAAAAATTTAAAAAAATTATCTAAAATCGCAAGTGGCCGATCAGCTTTGACCATATAGTATATTATTCAATTATTACCACGACTTTTGTTTACGGGAAATTAAAATATATGTTTTTTTTTATATTATAGAAAAATGTATTTCTCTTATAATATATTTATAGAGATACATTTTAATGGACCTTTTCTAAATTTTTAATACATTTCCCATTGATTTAATGAAAACGGCATTTAAAATGGAAAATCTTACTGCAAATACAAAAAATGCTACTGCAAATCTTCTGAAAGTCTTTAAATTGATGAAATAAATATAGGAATATTTTATCAAGCATGTTAGATTGTCGATGTCTTTTTCATGCTTTATAGATGTTACAGTATTTTTCATCTATTTAAAATTCTTTAAAGAAGATCATTTTATGAAAACAATCTTATTCATATTTAAATATATCATATAAAAAATCTTCCGTTTAATGTATTTTTTTTTTAAAAAATTAAACGATAGTAATTCTGAATTTTATACTATGAGAAAATATCCTCAAAACTGAAATGGTAAATATTTTCATTAAAAAATATTAAACTCTTGAAAGGTACATTAAAATATAATGCTGAAATGCTCAGTGAATATAAATATGAAATATTCCTTTTAAAAGCTATTTTAAACTTCGATCAACTAAATATGCAGGAATTGAGTTATGATATGATGTTTATAATTTCAACCTCTTTTGACAAACCTCGTTTTGGTTCATTTAAAATTATCGTCTGTGAAGGATGATTTAGCATAAATATATGCGTGCGTTCTTAGCCTTTTCATTAAATGTGTTAAATGGATCACGTAGTATGTTTGAATCACTATACGTTTGAACTGCTAACTGATATTTTATTTGATAATTATTTTTCTGTTTGTAGAAAAAAAGACTATAATAAACGGTTTATTATATCCATTAGACATTTTAAATCAACTTAACTCGACTTAATTTTAATTTAATTTTAAATGCTTTAAGTGATTAATTAAAAATAACATAAATAGATTATAGTTTGACATGTTTCATTGCATGTTTCAAACATGCAATGTTTACATGTTTCAAAAAATTATCTGTTCATGTTCACGTGATTTGTGTTTTTCTGTTTATTTCGAGAAATCTCTTTTTATCATTTATTTGTTTTTGAAAAAGTTGTCGTAAGAGCAATGAAACATGTCAAACTATAATCTTTTTATGTTATTTTTAATTAATCACTTAAAGCATTTAAAATTAAATTGATATTTTAAAGTGATCTTTTATATTATATGTAACGACTTAATTTTTTTAAATCAACGTTCGTGGTTTTGTTGTTTATTTCTCATTGTCGCATGTCATTTGTATTGACCGTAAAACGATTTGAATTTTATTTTTATTTTTTATTTTATGATTATGGATCTTATTAGACGTATCCGAAACATGCCAATGTTATTTCTTTTTAATCTTTGCAACACCTCTCCCAAGCAATATAATTTTTTATTAAAATAGAAAAACAAGTAAGAAAAATCATGCGTTAAGCATAGATTATGAAGCACTTTCCAACACTCAATGAAATCTTTAACAAAACTTTGTAATTTAGGGAAATAATAGTGTATAGCCAAATATACCCAAATATGTATTCCAGTACATTAGAACAGCCCTGTATTTCATATGTCACTTCATATAATGGGAAAATTTAGCTTAGCAAGAAAATACCCAGTAGCTTGTAATTTCTTTTTCAGCTATTCATACTATTAGATGGAAACATACTTGAGTACTTTTGTTCAGCTCTGTAGTTTACATTGTACCTTTATTACACGTCAGCATTAGGCTAAAATTTATTGTAAACTAAACCACTTTTAAAACAACTGAAATCACATTGTCATAAATCATCATTCATAGGCGTCCATGTACCGAATTCTTTGCGTGGCCCTGTATATCCCTTTATCTATATTCTGCAAACATTTCTCAGTAAATTGAATGCATCTCAGCGTAAAAATACATAGCTTATTTAAGAACCACGTTTAAATAATTTACGCTCATATTCAGTAACGTTGGTGAGCTCTTTTGGGTAGCCCTGTATATCAACTATAACATTTATACACACCATATAATGTGCATATATTTAGCGAAATATAAACGCGAATATCATAATTAAAATGCATTTCATCATCGGATACATATACGGTACTTCGGTAAGAATATACTCTTTGAAATCTTTTGTATGACCCTGTAAATGCTATGTACTTCATATTATGCAAGACAGTAGCGTATAATTTATATTAAGCTTCAGTGACATATATCAATTTTATTATACACGAAAAAGCTTAATATATTTAAAATATGTCACACACAATTCCCCGTTTTACCATTATCTAATGAAATACTTTTGTGTGGCCCTGTAAATGAATAATAGCTACATTTTCACCTTATATTTTATAGAATGCATATTTCAATATGTTTGACAGGGTATAACATCTTTAAAATTCCTTTGAAACGATTTTCCTTATAGGCCGTAATGTAATAGCAAACTTTTGATTCGCCCTGTAGATAAACTAATCATGGTAGAAACTTCATTTTCGATAGGACTTGTGCTAGGGTAAGCGTCATTAACGTCCTAAAATTTCATGGCAATCCGAGTATATTAACGATTTTTCCCCATGGGCCGTAATGTAATGGAAAATTTTTGATTCGCCCTGTAGATAAACTAATCATGGTAGAAACTTCATTTTCAATAGGACTTGTGCTAGGGTAAACGTCAATAACGTCCTAAAATTTCATGGCGATCCGAGTATATTAACGATTTTTCCCCATAGGCCGTAATGTAATGGGAAACTTTTGATTCTCTCTGTAGATAAACTAATCATGGTAGATACTTCAATTTCAATAGGGTTCGTGCTAGGGTAAACCTCAATAATGTATAAAAATTTCATAGCAATCCGAGTATATTTACGGGAGTTAGAGCGCGGACAGACGGACAGACGGACAGACGGACAGACGGACAGACGGCCATCCGGCCAGACGGACAGACGGACAGACGGCCAGACAAACCGAATGCATAAGCACTTTTCAACTTTGTTGGAAAGTGCTAAAAAAGACGGCTGACAGGTTATTTACTTCTTTAACCTCCTGATCATGAAGCAAAGGAGCAGAAATGCAAGGATGTTTTTTCTTTATTTTTATTATAAAGTTCAAAAAATTATTATTTTCGAATATGATAGAAATAATGTAATTATGTATTGGAGCATTATCCTTGAGAGAATTCATCATGCAAAATATTTTAAAGTTGCATTTAATTTATAGAATTATGCTAATTTAAAAAATGTTTCAATTACAGTGAAAGCCACAGCTTAGTGAACGGATATATCAATTTGTGGCAATGAAACAAAAGTTTTGTTTCTATATGACAAACAACATTATATAAAGAAATGTATAATAATTTATCAATAAATTTATAGAAGATATAAAATATTTAGGATGTGTATTCATTCAATTTTATTTTAAACTGCTAAAACACACTTCTGCTTTAGCTTCATATTTGTACATGTGTATGTGCATACGTATGAGCTTTGGAAAAGCTGTCATAAAAAAGCTAAAAATATGTTAAGGCCCAGCAAACAGAGTAATAAACGTTAAAGAATAGAATTTCAATGGCATCGCTGATTTATATATATATATATATATATATATATTCATCGTTTATCGGTTATATATTTGCAATACAGAAAACGTATCATAGCATGTTGTCTTAATTTACGAAAAAAAAAAAAAAAAAAAAAAAAAAAAAAAAAGATAAAAAGTCACTGTAATCTAAATTTGCAAGTAAGGCGAACGTTGAAGTTCGTTTAATTTTTGTTCCTAAAATGACCAATTTGTGAGCTATAATAAAGTGCATTATGAATCGTTCTAGCTTTTGTTAGATTATCAAGATCCGATTGGACTTTTGGACTATTAAAAATATTTTTTTGGATAGTCCGTGATTCCGTTTCATTTTCGAATCCAATAAAAAACAACTTATTACAAAATTATCAAAAAAGTTAGAAGACCCATTATATTGTTATAAATCTACTAACTTTTTATTTTATAAATCAGTACAAGTTATATATTTTCTCATTTGTATTTATTTTCATTTCAATTAATAAAAAATATTAAAAAATAAAAACATGAAAAAATCATAATATATTATAAATAATATTAATATATTTTTTTTAATAATTTTTATCGTAATTTGAACCTGAATTTCTGTGATTTCTCTTCAAATATTAGTTTATTTTTCCATGAGCCAGTTCAACGGCTAAAACATTATTCTTTTAGAGTTAATTTCTTATTAAATTATTTTTTTAATTAAAACGTTTAAATACAAACTTTCAGAATTTAAATATAGATGTGTTTCGGCATTATAAAAACATTTATTGGGATTTTTCAAAAATTCTTTGAATTCGTAATTTTCTATAATACCACAATTCTATTAAACAATTCACTTTACATTAAAGCGTTCCTGAGTTATAACTTGATTCTGCATTTGCATTAAACGCCAACAAATTTACGTAAAATTAGATGTGCAAAATACGCAATTTTTTTTATTTCGGTAGGAGTGGCTGTGAGATTTTGACCTCCAAACTGGTAGACGGTAGGTGCTGGATTCGAACTCAATCGCGACCGTTGGCCTAACCGTTCGGAGTTTTCCGTGGTTTTCTTCGAACCTTGCGTAAATACGGGTTAGGTTCCTTTAGAAAGACCACCACGGAGGGCATCCCACTCAGTAGGGCCTATATCCCAAACGTAGATAATTGGCCAGCATAAACAAAACCAAACCAATGATTTTGCCAGGATTTAATTACCATTAAAAGTGAAATATTATATGTAATCCATGATTCTTACAATTTTCAATCACAAAACTTTGATTATCTACATAATATAATAAGGTGCATTGTTTAACTTAAAATCATTTAAATATTTTGAGGTAATATATTATCTTTTATATCTTAAAATAAAACTTTATCACTTGCATTAATAAAAGTATGTTTTTCTTTTCACCCAAAATACTCTACTCGATCAAATTTAGAAGCGCATAGAAGCAGTTGAAAGTAAATATTTTCAGAAAGTGATAAACAGTTATCACGTGATTGTCATTTTGCCTCAAACGCCCACGAAGTTCCTTAAGTTAATTGATGTGCCGAATAAGGAAATAGTTTGATTTTGGCAGGATTTATTTAGCTTTAAATCTGCAATTCAGTTTGTGGTCTACCATACGTGCAATCTTTATTTCCAAAATCTTTCATAACTTACATATTGTATTTAGTTGTATTATTTAACTTTAAATTATTTAAATACATTATCATCATCATCATAATATAAAACAATATCACGTGTCTTAATATTTTTTTTTCAAAAATGCAAAATACTCTTCACAATCAAATTTTGAACTTGTAGAGAAACAGACGAAACTAAATATTTTCAGAAAGCGGTAATCAGTTATAACTTGATTGTGAATTTGCATCAATCGCCCACGAATTTTCTCCCAAATTATTGGATGTCTCCAATGAGCAAATATTTTGAATTTGGTAGGATTTATTTACCTTTAAAATTGAATTGCTGTGCGTGATCTATAATACTTAAAACTTTCAATAACAAAACTTTGATTATTTACATAGTATATTATAAGTTGTGCTTTTTAACTTAATTTTTTGAAATATATTCAGATAAAACATTAGCTTTTATGTCATAAATTAAAACTATATTCGTCTATTATTAAAAGGGTGGTTTTTTTCCCACTCAAAGTACTAATTTCGATCAAATTTAGAACGCGTAAGAAAACTGTCGAAGCTTAATATTTTCAGAAAACGACAATCAGTTATGACTTGATTGTGAATTTGCACCAAAAGCCTACAAATTTTCCTAAGTTATTAGATAGTGCCAATACGCAGATATTTTGCTTTTGGTAGGATTTATTCAGCTTTAAAAATGAAATGCTGTATGAGTTTTGTGGCACTCATACTACTTTCAATCATAAGTCTTTGAAGATTTACTTTGTATATTAAATTATGTTGTGTAACTTAAAATTATTTGAATGTATTGAGATATTACATTAGATTTTATATCTTAAAATGAAATTATATCACGTCTATTAATAAAAGTATGTTTTTCTTTCCACTGAAAATACACTTCATTATCAAATTTAACAAGTTAGAAATGGCACGTGAAGCGTAGCAAATGAGGTGCGTTCGTACGATAACGATGTTTTAAAATATTCAGGTATTGCTGATATAGTAGAGCGTTTTTTGGATACAGTATAGTGATCGAAATCTTTGTGTTCCTGTAAATATGCAGGGAGTAATTTTTATTATACTTCATTAACGAATATCTTATTCATAAAATGTGAAGTAGTTTAATATAATTAAAACACGCCCCAAACAATGTTTCCCCGTATAACATTATTTAGTGGAATAAATTTGTGTGGCCCTGTAATTTAATAATAAATATTCTTTGCATCACAGATTGTACGAAATGTATTTTTAGTACATATTTCATAGATTCATGTAAATTCTATTATGTTCAAATGAGTGAACACTATTAAAATGCATTTGAAACTTTTTCCCCATTGGTCGTAATGTAACGGATTCCTTTTGATTGTCCCTGTAATTGATCTATCCATCCCATTTTCATAAAATTTGAAATGGCTCGACAAAATTATGTAATAATTATGTATTTTAAATTTAAAACGATTCGGTTGGGTAGTTTTTGCGTTGTTATATGCGGACAGACAGACGGACAGACAGAGCGACAGACGGACAGAGGACGGATTGAGCGACAAAAAGCGTAATGAAAAAGTCGACGCTAAATATTTTCAAAAAGTGTTGTTTTTTTAATCATTTATATAGATATAATATTTTTTTTTCTTAAAAATTTTTATCAAAATTTTTTATTTGCAAAAGACTTTCCATTTATAAAAAGGATAGTATTTTTGCAACACTTTGTTTTATATAAAAAAATATAATGAGTCCTTAAGAATATTTTTAAAATTAATATGACTATTTTTCAGTATTTTCTTTCTTTCTTTTTGTTTTGTCATGACTATATAGGATTTTATAAAACAAAAATTATATTAAAAATGTACTTATTGAGTTTCAATCAAAAACATTTTTAGATTTCACATTATTATTCTTTACAAAATTGAGAATATATCTCCAGAAAGTACTGAAAATAATTAGTGACGTGAAGGTATTTGTTGAAATATTACTCCGTAAATAAGGCATTGAAAAAAAGATTAAAATATCTCTTAATAATCACAACTACAAATCTCAAAAACACTTTTTCCTTAATGCAAATAAGTGGTATTAAAATGAAATACATTCTGTTTTTTTAATAATCAACATTAAACTTTATTTGAATCAATCAAACCAAAGACAAGTATAATCAATAAGTTAAAAAATAGTATTTCGTATCGCAACAAAAAAAAGTAATTTTTATTAAAAAGAAATTTTGTATTAATATGAAGATATATACGTTAAAATTTGAAAATCTAAAAACTGAAAACTGATTATATAGATAAAACTAATGTATTGCGTTTTAAGAATGAAATTACATTTGTATTTTTTAAGTAATAATTCCCAAATGAAAGTCTATAAAATATTTATATGGAAATCAAACATTATTCCACGATCTTAAAAAGATGTTGAACATTTAGAAAACCGTGAAATGCACATTTTTAGATCTCTTGCATTATTTCGTCTTGCTTTGAGAAACGGTGCACAGAGGATATCTTGTTGATTTAAAGTCCTAATGTCATAAAAATTTGGTATTGTTGCTGTAAATGTCTCTTTAAAGAAATAAAAATAAATAAAAATAAAAGTTTATGCATTTTATTTTCTTTAACATCTTTCTATTAAATACTAATATAATTTATAATTTTATGTACTGCAAAAACTTAATTTTTATAGATGCTAAAATTTCAGTTTTCTACATTTTTTTCGAAGATAATATAACGATTGTTTTTTTTTATTTATTTATTTTTTTAAGACAAAATGTATTTAAATGCCTTAATATATATTTAAGATCACTTTAAAGTACAATTTTCAGTACCAAACAGATAAAACTTCAATTTTAAAATCTATTTAAAAATGAAACTTTAAAAAATATGTCTGTGTACTTCGACAATATTTTTACTAGTTATATAAATTCCAAAGTACTTTTAATATTTTTATCAGTGTATGGGGATGAAAATAGTTTAAAAGAGATAAATTAAAAATCAGCTTAAATTTCTTTAAAGTTTTATTAAAAGTTTCATTCTGACATTCATAAATTTCAAATTTTACTTTTATATATTGCTCAGCCGGAAATATTCAATTCGTATGATAACTTTACCAATCAGTTTGATTGTGTTAAAATAATTAGTATATCTATTGTTGTATATACGTTTTGCGTCAAAATCTGTCCATTAAACTAAACATATTTTGCATTATACCTTGACAAATACACTCTTCAAGTCATTTAAAATTCTTAACTACAAGCATAAAATGTATCCGCTCAGCTAAAAAGTTCTTAATCAATATATGTATTATCATAATTTCTGCTTCAAAATTACCTTTCTTTAATGAACTCAATTAAGCTGAAAAGGAAGGAGGCTTTGTCTCAAAAACAGAATTTTGTTAAATGAGATAGCAAAACATATTTAATTTGTTTAACACATTTGTTTAACACACACGTTGTTTGTTTTTAAAACATAATAATTTTTCAATCTTTCCATAAAAAAGGCTTAATTTCCGGTGTTTCCTTAAAAAGTATTTGAAAATTGTAAATATATACTCTTTGTGATTCTTTTCTAGAAAGTGAAAATATTCAAGAATTAGTCGAATAAAAAATAATGTGATGTACTTAACATAGTCCTTTGTATTAGACTTATTTTCTATCCATATAATGAATAATGTTTTAGAAAGAGTTACTAATATCTCCAGTGAATAATATAGAATTTATTTTGTCAATAAAGTTTTAATTATCCAAGCTAATGTTGGTAAAATCATTAATATATACATATTTAAGATCTCTTTAATGTATAATCTTCAGTACCAAACTCATATAACTTTTAGTTAAATGTATATTTAACAAAGAAACTGAAAAAAACCATGTTCGTGTACTTTGACAATATTTTTACTAGTTGTAGCAATCCCAAAGATATACTTTTAATATTTTTTTCAATATATGGGACAAAAATAATTAGAAATATTTGGATTAATAATTAACTTAAATTTCTTTAGGTTTTTTATAAAATCTCTCTTCAGGTATTCATAAATCTCTGTTTTTACATTTACATACTAAGCAATAAAATTCATACGTCAAAATCTTTCAAATAAACTTTAAATTATACTCTTCAGTACCATATTCAGTACCAGATAATTTTCTTATTAAAATGTTTATTTAACAAAGAAACTCAAAAAATATATATATATATCTATATTTGTATACTTCGACAATATATTTGCTAGTTTTGTGAATTTCAAAGATTTTCTAATAATAATTTTTTATCAGTGTGTGGGATAAAATTAATTAGAAAGAAAAATAATGAAAATCAACTTAAATTTCTTTAATTTTTATTAAAAGTTTAATTCAGATATTCATAAATCTCAGTTTTTACATTTATCTATTGATAAATATATATGACAAATACACTCTTGAAGTCATTTAAAATTCTTAACTACAAGCATAAAATGTACCTCTTCACTATAAAGTTCCTAATCAATAAATGCATTATCATATTTTCCGCTTCAAAAATCCTTTTCTTTACTGAACTCAATTAAGTTGAAAAGGAAGGAGACTTTATCTGATCTTATTATTAAATAAAACAAAATTTTGTTAAATGAGATAGCAAAACATATTTAATTTGAAAGGCATTCAATAATTTTTCAGTATTCCCATAGAAAAGGTTTATTTTTGGGTGTTTTTCTAAAAGTTTTTGAAAATTTTAATGATTTGGCCTTTGTGATTATTTTCTAAATACAGAAAATATTTAAATATCAGAATTAATTGAATTAAAAATAATGTTATGTAACGAATTTAGTTCTTAGTTCCAGATTTCTTTTTATCTATATAAGGAATGTTTTTGTAGAAAAAGAAACTGATACTAAAAAATCCAGTGAATAAAATTAAATCTATTGGTAATACTTTAGAATAATAAACATTTTTATTTGGTTTCAAACTAGTTAAATCGATTTCAATTTAAACGTTATTTTTATTAAATATTTTATTGCATTATTATCCATTGAATTCCCATGATTGAAAACGTTCTAAAAATTACGTAGTTCAGAAAATTTTACACCAGAAAAATTCAATGGCTAGTTCCGTTTAATTTAAATACAGAATGTTCTGCAAATAATTAATTCAAATATTTCAGTTTTAATTTTTTGTGGTGGGAATTAAGTATACGAATTAAAATATCTCAAATTATATTAGGCGGTTTGGGATCCAGAAGCCTAAAATAAAAGTTTTATGATTAAGCTGCATAAGTGAAACTTTTTTATGGTCTAATTCTCTTTTCGTTACGAAAAGCTAATCGACTGGTGTATTAAACATAATTTGTCATTTATACAATGTTCATATGGGGCAATTTAGTGTACAAAATATATTATTTTATGTATAGATTAAATATTTATTACAGTGTTGTATTTATCTATAATTGGCTAAAATTTTCTTTTAAATATGTCACTGTCAGGTCTTCCAAATGATCCAGGAACTGTATACAAATATTTTTTAATAGAAAATTCCTTGATACATTTTACAACTGACAAGTAATCTATTTAAGTCATTCAAACTCCTAACTTTAGCATGAAATAACTTAATTTTCCAAACTTTTTATTAAATAATGTATTAGCACATTATAAATAACAGTTTTACAATTTTCTTTTTGAGTAATAAGTGTTTCAATTTATAATCATCCAAAAATTGAAGTGAATTTTATATGATATTTTGAAAAATACACTTTTATAACGTTTACTTTTTAAGTCAATTAAAAATATCAGTTATAGCATAAAATGTATCGGCTAAAGTGAATACTTAATCAATAAACATATTTTCTTTAATTATCCGCTTGATGAATCCCTTGTCTTACCGAAATTAATTATAATAGAATATAGGGTATTTTTATTTTGTTTTATATAAAAAAGAAAATACTGATACAGCAAAAGACATTTAATTTGAAAGAAAATCAATAATTTTGCAGTATCTGTATCAAAATACTTGTAACTTTAGATGTTTTGTTAGAAAATATATGGAAAAGTTAAATGTTTCGTCTTCATCATTATTTCCGAGAAGGTTTAAATCTTAAAAAAATAATAATCTGTTGATTTTTAAAATAATCGTATTTGTTTTATGAAATACTTAGTATAAAATGCAATATACCTAATTAATATTAAATATAATATATACATGTAACAAAGAACTTTTGTCTTAAAAGCACTCGATCTTAAATTCACCAATGAAAAAAAATTGAGTTTATTTGCAAAGCATTTAGAAAAATAAATGTGTTGATTTTGTTTCAATCAAGGTAACAAAAATCGATTAAAATATCATTTCTGGAAAATTTATTACTACATTATTAAAAAAAAATTAAAAAAAAATAAATTTTAACTCTGAAACTTTATTCTAATGTTTTAATTATTATCTTTATTATTATTATGAGCAATGAAGGCGATAATTTCACGTCTATACATTGAATATAGTATGCATGATTATAAATGTTTGTTCAGTGATAAAGTACCTATTATAATTGGTAATTTAAGCTAAAAAATAGATTTATTTAATGTTTATTTTATGTAAATATAGATAATTTATTTCAGCTAAAGTGTTTATTTGTAATTGGACAAATTTGTATTTCTAAAATACATTACCGGTGGTTCCAGTTCTGCACCAAACACATGCACATTTTAATTGATTTTTCATATGATGTATAGTATTACATTATTGAAGAATAAGTTTTACGAATAAATGTTAGTATTGAAATTTGTTTTTGATGTTAAAGTTTCTTTTCTTTTCAATCATTGGAAAATAATTTTTAATGGGGCCATAATTTCATTTTATGCAATGTTTCTCAAGAACAGTAAGATAAGAAAAATTTAAGATAAGAATGATTTGTTTTTCTCATAAAGTGATAAATTTAATCAATCTAATGAATTTAAAAACTGTAAATTGACATTTTTAATAGATTGCTGATGTTTATCCTCAAGTTTAAAGAAGATAAAACATTAATTAATGGCTTTATTTAATGAAGTAGTTTAAAAATACTATATCTAAACTTTGAAAATACGTTTACGTCAATAAACGCAAAACAACAAACGGGTACAACAAATAATATAATGCTTTAAACATAAATTTTATCACTTAATCTTTTTTATGGTTAAAGATTATTTTTTGTCTTTTCAAACAGTCAAGAATAACTTCTAATGCTACCATAAATTCATTTTATACATTGCTTATTGAAAGCAATTTCAGATTAATATATATATATATATATATACATATACATATATATATATCTTTTTCTTATAAAGCAAGAAATTTATTGCAGCAAATCAATTTAAAATCCATGAATGGTCAAATGTATTTGAATAACGAAAAAATATTTTCAGAAGGTACTAAATTTATATATTTAAAAGTTTTGGGTTCAAAATAAATTAAATGAAATAAAAAGTAATATTCAGATTTAATTAAAATTAACTTAATAATTTTGTTTCAATTTTTATTGAATATTTCATTCTGATACTTATTAAGCTCAGATTTTACAGTTATCCATTACAGTTGATCAATAAATATTTTACTTAAAAATCTTTCTAATTCAGTACACTCTTTGTGAAATATTGACAAATGCGATCTTGACGTCAATTAAAATCCTTATATATAGCATAAAATGTATCCGCTGAAGTAAGAAATTTTTTAATCACTAAATATATTATTCTAATATCCGCTTCAAATTATCCTTCCCCTCCTGAATTCAATTATGTTGGAAAGGAAGCAGTTTATAAATTACTTCATTATAAAATAAAGTAAATACTGCAGCTGAGATATAATAATTTAATTTGAAAGCAAATCAATAATTTTGTAGAATTTCAGTCAAAATAATCAAATTTTAAGTACTACTTTAGAAAATCTTTGACAATTTTTAAGGTTTTGTTCTCGTAATTATGTTTGAGAAAGTGAAGCTTTTAAGAAATCATAATCAACTGGTTTCAAAATTAATGTTATGTGTGCTTAATACAATTATTATTGAAATATATTGTTTTTTAAATCATGTTATTTTTTTTTGTATTAAACAAGATGGTTAATGAAATTAATGAAATCTAGTCAGCTCTAGGTAACATAAATGCCCATGTAAATAAAAAAAAGTTATTAGCATTTTTCTAGCAAGCTGGGACTTTTATATCAGGAACTGCAACAACAACAATGTGCAGATTTCGGTAGCTTTGTAAAAGTAAGCTAAATATTTCTGTAGGTTTACAAAAAACTAGTTTTATCGAATCACATTTTTTTGTAGAGTGAATAGATGAAATTTTAGCAAGCATACAACATTTCGTAACTTTACATCTGTAAAATTACTTATTTGACAGTGTGCAAGTAAATTTCAATCAAGATAAACAAATTTTAATGGAACCTTATATATATATATATTTCATTATTAAAGTAAAAATTTCAGGGATAAATTTTAATATATACGCATTTCTATGGTCTATTTTTATGTCTAAGATTTTTTTCTTTTTAATCAATGGAACTATAAATCTACATTCTCAAAATAGTTAAAAATGGAAATGTTTGACAAAATACTATTTTATTTTAGGTATAAAAGCGAAATTGTATATTTCAGTTAATGTTTTTATCTGTAATCGGATACATTTATATATTTAAATAGATAATTGATACTCTTCTACTTCAGACAGATAGAAACATAAATTAATAATTTCATCTAATAAAATATTTCATTATTAAAAAATAAAATGTTTTACGCAAAAGTTTTATCACTGAATATATATTTTCTTATGATTAAAATTTATTTTTTTCTTTTCAAGCAAACAAGAATATTTTTAATGCGGCCATAATTTCTATTTATACAATGTTTATCGAGAGCAATTTAAGATAAAATAAAATTTCTACTTTTCTTATAAAGCGAGAAATATATTCGAGCTAATGAATTTAAAATCCGTAAATGGACATTTTTTAATAGATTACTCATGTTTACCCTCAAGTTACAAACAGATAAGGCATTAATTTAAAAATTTAATTTATTAATTTTTAAATTATTATTTCTAAACTACTCTTGTTATATGTTTTGTATAGAATAGAAATAATTGACATTAAAGTTCTTCTTTTAATATATATTTATTTATTTATGCACAAATAATTCCATATACTTACACATAAGGCAAAAAAATTTCTCTGCACCAGTAAAATATTTGCAAACTGTCAAATGCGCACCCTGGTGTTTGAATGTACACATTTTATTTTATAAAGCAAAATATAGCTTAAGAGTGTTGAATCTTATCACAACACTCAAAAATACATAATTTAACATGTAAATTAAGCATGACAACGCATATATATCTGTGTAATATATATGCAAAAAAGGTAATGGATTTCGTGTACATAGTGTATAATCTTGTAGTTTCGGATATAAGTTTATAACTTATTATTTTTAAGATTGCAAAAACAAACTTGCGTAAATAACAAATACCTGAGTTTGGTCTGGTTATTTTCTCGCCAATAGGTTTTTTAGAGAACTTTTGGAATCTTAATTTGAAAAATAAACAGCATTATTTACCGTATTTACTCGTGTATAGGGCGCATGCGTGTATAAAGCGCACCCCTACTTTACAAGTAAAAATGGTGGTTTCTTAAAATCTCGTATCTAAGGCGCACCATAAATTTGATACGCTAATGAAGAATGAACAAATGAATTTCAGTAAAAAAAAAGTCGAAACAAACATTACACCAGACCAGAAAACAAGACGAAAATGCACTTTTAGACTTCTGGTTCTAAGAGAATGACGGGAAATAGAAATTGCTAATAAGCGTTTAGATAATGTCATTAGCTCTGTTGTATAAAAAACTGCAAGGAATGAAAAAAATATGTAGTAATACTTCAATTAAGTAACAGTTTCCGAGTTCTACTATCTTCTTTGAATAATTTCTTGTTTCATATGTATATCGTTCAATAGGTCATCCAACAGTAAAAATTTTTTTTCGTGTATGAGACGCACCTAGGAGTTTCGCCCAAATTTTTTGGAAAAAAGTGCACCTTATACACGAGTAAATACGGTATATAATATTTACAGCATGCCATCTCTCTGTTAAAACCCTATTGAAGCCCCAAAATAAAATACATAAATAATTTATGAATAGAATCTAAGTAATTACATAATATAATAAATAAATCAAATATACGGAAATCGTACCGCTGATATTATATTTTAAACGAATTTATTTATCCTGTCACTTTTACTCATAAGTTTCGAAAGATACAAACAACAAGCGGAAAAATTTATTTTTCAATTGAATTCAAACTACAGTAAACCAGCGAATCTAACCCAACTCACGAATCTCAACAGACGAACTCACGATCTTTGACTTCCCAAGCCATTAATTGGACCACACAGCAACTAATACATAAACCAAGTTTCCAACTATTGCTATGTATTAAGCTCATTTATTTACACATCTTTCTAAGCAGCATTATATCCTTATTCACATTTCTGCGTAATTTTATTATACATAAGTTTGTATAATACGCTGTTCTTATACATTTAGCTGTTTAAAATTTGTGCACATGCATCTGTGATATATTCTATTCTTACGCATATGTGTCTGTGTAATATTCTTAAAAATATTTCGTTATAATATGCAAAATACCCAGATGTTTGTGTAATATCCAAAATAATTAAAATTATATTAACACACCAATTCGGGTAAATTCGAATCATTTTCTAACATTTACATATTTGTTTGTGTTTTTGAAGAATTAGCAAATTATACACTTCCATTAAACTAAAACCATACAAAATACAGATAAAATTTAGAATCAAGTGTGTAAACGTTAAGATAAAAATTTAATTTTACAAATTTCAACACATGCGTATCTAAAAGTGACTAATTTACCATTTATTTTTTTAGAGTATAGGATTAAAATAAGAAGAAAAATATGAAAGAAAAATAAAGATATTATGAAAGTCAAATTAAACTTCTATAAGTTTTTATTGAATATTTCATCCTGGCATTCATGAAGGTCAGATTCACAGTTACAAATTTGAGAAGTAAATATTTTAGTTTGAAAAATAGATAGTTAAGTCAGTGTACTCTATTTGAGAACTTTAATTAATAAGTTATATAATTAAGTAACTACGTTTCTACAATAAGAATATTTATCTATTTTTTAATAAAGAAAAATTGAATCTTCAGATTTTATTTAAATATTTTTGGCGGTGTGTGGAGACAAAAATAAATACAAAGTATTAAAATAAAATTCAGACTATGATAAACTCATTCCTTTTATTGTAAGTTTTCTTTTCCTTTATGTTTCTTTTATGTATTTTTAACTTTAATGCATTCACGATGAACATTCTTTGCAGAGTTTTTTAAAGTCTTTTGCCATCAATTTCTTAGAAGAGAAATAGTACTAGGAATAGAGTGTGTTTAATAGACCCTCAGAAATACTCTGATTAGACGAAGCAAATTTACAATGAAACATAAGATGTGCTGGGATAATTACCGCAGTAATTGGTGGGTAATAATTACAAGTGCAAAAATTACGCATAGTTATGAACAAATCTGACACAGTCCCTAAAAGTTAATTTTTCCGTCTCTAGATCTTATTACTGGGAGAAGCATGTAAACGTTGACGCCCGATCTACATTTCAGAGGTAAATTCTCTGATCTCAAGGCTACACATTTATTAAGCAATAATTTGTTTACTATATACATTTGTTGTGTATTTTATGTACATACAAAAAGTTGTAGATGATTTTGTATGTGTTTTTGTGGCGGAATGTAGTTTAAAATATTTTGCGCAGTAAGTACATACAATTATAACGTCATCCACTAGCATAATTAATCCGACAGATTCTTTTCAGTGTTGTAATTATATCCAAAGAGGGTTTTTTTATGAAATAGTAGAGTTTGTATTTTTATAACTGGGCAATTTACATGTCATTATTAAATATTATTTTATAGTTGTGTTTCTATGGCGTTATCACCCACATAGGCGAATAATAAACTCAAAGACCATTGGCCAAAAAATTATGACATTATATTTTATGAATACATATCTGCTAAAATATGTTTCTTCTATACATCGCTTATAGCCTGCTATATCAAATCCTACATTTGTTTGAAAAAAAAATGTAAAAGAAAGCCATAAAAATTAGTAGAACCTTAACGTGACGATGTAACCCAAAGATACCTTAACTGGTATAAAGAGCGAAGGCTTCTAAGCTCCTTATGCATCGCGCAAACGCAAGCCTCCTAATCTTCAATTTAACTTCCACAAGTTTTTTGGTTAATTTGATCCAGGTTAAAAACATTTCGAATCGATTTTTTTATATATACATATAAAATGAAATCAAAAATATTTATTTTCATATCGTGAAATTAAATGATAAATGTTAAATTTTATAAATTACACGGCTAGAAATGTATTTAATCTAGATCAAATTTTACGGACGTTAAGTTGAAGTTTGATAAGTATGCATACCTGAAACTTGTTCCGAAATGTTTTAAAAAAGAACAAAACAAATATAAGGTTAATGTTAAACAACATACATTAATGACTTAATTTTTTTCTAGTGTAAAAATTCCTTTACGTATCATTAATTTTATGTAAAATTATTATAGAAAACAAATTATCGATGGCATTTTATATACGATGTAAATATTTCACGTCCAATTATCTTGACGCAATTTTAAGATAATTTATCAGAACGTAATCTGCATTCTGATACAAAATCAATGCTACATTTTTCTTATGAAATTTCGGTAAACACTAAATGGTTGTTAATTAACAATTTAATTAGGAAGTTCATGGGGGTTTAAGCCTTAGCATGGCGAGTTTAAACATTTATCAATTTGACAAAAATATACATCATACTTGAAATAATTTAATATCATTTAAATAATAAATTAAAAAAAATACTTATTTAAATACAATAACATTCTATACAATTTGTACTTTATGCACTATTACTTTAATTGAAAAAAAAAGCTTGCTGAAGATTAAAGTAAAATTTACTCTTCAAGTAGATATGTGTTGGTATTTTGATTTATTAACGATTTCACTCACTCTTCAAATTATACTCTACTCTTTATTAAACGTTAGAAAATGGCAATTTATTTATATTTGGCAAATTATTGTACCAGTAACAATGTACCAGTAATACGGCAGTAAAATTATTAATAATAATAATAGAGATTAAATTAACCCATTAGGGCTGAAAAGGTTTAAGAATACTTATTTATCGCCATCAGTAAAGTTTAACTGTAAAATTTGCCTTATTGATTCAGATTATTTTCTACAATAAATAAGGCAGAAATTTCTGTTTTAAGAAACCAGCGGCAAAACATTTAAAAATTCGTAGAAGGCTTCCTTCGCGAAGGGGTTAATGCAAAATAAAATCTGTATAATTTGTTGTATATATATACCGGGTGCCCAGTAAATAACTGACCCATTTTGAACTTAAATAACAAATAAACGGTTTGAGATAATAATGCGCGTTATTAGAGAATCAATAAATTTTTAAACATGTACTTTGTTAATATAGTTCAAATTTCGGAAACAAATATCGCGCTGGCGGTAACAGGCTGTTTGAATACAGACATGACTCTAGTTTTCATAAATATGAGATTTTCGGCTGAATCTGAATCTATATGTTGTCGAATCTGAATCTACATGTCAGAATCTACTCTCGAAACAGCTTCAGAAATAGGGTAGGTTGGTTGGAAAGTGATTTAAAATAATATTTGTGATTGAACCATCTGTATTATATTTCCCCTCCTCAGTCTTGAGACTGAAATATTATTTTAAATATTATTATATTACATTAACAAAGTGCATATTTTAAAATTTATTTATATTCTAATAACAATACAGCAAGCCGCGCATTTTTAGCTCAAACAGTTTTTTTGTTATTTACATTCAAAATGGGTCAGTCATTTACTGGACACCCGGTATATATATATATATATATATACATTATAATTTAATATTAACTTTTGTAATCAAGTTTAGTAATCAATCGCTTTTTTTAATTCTATATAACAGTACTTGAGATTTGTTCAATCATTTTTTTGTCTGTATAGTCGACTTCTTTTTTTATTTATAGAAAAAGAAAAAAATCTGACACCGGTCGCGTTGTGAATGTGCAAATGCAAGAGTCAAATCATACATTGCATCTAAAAAAGGGGATAACTAAATTGAGAAAGGTCTCTAAAACTGAAGCCGATCGGATTGACAGGATCAATTTATTTAAAATTTTAAAATTAATTTAAAGTAATTTTAAATTAATTATTTTATATAAAAACTTAAGTAGGTCCCTGTTTTAATAAATAAAACATCTTAGCCTGAGATACATCAGAACCTAGATTGGAGTATTGTTATTGCAAATGCAGTCTTTTGTAACGTGCAAAAGGTTTTGCTAGCCATGTTAGACAGACATATACACATACATAGAATAGAACATTCTTTTGCGAGAATGACTGCACACTAATCGAAATGCCCGAATGATACCACTAAATGTTAATAATATTTTTCCAAGTATTAAATGACAGAATTTTCGAGATTTATAACAACAAAAAATGCTATTAACATTTACTGGTGAAAAGAAACCATTTAGGTTAAAACGCTCTCATCCCGGTTTTAGAAGTACTGATTTATTATTGGCTACTTAATTGTAACAGAAAATAATTTTTTGCTAAAAAAGTATGAAGTCAAGGATATCTTTTACATCCTCAAAGTTCAAGGAAAAAACGTCTTGTTCTATGATAAAAAATTACACAAAATGTGTGCTACTAAAAGCATCCGGTCTGTGTGCATTAACTTTTGGTGGCCGGTGTATTATTGCGACTGGTTTACCATTTTGTTTTCCTGCTCCCAATTCTCCATGTTTTCACACTTTTGATTGCCGGATTGCAGAATGGAAAACACACTGTTCAACTCTTAATTTATTATTATTATTATTTTGGTGTTTTTTTACAAAGATATGACTTGGGAGACCGAATTCCTTTCAATATGCGAAGCAAGATGTAACTAATCCTAGATTTTAATCCGTGAACACGATGAGGGCATTGTCTGTACCGTTACCTCCCGGTCTTCCACATAAATAATTAATGAAATATTATAATTATAAAGTATAGATTGAAGTATTTTTTTTTTCAATTTATTTTAATTTAAACGTAAAATAAGCATTATTTTATTTTTCACGAAAATGCATTACGCCTTCAAATTTATAAAATGAAGAAAAGTCATGAGGTATGGTACGGTCTAAATTATATAAAAAAAAAATTAAGATGTTTAATTTAAAATTTCGGTTTAAACTTATTTTTCTGTAGAAAACAAAAAGAAAGAATTGAATCGATTAACTTTATTTAAAGTTTCTCCAGATTTCTGGAAGCTAGAATAAACTTTATTTTATTTTTATTCGAAGAAATCTTTCATGGTGTAATTTGGTTTCCGATATTTAATTAAGTTAAAGAAAAACAAATTCTTCAAGCTTCAAACTACTTGATTTTAAAAGTGTAGTATACAGAGTTTTTTTCATAGATATTATTGTGATTACATTTTTTAGCATTATAATAGATTCAAAGAAGTAATAAAATTTGTATTTTAATTATGGAAACAATACAAACTCAATGTTGTATTTTCATTTAATCTAAAATCTAAATTTTAATCCCGTGCGAGATAAGGTCAGATTTTCCACTTTCGAGATGCATTTAACTTTAATCTATATCTCTCTATCTATCTATCTATCTATCTATCTATCTATCTATATATATATATATATATATATATATATATATATATATATATATATATATATATATATATATATATATTACTATTAATTGTAATAAAATGTATGAGCAATTGAATTTAATAGAAAATTATCACATTATAGCATGGCAAAAATTATATATATATATGTGTGTGTGTGTGTTTATGTATGTATGTTTGTTTGTACTTTTTTATTTCTAAGCTATATTGTTGAGATGCAAAAACAGAATTGTATTAAAAATATGAATACCTACTTAATCAGAGTTTTCTACAAAATATAGTGAAATCTTACTTTATATCTTAATGTAAACTAAAAAACTTTGAGTTCATAACGTTATTATGTAAATTTTTTTTATTATTTGGAATATGGTATAGATTTCCTTTCTATTTGAATTTATTAACTAGATAAAAAGGCGAGCAACTGAATTTAATCTTTTGTTTATATACTCAAATTTTAAACCTCGCAAGCAATTAAATGGTTAAACCTCATTTTATTCATGCTGTTGAACTTTCGTTGCGAGATGTGTGACAAGCTACATCAGTGTTGCAAAAACGTTAAAAAAAACCTCTTTCGTCAATGGATGAAATACATCAAAACTGCTTAGTTAAAATATCGTTATGTTCTCAAATTGAAGACAGTGTACGCAAGTGCTGTTCACTACATTGTTTTGATGCCGCTTTAAAGTGTTATGCCTATTTTAGGCATTGTGAATACATTCGATGTTGGCTGGAAAATCGTGTAGTCTTGGAAACCGACATAAGCGTCTACAATTCTCATTAATCCATAAACAAAAGCAGGATTGGCCAATGAAAAATACTCGATTCCAGTCATTGTTGAATATGTGGTAACAGTGACAACAAGCAACTTTTGTATTCCTACTAGTTCACAGCACACCAGTGTTTCTGATTTTTGTTTTTGTTTTTGCCTTACACTTAGACGTGTGTTATGCACACTATGGTAAAAAAGGTGTTTAGTAGACACAGATCAGGCCATTGGCACTTGCAGGATTTGGATGTCCACAACTCTTAGTAACTTCGTTTGAAAAAGCTGCTTAGAAAATTTGCTGGCTCGTGCGTTATATCGAGCCTGTCTGATGTATTTACGGCACGGACAAATTCTGTTAGTAAAATGAGAAATTATCGACTGATACTGGAATTAAGAATCCTTTAATTATTAAGAAATTAAGAATCCTTTAATTTAAGCTTTCATTGTAATTGTAAAATTTTACTAAAATAATATTGGTGCCGATCGTAAGCTTGATATTAATATAAGTTATTCCGAACTGGGCACAGTGTGCCTGAAGGGTTAAATGGTTTCCAGCTGGCTCTTCGTCTATTTTTCCACGAATGTCAAAAAGGTACTTTTGCCTTTTTCGATATGCCAGTCAATTGTAGTTCACCTAATATATATAGGCCGCGACTTTACACGTGCACTGTCCAATTACAAAATAAGACTCAATACCATCCTGTTTTTTTTCTTTTCTTTTATGGGGCTTCTCGAATTCCGCGATCCATTTTAATTTCACTTTCTATTGCATTATTTATATCTAATATAATATAAGTGATATATATATATATTTAATGCAACAAATTTCTAAATTGTTGGTACACATCATATTTAATTGATAAACATATATATATTTCAAAGATAAGTAAAAATATTTAAAAAGTAAAATGCATTTTAAATGTCGCTTTTAATTTAAAAAAAATGTTATTATACATTTGCTATATTTCAACTTATATTATTATGCAGTTTGGAAAATTTAACTTGTATAGAATGTTTGATAAGACTTTCCGAAGATTAAAAAAAATAGTAGATGCATAAAATCTATATCGAAATAAAAATAGAAATAAGTGCTTTCTGATGCAATTTTTTTTTATTTCTTATCGGTTCTTTCGATGGCTGAGAACATGTTATGTTTACTCAACTGAATTTCGATTTCCATATCTTAAGAAATCAATCTGACATTCAAAATCGCTGTAGTATTTGTAAAAACCTCTAAGTTGCTTACCAAAATTCAAGAAAAAATTTCTAAATTTGATTACATTTAAATTATAATGACAGAACTATTAATTAAATTTCATTGAAATAACGAAATTTGAAATATAGCATTACTTTAATTTTAATTGTTACTGATAGTCTAAATTATCATTGCGGACACTTGTATATTTGAAAGCATTTGCGTCAAAATACGACATTTAAAAAAAAAAAAAACTTTTTCTATTTGTCATAAGCAGATTGATATAAAATGTATTGAAATTTTACTTTAATTTTAACGTCATCGTTCATCACTCTAATTTTAAAAGAAAGTTTTGTAATATTTATAATAAAAAAGTAAGTGTAAGAATTATACATTAACATACAATAAATCAGTACAAATGAATGCAATGATATTTGACGATAAATCATCTTTGGCTAAGTAACATAAAAGGTCGGAGTTCTCAATTTCTCTTTCAGAATTTTCAGATTTGTTAAAGGATTAAACAAATAAATTAAATCATAAGGAAAAGAAATATAACACAATAGATGTTGCGTAAATTTAAAGGACTGATAAATAAGCCAATATTTTGTTTTTTAATAAATTCGATAGTGGAAGACCAAGTCATTTCTAAAATTGCAATGTATCTAACAATTTAATCTGATACCATTTTGGATAGATATCAGAAATTTGGTTTGTTTGTGTTTTTTAAATATACGTTGAGAACGCTTTTAAAAAAGCAAAAATTTAAAATTCGAAACAGTAGAAACGTGTTCTATGAACGTTCTAAAGTATGATTTACATCGTGATTATTTGATTTTATGATTTATTTGATTCGTAAAAAAATCAAGAATATAAAGATTTCCTTTTGTAAAGATAGAAGAACGTAAAAATATTATTATATGTTTACTAAATTTCATGTTTATATTGTTATTCGTACTGAATATTGAATAGAATGATTCATATAAGACTGGTTAAAATAGTAGGCGCATTAAAATATTGTTCGAAATACATTTTTTTTTTATGTAAATTTTTTTAATTCCTTATCAGTTCTTTCGATGGCAGAGAAACATATTTTGTTTTTTCAATTGAATTTCGATTTCCATAACTTAAGAAATCAATCTGATATTCAAAAAGCGTAAAAAGTATTACAAAAAAATCTCTAAGTTACTTACTGCAAATTAAAGAAAAAAAAATCTAAATTTGATTCAATCTAAGTTAAAATGACAAAGCTGTTCAATAAATGTAATTGAACTAACAGAATTTTAAAGAATTTTATTTTTTCCTTTTATGTGATTTTGTGTAATATGTAATTGTTTTCGTAATCTAAAGAAATATTGCGGTCACTTGCATATTTCAAAGTATTTGCCTCAGAATGAGAAATTAAAAGAAAAAAAAATATTTAAATGTTCCCAGCTTTCTGCAAACATATTGATGTAAAATACATTAAAATTTTCATCAAAATTCATTGTTATCATTCGTCAGTATAGTTTTAAAAGAAAGTTTTATAAATTTCAAAAAAAGTGAAAGAATTAATAGAAACGTAAGTTAGAGTAACACGAATGAATGCAACGGATACGTTATTAGGCGATAAATCCTCTTCAGACGAGTAATATAAAAGGTCCGAGTTCTCAATCAGAATTTTCAGATTTTTTTTGAAGAATTAAAAAAAAAACCATAAAGAAAAACAATATGATTCAATGCGTAGCATACATTTAAAGGACACTAAACTAGCCTATAGTTTTTTTCGATAAGTTCATTTGGATATAGTGCAAGACCAAATTATTTTTTAAAATGCAATGTATTAAACAATACAATATGATACTGTTTCGGATAAGAGGTGAAAATTTGGTATGTTTGTGTTTTTTAAATATACAACGAGAGAGTTTTTTAAAAATGAAAAAAATAAACATTCCAAATTTTAGCAACAGATTCTATCAATGTTTTAAATTATGATTTATTTCGTGATTATTTTATTTTATGATTTATTGGATTCGTGAAAATTTTCAAGAATCTAATACTTTATTCCTATAAAGATAGAAAAAAGTATTATTATATGTTTACTTTATTTCGTGATTATTTTATTTTATGATTTATTCGATTCGTGAAAATTTTCAAGAATCTAATACTTTATTCCTGTAAAGATAGAAAAAAGTATTATTATATGTTTACTATATTTCATGTTTGTATTGTTATTCATGTTTGAAAAAGTCAACTTGTACAGAATGTTTGCTATAACCTTCTGAAGATTGAATAAAAAAGTACATGCATAAAATTTTTATCTAAATGGAAAGAAAAAGAAGTGCTGCCTGATGTAAGGCTTGTTGATTTCTTATCTAAAAATTTCGATGGCTGAAAAATATATTTTGTTTATTCAATTACATTTCAATTTCCATAATTTAAGATAAAACTGACATTCAAAATTAATTAAATCTGATATTTAAAGTCATTATTGCAAAAGCCCTCTAAATTACTTTCAAAAAATTAAAGAGAAAATTTCAAAATTTTATTCAGTTTGAATTACAATGGCAGAATTGTTTAGTAAAACTAATAAAATTGTAAATATTTTGTATCATTTTCATTTAAGTGGAACGGTGTAACGGATTTCTATAAATTAAAAAAATATTATGATATTCAAAAGTGTTATTGCAAAAACCTCTAAGTTACTTATAAAAAATTAAAGAAAAAATTCTAAAATCTGATTCAATTTAAATTATCGTGATAGAATTATTTAATAAAACTAATAAAATTTTAAATATTTTGCAGCATTTTATTTTATGTGGAATGGTGAAATTTATATTAGTTACTGATAATCCAAATAGTGAATATCATTGCGTACACTTGTATGTTTAATAATATTTGACCCAGAATACAACAAATTGTGTATAATTTTAATATTACCCGTCTGCTGTAAACAGATTGATATATCTTAATACATATATTGATACAAAATATCTTAAAACTTTAATTAAATTATATCGTTATAATTCATTATTATATAAAAGAAATAAAGATTTCTATTAAAAAACGAGTGAAAGAATTAACGTAATTTAAAGAAATACGAATGAATGCGATGGATACAATATTTGACGATGAATCATCTGCAGTAGAGTAACCTAAAAGATTGATTTCTCACTGAGGATTTTGAATTTTCTAAAGGATTAAGAAAGTAAATTAAGAAGAAAAAGTTATTTTGGCTTCGACACCTGAGTATTTCCTTTAAAATGATTTACTATTTTATATATCATATATAGATTTACCATATACAAATATATTATATATTTTATTTACCATCAATTGTTAATGCGGAAAACGCAAATAATTAACAAATGCTGCCATAATTTGTGTGTTTTACAATCCATCTCTAATTTGCCTTGATACTTGGCTAAAATTTCATCAAATTTGGGAATAAAAAATTATAAAATTATTTTCAAAATCTCAAATAATTGTTTTTTGAATTTGGAATAATTCAAGTGCATTTAAACCCCTGTATTAGTTTAACCCTCAAACCACCAAAGAATCTGATACGAAACTGTATTAGCATTTTAAAGCAGTAATTTCATTTACAAATAATTTTTGAAAATATATTCAAATGGGGTAACTTTTAATTACGTCACAAAAAACGCCATACTTTTACTTATAACAATTTACTGCAATACTTTTGAAAATTATTATTTCTTTTTACTTGAATAATGGTGGAACTATTTACTGTTTTCATAATCAGAATTTTCATTAGCTTTAAAAATAGATACTAGTTCGAATTGATAAGTAATACACTCACATACACGCAAATAAGCATCGCTTTTTTCGGAAGGAGGCGGGTTAAGAAAGTTCTAAAAACCCATAAAAAGGGGTGATCATTCAAATGTGATAATATACATATTGCATTTTTGTTATATAAAAATCCAAATTAAGGAATTACTTATTGTCAGTATTCAAAATTCAACTTTGTTTTTATGCCAAACCTTTAATCCCTTGAACACACATAATCATTTAGCAGAAAATAATATTGTTTTTTCCGCCCTTTTTGTTCATTTTTTTGCAGTTTTACATTTGATTTAAATAATAATAATAATAATAATGTACTTTAAAAGAATTAGAGAGAAACGTACAGCATTATTTTTAATTATTTAAATGACTTTTGTAATTTACAGCTTTAATTTTTTTACTCAAGCAATAAAACACACACAACAGCACGCAATTTTAAGAAGTAATTCCATTAAGCTGAAATCTTTACTTCATTATAATCTTTAAATTTTAAATAAAAGAGCTTAACTGCTGTTTTGGAACATACAACTGCATTTTAATTCTTTTAAAATAAGAACATTCAGCGCAAAAGAATAGGTTATTATATGCAAGAATAACGCATGTTTTATACGAGAATGTTTTCACATCATATATTATATTTAACTTTATATATGACAATTACTTTATAATTAGAATCAACTTTCAAATGATAAGCGAATGAATATGAAGGTTACGAGTCTCAGTCAAAAGTTTTAGTTATTTCTTTGAATTATTATAGTTATTATAAGTTTTTGTTATTATTATTTTTTTAAATTTAACAAGTATTACAAAGCAACATAATTAAGAAATCATCGAGTTTATTCCAAATGAGACATATAGATTGTTAACAAAACTTTGGACAATTCTAGATTTATAACATACATTTCTGATTATAAAAATAAAGAATTAATAATCCCAGAGGCTAATATAAATGTAATGGTACATATCGTTGATATATATTTGCTTGAAATTATTTAGTTTATAAATATGCAAAAATATGCATGAAAAATATGCATGAAAAATCGATATCATACGTGCATGAAAATGTTTGATAAATTTTGATTGTTGACATGAATATACATTTAATTAATTTTCATTGTTGACCGGTTAAAATATGCCCATTCCATTATATAATTTCTGCACTTTAAAATTTTATGTTCTCGTCAATAAATAAAATTGAGGACCCCAAATATAGAGCGGTATAGGTAACAAAATTGAAAAAAATAATGCACAGACGGCCTGGAAATAGGATTTTTCTTTACAGGAAAAAAAATCTAATTATGTGCTGCGTTTTAGAAATAAACCACTTTTGTCGAATGATAATGAATACTGATTAATTATAAATTTAAAGAAAATTATACCTTACTTTTTTATTGTTACATAAGAAAGAACTCAAAGGCAAAAATGAGACAAGCCAAAATTTACCATTTCAATTCAGTCTATTTTTATTAATTTTCAAATTTAACGTCAATTATATTTAAACTGAATTTACTCCGAATTGATCTCATTTCATTTACATTCCTTAGCTTCTCAGGCCGTGAATTACACTTGTATTGAAATTAAAATTAAACTCATTAAATCATATTGCATTAAAAAAGAAGAAAGCTTATTTAAAATAATAAAATACATTTCATATTTTGTATATCCTCTGAAAATATTTCACATATCCCCTACTTTTTATCTTTATTTTAATATGATTTTGAAATGATTACACGTATAGTATGTTTGATATTACCTCTTGAATATTGAATAAAACAGTAGATGCACAAAAACTCGAAAGAAAACAGCAAGAAGTGTTTTCTGATGGAAATTTTGTTGATTTCTTATCGGCCTTTCGATGATTGAAAAACAGATTTTGTTTATTCAAGTGGATTTCTATTTCCATAACTTTACAAATCAATATCGTATTCTAAAGAATAAAAAATATATATTGGTAAATCACAGAGAAGGCATTTAATGTAAGTTAAGAAAGAAAAAACCCTAATATTTGGTAACTATACGAATAACTTTATGTATTAAGATTTTATACGAATAACTTTAATAAATTTATATACAAAAATTAGAGTTATATCTTATTAATAACATTCTTGTAAATTTTTGAAAATATTTAAAAATGATTTAATTTTAAATTTATATAATTTACGTGATTACTTTTATTAGTATTATTTTCAATCTTTTTTTTTCAATTTTATTAAAAAATTTTTATTTTGAATATTTTTTAAAATGAATTAAAAAATGCATGATCCAAAACTCATGAATCCCAAAAATTGCAAAGATGTACGAAATCATAAATACACATATTTCCCCTTGAACTGAAAACAAACAAGGTATATAAGTTTAAAGGTATACAGTGCATATAAGAAAAAAATCAGAAATTGCTGTTGTTCCAAACAATAATTTAAAATATATATATTTAATGTTAATCATAAAACAAAACTTATGGTTTTATTTTTTATTTAAGACACTTAAGGTAAGTTCAATCAAGTAAAATGAGATATCTTATTTTTAGCCCATAAGCGGATAGGTTATATATTCAATAAATGGATCCATTTGAGATATATATAATATATATATATGCTGATTAAATGGTGAAGTCAAAGTAATTCAACGTTCAAATAAAAGTGCATTTTGAAAAAAAATAATAATCGCATATTTAATTAGTTTGTGAAGTTTTTTAATATATATAGTATTTTTTTAAATGTATATATATATTTTAAATGTAATCCCGAAATTGGCCAATTTTTGAACTGGCAGGCAATGTTTAAAATGACTGTCGAATTCTCGAACTGGCCAGATGTGATTGGTCAGTTCACGAAATAGATATAGGATCCCGGCTTAATCCTTTCTAACATAGTTGAAAGTGCCTATGAATTTATATAGTCTAGCCATCTGCCTCCCGGTGCTGTAACTCGAGTAAAGAGTCTGGTTAATTTGTAATTGTTATCTTATTTGGTTCATCAATTAATTATTTTGGTATAGAAAGGAAATCGTGTACTATTTTTGGTTAATTAAAAAATATTTCATTTCAATCACATAATCATCTTAATTCATGTCACAGAAATATTTCATATCAATATATTTATTGGGGATCGTTTTTTCTTTGCATTTTAATGCTGTTATATTATCTTTTTTAAAATGGAATTGACAAATAGAAAATGCGTTTGAATGGACTTTTAACCCATGTTATTTTAAAACAATCTAATAGGTAGATTACTACAATTCATTATTCTTTAATGAAACAACACATTTAGAACTAATACAAATCGCAATTTCTAGACACCATAACCATACATATCTCGGTTAGCCAAAAACGATATTTCTGTTACAACAAACGAAAATATATAGTAATTGTCTATATTTAAACTCTAGTTTGAATGAATTTATAACTTAACTATTGAATAATGCAGTCATTTTAGTTATATTTTTCAAATATTTTATCTGAACTACTTTTAGCGAAATTTTCTATATAAATTCATTTACGTTAATTGCATTCAATACGTTAACTAAGTTGTTTTGCTTTATTTTATTTAATTAATATTGATGAAAAGTACTGATTGAAGAAAGAAAAATATTTTCTTTACGAGAAATATTTCTAGCTGTTATACACACTATTTTCAAACTACTAATTAAATTATATGTTTTTAAAAACGTAGAAAGTTAATTGAAAAAAAAAAGAGATTCAAGGCATAACGTGAAATGAATCATGGCATTAAATATTAAATGTTTTAATAAATATTATGTGATAAAGTTTAATGAATGTAATCAAAAGTATAAAATGCTTAGTAAAAATGTAGTTATTGTGCGCTTTTTAGTAAACGCACAAGAAGTATTTTCCTTTATATAAACAAGATTTAACAAAGTAATTTGTATTTTGTTTGCATTCTTATAATTGCTTTAGTTCAATTTTGAAAATTTTTAATTCGATGTATAAAATAATAATAAAAATAATCAATTTTATAGACGTAGAAATATCAAAGTAGAGAGATTTTACAATTACTTTATAGCAATTACTTTATCGCAGATAGCTAATGCATGATAAAAATCATAGATTATCGAAGCAATATATTTGACGTTAACACATATAAAATAAAATAACAATTTTTTAAGATACAAATCTCTTGAATACATTTTTTAGTATAAATAAACTAAAAGACTTTATTTAAATATTAATAAACATTTTAATAAAGTTTACTAAGATTCTGTTTTTTTTTTTTTTTTTTTTTTTTTTTTTAAAGGACACAATATACAATCTTTAATGCATGCACATAGACATACTCTTGATTTTATATTGTTTAACTTACACTTGTATTATAAATGTATTTTTAAAAATTAAATATTTTTTGAGCTAAAATGATACTATTAAAAATAATAACTGTCATAAATAACAGCACGTGACCCGAGAGTATGCAGTGGTACTTTTACATTAATATTAACATGCACTACTTAATCCTTTTACATTGTATGTTTAGATACAGGATGTTCCAAAAATGACGATAAATTTCTATGAAAACGTTTCCTTCACATGTGATTGAAGAAACGCTCTCTTTAGAAGAAAGAATAGCCATTGTTTCTTGGAAACTAATTAGGGAACATTGCGAGGTGTAAGTTCTGGACTTGGACGAGTGTGGTATCAAATGATCGATCTCGTCATGTACTTTAAAAAGTGCAATGGAACTACCCGTCCGAATCTAACCGTTTTCGAGATATCAATATTTGAAGTGTATATGAATAAATAAATAAACTGACAGGCAGGTATATAGTTTTTCGCAAGTCAAGTAAAATATTCTGTTTTACATACTATATATGCATAGTTTATCCATCACGTCACGCCCACACATTTGAAGAAAAATTTGCATAAAACAAAGTGTAGAAATAACAAAAATAGATGGAAAAACTCTCCGAATGCAACCGTACAGGAAAAATTCGTATAATGAGAAGTGCTTGTATTACAGAGGGGAAATAACTGACAATGTGTAAGTGTAAAATATTTTGCTCGTAGCTCGGGAAACGATATTGGCAGGAGGATTAAAACAATGCAGATTCAATTTTGAACAATTTCGAACAATTTTGATACCACTCTCGTCCAAATACACAAATTACACCTGGAAAGATTATCTTTTGATAAATAAAACATATGAAGAAGTGCGTCAATTGTAGCATCGAAAACTGCACCAGTCACCAACAAGGCCCGATATCAAGTTACCTGTGAACAAATTCAGTCGAAACATTAGCGTGCTAGACAAAAAACATCCCGGATGTCCATCAACATCTGACGATTCTGTCAAGAGCATTCTTGGAGCAGTTAAAAGGAGCCTATGTTTATAAGTAGCCTAATAATGGCTTTTGTTGGTAGCTGTTTCCGTATTTTTAACGGTACAGCTGACGCAACCATTCGTATGTTTCATCACCCCATTTCCAGGAAACGATGGCTATTTGTATTTTTTTTAAGGAGAGAATTTCTTCAAAGAACTATTAAATGAAAGCAATAGACAATGTTTTCATAGACATGGAGCGTTATTTTTGGAACACCCTGTAAAAAACGTCTAAAACACTTTGTATAAAAATGTGCATTTTACAAAAAATATAAAAGTTCCGGATGCCTACACAGTTACTCTAAGTTTTTTAATGTATCGCTACAATCTGAGCGCTGTAAAATATCTCTAAGGCAGAAAAGTCGCGTTTATAGTTTCCTGTGAACAAATTCAGACGGAACATTAGCGTGCTAGACAAAAAAACTTCCTGTATGTCCATCAACATCTGACGATTCTGTCAAGAGCATTCCTGGGGCAGTTAAAAGCAGCCTATGTTTATAAGTAGCCTAATAATGGCTTTTGTTGGTAGCTGTTTGCGTATTTTTGACGGTACAGCTCACGCAACTATTCATATGTTTTATCACCCTATTTCCAGGAAACGATGGCTATTTGTATTTTTTTAAGGAGAGAATTTCTTCAAACAACTATTAAAAGAAAGCAATAGACAATGTTTTTATAGACATGGAGCGTTATTTTTAGAACACCCTGTAAAAAACGTCTAAGCCGCTTTGTATAAAAATATGCATTTTACAAAAAAATATAAAAGTTCCGGATGCCAACACAGTTACTATAATTTTTTTAATGTATCGCTACAATCTGAGCGCTGTAAAATATCTCTAAGGCAGAAAAGTCGCGTTTATAGTCAGTCCATGTTGCACGCAACAGAAATAATTCAATATCCACTTCTTTCATGAAAACCATAAAAAATTTCCTTTAACACGCAAAATTTGAACAGTATAACTTGTACGTTTATCTGCACTTTTTTGGGTGGGGGGGCGAGTATGATATTAGATTATTCACGTGCATAATTTGATATTATCAAGAAATATATTAGCATGATTTTTTTAAAAATCAGTGTAAATTTAAAACGAGCATTTGTAATCACTTTAATTTGTTTCTGTGAGATACAGATTTTATTTAACCAAATGTTAAAGACTGTATTTTAAGAAGTAATCCCATTAAGGTGCATTTTCTTCCTCCATTATCATTAAATTTACCCATAATTGCAAACGTTATACGGAAAATTTTTAATTCTAAAGAGTGCCTTAGAATTAAGGATAAAATAAATACGTTTAGAAGACATTAGTATCCTATATTGCAGTATTGTAACACAGAAATTATTCTGAATATTAAATAAGAAATACTAAAAAAGTCCTTCAGTATATAATAATTATAAAGATTTCCATCAGTAATATTGATAAAAAGTTCGTTGTAATTTCTCACATTCAGGTTTGGAAAAATATACATATTTGTAACTACGTTTGATTTCACACATTAAAATGCTGTTGTGTTGAGTTTACTTAATTTTCAATTATATATTAAATATATTCGTAGAAAAAATAATATATTTTATTTAGTTTATGGTATAAGTTTTATACACTATCATAAATGTTAAAAGTATTTAATTATGTGTTTCTCAGAAGCAAAATAGACATATATTATTAAATATTATAATTTATTTTTTATTCCTAAATGCATTCTGTCATGAATGATTGAAAATAAATATATTGTAATAAAAAATTGGAATGCATCAATCAAAAAATCTTCAGTTATATAATTTTTGTAATTTACACTTTGTATTTTTATGAAAGAATAAAATTTGATATAATTTATCTACTGAAAAAATGTATTTGCTTTATAAAAAAGGTCACCCCATTGCTCTGCCATAAATCACCAAATGAAAATGCGATCTGTCAGAAATCCGGTATACTATTAAATTATATAACTACTTATATTTTGTTTAAGCGTTTGTAAAAATATTAAAAAGAATTATAATTTGAAATATTAATACAAATTCTGGATCATATTTATTTATTTATGCATGTTATCTTCTATTACAAAATACGAAGTAAATTTATTAGGTATATTATCAATAAAAAAAAATTCAAGCATGTAATTACCAATGTTCATTTTATTTGTAAGCTTTACAAAGTTGCTGTGATGCAGATATTATTTTAAGGATAATTTAAAATCTATGTTGCTTATTGAGTTTCAGATTAGCAGATTGAAAAATTCTTGTAATCAATTTATGATAAAACATTTTACTGTAATAACTAAATATTGTTCGGTAAATAATTTTAAAAGGTAGAAATATAAAAATATTATTCCGATCAGAGTGAATTGTAACACATCTGTTTGCTAATAGAAGTAGATCCAAAACTACAGCCAATTCTGACCTTTTTATGAGGGGTTTTTTAAGACCTAGCTGTGCGTCTATGAACTGTAAATCAAAGATTAAAGCTAAATGCAAAGAAAGTCAAATGATACAATGAGTTTCGAATAACAAAACAGTTCTTTTTATATATATATGCATAAGAACTTGTATCAAAACTCAACACAAGGTTAGTTACGAAACATTTTACGATATTGGATTTTGGGCTTGAATGAAAGACAAAATCTGTATGATTGTTTTAGATCATTCAAGTAACAAATATTGTTATTAACAATAATGACCACATAGTAATTTCACATATCACAATAGATCGCTAAATATGATTTTATTCCATAAGAATATTCGACATGCGAACATTAATAATCACGAACGTGAATGACTGTCGCCAAACGGGAAAAATAAAGTCAAGTAGAATGCGCAAAGATATGTGTCGTAACACTACACTCTTAAAATATACCTAGGATTTACGGGAATTTTTCCATTAAAAAACCGTCAATTGTATTGGCATCCCGATTAACAGTACTATTCCCGTAAATTCGCACTTTTTTCAGTGTAATTATAGTTATGAAATATTTTAACATTAGAAGAACCAGGCTTTAATTTTTTTTTAATTACCTAATCAAATGGCTTTTCCCTTATCGAAAAAATAACTATTATAAATATGTGTTAACATTTTACATTTAGAAGTTTGTTAAATTTTGTATATGTAGACGACCGTACCAGTTAAATTTATCTATATTATTGATAATCATAAAAATAGCTATTCGCCAAACGGTATTAGTCACACATTAAAGCAAATATCTGTGTCAGGTACAGTAAGGGTGATTGCTCAACATTTTACCCCTCAGTTCTGACC
The DNA here is from genome assembly GCA_964019185.1 of Maratus speculifer. Taxonomy (NCBI): domain Eukaryota; kingdom Metazoa; phylum Arthropoda; class Arachnida; order Araneae; family Salticidae; genus Maratus; species Maratus speculifer. The sequence continues at coordinate 435,445,716 of OZ025291.1, read as the reverse complement.
TTCCAATTGTGACCATATATTTCTACACCAAAATTGTTTCATTATATTTCTTTTACCTTTCTTTACCGTTTGTCTATAAGATCAGATGCACCCAGTATATTGCTTAAATAAATAATTCTTCTCAATAACAATTTTCATGCATTTTGCAAAAATTTGCTCAACTACGTATGACTTTATTTTACAAATCCATACGTATATTTAGTCGTAAATCGTTATCTAAATAGTGAAATTCTTTGTAAATAGCATATTTATAAACAAACTTCATGAAAAGTCAATGTATTACCAAAGAAGTGCAGACAATCAAATATGTTCTTCACAATAGAATATGAAAACTTACCCCCATTGCCAGTGCTGGGGTATTTTATCCTGGCATCATCGGGAAATATATTTAAAGTATGAACTCCCCAGGAAATCAAAAGAAGAAAAATAACTATATAGAAAGTTTTGTAGGGCAAATGTAAAGAAAAAAAATGTATCCAATTGAGTCTAGAAATTGAGAATTTATTATGAAAGAAGAATAGCAATTTTTTTTTTATTCCGTTGAGATATAGCATACTTCTAACATTTTTTTTCTGAACGTATAAAAGATTTTTTACTAAGAAAAACATGGAATTACTTATACTTCTTTATTGTGAAAATGTTTTCCATCCAGTTTTAGATAATTTATCTTACAAAAATGCTGAATAATAATGAAGGAAGATTTTACTAAATTTATTAATATATTTTCCGTAAATAATAAATTCTTTTATAAAAAGTTGAAGTAAGCAAAATCCATTAACAAATAACATACACAGATTAAATAAAAATATGAAATAATCCATTGGCTAAATATAGTTCAGATTTAGCTTAATTTTATGTAAAACTAAACATACAGATTTTTTATACCCATTATATTTTAATCAAAAATAGTTATTATGAATTTTATGAATACTATTTGTTCCAAAACATACGTGAAGTAACATTCTTTATCGTACCTTTAATATTTCAGATATAATGTTTATTATCTTAAAAATTAAACAATGTTTTTTCTACAATGTTTTCTTAGTTTCATTATTTTTAAGTCGCTGCATTTTTCACAATGAAACATGGTTATTTTTCAAAGATTTTAGGTACCTATATCAAAGCATTAATGAAAACACGATCTTGTGACCGACAAAATGATATTACAAAAAGAATATTAAGCATATTTCTGAAGTTTTGCAAATGAAAACAGATATAAATAAAAAATAGAATATATTCTTCTATAATAAATTTGTAAAGGGGTTGTAAATCATGAACAACTGCGTACATCCATACAATGAGTGTGCAAATTTTAATTATTATTAATTTTCAGCCCGCATGGTAGATTTTTTCTACCGTCAGTAACTTTCATCCATCTTACTGATTTATTCTTTATATGATGGATTTTTTTTATAAATTTATAACATTTATAACATTCATATGTATAAATGTTTTATAATTATATATATATATATATATATATATATATATATATATACTAGCGGACCCGTCAGACGTTGTCCTGGTACCGACTACAAATAAATGTACATAAATATAATAATACGTACGATAAATACTACACTCTTAACTTAATTTCTCATTACAATAATGTAAGGAAATTATTTTTCACTTTGCAGTAGTTTTTGAAGTCGGTTCCACTTTTGATAGAAAAGTTTATTTTTCTCCTTTAGTTAAATGTTAACGATTTTCCTAAAGTCTGTTAATTAAAATACACGAAGAATTATTGCAAATCATACACGTATGTCAGGAGTGGGTTTCGAACACACGACCTCTTTCTTCGAGAACCATAGCTTAAATCTGGCGCCTTAGACCGCTCGGCCATTACGCCCTCACTCAATTCAGCGAACTTATTCAGCACTTTTAACTAGTAAAAAATCATTAACTATTAGTTTTGCCTAGGTACTAAAAAAGTACTGAATCAATTTCGATTAAATGTGAATCTAAACCATTCTAGAATCCACTGGAACACACGTACAAAATTTCATTAAAATCGCTCCAGTCGTTTAGGAGAAGTTCAGTGACAAACACACGCATAGAAGATTTTTATACATAAATTTTTGCATTGGAAACTTAATTTTAATTTTGAAATTGATTTGGCTGGCACCGACTCCAAATAATCAAATACATGTACATAAATATAATAATACGCATGATAAATACTACGTTTTTAATTTAATTTCTTATTACAATTATGTAAGGAAATTATTTTTAACTTTGCAGTAGTTTTTGAAGTCGGTTCAATTTTTCATAGAAAAGTTTACTTTTCTCTTTTTAGTTAAATGTTAACGATCTTCCTAAAGTCGGTTAATTAAAATACAGGAAAAATCATTGCAAATCATATACGTATGTCAGGAGTGAAATTTGAACACACGATCTTTTTCTTCGAGAACCAGAGCTTAAAACTGGTGACTCAGACAGCTCGGCCATTCCGTCTGCACTTAATCCAGCGAACTTATTCAAAACTTTTAATTAGCAAAAAATCATTAACTATTAGTTTTTGCCTAATTACTAAAAAAGTAGTGAATCAATTTCGATGAAATGTGAATTTAAACCATTCTCGAATCCACAGGAATACACATACAAAATTTCATTAAAATCGGCCAAGTCGTTTAGGAGGAGTTCAGTGACAAACACACGCACAGAAGATATATATATATATATATATATATATATAAAATTTACATATTAATTATATACACATTATTTTATAATACTTTTAATAATTTCAATTTGTAATATTAGCAATCATAAAAAATATATTTAAAATTATATATCTATATAACTATTTTTATCACGAATTCCGCCATTGAATTTAACTATGATACTGCGAAAATATTATGCCGAAAAAAATTGCAAACTATTTTATAATAATTTATCAAATTATTTAGGTATATAGGGTATCATTTAATGAAACCTTACAATTAAAATTCATTCATTTTAGCACACAAAAAGAAAATAATTAACATACTTATTAGGTACTCCGAATAATTTGTGTACATTAAAAATAAAAAATATTTTATTACTAATCAAAATTTTTCATTGCTCTGTCCAAATACTATTTGTTTTATGGTTTATCGTCCAAATAGTGTAGCAAGTGGCTAAGTGTGATAGCAGACGGTTCTGTTTAATATTTCTTTTAGAACACTTATCTTTAATTAATAAATAAATATTAATTAATTATTATTAATAATTATAAATTAGTATTAATTTTTAATTATTAAACTGTTACATAAATAGCAATACTGTTATATTTAGTTTTGAAAAATGAACATATTTTAGATCACATTAAAACTATACAAAATATAGTTATTTAAATAAAATTGAAGAAAATGTCTGAATATTTTTAAGTTCAGCAATTTTAAAACTTAGTGAAGCTGTAAAAATATATAATTTTCAAAAAAAAAAAATACTTAAAATACATCTCAAATACTGCTAAATTCATATTAATTCTTTCCCTTTCCAAAAAAGGATATTAAAATTTAGTAGAATTCCAAAAACACCATAAAATAGCAAAATTAATTTTAAGCAAATGTATCAGACAATTCAATGTAAAAACGGAAAACGACACGCTATGAAACTGGTAATTTTCGGTTACAAACAACACATTTTACAACAAATCACCCCAACCCGAGTTCATTAAAGAATGGTTGAAATAAAGAGTGTGTTTTAAAATCGCGAAATTGTTAGGATGGCAATGCAATAGTTTATTTAATAACAAATGGGAGGCGCCGTAGCCTAGTGGTGTACACTGTTAAAAATAAAGGTGACAAACCGGTTGCATTTGTCTCCCAGGGGTGGAAAGGAGTTACCATTTGACACCCGTGGGCTTGAACTTGTTTGGGGTGCCGTTTGATCTTTCACTGGGTGATTGACGCCAATTAGGGTGCCGCGCAATGCATTCTGTTGGAAGATTTTCACGCCTTAGTCAATTGCAAATGTTCTGTGATGTATTTCCTTCCTTTTAACTCGCCGTCATTTGTGGATCATAACAGCAATTTCTTCCTACGCTATCCCAATTTCATTTAGAGCTTCGGATAGAAAACTTTTGGCGAGCTTTTTATATAAAGCAACTTTTGAATATCAGGACGTTTGAACATTTCAGGGAGACTTCGAATGTGAGCTCAATGGTCGAGTGGTTAGAACGCTGAGCTTGTAATCAGACGTTGTGGGTTCGATTCCATCGAGGGCAAAAAGTAGGTTTGTATATTTTTCAATTTTTTATTATTGGGTGCTATTATATATTAGAGTGCCATCTTTTCACCTTAATTAAAGGTGCCATTCTGGCTCCTTTAGGGGTGTCACCAATGAGACAAGACTTTCACCCCTAAAAGGTGCAATGTGTCACCATTAGTTTTAGGACTGAAAGGTATCGGGATCCACCGAGTTTATGCCGTGTACGCGTTTGTTAAATAAAGCAATTCTGAAAGTCCTATGATCTCTCTTAGCAATCAACATGGGTATAGCTCTTTGAAGTAACCATGGAGCTAAGAAGGTATATGGAGGAGACATATGTGACGTCACTTGAAGCCTTTCCTACCCCCCCGTTACAACGCCGCGGCCGCCATATTTGACCTGGGTAAGCTGCCTTTTCCCGTCTGCTACCGATCGTCGTATTGAGGAAGTTCCTCGCGGCGCAAGTCAACTACGGTAAAAGTCAAACATGGCGGCTATGAAAGAGGGGGAAAGAACTGGTTTTTCGGCGTCAGGGCTCACTATGATGCTAGATTGATATGTCTCCTCCATATACCTTCTTAGCTCCATGGAAGTAACCTTTCCCTACCCTTCACAGATATATCAAAATTTAGGAGATGTGTTGTTTGGGGCTGCAATCAATTAGCAACTTTGCCGAATATTTTCTTCTGCAGTAGTTTGACTTCCAACAGTCTGAGTAATAACTAAATGTAAATTTAAGGCTTCTTGGCTTTCGGGAAATCGTCAAAAATATTTATTAATAAATACATATTTTTTTTTCATATTTTAATAATTTTGGGTATGACAGGGAATATTTAACTGTTTGTTTAAAAAAAATAAAGTCCGTAGCTTAAATAGTTCCAGGGTACGTGCACTGTGCTGAAAATACGGTACTATGCTAAATAATATATACTATAAGATACTATAAGGTTTTTTGTAAGATGACCTCCAACTCTCTGGGTGAAGACTAAAGGAAGTTCAAGCAGTTCTTCTTGGTCTTCGGGAAATCGTCATCAACATTTATTAACAAATACAATTTTTTTTTCATGTTTTTGTAATTTTGGTATGACAGGGGATATTCAACTTTTTGATAAAAAAATTTCGTGCCCGTAAGTTAAATAGTCCCCGGATACGTTGACTGCGCTGAAAGAACAGGTGGGTGATACTATAAAGGTTTTGTAAGATGAACGGAACCAAAAAATTTAAGTGAATTATATTTCATACATCATTATATGCCATTACGTGTGTTCGTAATTAAGTAAATATATGGCAACTGTAGTTTTCGTTCAGTCCATTCGTCCGTCCACATATAACAACCCAATAGGATTGTTATATGCGGAAAAACTACCCAATAGGATCGTTTGAAATTTGAATTGTATAATTGTTACATAAATTTGTCAGTCATTTCATATTTTATGAAAGTGGGATAAATAGCTCAATTACAAAGCCAATCGAATGTATTCCGTTACATTATTATCAATGGGAAAAAGTTTTAATTGTATTTTATGGTGTTACACACTTACGAACATAATAACAATGGTATGCATCTATGGAGTATATACTGTAATATACATTCTGTACAATCTGGGGTGCAAAGTATCTTCGTTAATTATTTATAGGGCCACACAAAACTATTCCATTACATAATGGTAATGGGGAATTGTGCTTGGGGTGTATTTTAATTGCATTAAACTATTTAACTTTTTATGAAAATGATATACGTTACTCAGGATTACTAGAAGTTACTTCCTGTATTATAGAAAGCAGATGATATTTACTGGGACACAAAAAAGACTTTGGCTAGTATACTGCATCCGAAATGCTGTATACTATAGCATGAATATCTTAAAAGTTTTTAAACTTCGTTATAGTAGGAACTCACTTCATTTGCAATGATTGACGTGTAATTTCCGACTTGTTTATCATTTGGACAGTTTCACTTCTATGTAAACATACATTAAATGTCACCTATTTTTTGAATAAAAATTTGCAACAATTATAAATTACTTCATAAAGATATCAAATATTTCAATCAGATTGAGTTCATGTTTGACGCACAATATGCACGACGGATTCAACATGGCTGCAGTGTTGCCAGGTTGGATTTTTTTTTCAATTTAACATATCTACTATAAATACAGAATAATAACTTTCGCTATTTTTCGATAACAGACATGGTCATAGTTTGTAAAATCATGATTAGTATCAAAATCACATTTTCCGAACATATGAGATGAAAAAGGTGAAAAAAACAGGTGTCCAGCATATAACACCCTGATTTCAAAATAAAATTTCTCAAAAATAAAGATCGATAGAATTATGCGGTAAACGGTTTGTTTATTATAAAAGCTGTAAACATTTTATACTGAAGAATTAATCGGTGAATATTTTTAAAAGATTGTGTTCTGATTGCAAAGGATATTTGACTTGATATTTTCCTTCTTCTCGGATGATTGCCGAGAACAGGTTTTTAGGAATTAATTATTTGAAATTTCAAATTTACAAAAATTTAGTTCGAAAAATCATAAAAAATACGGCAATGTACACCAAAAATCTCGTTCTCTTCACGCAATCTAGAACATGCAAAATGTTAAGTGAAGTATTTTTTTTTTCAATCACAACACAATCTTTTCAAAATATTCAGTGATTTAAACTTCAGTACACTTTAAAAAAAACCTGTGAAGGTACTAAACATTTTCTAAGAAACTGGGATTTCAAGAACTTTTCGTGTAACGATAACAGGAAAAATTCATGTAATCGATTGTGAAACTTGAATTTTTGCTGTTACCGTTACAGGAAAAGTTCTTGGAATCCCAGTTTCCTAGAAAAGGTTTAATACCTTTGCAGATTTTTTTTACAGTGTATATCATTTTTAGAGCTTTCATAATAAAAAAACCGTTTAACGCACAATTCTACCGATCTTTGTTTTTGGGAAATTCAATTTTGAAATCAGTATCTTATTTGCTGGACGCCTTGTAAATTACACGTTATAATCAGACGAAACTCATCTTCAAATTTCATCTCCAAAAGATTGTTATTGGAAAAGTAACGAATGTCAAAATAACAGATCTTAAAAAAAAAAAAAAATCTTACAGAAACAGATCTTAAATCATTATAATTAATTACATTTTTGTATTTTTTATATAATATTTTAATAAAAAATGTTGTGAATTTTGTGTTAAAACTGTTATATTATTTTACTTTTTTCTTCAATTTAAGTACACTGTAAAAAAAAAAAAAAAAAATCTGTAAAGATACCAAACGTTTTCTAGGAAACTGGGATTCTATGAACTTTTCATGTAAAGGTTACAGGAAAATTTCGTGTAGCCGATTCTGAAAATTAAATTTTTGCTGTTACTGTTACAGGAAATGTTTTTGGAATCCCAGTTTCCTAGAAAATGTTTAGTAACTTTACAATTTTTTTATAGTGTACATAACAAAATAATTTACCGTATTTTTAATTAAATGAATAAAATGTATCGAACAATCTATTAAAATACTGCATTTATTAACAATATATATTTTTAAAGGAAAAAATAAATAGCTTTAAAATAAACACAATTTAACGTTTTTTTTTTTTTTTTTTTTTTTTTTTTTGAGGAAAATGTTTCTTCTGTTGTTTTCCTTCGGGCATACATAGCTGGTAAATAATGAAGATTTTTGATATGAACTCATCAACTCATCAATTATTTTCATTATTTCGGTTAGCAAACCTGTTAATGTTACTGAGCCCTACGTTATTTTAAGCGTTCTTATTTTTCTTGTATTTCACAGACATGTTCTTACTGATACATATTTTAATTTTTTTTTACAAATAGGGAAAAAGGTTTAGTCTATCTATATCTGTTCCAATATCAATCTCTTTTTGAATTTTAGGATCTCAAATTCAGTTAGATTATTTTCGTTGTAAATACTGGATATCCAGGATTCAGTGCCACCTTTATAATTTTACTATATCGTTTTCTTGTGAAAATTCCAAAAGAGCCTTATAACTCTATAATAATAAAATACAGTAATAAAACGTAATAATATAATGCATTATAACTCAAATGGATTGTTATTTGTGTTATAAAGATCAAATGAAACGCTTAGAAAATTACTTGCTGAAGTTTCAACAGATGAAGATTTGACAAATGAAAATAATGATGAAGATACACTATATTAAAATAGCAAATAAAGCCTTTGTGCAAAAATCTTTAAAGTTAGAAAACCAACGAATATAAATGTACAAATAACATATGAAAGTGTAGAAAACAGCAGTTTCGAATCTACTATCGAGATTCTTCATCAGTGCAAGACTCAGCGAGCTAGAAAAAGCAAAACTGAGCAAAGAGACAACGAAACGCAGGTTTATATACAAGCTACGGGAACGATCCGGCCTAAAGAAAAGCAACCAATGAGAAGAAAGCAGTCAGAAAAACTGGGTGGACAAGTAGCGAAATCTACCGGACAACGAACAAAACAAAACTAAAAAGCAAGGAAAAAAGTTTTAAATTGAACTTTGGAAAATAAGGAGTCCTTGATAAGTCATTGACGAAGGAGTGAGAATTTTTAATGATGTGGTAAGCTTCCCAAAAATTAAGAAAAAGAATAGAAGGACCCTTATGGATAATGGTGGCTGAAGAAATGTTAAACTTATGTTGTGAAGACCAACAATGTTTAGCAATAGAAGAGCGTTTAAGCTCTTGATTTTTGACACATCTTTTATGTTCCGCTAAACGAAATCTGAGACCACGTTTAGTCTGACCAATATAAGAAAGACCAGACTGGCAAGAAATTTGGTAAGTACCCCAGTTATCTAAGTGATCAATGGGGTGCTTAAGATTTGAAAAAGCTATTTTATTAACAGGAGAAAAAATAACATTGAAATCAAACCTGGGGGGAAATGGCAAAACAACCAAAGTACTGGAGTTCGAATTAAAAAATTTTCTTTCAGATTGGGTGGATTTTATATGAATTGAATCTATAATGTTAGGGAAATAACCACGATCAACAGCAATAGCTTTTAGATAATTAAGTTCATCACTGAGTAACTGAGCAGTTGAACAAATATTGGAAGCCCGGAAAACAAAAGTTTTAAAAGCATGCAGACTTTAATTTTTCCATTCTTAGCAAATTCTTATAATTCAGGTTGTTATGCCTATGATTAACGAAACATGTCATATTATTATTTATGGAATAATCAACTGTGCAAAGAAATAACAAATGGAATACTTGTAGAACTGTAGAACGATAAATCTTTTTACGTGCATCTTATTGTTTGTTTACGAAAATAAAACATATAAACATTAGTTTTCGTGAAATCAATTAAAAAAATAGTGTTTTAGATTTATTCAGCATATCAATAAAATTTTGTCGTATTATCTAATTAGTAATATATCGGGCATTGTACAAAGAAAATATTATGTTTATTGGATTTCAATTGTAGTATATGACATTTAATAAATATGGAAGTAACATCAAAGTAAATAGTAAATAATTTAAACGTTATACAGCTAAATTATACCGAATTGATCGCATGTTTGGAGAATTTATTATTTTGAAAACTAACGTTACATACGATTTTTGTAATTATAAAATTTTTAATGTAATTATAAAATTTTTAATGTAATTATAAAATTTTTAATGTAATTATAAAATATTATTTTTAAAAGTGTTACGTTAGGAGTTTGGAGAATTTGGAGATTTTTTTTTCATTCAACATTAGATGCGTTTTAGTCTCCTAAGTATTAACTGATTTTAGCATTTTATCTCTCAAATATGTTTTGTAATACTGAATGCTATATTTTATTAAGGATCGAGGTACAGAATCAATCATAAACGTGTTTCCTTTTTTACATTTAATCCCATTTTATTCGAATTCTTTCAGACTAAAAATGATTAAGTAAAATAAAAGAAAGATATTTGCATCCTCTAGAAAAGTAATATATTTTTGTTTTCTTTCTTTTTTTAAGCGTAATTAAAAATTACAAGTCATTTTAAAAATTTTACGCCAGTAGATTTAACACACCTAAATAAAACACACCAGTAATCGTTAATTAAATCCATCATTAAAACTTTCATTGATACATCCAAATTCTTTTATCTTCTTTTTCTCTAGTATATAAATTGAATAATCTTAAGATCTAAATCTTGATCTTAAGTTTTTAATTTTCAGAATTTTCTTCCAGATGTATTAAAATTGTTTAAAAATCAAATAATTCAATTTATTAATGATCATTAACAGAAAACGCTTAGTTTAGATTTAACCAAGTTACTTCCATTTTTGATTTTTCAAGATGTTAATCTTGAAGTGCTTTTCTCTGCTTTTTTTAATTTATTCTTCATTCATTTCAAATAAAATAAGAAAAATCGTTGGAAAGTGGTTAGTTACGTCTTATTATATACTTTTTTGAATAATATATATTTTATATGTTTAGGAACGCTAAGGATTTGGAATAATATAGGAAATAATGTGGTTAGAACATTTTCCGGCAATCCCTGTCACTGTCAGACTTTATTGTGTTGGAAAAATCAGAGTTATGAGCGACTTTTCGAGGGAAAATCAGACAGACGAGGTTACTATCACTGAATCGAAGTAACGTAGAGGCTCAGTGCTCTAGATTTATCAGACCGCCTTTGTGTCTAATGATCGTATTTCGCCTGTCTGTTTTCTCTTTCATACTTATTGCTATAAGGACAGGTAATAAATACATGTATCAATGGAATTTACTATTATATTTTTTAGCTGAAGAAGGACTACGTACATCGATAAGTCTTTTACACACACATAAAAAAAATCCCGATACATTATTCCTGTTGAGAAAAATCATGTCAGTGTGATTTTATAGTATACAATTGTGTGAGTACAGAAACTCTATCCGATTTTTGGAGAAAACAGAAAGTAAGAAGAATGCAAATATGTAAGAAAAATCACTACGTATGCCCAAAACAGAAAGTAAGAAGAATACAGATATGTAAGAAAAATCACTATGTATGCCCAAAACAGAAAGTAAGAAGAATACAAATATGTAAGAAAAATCACTACGTATGACCATTTCCCGTAAGTGATTCCCAAGATGCTAAAACTCACCTTCTATTTTAGACACAAAAACTGGTTGTACTGCCGCTTTTATAGAACTGGATATCATTCAAGGTTAGGCGAGAAAAAAGCGTCGTTTAACGATCAGAAAATGTTATAATTGGAGCTAAGAAAACCACTGATATACTTCAACAACGGGCATAATCTTTATAGCTTCTTTCTTTGTCCAGGAATTTCCTAAAGGAACAACGTCAGGCGGGTCATTCCATGGTAACTTAAGTTACATTTTCAACTGTTTTCAATAATTTTTATTAATGTAACACTAACAAAAATTATTCAAAATGTAAATACGACAAGGTTTGCTAATTAAACTTATTCAAAGCCCAATTTAGATGGAACTGTCCTAATTTTAATGATATTTCTTAAACTCTGGTAGTTTTATTTACTATGGTAACTGTCATTACTGAAAAAGTAATGTAAATTATCATATAAAGTATAATTTTCATTATGATTTTTTAGGTAATTTTCATCCAAATTTACCCGTAGATCGGTTTCATTGACAAATCCTGATAATTTTACATTTGAATATTTTTGTGTTACATTACTAAAATTACTGCAGTAAATTGTTCCAAATGTAACGTAAGTTATCATGGAATGATCTAGGCGCTGTCGTTCTCAACAGACTCCCGATACGTTTGACAAAATGCTGATGTAGACTGCGACTGCAGTAACAACTTTATCATCGTCATGCGGCAATCGTCTGACGTACGAGTTTTTCTGTCAAAAGGTACCCCAGTATAACTTCTACTGCTGTAAGCGTTATTTGCTACTTTCCTGTCCTCAAAATGTCAGCTGTGACGTCCGTATCCCATTCGACATTTGAATATGCTCAAAGCGGGTAGAACGTTTGCACTCAATCAATATTAAAGAAAGTAAGGTTCTAATTTATGCAGCATTCATAATTGGTATATAGTAAAAGGTAAAAGATAACTAAAATATTTTATTGACTTTTTTAGGTGTGAATTTCAATATTTATATACTTTTTAATAAATTTCATTGTTGAAGTAAACAGTTATGCATTTAATTATGTGAAAGTTAGAAAAATTCTGATATCGATCGTTTAATTTGAAATTCAATATCTTTGAAAAGTAAATCTCCAGTAAGTTATCTAAATCATATTATGATATGTATCTTCTTCAGCGATGCAATATCTTTCTATTTTAAGAACGATAAGTCATGAAAATTCATTATTGATTTGCATATGCATTTTTTCAAGAAATGAAAAAGAAATAGCGAATGTGTAGAATGATGTATATTTTTAGAAGAAAATTTGTCCAAAAACATCATTATTTCTTCTTTTGAATTGTATCAATATCAATCGTGGAAAACATAAAATCTAAAACATTACCTTATACCATAAAATTCACATATCTAGTACTACAATAAAAAAAAAATTTGAAATATTGAATAAACAGAAGGCTCATATTTTGATGTTAAATATTTATCTTTTTATCCGATGCCTTAATATGAAAAAATAATAAAAAAAATATTTATTTATTTTCATTTTTTTAAATACTGCCAGTTTAGATGCTAAAATTTACCAATTAGCTACCTGTCTTAGAGTGTTTTAAGCTCAGCATTCATGTCGATTTTACAGGTTAATAAGGAATTACAAAGACATGTTCAATTGTTCAAGAAGATTGCGCATTTTAACTTTTACTATATTTAAATGCGCTTTACACTTTGTTCTATAAGGAAATTTAATCGGATTAGAAATCTTGTGTTTTTTGCTTGGCATATTACACAAAAAATATTTTCCCTACAAAATAGACATTTTAGATTTCTCTCAAAGTATCAAAATATAAATGTACTCGATGTTTTAATTATACTTACTTGCAATCTTCAAACTATTGATCTAAATATAAATAGAAGTTTTCATATACGTCCATTAAAAACATTTCAAAAATATGCATTAAAATATTTAATTGCTATAAAGGACGTCAAATACTAATAAAAACATTAAAAGATCTTAATAATTTTTACATGTTTCGATTGAATTTACTCAATCATCATCACAAAAACAAAATACAAATAAACACAAAGATGGAAAATGACAATAAACTATTACAAATGAAATTTAAAAATTTTAAAAAATAAAAATCACGCGCGTTATATTTTAAATATGTAAAATTAAATTAAGCAACGTGATACATAATTAAAATATAACGCGCGTGATTTTTATTTTTATAAATTTTTAAATTTCATTTGTTATAGTTTATTGTCATTTTCCATCTTTGTGTTTATTTGTATTTTGTTTTTCTGATGATTATTGAGTAAATTCAATCGAAACATGTAAAAATTATTAAGATCTTTTAATGTTTTTATTAGTATTTGACGTCTTTTATAGCAATTAAATATTTTAATGCATATTTTTGAAATATTGATCTAATGTTTCTTATGGGCCGATGCATTTTTAAAGATTTAAGAATAAATATAATCACTATAATCAGTCATTACGAGTATGTAAGAAATAACCCTACAAATAATAGATTTTATTACGCAGGTAACAATAAAAAATAGTGTATATAATAATTATAATCGTAAATTAAAAATACAAATCATAAATCATAAATCAAGTTAAACATTTAGATATGTCGGCACTGTTAACTGAATAAGTAGAGCTATAAAAATTCAAATCGAAGGATTGAATTAAATTTCTATTTTGAGCACTTCCCAATGAAATTGTAAACGTTCAATTCGGATACTTGTATTGCTAACTATAATGTATTAGTCATTTCAACTCTTTAAATTCAGTTACTGGAATAAATTCCTTATAATAAAATCGATTACTAAATAAAATAATTTACTCTGAAACTAACCTTTCATCATTTCGCATTTCCGATATATTTCTACATTATATATGAAGAATTGTATTACTTGAGACTTATCAAATGAGTATTTGCACATTGCGAAATGTAATTTCTTCAGGATTTCATTTTATTTAATATTGTGAGATGTGTACATTTCTTGGAATATTAACATATTATTTGAGAGAAATTTAATAAAGGATGAAAATAGTTCAAAAAGTCTGCTATGATGGTTTGTTTGTTATATATAAATACATATATACTATATATTCACATTTCACAAATCAAATTTATAATATGAAATCATGTTAATATTTCATGTAAAGTTTCGTTCAAGATGTCTTCCATAAGATGAATAGTTTTAAAGTTTGATATGAACATTTAATATTTTGTTTAAAAGATTATATAACATTTTAAAGTTGTTCAAGTATTTCTGTAGTTTTCTAATGATACTTCTAAAACATGATTTAAAGTTTTTTATAACATCTGAGATTATAATTGTTTTACTCTCGATAGGTATATGCATGTTTAAAACTTTTACCAAAACCTCAGAAATACTTTTACGAAGTACTCTACTTGTGTCAAGGTAATGAATAGAACTACCAGAACATACCCTTTGCAGTTTATACACTCTAAAATATATGTATATATACATTAAAGATACGAAAATTCGTTGCTCTCGTATCAATTCAATATGACACATTTTTTAGAAGCAAATAATAAATTATATGTGAAGCTGAGCAATTAAAAAATATATTCCATTTGATTTTAAACAAAGATGTTCCATTTGAGATTCTTATGTGCTCAAAACTGGTAGATATTTTGCACTCACTCAATATATATATATATATATATATTTAATTTCTAAAATATGCAGCTGTAATAATTGAAAATATAACTTAAATATTTTAATGACTTTTGAGTTGTGAAATTTAACGTTTATATTCTTTTTAAAAATGTTTCATTGTTCAAGTAAATAGTAATAAAATTAGATTAACGGAAAGTTAGAAAAATTCTGATATCGATCGTTTAGTATGAAGTTGAATATCTTTGAAAAAGTAAATATCTTAAAGTTTTCCAAAGCATATTTTGATATGTATCATTTTTCTACGATTCAATATCTTTATAGTTTGAGCACGATGAGCCATGAAAATTCATTATTGATTTGCATATGCATTTTTCGAGAAATGAAAAGAACTAGCGAATGTGTCGGAAGGATGTCTATTTTTAGAAGAAGCTTTGTCTATAAACATCATCATTTCTTTGCTTGAAATGTAGCAATATCAATCGTAAAAAACATGAATTCTAAAACATTATCTTATACCATAGAAGTCACATATCTAGTTCTATAATTAGAAAGTTTTAGAAATGTTGAATAAACAGAGGGATTTATTTTGATGATGGGTATTCATTATTTTATTCGATTCGTTAAGTGAAATATAATAAATTATTGTTTTTTATTCATTTTTTTAAGTACTGTCAGTTTGAATGCTGAAAGTTACGAATTTAGCAATCTGGCTTACAATGTTTTGGGATTAGCATTCACGTAGATTAATTTGATTTTGCTGGCAACCTAATAATCACAAGTTAATAAGGAATCATAAAGCCATGTTCAGTCTCTCAAAAATAGTACGTATTTCAACATTTTTATGTACAAACACGCTTTACAAAATGTTTTTTAAGTAAATTTAATCGGATTGGTAATCTGGTATTTTTTGATCGATTTATTTCACTACACATACATATTACCTACAAAAAGGACATTTGAGATACCTCTCAATGCAGCAAAAATTAAATCTACTCAATGTTTCATTTGTGATTACCTGCAATCTTTAAATATTGATCTAAAGTTTCTTGTGGGCATATCCATTTTTAAAGATTTAGACTAAATATAGTCACTACAATCAATCATTACGAATAGGTAAGAGATAATCCTACACATAATAGGGTTTATTACCAGGAAACAATAAAAAATAGTGTATGTAGAGAGAAAGGTCTCTACATATAGTAAACAAGTGGCATGAACTCGAAACCAATCGGCAGAGCAAACGCATCACAAAAACAACACTTCATTTCTCCCACAGCCAGTACGAAAATCGCAAGAGAGAGAAAACATGTGAATTCCACTCCAGCGTGGGGAGAAAGAGAAAAGAGTCATTCACGGTAGAAAATCACTTTTTCTCCCTCAGTTCTTCTCAACGCCTTTTGGCAACAGTTGAAAAAGCGGCAAGCTACGAGAGTTACGCATAAAAGCCGCGCTGCAGTTTAGGTAAAAAAAAAGCCTTTTCTGCAGCGTGGGCTGGTGATTTTTTATATTTTGTAAGTTAATTCTTCAAGTATGAATCCTTTGCTTCTATATTACGTTAAAAAGATGTTCTCCTAAGAATTTAGACTGTAGTGCTGACTGACCGGCTGAGTACCTTCTGTGTCTCCAATGTGATCGTGTGTCTTCATTAATTAGTGTGATCGCCATCATCTGAAATATCGACATCATCTAAAAAAAATAGTGCTAATTAAAAGATCCCATAAGGGAATAAAGTGTGGTGTCAACTAACAGGCTATATGTTCTTCGCCTACCTGTTTGTGATCGTGTGTACCCTCAAGAAAGTGTAATCACAAAATAGTGATCCAGGCCATGATGGTCTTAAATATCGATCTAATCCAAAAATATCAGTGATATAAAAAGCAGCGTGGTGCATACAATCGTTTTAGCCAAAGATCAGTCAAATTGACTGATAAGATCTAATGATCAAAAAAGAATAAAAATCGCTGCCACAATCCAGCAGCACATGGTAAAAAGCCGAAGTGAGGCAAATAATATAGTTGCCAAAGAAAACACAAGTCTAATTTCATTATGTAAATATCAACTTCACAAATTTAATCCAGAGGTTACTAGTAAGTTTGCTGCAGCAAATTCTTGTATATATATATTTTTATTTTGAGTGTTTTTTTTATCTCTTTTTATGTGTTCTATCAATAAATATGCATTGTTTTCAATAACATTCATGTTTCATCACTTATATATAGTTTTTAATTTTTGAGAAATATAAGCTTCCTTTCTGATCTCAATAATGTTTATATTACATTACCTCATATAAATCTTCATTTTAAAAGTATGATAATTGCCTCCTTTCTATATAAATATTTTTGCAATAATTAAATATTTACATCTCTATCTTTCTCTCTATATAAATGGTGTCGTGACAAAAGAATTTTTTTTTATTTCTCTCTTATCAAAGGTCTCGAATCTTGGTTTAATTCTTTTAAAAATATCTTTCTTAAATTCTTTAAAATTTAAATTAAATGAACAAATAATAATAATAACAAGCATCAAAATTTTGAGAATGAAATTTTTATTTATGATTTTATTGATTTAATATTTTACTGATTTATGATTTTGATATGTATGCATATATTTTTCTTATAATATTTATATTCATATTTAGTAGTTACATTAATAAGTATCTTCTATAATGAATTATTTTAAAAGTTGAAGTGAGTCAAAATACCATTTTTAATGCTCAATTTTTATCATTATTTATAATTTTCATTGCGAGTTTGTTCATGTTGGGTATCAATTGTCAATAATATATGCAGTAAATATATTTGTTTTAAATTAAGTATAATCTAAACATTTGAGGAAATATTTGAATTTAAATATTAGTTACAATTTTTGATAATTTATACTATCTAAAAATGAGGCGAAATAATGTACAACAGGTGAGCTTGGCAAATTCATTACCAGATTTTTCAGGTTCCCAGGGCGAAAATTTTAAATTCTTTATCCAGCAAATAGAGAATTTGGCCGATTTGGAAAATTGGGATCAAAAAAGAAAATTAGTTGTGCTAAAACTTCACTGTCAGGACCAGGCTCTAAAACATATCGCAAATGACCCTGTTGCATCTAAGATAAATGATTTTGATCTTTTGAAACAAAACTTAGCAAAAAAATTCTCTAAAACTATATCATTTGCAGAGAAACAACAAAATTTCTCATCTATTTTCCAGGAGCAAGGGCAGACAGTAAAACATTTAGCAGAAAAAATTGAAAATGCTGCAAATGAATATCTAAACATAGGCGATAATGCAAATGCAGACATTGTAGACTTGGCTCAAAAATTAAAGTTGAATAAATTTTTAGAGGCTCTTCGCTCAGAGATCAGAATTGAAGTTAAAAAACAAAACCCACAAGATTTTGAGTCAGCATTAAACTTTGCAATCAATGTAGAAAATGCATTCAAAGATCCTGACATGAATGTCAACAACACAGTATCTTTTGAATTAACTACACTATTAGAATCACAGGTGCAGACAAATGCTAAGATTCAAGAATTATCTGACAAAATTCAAGAACTTACACTTACAAAAAATGTAAACAACATAACAAGTCTTAACTCGGATCTGGAAACAAAATCTAAAGACACTAAAAATATCAATGTTTGTTTGATTTGTGGTAAACCACACTTAACCATCGAATGCTGGTATTTTCCTGAAGTCAGAAATGCCACACAAAATAAGACACAATTTGCTCGAAATAGAGTAAATAAGCGATATAGGAATTTCAGAGGAAATTTCAGGGGTAATTCTCGGGGCAATCCTTCTCAAAGAAATTTCAGAGATAATTCCTCTCGAAGAAGGTTCAGAAATCAAAATGCCACTGATGAATGACTATTGATGGATTCTTACTGTACTAACAAATCAAACATAAAAACCCAAAACAGAAAAAAGATTTCCCCATGTAAAAAAAAAAAAAACAATTCAAAATTGAAACCTAAATTCAAAAGAAAATCACATATCAAAAAGAAATCTCTACGACAACACAAAACACCAGACAAAAAAGTAAAAAATAATTTAGGCAATGCAAAATTAACTTCAATAAACAAATCCTTGACCACTAATAGTATCAACAATGAAAAAGCTTTTAACTCAATTGAGACTCAGACTAATGAGCAAGATAATTTATATGTTCTGACTACATTTGGTCGTGTAGTCAGAAACAAGCAGATTTACCGATAATAACTTTGAATTTTGGTCAGGAAGAAGTTCTTTCTTTGTTAGATTCGGGTGCAAATCTGAGCTTGATTCAAAACAATGTATTACAAATCATAAAAGAACACTGTAAAGTTGAATATTTATCCAGGTCTGTCAGAATTAACACACTGAATAACACTTCTATACCCTATTTATCTGCAGTAAACATAAAATTCAAAATTGACAAATGTTGGTTCGAAAATCAATTTTTTGTTACTCCAAATGATTGGCAATGCAAATAAAAGATTATCCTGGGGTATGATTTCTTACAGAGAAATAAAATTCTCATGGATGTCGAAAACAAGCAGCTAATCATGAATGGCAAAAAATTCAAATTTTATGAATCATCTCCTAAATTAGTTTCAAATAACATTATAAAGTCAGAAGATAAAGTTAATTATGCTAAATCTGTAAATAATGTAAAAATTCTTCCTAATTCTTTTTCAATTATTAAACTTCACATTCCAAAATGCTTTGCTGACAGTAAAGAAGTAAATCTCATACCAGTTAAAACAAAATTAAATTACTTAATTTCTGAATCTGTAAACAATGTTGTAGACAAAAAATTTATATACACCATTGTGGAAAATAACTCGAATAAAATAATTAATATCAGAAAACAACTAAAAATTGGCACTTTACAAATATTCGACAATACTGATATTATTGAGCCCAGCAATTCTGAAGTTTTGCAGGTGAATACTTTAAATTTGGCAGAAATTCAAAAACTCAGAAAAGATGATCTTAAAGTTGATGATTTTGATTTAGGGCATTTAAATGAAAATGATAAAAGCAAAGTAATTTCTATGCTAATGAATAACTCACAAGTCTTTTCCAAAAGATACAAAACTTTGGGTTCGACAGATGCTGTGGTTCCTGAATTCAAACTACTTCATAATTTTCCCATTCAAACACGACCATATACAATTCCGAAAATTGCAAAAAAATTTGCCAAAAAAGAAATAAATGAGCTCTTAGATGCAGGAATAATTGAACCATCAGTTTCAAATTACAATTTCCCTGTAATATTTGTTGAAAAGAAATCTACAGATAAGTCTAAAGAGCAAAACTTTCGCATGGTTGTGGACTATCGCTTATTGAATTCTATAACAGAATCATTTCAAATTTGTTTACCAAAGATTTCAGAAATTCTTCATCAAATTGCGGGTAAAAAATACTATTGTGTTTTGGATCTGAAATCAGCCTTTTTTCAAATTAAACTCCAGGATTGTGACAAACCTAAACTTGCATTTTGCTGCGAGCTTGGAAATTTTATGCCTACCAGATTATTTTTTGGAAGTCGTAACTCAACATCTTATTTCCACACCCTTTTGACTAAATGCATTAGTGATCTTGTAGGTAGCAACATACAATTTTACCTTGATGACATTATCGTGGCAGAAAATGATATGGTTAAACTTTTAAATCTGCTTCAAGCTGTGTTCGACAGATTATCAAAATTTAATTTAACTCTTGATCCACAAAAAGTTCAAATTTGTAAATCAGAAATTGTTTATTTAGGTTTCAAAATTAATCAAGAAGGTTTTTCACCTTCTGATAACAACATAAATAAAGTGACACAATTTCCAGTCCCAAAAAATTTAAAACAGGTTCAAGCATTTCTGGGTATGAATAATTTTTTCAGGCATATGATTTATAATTATGCAGAGATTGTACAACCAATTGTGGCATTAACACGTAAAGACACACCTTTTATTTGGTCGGAAGCCTGTCAAAATTCTTTTAATAAAATTCAGGACGAATTACTCGGTAAACCTACTCTTAAACAACTGGATGACAATAAAGAATTGTATTTGGTTACTGATGCATCAAAAATATCCATTTGTGGCATTCTTATGCAAAAATATGACGACAAATTTTTCCCTATTGAATTTTTTTCAAGACAGCTTTCACAAGCTGAGTCAAGATATCCATCAATTCGTAGAGAACTTTTGGCCATTTTTGCAGCTTGCAGGCATTTCTATGAATATTTATATGGTAAAAAATTCACAATTCTCACGGATGCTAAAACACTAACATATCATTCTCAGCTGGATAAGCAACCTGATATAGTAGCTAGGTGGTTACTATATCTTGGGCAATTTCAATATGATATAACTCATATTGCAGGAAAACAGAACCCTGCTGATTTTCTGTCTCGAATGGAAGTTGAAAAATATAATGTAAACAACATTAATATTTTTGCCATAGACAAATCTCTCACTCAAAGTAACATAAAATTTTCACAAATTCAAGACAATGAAATCAAAGACATAATAGAAAAAATTAATAATGATGACAATAAAACAAAAACAAAATTTTTTATTGACTCTCACACTCAACTGCTGATGTACAAATACAAAAATAAAACTAATTCAATCATAAATAAGATAGTCATTCCAAAAACTTTAATAAAAAGTTGCTTAGAGATTGCTCATTCACCACATTTTGGTACAAAAAAAACTTATGATTTAGTTAACAAAAAATTTTACTGGAAAGGAATGTTTTCAGATACAAAAAGTTTTTGTGAAAATTGTGCGCAATGTTTGTCAAACAAATCCAAACCTAAACATACCACTTCTAGACATATTGAAAAAAGAGATTTAGCACCAGGTGAAAAATTAGCAATTGACATTGTAGGCAAGTTGCCAAGATCTATTGATGGAAAGTTTTTTATACTAACAATCGTAGATCATTATTCACGGTTTTTAGAGGCTATTCCTTTAGCCAATGTAAAATCTGCAACTATTATAAAATGCCTTAATGAATACTTTGCTAGATATGGAATTGCAAAAATTGTGCAGTCAGACAATGGGCCAAATCTAATCTCAGATGAACTTAACAATTTCTTAGAAAATTTAGGCATACATCACAGGAAATCATCCATATATTTCCCGCAATCAAATGGATTAATTGAACGGGTTCACCGAACTATGAAGGAAAGTTTGGCTGCTATGTCTAACAATGTTCTGGATTGGTCTAACAATTTGCTAAAATTTAAACTTCATTACAATAATTCAGTACACACAGCCACTCAGTATACTCCGGCTGAAATCTTCTTTGGCAGATCTCTAAACATTCCACTTGATTCCATAAATGAACCAAAATTTGTTGAAAGTTTTCAGGCTTATCAAGAAAATATTAAAAAATTGTTAGAAGAGATGAGGCAACAGATTTCAAAAAATGAGGAACAATATTTTGCTGTGTACAATAAAAATACAAAGGGGAGAGCAAAACCGAAATTAAAGATAGGTGATAAAGTTTTTACTGAAAATTTCAGACATTCTGGCTCATTAACTGAAAAATACATTGGTCCTTGGGAAATAGTTAAAATTGTTCGTAATGATAATTATATTGTGTCCAGAATGTTTAATAATCAAACTGTTGAAAAGAAATTACATGTTAGTAAACTCGTTTTGCAAAAACCTCTAACAAGGGCACCACCAAACATGGTGCTCACAGATTTTAATGATTTCTAAGTATGTTGTAGGGGTTATACCACTAATTATTCAGCTGAAAGGATTCTTTCAAATGGGCCTTGGTTTTTGAGAAATTGGGGGTCAAAGTTTAGCGTTTATTTCAAATACCTGTTAGTATTACATTTGGTCAGCAGCTCCGTGGCTCCGAGGTAAAGTGCTGGACTCCAGACTCGGAGGTGGCGGGTTCAACTCCAAGTTGGACCACCTTTTTTTTTTTTAATCTTTACATACTTTTTACATGTTACATATTTTAAGCTGAATTTGGAATTCTACAGCTTTGAACTTATTAACATTTTCTTATGTAGATTGTTTATTTTTTTTACTTTTATTTTTCTTACTTAAAAAATATGGTTCAAATGATAAACTAATTGCACTTCAAAATTTATAAAATAAATAAAAAATGCTTATATAATTAGAATTTTCAAAAAGCATAAAAAATTTTGAATATTTTAAAATCCCTTTTACTTTAAATATTAATAATTTTGCTCAATTACTTTTTTCAGATTTTCGAATGAATATTACACAATTACATATTATTTTTATCTTTACATACTTTTTACACGTTACATATTTTAAGCAATATTGGAAATTCTACAGCTTTGAACTTTTTGATATTTTTTTAATAAAGTAAATTTATATTTCCGAATTTATTTCATGGAAATTTATTTTTATCTGCAATTTTTAAACTAATATTTTTATTGACAAAACGGCATAACTAATTTATGGCTTGAATCTTTTTTTTTTTTTTTTTTGTTAATTATTATGTAATTTCTTTTTTTATTAAGCACAATTCTGAAATAATAATTTTTCTCTTTCCTATCGCCTTTTTTGTGGAATTTTTTAAACGAAAATTTATCCTTTTTTTGTATAAATTATACAAAATAATTTTCAGGTGCAATTTCTCAGACATTTATATGATTAGTTAATTCAAATAATGCATACCTTCGAAAGTCTAATAAAATATTATTGCAGTAGTGTTAAAATATTTTCCAAATTTTTACTGATCTTTAAATACATTTATTTCTAAAGTTCATCCTCAATATCATTTATCGTTTGCACAAATAAGAAATGAAGGATTATATTTAAAATAATACATATATTTTTTATTTTAACAAATTAAAGCACTATTCATAAAAAATCAACTAAATTGGGAAAATCGTTTGCTAATGAAATAATATTTACGATAGATAAAAAAAAATATATGTATTTATTTTATTCGTCTGCTTTTATTTTCTCGGTAAAATCGCGCAAAAATAGAAATTCTTTTTGCTGTTGTCATTTAGTTTCTTTTGCAGAACTAGTTAAGGAATATAGGTTATGTAAATTTATACGAGTTTTAAAAAGATGAGATTTCAGTCACGAATTAGTTCAAATTTGCGTTTAGATTAATAAGTTTTGAAAAAACTATTAATTAAAAAAAATCATAAACGTTAAGTTTTTAAGGAAAAGGTTTATATAAAAGTTGATCAAAAAATAAATATTTGCTCTTAAATATCAAGTAAGATTCTGTTAAATTATGAATAATTTAATTACTTATTTTTATTCACACGACAAATATATCACGCGATACTGTAAATTTTGTTAATACATTCAGCGCAATTCCCTACGCAAATGATGATTCAAAACGGTTTTTTTCTGTGTGCATAATTTCTTCACTTTCATGTTTTAAAAGTGCTAAGGCTTTTTTTGTATTTGATATGGTGATTTATTTTTTTTATATTGGTTCTGTATTATACATGCGATAAATATACTCATGTAATCAGTTTTCAGGTTATAATTATAATTTTTTCCAAATAAAAGTGTGTATAAAGATGCGTTATGTGTTAAATTTAATCTTTTTACACTGCATATACCAGTAACATAAATATATATATATGTAAGTATATTAAATGTAATAATAGATTGTCTAAAAATCCATGCACAGTATTGTATAATATTCATTTGAAAATCTGAAAAAAGTAATTGAGCAAAATTATTAATATTTAAAGTAAAATGGATTTTAAAATATTCAAAATTTTTTATGCTTTTTGAAAATTCTAATTATATAAGCATTTTTTATTTATTTTATAAATTTTGAAGTGCAATTAGTTTATCATTTGAACCATATTTTTTTAAGTAAGAAAAATAAAAGTAAAAAAAATAAACAACCCACATAAGAAAATGTTAATAAGTTCAAAGCTGTAGAATTCCAAATTCAGCTTAAAATATGTAACATGTAAAAAGTATGTAAAGATTTAAAAAAAAAAAAAAAAGGTGGTCCAGCTTGGAGTTGAACCCGCCACCTCCGAGTCTGGAGTCCAGCACTTTACCTCGGAGCCACGGAGCTGCTGACCAAAGGCAATACTAACAGGTATTTGAAATAAACGCTAAACTTTGACCCCCCCCCAATTTCTCAAAAACCAAGGCCCATTTGAAAGAATCCTTTCATCTGAATAATTAGTGGTATAACCCCTACAACATACTTAAAAATCATTAAAATCTGTGAGCACCATGTTTGGTGGTGCCCTTGTAAGACCTAACATTCAAAATTGTATATAATTTGGTAATTAATTTTAAATTTCAATATTGTCAATTTAGTATTTCCTTGCTCATTTCAAAAATCTCTCAATTTTCCTAACATCTTTATCATCAAAAATTTGTATCGATGCTTCCTGGTAAACTATACATCTGTAGGTATCAAGATAGTGAGACGTCATTATTTGTTTTTTATCTTTTTCTGGCTTAAGCTGGCTGGTCCGTTAGGTTAGGACAGTTGTATTAATTTCTAGGTTGTTATGATGATACATTTTCTCAAAGATGTTTAACACCTAAATGGATAGGTCTTACTAGTTGACAATTCTGTTAAAATATTGAGTTTAAAGATATATGTTTAAAAAAAAAAAAAAAAAAAAAAAAAAAAAAAAAAAGCTAGCTATAAATACTTATAAGTATAAATTAAGTATAAATTTTCGTAGAAAATTTTATAACTTAAAATTCTCTTCATATAACTTTAACTCATGTTTTCTAAGTATTAAGTTAACTTTCTGTTCAAAGATTAAATTTTAAAAGATAATTTGTTAAAATTTTTTTTGCAATTAAGTTCGCTTTTAAGTTAATAGTTTGACAGCATATTTCAGTAAATTTCATTTTGAAATATTAAGAAATTTCTTCTGTTAGTCAATTTCTAAAGTAATTTTTGTTATTTCATTATAATCTTCACTTCTTAAAGCCAAATCTCTGTTTTTAAGTCACTTTGGGGTATTTTGCTCTCTGCACAATTTGTGTAAAATTTCTTTAAGTGCAAAATGTAATACTTATCATTTCTCATGATTTCTTAACTGAATGAATGTGGTATATAAAAAATATTTTTATGCAACTTGTTGATTAAAATACAAACTTATTTCTTAGTTATGTGTAAAGATATTTTCTTCTTTTTGTATTGTATCTATGTATGTACATAAAATTTAATTGTAAGGCACAAGTGACTTTCATCAAATTATTAATGCAGCTCAAAAACTTAATTTTTTTTTCTTTTTGTTGGCACTGTTCAATAATTTTCTGATTTTCATCCTATGTGCTGCTTCTCTCCTGTTGGGGGGAGGAAATGTAGAGAGAAAGGTCTCTACATATAGTAAACAAGTGGCAAGAACTCGAAACCAATCGGCAGAGCAAACGCATCACAAAAACAACACTTTATTTCTCCCACAGCCAGTACGAAAATCGCAAGAGAGAGAAAACACGTGAATTCCACTCCAGCGTGCGGAGAAAGAGAAAAGAGTCATTCACGGTAGAAAATCACTTTTTCTCCCTCAGTTCTTCTCAACGCCTTTTGGCAACAGTTGAAAAAGCGGCAAGCTACGAGAGTTACGCAAAAAAGCCGCGCTGCAGTTTAGGTAAAAAAAAAGCCTTTTCTGCAGCGTGGGCTGGTGATTTTTTATATTTTGTAAGTTAATTCTTCAAGTATGAATCCTTTGCTTCTATATTACGTTAAAAAGATGTTCTCCTAAGAATTTAGACTGTAGTGCTGACTGACCGGCTGAGTACCTTCTGTGTCTCCAATGTGATTGTGTGTCTTCATTAATTAGTGTGATCGCCATCATCTGAAATATCGACATCATCTAAAAAAAATAGTGCTAATTAAAAGATCCCATAAGGGAATAAAGTGTGGTGTCGACTAACAGGCTATATGTTCTTCGCCTACCTGTTTGTGATCGTGTGTACCCTCAAGAAAGTGTAATCACAAAATAGTGATCCAGGCCATGATGGTCTTAAATATCGATCTAATCCAAAAATATCAGTGATATAAAAAGCAGCGTGGTGCATACAATCGTTTTAGCCAAAGATCAGTCAAATTGACTGATAAGATCTAATGATCAAAAAAGAATAAAAATCGCTGCCACAATCCAGCAGCACATGGTAAAAAGCCGAAGTGAGGCAAATAATATAGTTGCCAAAGAAAACACAAGTCTAATTTCATTATGTAAATATCAACTTCACAAATTTAATCCAGAGGTTACTAGTAAGTTTGCTGCAGCAAATTCTTGTATATATATATTTTTATTTTGAGTGTTTTTTTTATCTCTTTTTATGTGTTCTATCAATAAATATGCATTGTTTTCAATAACATTCATGTTTCATCACTTATATATAGTTTTTAATTTTTGAAAAATATAAGCTTCCTTTCTGATCTCAATAATGTTTATATTACATTACCTCATATAAATCTTCATTTTAAAAGTATGATAATTGCCTCCTTTCTATATAAATATTTTTGCAATAATTAAATATTTACATCTCTATCTTTCTCTCTATATAAATGGTGTCGTGACAAAAGAATTTTTTTTTATTTCTCTCTTATCAAAGGTCTCGAATCTTGGTTTAATTCTTTTAAAAATATCTTTCTTAAATTCTTTAAAATTTAAATTAAATGAACAAATAATAATAATAACAAGCATCAAAATTTTGAGAATGAAATTTTTATTTATGATTTTATTGATTTAATATTTTACTGATTTATGATTTTGATATGTATGCATATATTTTTCTTATAATATTTATATTCATATTTAGTAGTTACATTAATAAGTATCTTCTATAATGAATTATTTTAAAAGTTGAAGTGAGTCAAAATACCATTTTTAATGCTCAATTTTTATCATTATTTATAATTTTCATTGCGAGTTTGTTCATGTTGGGTATCAATTGTCAATAATATATGCAGTAAATATATTTGTTTTAAATTAAGTATAATCTAAACATTTGAGGAAATATTTGAATTTAAATATTAGTTACAATTTTTGATAATTTATACTATCTAAAAATGAGGCGAAATAATGTACAACAGGTGAGCTTGGCAAATTCATTACGAGATTTTTCAGGTTCCCAGGGCGAAAATTTTAAATTCTTTATCCAGCAAATAGAGAATTTGGCCGATTTGGAAAATTGGGATCAAAAAAGAAAATTAGTTGTGCTAAAACTTCACTGTAAGGACCAGGCTCTAAAACATATCGCAAATGACCCTGTTGCATCTAAGATAAATGATTTTGATCTTTTGAAACAAAATTTAGCAAAAAAATTCTCTAAAACTATATCATTTGCAGAGAAACAACAAAATTTCTCATCTATTTTCCAGGAGCAAGGGCAGACAGTAAAACATTTAGCAGAAAAAATTGAAAATGCTGCAAATGAATATCTAAACATAGGCGATAATGCAAATGCAGACATTGTAGACTTGGCTCAAAAATTAAAGTTGAATAAATTTTTAGAGGCTCTTCGCTCAGAGATCAGAATTGAAGTTAAAAAACAAAACCCACAAGATTTCGAGTCAGCATTAAACTTTGCAATCAATGTAGAAAATGCATTCAAAGATCCTGACATGAATGTCAACAACACAGTATCTTTTGAATTAACTACACTATTAGAATCACAGGTGCAGACAAATGCTAAGATTCAAGAATTATCTGACAAAATTCAAGAACTTACACTTACAAAAAATGTAAACAACATAACAAGTCTTAACTCGGATCTGGAAACAAAATCTAAAGACACTAAAAATATCAATGTTTGTTTGATTTGTGGTAAACCACACTTAACCATCGAATGCTGGTATTTTCCTGAAGTCAGAAATGCCACACAAAATAAGACACAATTTGCTCGAAATAGAGTAAATAAGCGATATAGGAATTTCAGAGGAAATTTCAGGGGTAATTCTCGGTGCAATCCTTCTCAAAGAAATTTCAGAGATAATTCCTCTCGAAGAAGGTTAAGAAATCAAAATGCCACTGATGAATGACTATTGATGGATTCTTACTGTACTAACAAATCAAACATAAAAACCCAAAACAGAAAAAAGATTTCCCCATGTAAAAAAAAACAATTCAAAATTGAAACCTAAATTCAAAAGAAAATCACATATCAAAAAGAAATCTCTACCACAACACAAAACATCAGACAAAAAAGTAAAAAATAATTTAGGCAATGCAAAATTAACTTCAATAAACAAATCCTTGACCACTAATAGTATCAACAATGAAAAAGCTTTTAACTCAATTGAGACTCAGACTAATGAGCAAGATAATTTATATGTTATGTCGTGTAGTCAGAAACAAGCAGATTTACCGATAATAACTTTGAATTTTGGTCAGGAAGAAGTTCTTTCTTTGTTAGATTCGGGTGCAAATCTGAGCTTGATTCAAAACAATGTATTACAAATCATAAAAGAACACTGTAAAGTTGAATATTTATCCAGGTCTGTCAGAATTAACACACTGAATAACACTTCTATACCCTATTTATCTGCAGTAAACATAAAATTCAAAATTGACAAATGTTGGTTCGAAAATCAATTTTTTGATACTCCAAATGATTGGCAATGCAAATACAAGATTATCCTGGGGTATGATTTCTTACAGAGAAATAAAATTCTCATGGATGTCGAAAACAAGCAGCTAATCATGAATGGCAAAAAATTCAAATTTTATGAATCATCTCCTAAATTAGTTTCAAATAACATTATAAAGTCAGAAGATAAAGTTAATTATGCTAAATCTGTAAATAATGTAAAAATTCTTCCTAATTCTTTTTCAATTATTAAACTTCACATTCCAAAATGCTTTGCTGACAGTAAAGAAGTAAATCTCATACCAGTTAAAACAAAATTAAATTACTTAATTTCTGAATCTGTAAACAATGTTGTAGACAAAAAATTTATATACACCATTGTGGAAAATAACTCGAATAAAATAATTAATATCAGAAAACAACTAAAAATTGGCACTTTACAAATATTCGACAATACTGATATTATTGAGCCCAGCAATTCTGAAGTTTTGCAGGTGAATACTTTAAATTTGGCAGAAATTCAAAAACTCAGAAAAGATGATCTTAAAGTTGATGATTTTGATTTAGGGCATTTAAATGAAAATGATAAAAGCAAAGTAATTTCTATGCTAATGAATAACTCACAAGTCTTTTCCAAAAGATACAAAACTTTGGGTTCGACAGATGCTGTGGTTCCTGAATTCAAACTACTTCATAATTTTCCCATTCAAACACGACCATATACAATTCCGAAAATTGCAAAAAAATTTGCCAAAAAAGAAATAAATCAGCTCTTAGATGCAGGAATAATTGAACCATCAGTTTCAAATTACAATTTCCCTGTAATATTTGTGGAAAAGAAATTTACAGATAAGTCTAAAGAGCAAAACTTTCGCATGGTTGTGGACTATCGCTTATTGAATTCTATAACAGAATCATTTCAAATTTGTTTACCAAAGATTTCAGAAATTCTTCATCAAATTGCGGGTAAAAAATACTATTGTGTTTTGGATCTGAAATCAGCCTTTTTTCAAATTAAACTCCAGGATTGTGACAAACCTAAACTTGCATTTTGCTGCGAGCTTGGAAATTTTATGCCTACCAGATTATTTTTTGGAAGTCGTAACTCAACATCTTATTTCCACACCCTTTTGACTAAATGCATTAGTGATCTTGTAGGTAGCAACATACAATTTTACCTTGATGACATTATCGTGGCAGAAAATGATATGGATAAACTTTTAAATCTGCTTCAAGCTGTGTTCGACAGATTATCAAAATTTAATTTAACTCTTGATCCACAAAAAGTTCAAATTTGTAAATCAGAAATTGTTTATTTAGGTTTCAAAATTAATCAAGAAGGTTTTTCACCTTCTGATAACAACATAAATAAAGTGACACAATTTCCAGTCCCAAAAAATTTAAAACAGGTTCAAGCATTTCTGGGTATGAATAATTTTTTCAGGCATATGATTTATAATTATGCAGAGATTGTACAACCAATTGTGGCATTAACACGTAAAGACACACCTTTTATTTGGTCGGAAGCCTGTCAAAATTCTTTTAATAAAATTCAGGACGAATTACTCGGTAAACCTACTCTTAAACAACTGGATGACAATAAAGAATTGTATTTGGTTACTGATGCATCAAAAATATCCATTTGTGGCATTCTTATGCAAAAATATGACGACAAATTTTTCCCTATTGAATTTTTTTCAAGACAGCTTTCACAAGCTGAGTCAAGATATCCATCAATTCGTAGAGAACTTTTGGCCATTTTTGCAGCTTGCAGGCATTTCTATGAATATTTATATGGTAAAAAATTCACAATTCTCACGGATGCTAAAACACTAACATATCATGCTCAGCTGGATAAGCAACCTGATATAGTAGCTAGGTGGTTACTATATCTTGGGCAATTTCAATATGATATAACTCATATTGCAGGAAAACAGAACCCTGCTGATTTTCTGTCTCGAATGGAAGTTGAAAAATATAATGTAAACAACATTAATATTTTTGCCATAGACAAATCTCTCACTCAAAGTAACATAAAAATTTCACAAATTCAAGACAATGAAATCAAAGACATAATAGAAAAAATTAATAATGATGACAATAAAACAAAAACAAAAATTTTTATTGACTCTCACAAGCTGCTGATGTACAAATACAAAAATAAAACTAATTCAATCATAAATAAGATAGTCATTCCAAAAACTTTAATAAAAAGTTGCTTAGAGATTGCTCATTCACCACATTTTGGTACAAAAAAAACTTATGATTTAGTTAACAAAAAATTTTACTGGAAAGGAATGTTTTCAGATACAAAAAGTTTTTGTGAAAATTGTGCGCAATGTTTGTCAAACAAATCCAAACCTAAACATACCACTTCTAGACATATTGAAAAAAGAGATTTAGCACCAGGTGAAAAATTAGCAATTGACATTGTAGGCAAGTTGCCAAGATCTATTGATGGAAAGTTTTTTATACTAACAATCGTAGATCATTATTCACGGTTTTTAGAGGCTATTCCTTTAGCCAATGTAAAATCTGCAACTATTATAAAATGCCTTAATGAATACTTTGCTAGATATGGAATTGCAAAAATTGTGCAGTCAGACAATGGGCCAAATCTAATCTCAGATGAACTTAACAATTTCTTAGAAAATTTAGGCATAGATCACAGGAAATCTTCCATATATTTCCCGCAATCAAATGGATTAATTGAACGGGTTCACCGAACTATGAAGGAAAGTTTGGCTGCTATGTCTAACAATTTTCTGGATTGGTCTAACAATTTGCTAAAATTTAAACTTCATTACAATAATTCAGTACACACAGCCACTCAGTATACTCCGGCTGAAATCTTCTTTGGTAGATCTCTAAACATTCCACTTGATTCCATAAATGAACCAAAATTTGCTGAAAGTTTTCAGGCTTATCAAGAAAATATTAAAAAATTGTTAGAAGAGATGAGGCAACAGATTTCAAAAAATGAGGAACAATATTTTGCTGTGTACAATAAAAATACAAAGGGGAGAGCAAAACCGAAATTAAAGATAGGTGATAAAGTTTTTACTGAAAATTTCAGACATTCTGGCTCATTAACTGAAAAATACATTGGTCCTTGGGAAATAGTTAAAATTGTTCGTAATGATAATTATATTGTGTCCAGAATGTTTAATAATCAAACTGTTGAAAAGAAATTACATGTTAGTAAACTCTTTTTGCAAAAACCTCTAAGTCCTAACATTCAAAATTGTATATAATTTGGTAATTAATTTTAAATTTCAATATTGTCAATTTAGTATTTCCTTGCTCATTTCAAAAATCTCTCAATTTTCCTAACATCTTTATCATCAAAAATTTGTATCGATGCTTCCTGGTAAACTATACATCTGTAGGTATCAAGATAGTGAGACGTCATTATTTTTTTTTATCTTTTTCTGGCTTAAGCTGGCTGGTCCGTTAGGTTAGGACAGTTGTATTAATTTCTAGGTTGTTATGATGATACATTTTCTCAAAGATGTTTAACACCTAAATGGATAGGTCTTACTAGTTGACAATTCTGTTAAAATATTGAGTTTAAAAATATATGTTTAAAAAAAAAAAAAAAAAGCTAGCTATAAATACTTATAAGTATAAATTAAGTATAAATTTTCGTAGAAAATTTTATAACTTAAAATTCTCTTCATATAACTTTAACTCATGTTTTCTAAGTATTAAGTTAACTTTCTGTTCAAAGATTAAATTTTAAAAGATAATTTGTTAAATTTTTTTTTGCAATTAAGTTCGCTTTTAAGTTAATAGTTTGACAGCATATTTCAGTAAATTTCATTTTGAAATATTAAGAAATTTCTTCTGTTAGTCAATTTCTAAAGTAATTTTTGTTATTTCATTATAATCTTCACTTCTTAAAGCCAAATCTCTGTTTTTAAGTCACTTTGAGGTATTTTGCTCTCTGCACAATTTGTGTAAAATTTCTTTAAGTGCAAAATGTAATACTTATCATTTCTCATGATTTCTTAACTGAATGAATGTGGTATATAAAAAATATTTTTATGCAACTTGTTGATTAAAATACAAACTTATTTCTTAGTTATGTGTAAAGATATTTTCTTCTTTTTGTATTGTATCTATGTATGTACATAAAATTTAATTGTAAGGCACAAGTGACTTTCATCAAATTATTAATGCAGCTCAAAAACTTAATTTTTTTTTTCTTTTTGTTGGCACTGTTCAATAATTTTCTGATTTTCATCCTATGTGCTGCTTCTCTCCTGTTGGGGGGAGGAAATGTAGAGAGAAAGGTCTCTACATATAGTAAACAAGTGGCAAGAACTCGAAACCAATCGGCAGAGCAAACGCATCACAAAAACAACACTTTATTTCTCCCACAGCCAGTACGAAAATCGCAAGAGAGAGAAAACACGTGAATTCCACTCCAGCGTGGGGAGAAAGAGAAAAGAGTCATTCACGGTAGAAAATCACTTTTTCTCCCTCAGTTCTTCTCAACGCCTTTTGGCAACAGTTGAAAAAGCGGCAAGCTACGAGAGTTACGCAAAAAAGCCGCGCTGCAGTTTAGGTAAAAAAAAGCCTTTTCTGCAGCGTGGGCTGGTGATTTTTTATATTTTGTAAGTTAATTCTTCAAGTATGAATCCTTTGCTTCTATATTACGTTAAAAAGATGTTCTCCTAAGAATTTAGACTGTAGTGCTGACTGACTGGCTGAGTACCTTCTGTGTCTCCAATGTGATCGTGTGTCTTCATTAGTTAGTGTGATCGCCATCATCTGAAATATCGACATCATCTAAAAAAAATAGTGCTAATTAAAAGATCCCATAAGGGAATAAAGTGTGGTGTCGACTAACAGGCTATATGTTCTTCGCCTACCTGTTTGTGATCGTGTGTACCCTCAAGAAAGTGTAATCACAAAATAGTGATCCAGGCCATGATGGTCTTAAATATCGATCTAATCCAAAAATATCAGTGATATAAAAAGCAGCGTGGTGCATACAATCGTTTTAGCCAAAGATCAGTCAAATTGACTGATAAGATCTAATGATCAAAAAAGAATAAAAATCGCTGCCACAATCCAGCAGCACATGATAAAAAGCCGAAGTGAGGCAAATAATATAGTTGCCAAAGAAAACACAAGTCTAATTTCATTATGTAAATATCAACTTCACAAATTTAATCCAGAGGTTACTAGTAAGTTTGCTGCAGCAAATTCTTGTATATATATATTTTTATTTTGAGTGTTTTTTTATCTCTTTTTATGTGTTCTATCAATAAATATGCATTGTTTTCAATAAGATTCATGTTTCATCACTTATATATAGTTTTTAATTTTTGAAAAATATAAGCTTCCTTTCTGATCTCAATAATGTTTATATTACATTACCTCATATAAATCTTCATTTTAAAAGTATGATAATTGCATCCTTTCTATATAAATATTTTTGCAACAATTAAATATTTACATCTCTATCTTTGTCTATAGTGTATATAAAATTTATAATCGTAAATTATAAATACAAATCATAAATGAAGTTAAACATTTACATATGTCGGCAATCTTAACTGAATAAATAGAGCTATATAAATGCAAATCGAAGGCATGTTAAATTTCCATTCTGAGCATTTTTCCCCAAAAATTCTAAATGTTCAGTTATGATACTTGTATTGCTAACTATAGTGTATTAGTCCAACTCTTTAAATTGAGTTACTGGAAAATATTCCTTATGATAAAATGAATCTTTAAATAAAATATTTTATTCTCTAACTAATCTTTCATCATTTCTACATTATATCTGAGGAATTGTATTACTTCAGATTTATCAAGTGAGTATTTACACAATATGAAACATAATTTCTTCAGGATTTCATTTTATTTAATATTGTGAGATGTGAACATTTCGGGGAATATTAAAATATTATTTGACAGAAGATTAATAGTGGATGAAAATTATTTAGAATCTTCCGCTATGTCGTTTTGTATGTTATAAATAAGTAGATGTATACTGTATTTTAAAATTTCACAAATCAAATTTATAATATGAAATCATATTTACATTTCGTGTAAAGCTTCACTCAAGATGTCTTCCATAAGATGAATAGTTTTAAAGTTTGATGTGAGCATTTAATATTTTGTTTAAGAGATTATGTAACATTTTAAAGTTGTTCAAGTATTTCTGTCGTTTTTTAATGATAATTCTAGAACATGATTTGAAGTCTTTTGTGACACCTGAGATTGTATTATCTTACTTTCGATAGGTACATATGCACGTTTAAAACTTTTACCAAAACCTCAGAAATACTTTTATAAAACATTCTATTTCTATCAAGGTAATGAATAAATTTAGCAGAATATACCATTTGCAGTTTATATACGCTAAATATTATACAGGGTGTCACCGAAATAATGAAACAAACTTTAAAGGGAGGTAGAGGTCATCACAAGGATTCAGATTTACATAGAAACCCATGGTCGGAAACACTTTCCTCACGCAGTAGTGACGACACAAAACATATCAAAGAAAGGAAACGAACAGGGAGAGAAAGCATGTTAATTATTCTTAGTGCTGCAAAATACCAGAATAACTGGAAAGTTCTGAGGAACTCGTTGTACGCGTCGTTGCAGCTGCCGGAGGAAGTTTAGGAAATTCCTGGTGTTTTCTAAAGAACATTGAATCGCCCATGCACGGGGGATGCACCTGCATGCATCAGAGCCCGGGGTCGTAATTTTAAACACGTACTTTGATAAAGATCCGTGTTTTTTAATGTCCTTTTATCTTACTTTTCAGCTGTACTAAGGATAATAAAGATATTTTCTCTTCTTATTCATGTCCTGTCCTTCTTGCGTTTTGTGTCATCACTACGACGCCAAAAAAACGTTTCCGACCCTGCACTGTAAAAAAAAATTGAAAAGTTACAAAAATTTTTCTAGTAGAATTGTATTCCAAGAACTTTTTATGTAACGGCAACAATAAAAATTCATGTAACAGATACAGATTTGCACTTTGAATCAAACAAATTTTAAGGTTACTAAGAATTTTTTTGGGAAATCGTATTCCAAGAACTTTTTAAGTGACGATAACGAGCATTATAGATAAAATTTTAGTAAAGTTACCAAAATTTTAGTAAATTCTTTTGTAAAGTTACAGATAGTTTTAGTTTTGCTTACAAGTTTTGTAGATTGACATCATTTTCTTGTACAGTGTACACATGAAATTTTTGTAAGCATAAGAGATTTCGGTTAATTTAGATTACTAAGGTTACAGATTTTTTTTACAGTGTGGGTTACAAGTCTAAGACCTTCTAATATCTCCTACCTTCCCTTAAAGTTCGTCCCAATAGTTCTGGGTTTATTGTATCAGTTTAATATGACACATTTTTTAGAAACACATAATAAATTTGTATGTGAAACTGATCAATTAAAAAATATATTTCTTGAAAATTGGGCAAAATTATAAATACAAATTGTCAAATGGGATATTGCTATATTTTATTAAACTATATTTAAATATTTAATTGAGCACTGACTCTACAGATCTCTTCAATTAATCTAGTAAGAATGATTTGGCATTACGTTTCATTGGCTTCATGCAGCGTGTGCAGCCACATTGTATAAAAAAAATCTTTAAATTTACTGCAAAAACTACTGGCATCAATGTTGGCAGCAGTTTTTGCTGAAAAAATTGCAGTGAAATTAGAAGCATTTTTTATAACATCTAATTTTGCTGCAATTTTTATTGCATAAACTACTGACAATATTGCTGCCAGCCATAAATTTAACGGATTTTTTTTTTTTTTTTTTTTTTTTTTTTTCAATGCAACTTTAAATCGTAAGCTCTTTGTTACTGCCAACCATCGCCGTAAAATGTGACATAATTGTCTCCCGAAAAAACCTATCGAGGGATTTGTATGAAAATTTGTTTTTAGGTTAATGGAAGGGTGTAGTGTTCGTTTATGATGTCAGAATTGGTTACTGCTACTGAAAACAGTCAAAGTAAAGGATCGTAATAATATGTAGATGGCCCTCGCCAGTAAATTTCTTGTACGATGATTTTTTTTTTTCAGAGTTGGTAGTGGGAGGGTTATATTTTTTTCCCCACGACTGTACATATTGTGACGCGCACTATACTACAGATATACAGGGTAATTCTTTGTATTTTATTTTTTTTAAATAAGAGAGCTAATAATATCCATCCAGACGAGCATTAATTACAAGCAATGACATACAGTCACAAACGTGTTATTTTGTTACTTATACAGGATGTTTCATCATATTTGAATTTAATTTGATGGTAATAATTTAGAGAAAAAATATTAATATTGCGATAAACAGTTAATGATTTGTACTTTTTTATGTGAAATGTAATAACATAACAAAGAACTTGGAAATTGCTCATCAAGCGTAGCAAATGTGGTTCGTTCGTATTATAACGATATTTTAAATATATTCATATCACGGTGTAACAGTATACAGTACTATGGATACAGTATAGTATTCGTAATATTTATGTGTCCGTGTAAATATTATCTCATTTATCTTACACAGAAAAGAGGAAACCTCAACAACGTATATCAAAAAACCAAAATAAAATACCCAGATTACTTAAAGGTGTTTTTTATTAATAAAACCTAGTACTTTCGAGCATATCATGCTCATCATCTGGGTTAAAACAATAAATTATACATATAAAATTTCAATTGAAATCAAATTAAATTGGAATCAATTGAAATTTTATGTCGAGCTAACAATACTTGTAACGATACTTTGTCGTACGATATTCCAAGAATATGGTACAATCTGCTCAAAATAACTTGAAACCCCCTTTCTATCGAATTTGGAA
The DNA here is from genome assembly GCA_964019185.1 of Maratus speculifer. Taxonomy (NCBI): domain Eukaryota; kingdom Metazoa; phylum Arthropoda; class Arachnida; order Araneae; family Salticidae; genus Maratus; species Maratus speculifer. The sequence continues at coordinate 435,407,445 of OZ025291.1, read as the reverse complement.
CATTTCGACTCCTCCCCTCCTTTTCTCCCCTCCTTCTCCCCTACGTTGTCTTTGGATCAGTCCACTTCGTATAAAAGAACTCAGCCTTCGACTTTTACTCTTTTGTTGTTTTAACCCTGATGATGAGCATGACATGCTCGAAAGTACTAGGTTTTATTAATAAAAAACACCTTTAAGTAATCTGAGTATTTTATTTTGGTTTTATGTATAAATAAGGTGAATTAAAGGATTTGACATATGTGATATGTTATATCATTTTAATCTTATAACGTATATCAATTTCATAAAACGTGAAATAATTTAAAATAATTAAAACGCGCCTCAAACAAAGTTTCCTCTTATATCATTATCTAATGGAATACTTTTGTGTGGCCTTGTAATCGAGCTATCCATCCGATTTTCAAAAAATTTAGAATGACTTATCATATTACATTATATTATATTATTATGCTATTATATTATGTTATCATAAAATTTTAAATGATTTTACATGGATTATATCTGTCTCTGTAAATCCTGTAATTTAAATAAATCCATATTAAAACTAGCGCCCCGAAAACCTTTTTAAGTTCTTTTAGTTTTATAATTGTGACTTTAAATAATCAAGTGATTTTTGTTAGAAAATAAAGGATGTTACATGATTTACAATTTCATTCAATTCCATAAATGCCTAAATTGTGTTAGAAATTAATACTTTCTTTTGTAACAATCCTCTAAGGCATCTTCATTATGCTTCCTTTATTAATTAGTACATTATACGTTTTTTATGTACATAAACATCTAATTAAATATTAAATTTATTATGACAAGTTGTGAGCATTTTTCATACATGTAATTAATGTCTGGAAATTAAATTAAGGCAATTTAATTATAAGATAAGTATTCTTAACTCATTAATTAACTTTTTTTCTCACATTCAGATTATCAAGAAATCACAGTTGTTTGTACAGTGTTAAGCTTGTTAAGCTTTTTCTGTGAATAAATTCATATTAAAACAACTGACCCAAAAATATTAATATCTATTTATTTAAGTTTTTTTAAATATCAAAATTAAGTATATTAAGTTGTTGTTTTAGTAATTAATTCACTCATGTTAATTTTGCTACATTTTATTTAGTTGGATAGGTATATGTGGTTAAGAAACAGAAAAAAAATTGCATACAGGATAATCCTTCGAGATTTTTGTATTTTATTTTCTCTGTTAATAACTGAATTATATATTTTTACGAAGATGAAGTGATAATGGAATCAATTATTTCGTACCATGAGCAGTAATTATTAAGGATTCTTTAAGTTAAAATGTGTACACATGAATTTATGCTTTTCTATTCTATTGCATACTTTTAGACTACTGAAGCTATGAATATATATGTATTTTTTTACTTTATTTGCTTTAAAATTAGAAAAAAAAGATTTATTATAAATGATTTCCTCCATTACAACGCAATAATGCTTAATATTTAAATATGTTATGAAATATAATACATAAAATTAATGAATTTTTCTTACGAATAATATCTTTCAAATTACAAATATTTGATACATGAATTTTTATAACAAATAATAATGATTCTTTCCTTTTTTTTTATGAAATTTCCCAGAAATTACACATTTAGAATAACATATTGAACCAAATGTATATGGATTCTGTATATCTCTGTAAATCCTCTCATTTAAATAAATCTGTATTAAAAATAATCCCGAAAATATTTTTTGTTGTTGTTGCTCTTCTAGTTTTAAAATTGTGAATCTTAAATAAACAAGTGATTTTTGGTAGGGATTAAAGGATGTTATATGATTTATAATATTAATCAATTTCATGAATTACTAAATTGTGTTAGAAATAAATACTTTCTTTTGTAACAACCCTCTAAGGCATCTTAATTATGCTTTCTAAATTAATTAGTACATTATACGTTTTTTATGTACATAAACATCTAATTAAATATTAGATTTATTATGACAAGTTGTGAGCATTTTTCATACATGTAATTAATGTCTGGAAATTAAATTAAATCAAATTGATTATAAGATAAATATTCCTAACGCATTAATTAACATTTTTTTCTCACATTCAGATTATTAAGGAATCACAGTTGTAAGAACTGGGTTAAGCTTCTTAAGCTTTTTACGTGAATATATTCACAATAAAACAACTGACCCAAAAATATTAATATCTATTTATTTATGTTTTTTTAAATATCAAAATTATATATATTAAGTTATTGTTTTAGTAATTAATTCACTCATGTTAATTTTGCTACATTTTATTTAGTTGGATAGGTATACGTGGTTAAGAAACCGAAAAAATATTGCATACAGGATAATCCTTCGAGATTTTTGTATTTTATTTTCTCTGTTAATAAGTGAATTATATGTTTTTACGAAGATGAAGTGATAATGGAATCAATTATTTAATACCATGATCAGTAATTGTTAAGGATTCTTTAAGTTAAAATCTGCACACATGAATTTATGCTTTTCTATTCTATTGCATACTTTTAGACTACTGATCCTATGAATATATATGTATTTTTTTACTTTATTTGCTTTAAAATTAGAAAAAAAAGATTTATTATAAATGATTTCCTCCATTACAACGCAATAATGCTTAATATTTAAATATGTTATGAAATATAATACATAAAATTAATGAATTTTTCTTACGAATAATATCTTTCAAATTACAAATATTTGATACATGAATTTTTATAACAAATAATAATGATTCTTTCCTTTTTTTTATGAAATTTCCCAGAAATTACACTTTTAGAATAACGTATTGAACCAAATGTATATGGATTCTGTATATCTCTGTAAATCCTCTCATTTAAATAAATCTGTATTAAAAATAGTCCCGAAAATATTTTTTGTTGTTGTTGCTCTTCTAGTTTTAAAATTGTGAATTTTAAATAAACAAGTGATTTTTGGTAGGGATTAAAGGATGTTATGTGATTTATAATATTAATCATTTCATAAATTACTAAATTGTGTTAGAAATAAATACTTTGTTTGGAAAGAAATAATGTTATCATAAATTTTTAAATGATTTTACATGGATTATAACTATCTCTGTAAATCCTGTAATTTAAAAAGTCCTTCCGGCAATGCCGGGAGGAAGAGGTAGCTTTCATATAGTTATATATTTATCTATTTATTTTAAGGTAAGTTACATTGTTCAAAAATACTAAGCTCAAATTAGTGGAAACAATCTTATAAAATTAGTGATTTTATAAGATTGAATACTAGTTTTTGTAAAGATTGAATATTAATAGGAATTTTTAGAAATTAGCCATCTTTTATTCAACCTGGTTTTATTTTAAGCGATTTAGAGAGTCACCAAATTCCACGATATCATAAAGTGTATGCCATTTTAAAGCAACATTGTGGATCGTTCAGATCAGACCGTTTCAAAATGTCAGCCATAAGCAAAATTCAAAGTGCTATAACTCAATCATTTTTTAAGATATAGACAAAATAAAAAGTGTTCTGGAATTGTTGTTTTAAGTTCTAACACGTAAAAGAAAAGTCTTTTTCAACTTTTAATTTTTTCGCATTAAATTTTAAATTTAAATTTTTTTTTTAAATTTAAAATGGCCACCATTTTGAAACAAAATGGTGGATGATGCTGGTCATCGAACTCGGTCGAGACATTTGTATGTATTATGTACATACCAAGTTTCATTGAAATCGGTTCATAAATACGCGTGTTATCACGTGACAAAAATCAGATCGTTTCAAAATGTCAGCCATAAGAAAAATTCAAAGTGCTATAACTCAATCATTTTTTAAGATATAGACAAAATAAAAAGTGTTCTGGAATCTTTGTTTTAAGTTCTAACACGTAAAAGAAAAATACGTTAGTTATCGCATGACAAAAATCAGATATATATATATATATATATATGGTTATATATATATATATATATATACAGGGTGTCCGAAAAGTCTGGAAACGGTCGAATAACTCGAGAAATACATATGAGATTGAAAAACGTAAATATACGTGTTAAATATTTTTAAATAAGCTACTCTGTGATACCAAATTTGACCTTCGTAACCGACCCCCTGGGGGTCAGAGGGGGTCCAACTTTGAAATCTTAAATTATAACCCCCATTTTTTATTGCAGATTCGGATTCTACGGACAAAAATACGTAACTTTTGTATTTGATGTTTATTTCGAATCCTCGTTTATCACGGTGTAATTGAGCATATTAAATCGATAATTATTTCGGCTTTTCCAACGGGATTTTCCCTAATCGAAACTAATTGGGGAGAATTTATGACATCAAATTCCTCGTCTTTTGCAATAATAGCGTTTCCTGAAAATCACCCGTGCCGATTATTTCGGTAGTGCTACACAGTTAAAAATTTGATCCATTTGCTGTAGCGTCACTCCACAGCTTTTATAGATTATCTCTTTCATGACCAATGAGAATGTTCCATAACACAGTAAAGTACACTGTAAAAAAAATTACCCTTTTGCTGCATCGTCACTCCACCGCTTTTATAGAAAACGATTACTTTACTGAGTTATGGAGCATTCACATTGGTCACAAAAGAGATATTCTATAATAGCTGTGGAGTGACGCTGCAGCAAATGGGTCAAATTTTTAGAAGTGTAGCATTATTGAAATAATCGCCACGGGTGATTTTCAGGAAACGCTATTCCTACAAAAGACGAGGAATTTGGCGTCAAAAATTCTGCCCAATCAGTTTCGATTAGGGAAAATCCCGTTGGAAAAGCGGGAATATGTATCGATTTAATATGCTCGATTACATCGTGATAAACGAAGATTTGAAATAAACATCAAAAACAAAAGTTGCGTATTTTTGTCCGTAGAATCCAAATCTGCAATAAAAAATGGGGGTTATAATTTAAGATTTCAAAGTTGGACCCCCTCTGACCCCCAGGGGGTCGGTTTCGAAGGTCAAATTTGGTATCACAGAGTAGCTTATTTAAAAATATTTAACACATATATTTACGTTTTTCAATCTCATATGTATTTCTCGAGTTATTCGGCCGTTTCCAGACTTTTCGGACACCCTGTATATATATATATATATATATATATATATATATATATATATATATATATATATATGTCAACATTTGAACGGAGGGTGGTTTTGGGGTCTGGGGGTCATGATCGGTGAAAATATACCAAAATTTTCTGGAAGTGCTTTCCTCCGGTCGGCTGCAAAAGGTAGCTTTTTACTTTTTGTAATGAAAGCTACCTAATAAATCCATATTAAAACTAGCGCCCCGAAAACCTTTTTCTGTTCTTTTAGTTTTATAATTGTGACTTTAAATAATCAAGTGATTTTTGATAGGAAATAAAGGATGTTACATGATTTACAATTTCATTCAATTCCATAAATGCCTAAATTGTGTTAGAAATTAATACTTTCTTTTGTAACAACCCTCTAAGGCATCTTCGTTATGCTTTCTTTATTAATTAGTACATTATACGTTTTTTATGTACATAAACATCTAATTAAATATTAGATTTATTATGACAAGTTGTGAGTATTTTTCATTTATGTAATTAATGTCTGGAAATTAAATTAAGGCAATTTAATTATAAGTTAAAAATTCTTAACTCATTAATTAACTTTTTTTTTCACATTCAGATTATCAAGAAATCACAGTTGTTTGTACAGTGTTAAGCTTGTTAAGCTTTTTCTGTGAATAAATTCATATTAAAACAACTGACCCAAAAATATTAATATCTATTTATTTAAGTTTTTTTAAATATCAAAATTAAGTATATTAAGTTGTTGTTTTAGTAATTAATTCACTCATGTTAATTTTGCTACATTTTATTTAGTTGGATAGGTATATGTGGTTAAGAAACAGAAAAAAAATTGCATACAGGATAATCCTTCGAGATTTTTGTATTTTATTTTCTCTGTTAATAACTGCATTATATGTTTTTACGAAGATGAAGTGATAATGCAATCAATTATTTAATACCATGAGCAGTAATTATTAAGGATTCTTCTAAGGAAAGTTAAAATCTGTACACATGAATTTATGCTTTTCTATTCTATTGCATACTCTTAGACTACTAATCTGATGAATATATATGTATTTTTTTACTTTTTTTGCTTTACAAAAAAAAGATTTATTATAAATGATTTCCTCCATTAAAACACAGTAATGCTTAAAATCAAAATATGTTATAAAATATAATACATAAAATTAATAAATTTTTCTTACTAATAATATCTTTCAAATTACAAATATTTGATACATAAATTTTTATAACTAATAATAATGATTCTTTCTTTTTTTGTTTTATGAAATTTCCCAGAAATTACACTTTTAGAGTAACGTATTAAATCAAATATATATGGATTCTGTATATCTCTGTAAATCCTCTCATTTAAATAAATCTGCGTTAAAAATGATCCCGAAAATATTTTTGTTGTTGTTGTTGTTCTTCTTGTTTTAAAATTGTGAATCTTAAATAAACAAGTGATTTTTGGTAGGGATTAAAGGATGTTATATGATTTATAATATTAATCAATTTCATAAATTACTAAATTGTGTTAGAAATAAATGCTTTGTTTTGAAACAAACCTCCAAGGTATTTTCATTGTTTTCTTTGTTATTTAGTACATTATATGCTTTTTTACTAACATAAACTTTCTAACTGGATATTAGATTTATTATGACAAGTTGTAATTATTTTCATATTTTTAATTAATGTTTAGAAATTAAAATAAATAGTTTGATTATCAGATAAATATTATTAATTCCGTGATTTGCATTAACAATTTATTTTAATATATCATATATTTAGATTAACAAAAATTTGCACAATTATCTACGTAAATTGTCTATGTAATAATCACGTTAAGCTTGTTAAGCTTTCAATTTGAAAAAAAAATCATAATAAATTCATTGAATCCAAAGTATTAATATCTATTTACCTGTGTTTTTTACATATTATCATATTAACCCGCGAGCAGTCGCGACTTTTTTCACAACGTCATTAGTCGCGCTTGGTCTTTTCGCCGCTGGACCCCCGCATACCAAATATGTAAAATAAGAAATTTTTTTCACCTAATATAAGAAAATAACATTACAACTAAGATATAAATTTGCAGTTTTCTTAAATTATGCATTTTATTCATGAGATCTGGAGTAATTGGAAAAAGTAAAAATGAACTCGCATTAGTGACTTTTACGTAGGCTTTTTTGCCAATTTCAACTTTGTTTCTAAAAATCTACCTGAAAGAAAAACAGAGGTGTCCTATTACTTCACTAAAATGCTCGAGAAAGCTTCAAAGTCAGCTACATGGTAGATCTCCGCTGTATTTATAATATGATATAAGTTAGCAGAAGATAAGTTATACGGGCGGCGAAAAGACCGACACGCGACTACTGACGGGTTAAGTAAGTTATAGTAATTCATATTATTTATTTAATTCAGTCATATTAATTTTGTTATATTTCCTTTATTTTATGGAGTGGAGAAAATGTGGTTAAGAAAAGACAAAAAACTGTTCAGCGAATAATCCTTCGAAGTATTTTTTGTTTGTTTGTTTTATCTGTTAATAATAAATTATACCATGAGCAGTAATTATTAAGTATTCCCAAAATTAAACTCTGAAATCAGGAACATGTGTCTTTATGTTGCGCCCATACACTTGAAACGCAAGAAACAATTCTTCAACACTAACTGAGCATAAAAATCAACACTTTTAACTGAAATCGCTTTTCGATTTTGTAAAAATTGTGTTGAGAATGTGTAAAATGAATGTGTGAAATGTGTGGAATGAATAAAAATATAGTGCAAAAAGTGTTTTTAAAAATTACAAGAGCAGAAAATCTGTTTCCAAAACGTATTTCAAAACATTCATTTTTAAAATTGTGTTTCTTTAAAGATGTAGAAAATATTTTAAATGTGTTTTACTTGTGTTGTTTCATAGTATTCCAAAATGTGTTGTTAATTTGGGGATAAATTGTTGTGTACCACAATTTATCCCGAAATTAATTTCTACTATTATAAGAAAATATTTTCATCAACACTGTTTAGAACACTATTTCAACGCAATTAACGACATTATTTTTAGAACGCATTTCTAGACAGCAATATATTGCAGCGCATTAAGAACACATTTCTTGAGGTCAAATTTTTTTTGCAACAGATTAAGAACATATGCACCACACAAAAAACGCTTCACAACACATTAATGTGTTTTAAAAAAAAGGATTCCGAAATGTGTTTGGGTTTCTGCAGTGTATTCTTCGGCGATTGAACTTATTTAATTTATTTTTATACATTTGCTTTAATTAATTATATTTGATAGTAGTATAATCTTAAAATTAATAAAAATATATGATTGTTTATGACTTTAAGCCCTTTCTTCTAATAAATTAATAGAATAGTGTCCAACCTTGCGAAAAAAGTACGTGTTTTTCCAATAGATCTTATTTCTAAGAAATAAATAACTAATGGAAGATATACTGTAAGATAATTGTAAATTTACGGTACTTTCCCATAAATAATCCAGAAAATTTAAGAAATATAAAACCGTTTTTACATAAACGGTCATTTCCCGTATTTTTTGTGCTTTACGGGCATAAACCGTTAATGTTATGTCAAAGTCTTTTGATATAGGAATAAAGTCCGTTTTTATGGAGATTGTCTGGAATCTCTACTGTAGTAAGTCTCTCCTGCTGTTTTTTTACAGTGTATACACAATATTATTAACAAATTGTTTATTAAATTACTGTGGAATTATACTAAATTAGTGATTAAAAATGTTTTAGATTATTTTATTGTCATATCGAAAAATGAAATAAATATTGTTTCACAAACGCAGAAGCAATGCAATGACGAATAATTTCTTAAGTTGCTAATTAGTACATTATATATTTTTTTACGAACACGAACATTTAATTGAATATTGTACTTATTATGAAGAGTTGTAAGTATTTTTTTACACTTCTAATTAAAGTCTACAAAATAAAATAATTAGCTTTACAACTATCTAAATAATCTTAATTCATTAATTTGCATTAACAGTTTGTTTTAGTTTCGAACATTTAGATTAACCTGAAATTGAAATTGTCCACTGGAAGATTTTGGTTAAGCTTGTTAAGCTTTTAATTTGAATAATTTCATAATAAAATTAGTGACCTGAAATAATTTATATCTATTTATTTGTGTTTTTTAAAGAATATATCAAACTTACGTAAATAAATTGTCATTTTAGTTATTAATTCAGTCATGTTAATTTTGTTATATTTCTTTTTACTTTATTAAGTGGGGAAAATGTGGCTAATAAAAAATTCAAAATCTGCTTAGCTGATAATCTTTCACGATATTTTTCTGTTCTTTTCTTGTTAATAATGAAGTTATATATTCTTACGAAGATGAAAAAACAATTGAATCAATTAATTAATACCATGAGCAGTAATTATTGAGGATTCTTTTAAATTAAACTCTGAACAAAGAAATATACGACTTTCTACTCTGTTACATATTCTGAAACAATTGATCTTTTTTAACACTTTCCACCAAAGTTGAAAAGTGTTTATGCTTGTTGTTTCTCTGGCCATCTGTCCGTCTGTCCCGTCTGTTCGCACGCTAAATCTCGTAAATATACTCTGATTACCATGAAATTTTTGGATGTTATTGAGGTTTTCCCTAGCACAAATCCTATAGAAAACGAAATTTCTACTATAATTTGTTTATTTACAGGGTTAGTTAATAGCTTACCGTTACATTACGGCTTTTGGGGGAAAATGTATGGGGAAAGATGTTACACTCTGCCAAACATATTCAAATTTATATACATGCACTAAACTATGCATTTTGTAAAGTATACAGTAAAAAGAATTGTTATTATTAATGTACAGTGCCACACAAAAGAGCCCCATTACATAATATTAAAGAGGTGTTGTTTGCGACATATTTTAATTATGGTAAGTGATTTCGTGTAAAAATAAAATGTGTCGCGGAGGTTTAATATGAGTTATTTCATGCATAATACGAGGTGCATAACATTTGTAAATGTTATCAACACACACAAAATAATTCAAATAATATATTCTATCCGAAGTACATCCATATAATGATTGCTGTTGGATGGATAAAACGGATTTTTATTTCTGATATGCGCTTTTAAGTTTTTCTAAATGTATGTAGATTATATAATATACAGTCGAGTCTTTCTATAACGAAACTCTATACATCTAATTTCTCTATATAACGAATTTTAATAGGAACGCTCCCCTTTTCGCTTGATTACATTAAAAACAGTCTCTATGTAGCGAAATAGCTATCTCCATATAACGAATTTTTTCATAAATTGGTCTTAATTTATTCAGTTTTAAAAAGCTTCGAAATCATATGGAATCAATTTTCTATCCCTTATTTTTGATTTATCGTCAGTGCTGAGTTTTTTTTTATATTACTTCTCTCCTTGTTCTTTAAATCCAACGAATATAACCCACCTCCCACACACCTTTCCACATCCATCTCAAAACAGTTTCCATTGGATTGATACGCATGTAAGAGAGGAATCAATGAGAGGCACATAAGAGAGACCTTCAAATGGAACGAAATGTTAACTACAATTTTTCATCCCTTGCTAAAATTTGAGCATTTTTTGAGAGCGTAACATCTGCAAAATCAAAACAACAAAAATTACTTACAGGTTTCTTCGTCTGAAACGAATGCAAGTCTTCCTTATTTGATTTTCATTAAGCTTTCAAATAAATGTCTGTTCTCTTTTTTTGAAACAGCTTAAATAATTAAGAAATAAAATGTTAGGTTAATATTTACTTTTAAACATTTCAAATTCTTAATTCAAAAGATCAAAAATAATATTTGTTCACATTTCACACATTAAATACGATTTTTAACATAATTCTCTATACATCGAATTTCTCTATATAACGAATTTTTCACTAGAACGGTGGATTTCATTATATAGAGACTCGACTGTATATAAACACTAATAGTTACACAATTTATATATACAGGGTTACATAAAAGAAGTTCGAAATTTTACTGTATGAGCGTAATTTACTTAAACTTGATTTCGAAATGAGTTATGCATTTTTATGTTGAACTGCATTCAGTTTACTATTTTTGTAGAATATAGATAAAATGATATACAGGGTCACGCAAGTACTAGGATACATGATCATCTTTGGATGACAATTTCTGTAAATGCGATTTAAATAGTTTAAAGTGTATTTTTGCTTGAACTAAATCTTAGAAAAAATACTTTCTTTTTTTAAAGGCAGTAGGTAAACTACACGGCTGAACAAAACAATTAAAGTATGATTCCATCTATTAGTATGAATTACGGAAAGGAAAATTTCAACCCGTTAGGCGTTTTATATAGTCTATATATCAATCGACAGATCAAATACAGGGATGTTCAAAAGTATTGGAATGCGGATTTGACTAGGAAAATAATACTTTATTTCCCTGGATAACAATGTTTTGTTAAAGGTTATAGGAAATGTTTGAAAGTGTTTCCTAATCTATGCTTAGGGTCTGATTTTTCTTACTTGTTTAATATTTTAATTTCTATATTGGCTTTCAAATTTCTCAAAAAGATTTATTATATAAAATATGCATATATTGTATAAAATTTCCTTCATTACAAAACAGAAATCTTTAATTTCATAAAATGTTTTAAAGTATAATAAATACAATTAAGTAATTTTTCTTACGATTAACAAATTAATGATTTATTTTTTTTTAATTACAAAAATTTTAATACATAAACTTTACTAACATCTTAACTAATAATGAATTTAATTTTTTCATTTTATCAAATTTCCCAGAATTTACAATTCTAGAATTACGTATTAAGTCAAATATACATGGATTATGTATATCTCCGCAAATCCTCTTTCTCAAAAAAATCTATATTAAAAATAACATCCCAAAAATATTTTTCTATTCTTCAAGTTTTATATTTTTGAATCTTAAATAATCATATAATTTTTCATAGGAATTAAGTTATGTTGTATGGTTTACTATTTTATTCAGTTTAATAAATTCCAAATTTGTATTAGAAATAATCACTTTTCTTTGAAAGAACCCTCCGAGGCATTTTCATTATGTTTTCATTGTTAATTAATAAATTATATATTTTGTGTGAACACAAACATCTATTTGAATATTATATTTATTACAAGTTGTAATTATTCTTCATACTTTAAATAAATGTCTGGAAAGAAAAATAAATAACTTTATCACTAGATAAATATTCTTAAGTCTGTGATTTGCATTGAATTTTTTTTTCATATATTTAGATTAACAAGAAATTGCAGTTGTCCAAAGTAAAAATAAGATTAAGCTTGTTAAGCTTTCAATTTGAATAAATACATAATAAAGTTACTGAATCAAAAATATTAATACCTATTTATTTGTGTTTTTTTTAAGATTATATAACTTAAGTAAATAAATTTCCATTTTAATAATTCAGTCATGTTAATTTTGTTATATTTCCCTTATTTTATTGAGTGGGGAAATGTGATTAAGAAAAATACAGATAATTACTTAGAGGATAATTTTTCGAGGTATTTTTCTTTTGTCTTCTCGGTTATTAACGAAATTATATATTTTTACAAAGATGAAGAGATAAATGAATTATTTAATACCATCGGCAGTGATTATTAAGGATTCTTTTAAATTAAATTCTGAACACAGAAATACATGACTTTCTATTCCTTTACGTGTTCTAAGAAAATTTATCTTTTTTTTTTTTTTTTTTTTTTTTTTTTTTTTTTTTTTTTTTTTTGATTAACTAGATATAATATATACAGGGTGTATCTAAACTACTGGGCAAAACTTTAAGGGGTGATAGTAACCATCAAGAAAAATAATATTAAATGGGAAACTAAGGGTCCCAAACGCCTTCCGAAGGAGATAGGCGCCATCAAAGTTTAGGGTCCAAAATTTGAAATGATTATAAAAAACGGAAAAATTGGTCGATTCGTTTGCGGTTTTCACGAAAACTATTCTTTATGTCAGTATTGTCTTGAAAATAAATTATAAAGATGAATTTAAAAAAATGCCGATAGAGGGCGCTTTAGACTTTGGAGTAACGAACAACTATTTTTTACCGTTATTTTTTGCGTCCCATTGAATTTTTTTAGAAGTTTAGACATAAACTTAAATTTTGAGCTCAAAATCTGTGGTTAAGTAGCGCAAACTGAACTGTGTTCGATGGTAGTGGGTAGGTTCAAATGTCAAATGATTATAAAAAACATAAAAAATGGTCAATTGATTTGCGGTTTTCACTAAAATTATTCTTTACGTCAGTATTGTCTTGAAAATAAATTACACAGATAAATTTAAAAAAATGCCGATAGAGGGCGCTTTAGACTTTGGAGTAACGTACAACTAGTTTTTACCGTTATTTTTCGCATCTCATTAAATTTTTTAGAAGCTTAGACATAAACTTAAATTTTGAGTGAAAATCTGAATCGTTGAGAGTTGTTAAGTAGCGCAAACTGAACTGTGTTCAATGGAGGTGGGGAGGTACAAATTTCAAATGATTATAAAAAACGGAAAAAATAGTCGATTCGTTTGCGGTTTTCTCTAAAACATTCTTTATGTCAGTATTTCCTTGAAAATAAATTTTAAAGATAAATTTAAAAAAATTCCGTTAGAGGGCGCCTTAAACATTAGAGTAACCAACAATTATTTTTAACTGTTATTTTTTTTATCTAAATAAATGTTTTAAAAGCTTAGACTTAAATTTTGAGCTCAAAATCTGAATCGTTGTGAGTAATTAAGTAGCGAAAAATTGAACTGTGTTCGGAGGGTGGGCAGGGTAACATTTCAACTCCAGAACACAGTTCAGTTTGCGCTTCTTAACCCCTCTCAACGATTCAGAATTTGAGCTAAAAATTTAAGTCTAAGGTTTTGCAAGCATTTAATTAGATACAAAAATAACAGTTAAAAATTATTGTTGGTTACTCTAAAGTTTAATACGCCCTCTAACGGATTTTTTTTAATTATTTTTAAAATTTATTTTTAAGGAAATACTGACAAAAAGAATGTTTTTAGAAAAAACCGCAAACGAATCGACCAATTTTTCCGTTTCGTATAATCATTTGAAATTTGAATCTTCCAACCCGCATTGAACACAGTTCAGCTAGCGCTACTTAACCACTCTGAACGATTCAGATTTTCAGCACAAAATTTAAGTTTATGTCTAAGCTTTAAAAATTTTTAATGAGATGCAAAAAATAACGATAAAAACTAGTTGTACGTTACTCCAAAGTCTAAAGCGCCCTCTATTGGCCTTTTTTGAAATTTATCTGTGTAATTTATTTTCAAGACAATACTGACGTAAAGAATAATTTTAGTGAAAACCGCAAATCAATTGATCAATTTTTATGTTTTTTATAGTCATTTGAAATTTGAACCTACCCACTCCTATTGAACACAATTCAGTTTGCGATACTTAACCAGCCTTAACCTTACTTACCTTTTGAGCTCAAAATTTAAGTTTATGTCTAAACTTCTAAAAAAATTTATTGAGATGCAAAAAATAACGGTAAAAAATAGTTGTTCGTTATTCCAAAGTCTAAAGCGCCCTCTATCGGCATTTTTTAAAATTTATGTTTATAATTTATTTTCAAGACAATACTGACATAAAGAATAGTTTTCGTGAAAACCGCAAACTAATCGACCAGTTTTTCCGTTTTTTATAATCATTTCAAATTTTGGGCCTTAAACTTTGATGGCACCTATCTCCTTCGGAAGACGTTTGGGACCCTTAGTTTCCCATTTAATATTATTTGTCTTTATGTGTACTATCACCCCTTAAAGTTTTGCCCTGTAGTTTAGATACACCCTGTATGTATAACTTTAGAATTAATAAAAATATATGATTGAATAGGACTCTTGTTTAAGCCTTTTATTTAACTTGCCATTTTTTATACTTAATTCAGTCATGTTATATTTCCCTTCTTTTATTTAATGGAAAAATGAGGTTACAAAAAGACAAAAAAATGCGTACAACATAATATTTTGAGGTATTTTTCTTTTGTTTTCTCAGATAAGAATGAGATTATATATTTTTAGGAGGATAAAGAGATAATTGATTAAATTTTTTTAATATCATGAGAAGTAATTATTAAGGAATCTTTTAAATTAAACTCTTAACACAGAAATATATGATCTATTCCTTTACATGTTCTATGATAATTGATCTTATATAACTTTTTTTTACTTTATTTGCTTTGATTAACTATATTTTATGTAAGCATAATCTTAGGATTAATAAAAATATATGATTGATTATGACTCTTGTTTAAACCTTTCATATAAGTTGCCATTTTTGAAAGTTAATTCAGTCATGTTAATTTTGTTAAATTCTCATTATTTTATTGTATGGGGAAATGTGGTTAAAAAATGCATACAGCATAATCTTTCTAGGTATTTTTTTTCTCTTATAAGAATGAAATTACCTGTTTTTAGGAAGAGGAAGAGATAATTCAATCAATTATTTAATATCTTGAGCAGTAATTATTAAGGATACTTTAAATTCAACTCTGAACACCGGAATATATGATTTTTTATTCTGTTACATATTCTCTGACAATTGATCTTATTTAATATTTTTTTTGCTTTATTTGGTTGAAATTTCTTAAAAAGATATATTATAAACATTTCATAATAGTGCTTAATTTAATAAAACGTTATAAAATATAATATACAAAATTAATGAATTTTTCTTACGAATAATTTCTTTCAAGTTATAAAAATTTGTGATTCATAAATTTTAACAACAACTTAAATAATAATGATTCTTTCTCTTTTTTTATAAGATTTCCCAGAAATTACACGTCAGAATTACGTATTAAGTCAAATATACATGGATTATGTATACTTCTGTAAATCCTCATACTAAAATAAATTTATATTAAAAACATCGTCCCGAAACATTTTTCAATTCTTCTAGATTTATATTTTTAAATCATAATCAAGTAATTATAGGAATTAAGGGATGTTGTATAATTTACTTTTTTATTAAATTTAATAAATACAAAAAATTTGTTAGAAATATATACTTTCCATTGAACCAATCCTCCAAGGCATTTCCATGTTTAGTTTGTTAATTAGTACATATATATATATATATATATATATATATATATATATATATATATATATATATATATATATATATATATATATATATATATATATATATATATATATATATAATATAATATAAAAAACATTACAGGTCTGTATGCATATGACTTCGCAGACCTATTCAATAATATAGATTTAACGGATTTAAAAGAGAAAATTGTGGAATTTTATGTTAATGAGTGTAAATCAGAAACTGATATCGATTTATTTTTGAATTTATTTAAATTTGTTGTAGAAGAAAATTACCTTTACGACGGTAAAAAAACGTTTAGACAAATTCGTGGCATTCCAATAGGGAGGAGTTGTAGTTCTATTATAGCTGACATATACCTATATTTATATGAACGTAACAATAACTTAAATAAAAAATATTTTGTGTTACAGATACATTGATGATGTTTTAATAGTTAAATTAAATAACGATAATATAATTTTAGATTTCTTATATTACCCTACAACATTAAAATTAGAGCCCTCCTCATTGCATTTCAGAAATATTGATTTTTTGGATGTAAACTTAATTTTAGAGCGTAAAAAATTGGTTACAAAGATATTTGATAAACGGAACACTTTTAGTTTCCGAACTTTAAAGTTAATGAATTTCAATTCATGTGAAAAGAAATATTTTCAGAAATGGTTTAATTCGTATTGATAGGTTGAGTTCAGAAATTGGAGATGCGATTAATGACATTATGGAGTGGTACAGACTGGGTTCTGAACAAGATTACCCTCGGAACTTTATGAAAAATATTATGAATGATTTTGTTAGGGGTAGTTGTCGTCGAAATGAACTGAAATCATTATTGAATGTATTTGATAGTTCGACAAGTTTAATGTTTTAGTTTGAGGGTCATTTGAAGGTTATTGCTGGTCGATAGTTTAATTTTAGTATGGATTGCTTTTAGTTAAAATTCATTTATGGTTGTGACGGGCATGGGGGATTTTGCATGCATAAAATCAGATTTAACCCAGCAGTGCATGTCATTAGCCATGCCGCCCGTCTCCTTGTTTGTTATTTTTTCGAGTTTCTTGTTTAAGTTATTTATGATTTGTTATTTTGTTGGATCAGTTTATAATTTATGGATTAGTTATTGTTCACGTAGGGGTTTTTCAATTTTGTTTAGCGGTATAGATGTTCGTGAGTTTTTGCTTTTAAGAATATTTTATATATATATATATATTTAGTTAATTATATATGGTGTGCGATTTGAATTTAATATATCAGTCTTAGTTATATATATATATTTACGAACATTAAATTACGAACTCTAATTGAATACTAGATTGATTAGGACAAGTTGTGAGCTTTTTTCATGACTGTTAATTAATGTCTCGAGATTAAAATAAATAACTTTATTATTAGATAAATATTCTTAATTCTTTGATTTGCATTAACAATTTAATTTGTTCCACACATTTAGATTAACAAGAAATCGCAGTTGTCCACTATAAGAATTAAGTTAAGCTAGTTATGCTTGTTAGGCTCTAAATTCGAATAAACTCATAGTAAACCACTGACCCCAAAATATTAAAACTATATATTTGTATTTTTTTAAGAATGCCGAGCTAAAATAAATAAGTTGTTGTTTTAGTAATTAACTCGGTGTTGTTAATTTTGTTATACTTACTTTATTTTATTGAATGGGAAAATGTGGTTAAGAAAAAGACAAAAAAATGCTCAGCGGATAATCTGCGAAATGTTTTTTGTTTGATTGTTTGTTTGTTTGTTTTCTCTCTTAATAGCGAAATTATATTTTTTTTTTACGAAGATGAAGATATAATTGGATCAGTTATTTAATACCATACCTTAAATTAAACTCTGAAAACTAATATATGGCTTTCTATTGTGTTATGAGTTCTTTTTAGACGACGGATCTTATTTATTTTCATTTTACTTTATATGCTTTGATTAACTTGATTTAACATTAGTAAAATCTTAGAATTAATAAAAATATGTTTAAAAAAGGATTTAAAAATAATAAGTTTTTTAAATTGTTTATGTTTTCCCGACTTTTTATTCAATAAATTTCTAACAGTAATAGCCTCTGACCCTACGAAAAAAATGTATTTTTTTAATAGCTCTGGATCTTAAGTTATTTAAAAAACCTTTTTTTTTCATTCACTCATGTTATGCACAATATATTGTAGATCCTCATGGATTCAAGCTATGTATTATTTAATATTTGCATTTTATGAACATGCGACATTAATTGAAACTAAGATATTTCTGATAAACTGTCATTAAAAGGCTTTCTTTTCCAATATTATCTGTAAACATTAATGATTAAATGTAATCCGTTATATACGTTATTAATTTAGAAATGAAATAAAAAAAATAAACATTTTTTCTGATTAAATTTCTATGCAGTACGATTTATAAATTGTTGTGTATCTTACATATATAGATATATCAGGATGCATACAGTACTTTTAAATATATTGTGTCAACTTACGTGTATAATTGAAAAGTATCATGTAATCAACGAGTTGCGGGTAATAAATGTTTGTCATATTATGTCTATGTTTATTTTTGTGTATATATTTTATTATTACGTATCATACAAAAGTACTTTTCTCATTCTGCAGTATAATTATTTGTAGTACTCGCAGCTTTCCTAAAATTTTCCCACTTTTGCTGCCACTAAATTGAAACCATAATCTTTAATGTATAAATATATCCTAGACGTTAAAAGAACATACAACAAAAATTATGCAATCAAAATATTGATGACAAAGTCCAAAAATTTCTGGAACGCTGCGATCCCTGAGTCTGTAAAGAGATTATAGGTACATTTTAAAATTAGAATCCCATTGAAAACACCTTTGGATAATAACCCAAAACGAAAAAAAGCAGAACTGTGCCACTCCAGATCATGTAAAATTAATTTTAACTATAATGTGGTTCGAAAACACTCAAGTAAAGCAGATTATAAAAAGCAATTTACATTGTTTGTGTGTAAGAAGCGGGAGGTTGTGTGTAAGAGGCGGGCGAATGTCAACATTTTTGTAAATGTATTTATCTTTTGTCAGTTCTCGGCTCATATTTTCTACATGATTCGAAAATTTTGC
Organism: Maratus speculifer; assembly: GCA_964019185.1. Lineage (NCBI taxonomy): Eukaryota > Metazoa > Arthropoda > Arachnida > Araneae > Salticidae > Maratus > Maratus speculifer. The sequence goes on along the minus strand of OZ025291.1, from coordinate 435,388,218 downwards.
GATTGATTTAGTTTTGGACTGTTTTATAAGCGAGTATATAAAAAAAAGATTTTAGGTTAGCAAAGCAATATGCCAAGAAATACAAAAAAAAATGGCGCATTATTGCTGCACATTATGGCTAAAAAATTCTGTATTTATACAAATGATTTTTGGGAAATTTGAATATTTTGAAAGAAAACTTCTTTATTTGTGAGGAAATTGTTTATTTCGCTAGAATAAACGGAATAGTTCTTTTCTTTTTACTCGTTTAATACTAAAAACGAAAACTCTTTTAAGTGGCGAAGACGTGTTTTTTATATTGATAGAAAAATGAAATATGTCGATACATTTTTGTAACTGATTGTTAAATTGACACATTATTCATTACAGTAATTTAGATATATATTTTTCTGCATTGAACTACTAAGCACATTTAATGCTAAAAGCAGAAATTTTCCGCCTTGAAGACATAAGTTTTGAAAAATGGAGAGAAAAGAATAACTTTGCATGCAATATTTTTTGGTAATATTTGGTTATCCCGTCGACCAAATTACTCTCGCCAAATTCTAATATTAAATGCCACTAATCGTGATCGCAAATGCCGTATTCACTTGACGTGTTTGTTACGTCATTAAGTGATTTTTAATTTGACTTTTTATTTCTATTATTATAAATTTTCTACTAAAATAATTATTCTTTGTTATTTAAAAAAAAAAAAAATGCTTCCAGTTTGTCCAATAGTTCGGCGATTTGTATAATTTGGCGAGGTTGGATGCCGGGCCAACCAAGTAGTACCAATTTTGTTTCTTAACTTTTTAAACCGCAATACAATGGACTCAAAAGCAAAATTACACACATTATATTTGTTTTCGTCTATCATGCATGTATTCATGATGAAGCTTTTTAAAAAAGTGTGTAAAATAGCTTGTACGAATATAATAAAAGATATTTCGGGTAAATATGAATTATCCATTTTTCAAATAAGAGGTACTAAAGAAACGCCATTGGCATGCTATTAGTGATTGGAATGAGTAATATCTATCGACTATTTGAAATATTGGTTTAAAATACAGTAAAACCCCGATCTATCCCCATTCTTTTCCCGCATTGATCGTTTTTAGTTGCGTTCGTAATTATGTAAATACGTAGCACCTATAGTTGTCGTTCAGTCCGTCCGTCCGTCCGTCCGTCTGTCTGTCCGCATATAATAACGCAAAAACTACCCAACCGAATCTTTTGAAATTTAAAATACATAATTATTACATGATTTTGTTGAGTTATTTCAAATTTTATCAAAATCGGATGGATAGATCAATTACAGGGGCGGTCAAAATTATTCCGTTGCATTACGGTTAATGGGGGGAAATGTTTCAATTGCATTTTAAACATTTGAAATTTAAATTACATACTTATTACATAATTTTGTGTAGTCGTTTCAATTTTTTTGAAAATAGGATGCATAGATCAAATACGGGGACAATAATAAAAACAGGGACAATAATAAAAATACATTACAGTCAATGGAAAAAAAATTTCAAATGCATTTTAATAATATTACACTAATTCGAACATAATAATATTGATATGCATCATAAAGTACATATTATAATATTGATTTTGCGTAATCGGTTGTGCAAAGAACTTTTGTTATTGATTTACAAAGCTACACAAAAGTATTCCATTACATAATGAGTATAGAGAGAATATTGTTTGTTGCGCATTTTTATTGTAATTAACTATTTACAATTTTATGAGATTGATATATGAGAGTGATGTTTTAAAAACTTCATTATCGTACGAACGCGAAAAGTCGTTTCCCAGTTTCATCGTTGTAACATTTTTCTCCTCATCTAAATGAAACTGAAAATCATGCGAATCCATATGATATATTGCAAACCTAAATAACTTCTTTTATCCTAAAATAACACATTTGTGCTGTTTTTGTTGATAATGACGATAATAATGCAGTTAAAGAGTAATTGCACATAGCATAGGATGCGATTATGTTTCCGTTGATCAAGATGTTGCGATATGTGGTGTCCTACACATAGGAGAAATGTATGATAATGCACAAAATAAAAAGAATAATAGCGAAGAAAAAGAGGATAATATTCATGCCGATGAAACTGAGCCCCCAGTGCCAAGTCTGTATACACTTTTGTTTATGCATATGAAATTCCGGAAAATAACCAGAAAAACCTTGTATATCTATTAAATTTATTTTTTTATTTTAAAAAAGAACGAAAAACCAAATAAAGTTATTGATTTTTAAAAATAAATATCAATTTTCTATAACTTCGTTTGATTTCTTTTGCAGTTCAGTAAGCAACAAATTAGTTTAAGTATACTGTTCATATTTTAGAATAAGAAAAAAATGCAGTTCGTCAGTCTGTGTTTTTTCTCCTGTGTCTCTGTCCGAACAAATGAAGATAGAGACTAGAAATTTGGTATGTACGAAGTATGTAAGAATAAAAAGAAACCTATTGAATTGTATTAACATCAATTATACGAAACATTTTTCCGGACTCTCGAAATATTCGTTTTAATACATAATAATTAAATTGTTTTGAAATTGCCTTTTTAAGGAAAGAATAAAAATTAGAATAAAAAACCCCATAGATTTTAGTATAACGAAAGAAGTTAATCGGACAATTACTTGTCGATAAATTTGTTATCATATTTTAACCACTGTTCTATTTTTTGTGACTCTGTATTTCATTCAGAATTCAATTCAAAGATATATTTTAATTGGAAAATAGACCCTTAATATTACGAAGTAAACTGTTAGTGAATATGATTATGATTTTTGATATTGTAAGTATGTTTATTTTATACAATTATTATATACTAATTTTTGACAGTTCTACTTCTAAGACGAGAGCAAATTTTAATGTATTTATGAATAATTAACGACAGTAATTTTTTGGGATCAGACTCCTCATATTGTTAAGTTGGACTTCAAAAAATAAGTTGACACAAAAAATAATTTTGACAAATTTTATTATTTTGGAGTAGAGAAAAGTATTTTTTTGAACAATGTAGTTACATTAGTAAGTAATATACCATGAAGCATACTATATATTCTTGAATTCATTTACACTTCGCCTGTCCAACGTGGCACACGCAGGCGCCATTACACTCTTTGGATTGTTTACTTTATTATGAAATAAATATTTACAATTGTTTAATCAAAACATTGTTGAAGTTTAAAATTTTTCGAATAAAGTATTATTATTATTATTATTATTATTATTATTACCGAAACATTAATTACTTTAAAAACTGCACAAGATTTATACTGAGAAAGAAATTGACCTAAAAAGAAACAACAAATGATAAATAAAAGTAAAATCTATGGAAGAAAGTTTTGAATAAAACAATATAAAAATAATCGTCAAACAAAATCTTTTATAATACATATAAAATTTTAATAATATAAAAAATAATGTAGACTGAGTTTCATATTTAGCGATTTATTTCTCGAAACGACTATAATTAATTGAGAGAAATAACTACTAAACATGTATTCTTTAAAATATATATTTTTAATTTTACAAATCCATTTAAAATTTACAAATGTAAAGTAGACTAAATAAATATACATCTTTGTTTTTATTTTAAAATATTTTTTTTGATGTAATATTGAAATTGATTCTTTGCATGATTAGATTGAAACATGCTTATGATTTTCCAGCAATCGAATAATATTTTTTTTCATTTGAATAAAAATGGTATGGTAAAAAAATATAAAAAAAAATGTTTTGGACATAGTACTTCTTTATTTATCAGTATTAAAGTTCAACATTTTTTCTGCATTATCTATTAAATTGAAAATTTTAAATCACAATAGATATTCTCAGAAAAAACTTACATGTATTGTGATTATTTTAAACACTTACTGATTAAAAACTACTTTCTATCTGGAAATTATTAACCATAAAACAAAGATGTGAGTAATTAGAGTAAAATTTTAATAGTAATTAGAAAATTGAAAATGTTCTCCACTTTTGTCATTATACTCTTATATATAAACTTTCAAACCAGAAGAGGTAGACAAAATTGCTGTTTAAGAATTTCGGTATTCAAAAGAGTACTTTATTTGTTTCAGGAGAAGATAATTACGGTTAAAAGAATAAATTCAGTGATCGAAGAAAAAGTATACGGAAAATACTCTTCTCCTTTAAAAAATAGAAAAATATGATAAATAAGGAGAATTAAGAATGTAAAGGGAAAACATTTTAATGCTTCTTTTCCCAGAAAATTGTCTGCGTGTACTTTTATCTGAGTTATTAAAATTATAATTGGAGTTTTTTGCCATTCACTTTTAAAGAAAAGACCTTTTGAAAGAATTTTAATACTAGTTTAAATTTAAATTAAATCTTATTATTCTGTCTTTTGAAATGGTAAACTAATAAATTTATATGAGTTTTTTTTTATTGTAATGTTAGTACAAATCAGTCTTAACTCATTTGTGCCTGATTTTTTATTTTCTTAAATTTCATGATAAAATCAATTTGCATCTTGTAAAATAAACTAAATCGTACAAAAAACTGATGTAAAGTAAACGGAAATTGATGCAATACATTACTATTTTTAAAAGATTTCTGCTGTATTTTTAATTTTTTAGAGAGCTGTATTTTTATTTATAAAAAATTTGTATTTCGGATTGTTTGTTAATTAGTACGTTTATTGAGACTTCATAGCAATAGAGTCTTCATCGTAACTAAATATCTACTTAGGTTTTCGTTTATTAATTTATAGAGACATTCTTGATTAAAACTGCTGTTAGATAATTTAACTATCCTGTGGAAAAAAAAGACTTTTTTATATACATATAAATTTGTAAATGTGGAATTTTTGCCAACAATGTTGCATTTATATTAATAATAATAATAATAATAATAATAATGATAATAATAATAATAATAATAATAATAATAATAATTATTATTATTATTTACATTATTGTTGTGATTAAAGCAAATATTTAGGTTATGTACATGCTAGCGGATTAAATATTCATTAAATATAATTAAATATCTATTAAATAACCATTGATGATAATTCATTAAAAAATTAATTTTAATTAGTTTTAGAATATCAGAAAAAAATACTTTACGAATACACAAATTATACATAAAACTACGTGAGATACTTCCACATATACAACACCAGCAAAAAAAAGAAGAAAATCTTGACAACTAAGCCACAATTTCAATGTTTGAAATGTTTTTTTTTCTGTTTTAAATAGAAGAGGCGGGAGTCTATTACACGTGAATTAGAAGGAATTGTGTTATTTTCAAAATTACAAGATTTAGAGTTCTACCTTTATACATTTTTACCTCTGATAATGGTTTGTAAAGAGGTTTTTTTAAACATTACTATTTATTTTCTCTGCAAAAAAGAAACTCTTCGGGGCACATAATCCATTTAAGAATTACAATTGCTGAAACTCTCGTACTTTAACATTATTAGAATAGAATGTTCCTGTAACACATAAAGCCTTTGATTTTCAAGCACCAGGACAAACTATATATGCCCTAAAAAAACATTGTCGATTTACTACATGGTAGTACACCAAAATAAACAACGACTAATAAAAAGATTAATAAAAATTGGTAAAATATTTCCGCCAGGTCTTATAAATTTTTTAAAACGTGATGCACTGCTAATACCATCAATAACAGTTGCAAAAATAAAAGCATAATGAATGTATCATAACTAATGAATGTATCAGTGGGAACCATTTTTCAGAAACACATTTGTCCTTAAGTGTTAAAACTTTTTTATTTTTATTTTTATTTTTTTTTATTTATTATTATTTTTTTTTTTTTTTTGCTGGCATCTGTATTTGATTGTACTAAATTGCTTAAAATAAACTACAATTGAAAGAAAATCTGAAATTGTAGAATAAAATTCTGATTAATCCGAGATATATGGGGTAAAATAATATCAAATAGATCGTGAAGAAAAGAGTATTCAAAATTAAAATACGCACAAACTGGATTTTTACAATGACTGTTTGTCTCGTAATTCGCTGAAGTGCAACAAAATATGTAGGTTTTAAACATACGTTAAAAAACGTTAAATACATTTTTATTTATATAAATCACATTGTCAGATTACATTCTAACTATTATTTTACGTTTTAAATTTACTACGTAAAACGGAAAATTAAAAATATTCATTTTATATTTAAAATAAAAATTCTGATAAAAGAATGAAATTGACGCATTATTTTTGAGAAAATATGAATTTACAAGCCTTTAAAAATGACCAATAAATGTTTTAGCTTTAATCAGATTGGTGCAATAAAACCTCTCTAGAGTTTTTGCCCATGTTCCGTTACAATAAAAATTGGTCGATCCGAGTCATTTCATAAAGGTCTTTTTTAAATATAGATTTTAATTATTTTAAAAAGTAACAATTAATGTTACTTAAATTTATGTTTCACAGGAAAATATATATTAATTTAAGGACCAAAACAAAAGTTAATTAAATATTAAGCTTAGCTTTGATTTTACGATTTTATCTTTTATAATTTTTCTTTCTAAGTACTTTTGAAGTTCAGTAAATAAATGATTTTTTTTTCGGCTGGAAAGAAATAATGACGATTTTATTATTTTATCTTTTTTATTTAAGAGGTTCCTGATAGAATTTGGCAAAATAGTTCATTGACCGTCATTCATAAACTGTTATTAGAGTGGAATTCATTGCCTAAAATGGCACCAACTTGGTTAAACACTTAAAAGTTACGGAATTAAAAAGAAAAAATAAAGTTAGTTTAGAAGATTGATGAATAATACGCTTCCCTGAATCATTTTCCAATAAATTCTTCTTCAAATGGACAGAATTCTTCAAAACAGAATTTGTTTCGATTTTTCTATTTGTTGTTCATGGAGTGAACTGGAATGGTATCGGAACGGAGGTAAAATCGGTATTAAGCCTATGGGAATAAGTTTCTTTCCTTGAAAAAAAGCCATTTAGGGAAGTCGTCTGTTAAAGGTGTATTTCGATTCAAACTGCTCATTTTCCGATTTATTTTTAAGTTCATTTTTGCCCTCAAATGCATGAAACTGGCAAATTGTATTATTCAGAAAGTACTCAAGGTGCCGTAATGGTCGGTTCTTTGATAAATATAGAAAATATTGCAAAAAAGGCTGCCAAAGTTACCAATTTGAACGGATTTTTTAGAAGCGGGAGATTTGTGGACGAAAAAAAGGGCCATACTGAGAGGATAATTGTTTATAAATCAAATTCTAATGAATTGAGCGTAAAAAGACATCACACGGCACCTTATACGTCACTTCAAAAATCCCCTCCGCAAGTTTCATGTCTCTACTTTTAAAATTGTGTCTGAAATTGTATCGGAAAATTTCGAGCTGTTGAAGGTGAAAAAGCATTTTTTCGAATACACCCTTAATGGAGATGGTCACACAGCTTGTTTGTCTGTAATAACTATGTCACAGGGGGAACGATAGCAAGGCAAAAACTTTAAAAAAACATGATCGTTAATCTTGCTGCGTGTTTTTGTAAACCGGTTTTTAAACTTTTCGCGGGTTATTTAATTTCTCTCTTCGCTCCTATTGGTCAGTTACTCAGAGTTGAATGAATAGCCAACATTTTCCGCTCTATGACAGAAATGCTCGGTGCTCAAAAATAGTGAGAGAATACTCCCCTTCATCAAGGTCACGCAACTTTTCTTGACTGTAACGTTCTGTAGGGGAAAAAAGTTCTGCGAAAGGGGTCCATGTGATGCAGATATAAGTTAGAAAAGACAACAACAGCAACAAAAACAGTAATAATAATATAAATAATAATAATACATCGGACTGTTTTCTTCATGTTAGAAGCATTGCATTTTTTTTAATGATTTTTTTTAAGATTATCTACCGCAAATAAAATTTTACACAGTTATAAACAAATGTTTTGTAATTAATTTAATCCATTTTTTAAACCCTGCTGTTATATCTGTATATTATTCACTTTAAAACTAAAGGAATAAGCATTTACAAAAAAAAAAAAAAAAAAAAAAAAAAAAAAAAATTAAAATTACAAAGATAGCATTTCCTCCACTTTTAAGATTACGCTCTTAAACTTCTAAACCAAAAACAGTTAAACAAAACAATTATTTAAAACTTCCATTGTTCAAAAGAGTATGTCAGTTATTTTAGTTGATGATAATTAAGTTTAAATGAAAAAATTAGATTCCTGAAGATAATGTATAGGGAAATTATACTCCATTAAAAATTCAAAACATGATAAATAAGCTCAGTTTTCATAATAAAAGCATATAAACAATTATTCTATCGGAAAATATTCTGTGCACATCTTTATAGAAATTATTCACATTTTAATTGCAATACTTTGTTTTTCTGCTTTAATTAAAGGATATTTTGTAAGCATCTCTAATATTTGCATAAATAAGGCTTAATGCTATTATTATATCCTGAAACTCAACAAGTAGTAATCATACGCTTTTTTACATTACAGTTGAATTAATAATATCTGTTAAGGGTAGATCATGCTTCATTCAAAAAAAAATCCCGTGTGTTTTACGATTATTTGTCGTTTCACGGAAAAACGATTTAACCTTCGATCGAACCTACTTTGTGAAATGATAATGCATAATACGCATTTTACGATGGGTGGGACGTATAATTGTACTCCATGAACATTTCCCTCCCATCTTACGCCTCGAAAACAGATTCTTCCGCCAAATTAAATTATAATTATCCAAAATTTAACTATACGCAAATTATAAATCCATTTTCTTTATCTTTTACCAAAGCTATGTTAAATAGATATTTAAAATAAAATATAAGTCTTCCCCCCCCCAAACTCTCAAACAGTCTTTAACTGTTTTAATATATTGATGTTTCTAAACAAAGAATGTAATCAAAGTAGCCCCTTCCTACGGTTGTCTCTACACATACATACACATAGTAGGGGGGATGTGTTATTTTATTCAAAAATGTTTAAACACGCCCAATATTTCTCAAAAACATCCATTATTATACTACAGCACTATTATAGATCAAATCTAACATTCATATCATTAACATGACAACATATTTATTCATATTTATGCATATATATTCACATTATTAAAGTGATATATTTATTCAGATTTATACACATCATAAAAATATCACATTTATTCATATTTATACAACAGCACTGTTGAAAATTTAAAACTTTTGCTGCATCGTTACTCCACTAATTTTTTAGAATATCTCTATTTTGTAGAATGAGAATGCACCATAATGCAGTAAAGTAATCGTTTTCTATATGAGCAGTTGAGTGGCGAAGCAGTAAAAGTTTAAGACTATTATATAAAACTAACATTAATATCATTAAAATTATATCATATCTTCGATAGTTATACATATCATTAAAATCCGTCTTTTATGCGTATCACATTTTTTTCTGTAGTAGCTCATTTTCTGTATGAGGTTTCGGTAAGTTTCATTTTGTCACTGATATTTTTAGTACATGTTATGTTTTCATAAGCAACTACTTTTTTCATTATCGCTGCACGTACGATGACTTACGTTAATTGCTGTGAAGGTATAATCGGATTATTCTTCTATTAATGGGAGATTTTATCCCGTGGTGAAAAAGTATATAATCATATAAATATAAGGTGTATACGGGAATAAACACGTCAGATGCATGTTTCTTATTTTGTTTAATAATATCGTAAATCACAAACACAAATATTTAACAAAAGAAGAGAGTTCGTATTTTATTTTTTTTTACATTAAAAAAGAAATAGTCTTACATAATTAATATTAAAGTAACGCTATACGGTTGAAAAAGTTTGTATTTTAAATTTTTACATTAAAAAAGAAACAGTCTTAGATAATTGATATTAAAGCAGCGCTATATGTTTGAATTTCATAAAATAAATTTAAAATATTTTATTATTATTATTATTATTTGGAAAAATATACAATGCATTCTTTGATATGAGTATTAAAAAATTAAACATATATATGTTACAACTTGAATTAAATGTGTTTAAAATAGAAAGGCTTAGACATTGTGTTATAATGACTATTTCAGAAGGTCGATTTTTTTTCCTTTAAAATGCATTTTAACTCAAGGAAATCATGATGATGTTATGTTTGCGTTTCATAAAATGTAGGCAATGAAATATGATTAGCACTTCTCAAAATAAATACGATGTCACATATTGCTCTTTTATATGACGATATTACTTTTGAGGATATCAAAATTCTGTTTAAATAAAGAACTTGTAAACAGAGTCAAAGTTACAGTCAATATATTAGCATGTTGTAAAAATGACAAAATAATATACTTCACCATATTATCAGAACTTCACCTTAGATGTTTGTAGTGTGTAGTGTTTCATAAAAACACAAGTGTTGGAATAGTTTTAAAATAAGAAATCTCCAAGGAATATGAGAATAGTAAATGATATACACATAAAGTCAAATAGAAGACATGAATAAAAAATATATCGAAATTTGTATAGAGATTGAGAATGATTTAGGATTATCTTTTTTACATTTTTTTAAAGAAATAATTTGGTTTTAAACAATACTATTTTGTATTGATAAAATAAGCTTTTCGTCAAATTTTATAAGTTTGCAATACTTTCATGACATTTTGTGAAAATATGTTTCTTATAACGTAAAAGAAATGTATAATAAAATTCCAGGTAATTCCATATTTCAATAAAGTATCAAAACATATTCTGAGGCAAGTTTTCAAAATTATTTCGTATACATATTGGGCACTACAAAAGCGATACCTAAATTTTAAAAGAGAAATAATGAAATAAATACTTACAATAAATAAATAAAAGTAGGATAAAGCATGTATTAATGTTAGAAAGAGTCTTACAGATGGCAATGTGCAAAAGTGTTGATCGTGTTAATTACGGACATGCACTTTCAGATCATGCAAAGCAGTTTTTGATGTGTGTATTTATCTGCTGTGTAATTATTATAAAGTTGTTGCTTGAACAACTTACGTCATTGCTACTGCGGAAATACGTTTTAAAATCAATATACAAGAATTTTTCTAGAAAATCATTTTATATATCTGATTATTACATTATTTCTGAGTCACTTTACCATGCCACATTTAACATCCCAATGAATATAGTAGTTAACAAAATATGAGAAAAGGCGATGATTATCTCATCATTTCTGACCACTAGCCATTTTCGTCCAAGAGCCGATCGCACAAAACCCTAAGCCATAGAGCACAAGAGAAGATCCTTTATTTTCTGGATAAGTAGTAATAGAGGAATCTAATGATCCATGTCTGCCGGGAGCAATGTGGGGAATTTATACCACTAGTGGTTGACTTGTACGTTTAGCGTTGTGTTTTCGTTGTATCCAGTTTTCCATGTTTTCCTACTTTTAATTGTACGGCAACACACAACGCTAAACGTACGAGTCAACCGCTAGTGGTATCAATTTTTGGCTTATGCACCATTTCGCTTCCGGTGGACATGGATCGTTAGATTCCTCTATTACTATTCATCCATAAAACAAAGTATTTTTCGTACTCGATGACTTAAGTTTTGGTGTGGTCGGCTCTTGGATTATTTCCAGTGACAATGATTTTCCTTCGAACTGAACTTAGAATTTTATATATAAAATTACATGAGATATTTCCTCTAACTGGGATTTAATCTATGTTGACTAAGGTTCTTACTCTCCCACAGTAGAATTTCTTTGAACATTTCGTGTCTGATTTTTTTTTCCAATTTTTAGAAAAAAAACTTATGCATCAATAACATTAGCAAGCTATCCAATTTAACGAATAAGAATTTAACGTATATTTAACTGTCTGAAACATGACGAATGTTGCTGTTTTGCGTACTTTTCAATTCACATTCACATGATAAAAGGATATTTGGAAAGTATCATATTAAAACAAGAATTAAATTACGTAACAACATTCTAATAATTTTCGCACTTCATTGCAGATGATTCTTTAAAAAAATTAATCGTTATTTTAAATTTAAAGAGAGAAATACATGTTTAAAATAAAAGAATCGCAAATGGTGCTAAGAGAATTAAACAAATATTTATTATTATTATTATTATTATTATTATTATTATTATTATTATTACTAACTGCCTAAACGTTTATGAAGTCATATAGTAAATGAATAAACGCAAACTGACATTACTATAGGTCAACACTAACAAAAGTATTTGTCAAAACAAAATAATATATAGTTAAAAGACATGCACTGTTTATAATATCCACACCCGAAAGTGTTAAAGTAATAAGCTTAAAACGAACACAATTAGATTTTATTTGAACACAAACAGTTTAATGATTGTCCAATATAATGTTCACTCTCGTCACCTATGATTTATTATACAGAACACATATGGCACCAAATAGGACCACCTATCATTTGTCATAGGTGATTAGTTCAGAAGAATTTTGTTCAGAGAAAGACACTGGACGAAGGCTTTAAAATATATCTAATTAATTATGGGAAAAGCAAAAAAAAAAAAAAAAAAAAAAAAAAAAAGGACTAAAATAGTTAAAATTTTAGCTACCATAATGCGCATACTAGCATTATTATATTCATTGTATCAATATCTATGATGTACACAAAAGGTGTAAAAATATATCGTTATTTCCATCTTTCAAAAATAATTCGAATGGAAGGCTAAAGGAAATGCCCATTTTAAATATTTTTTTTTCGCTTCAGCGCGTCTGTATTCGCAAATAAAAATATACCAATATACATAAATAATATTTGGTATTTTTCTATCTGTTTATATCGTTACCAGCAAATATCTCTTTCTTTAACTCAAAAGATTTTTTAGAGAACTCCAACGGCCATATAATAAATAAATACACAAGTTTATTTCTCTTAATTCCTCATCGGAATATAGAATATAATTGTTCGATACATATAAAATATAAAATGATTATTAATTTAAGTTATGATGATACAAAATTTATGTAATTGTAAGATTAATGTATATATTTTTAAAAATTTTGTGTAATTCACAACGGAAATTCCATTTTTTGCTTGTGTATTGGTATAATTTTTGGAATAAGCAAATTAAATTGATTAATTTTAACTGTGAATTTTTAGATCTCTAATCTGCTTAACCCCTTGGGGACGAGCGACCACTATAGATGGCGGCACGGATTGTACTCAGATCCCGCGAGACTACCATAGATGCCGGCGCTGTTTGTACTCACATCCCGCGAGACTACTATTCATGCCGATCAAACGGAACGTTTTGTTTTTCACAGTGTAGCATATAAAAAATTTATTCTAATTCTATTTGAATGTATATTAAGGAAGGAGACTTCTCCTTCAAACTAGGAAAGCTAATAATTTTTTTTTTTTTTTTTAATTCACGCGAATTTAATTTTTTATGGAAATACTACAATGGGAAAAAGATTATTTTTTCATCATGTCTTTGTGTTTCATAAATCTTTTTACGCGTCTAGTAAAACTTTATTTTTCTTTATTAGAAAAAATTCTACTGAACTTGAGAGGTAAAATTTTGCGGTTAAAGAATACGATAACGTAAGTAAGCATATTAGCATATGCACGTTTACGAATGACAACATGAACATCTGATTCATGGCTTTATTTTTCGCGCTTTTATCTCGATCAGAAATACTATTTAGTTGCAAAAATCGACGTCATCAACATTTTTTTTTCTTTCTTTTAGATGGAAAGATTTATGTTTTTTTATCTTTTTATTTTATTTCAGAAGTGCTTTGCAGTTAAAAAAAATAATAAGAAGAAAGAAAGAAAAGTGTTACACACTGATTGTGAAGCTGATACGCTGATAATATATTCTCAGCGCCACTAAATTAAGAATATTTTTCTGCGTCCCTCTTTTGATTTTACTTTTCACGCTTGTTTAAATTAATTCGTTTTAAATTGATAATAAATATTTACTCGATATCTTTTATTAAATTCTGACTATTTTAAAGATTATGCGCATACATTAGCATGCATATTTTGAATCAAAAATCCGTTTTAGCTGTTATAATTGAATATATTCCATACATTATTTGATGTTCAGTTATATATATTTTTTCAATTTCAAAAATACTTTCAACATTAATGGCATTTTTATCAGTATATTTAAAATTACTATTTAATTTCATTCACTATTAATTACTTTTAATTTCATAACTTTATTTATAGTTTTAAATATTTAATACATAAGATATAACTAAAGATATTTTAACATCAATAAATTCTTTGATGAATGTATTTTAATTTGTTATTCAAGTTAACTCATTATTATTAAACAATCTTTATCTATCAAATTACTTATGTGATGCTGTAAGTGATATATTAAAATAAAATGACTAAAAACAACTTTTGTTTAATATATCACTTGTAGCATAACATAAGTAATTTGATATTTTAAAGTGATGATTCATATTATACATAATTTTATTTAATATTTCATTTTATAATATATTACTATATATATCTATATCTAGCTATAATGAACAAATTCAGCGAAATGCATATTTTATTTTAAAGTATAGTTTTATTAACTTTTCATTTATTACTATGCAATACTTTTTATTTGATAAATATTTTATGATTTATTATATTTTTATATATAATTTTTGAATTTTCAGAACTGCTTTTAAAGAAACATTTCAAATTTTTTTTTTTTTTTTTTATGTATGTTTCTATAATAAGCAATAAACACTAACATGCAGAAGTTTTCACACGTTTTATTTAATTAGTCTTATTTGTTAATAAAACAGCTTCATTAAAACGCTTATTTTGTTTAAGAAATGTCTTAAAAATTATTTAGAAGCAAAACTATTGCTGTTTTAACAAAAATATTTTTTAAATTAGAAAAATATTTCGTTTGTTGCTATATTAAATTTACATAAGTGATCTGCGATCATACTGTACTATTTTGAGGGCTAAATAATTTGTTAAAATGTTTATTACGTATATTTAAAAAGTCATTTTTATATAAAAATATCGTTGAAAATAACTCATTTTTTGTGTGAATATACATAGTAACAACCTACTCCATGCATGTAAATTTCAAAAGGTTACATGGAAAAATGAATTTTTAACAATTTTTTAAAGAACACATTACACGAGTTAGGCTTAACTGCGCAAAATCCTTCGGCCCTGAAGATGAAATCGAATTTCCCCGCTCCGTCCTCAGATGCGCGCTTCGAAAAGCGCGCGCCGTCGCGAGCGGGTTAAATGAGAAATTAATATCAATATAAATGAATTTTAAAGTAATATGTAAATTTTAATTATGATGGCACATTGTTTATTGAAATATCAATGTAATGTGTATTTCATCGGCATCTGAAGTTCAGAACAAAAAATAATTTTTTCTAGAACTATTTCTGGGAAAAAAAGAAAGAAAAACGAATAAGATTTAATAATAAGAACGTATGAATAATGTGATTACGCATACATAATTTTATAAATGAAAGCACAATCATAGGTTTATTATTTACTTACTTAATCATATTTTTTTATTTCTTGAAACTAATATGTAAATATGAGCAATTCATAATTTATAACCCATAGTAATATGTTTTTGCATTAAGAAATAAAAAGTATTTATGTTACTTATCTAATCAGTTAAATTGCATTGTACTTCCTCGTTAAGTAATTTAGTGATGTTAAGAAATTATGCAAAGCCTCAATATATATATTAATGTATGTTTTTACACAACTCAGCTAATTGATATGATGCAAGATTTACATTATGAACATTAAGGAAAAAAATATAATTTTTGGAAATTAGCTGTAATTATTAATGAGGTCCACAATTACATCTGAAATAAATACTACATATACATTAATCTTATCACCAATAGATGAAGTAATTTGATTAAATTATAAAAATGAACATAGTATATAAATGATCTAATAGCAGGAAAGCTCTCATAAGGAATTTCTATTTTTTTCTCATATATTAAAAATTAACAGTAAAATAAACTTAAAAGTGGAATAAAAAAAAAAATTAGCCAATTTTCATTTAGTTTTAGTAGCATAAGATTTTTTTAACTAATAAAACAAAATTCTTAAGTTATATTCTGTACTTAAATTTTATTTGCTCACCAAAAATGTCACTTTTTACATGATTATATATTTTTGAAAAAAAGTAAACTTACACACGGTCTAAAGCATGCTTTAAATATTTTGCTTTATTGATTTAGGACATATTTTCTCTGTTAAATATGCAAGATATTTTGTGTGATATTATGAAATACTTTAAATAAATATTTAAAAAAAATTCTTTAAAATTCACTCATTGCATCAAGTTATGCCTTTTTATGATTTCTTGATTAATCTATTTAATATTTTCTACTACTATTGATTGTTTTCTGTTTTTCAGAAATAATAATAATAAGAAGAAGAAGAATAATTATATATACATATTGTGCATTAAGAAGAACATCAATAATATTACATATTTCATTGCATACATTACATACATTAGATTACATTGTTTTTTAATCTTTTAATAATCATTATGAATATTACAAATCTAAATAAGTTGAATGTGGAAATCGAAATTTTTTTCTATCCCATACATGTTAACATGTCTCGAAAAATGAAGCACAGCAGCTCATCTATAGTCGTCGTCTGACATGTCCGTCTGTCTGCATATACAGTACAAAAACTACCGAACCCAATCGTTTGAAATTTGAAATATATAAATCTGTAGCAGAAAATTGCTGGGTCATTTCAAATTTCAATAAAATCGCATATATAGTTCAATTACAGGGACAATAAAATTATTTAGTTGCATTACGGACGATGAAATGGAATAGTTTCAAATGTTTTTTAATGACATTACATCCATCGAAAAATTATGAAATTGGTAAAGAGCACTAAAATATTCAATTTGTATAATATGCCGTACATAAAAGTCTTTTTTTTTATTTACAGGGTTCCACAAAATGAATCCGTAGCACTATGATATTGAGAAAGGGCGATATGATTTGCGGTACATTTTAATTATGTGAAACTATTTCGAATATAAAACATTGATATAACTTGATTAGTTTCACTACAACTTTGTTCCTGTTAAATGTAAATGCGTTTCCGTACTTTTTGAATTAGATACAATATTTTAATTTATTGCACGGTGCAGGTTTGTTATATTATACTCAATGTTTTGGAAAGAGTTTCTAATATTGACGCATTATTTTTGCTTTCTCGTTTAATATACACGAGGTAAAAAAAAATCATGTTAAATATAAAGTAACATACATCTAAAATTCCATGCACTGTTTTATATATTATATTTTAATGAATGTGAAAAAAATATTCATATTTACAAAAATAATAGGAATTTAAAAAATAAATTTAAATAGGAAATTAAAATTGGCAGCTTTACAAGATTTTGTTTTTAATTCAATTTATTTTTTTAGTATTAAGTATTGTGTTACCACATATTATTACAATATTATTCAAAAGTAAATAGATGATTTCAAAGGTAGTGTGTCCCCTTACGACAGTCCCCTGAGTGTAGTCCCCTGACTGAAAAAAAAACGAGGTGATAATTTTAAGTCTATGGGGATGTTCTTTTCAAATATCTCGCTCAAATTTTAATATTTTTACATGATTTTATTTTACATAGTATAGCTAAAAACGATCGACAACCGGGCTAGTTGTTACTTTTACGATTTTAGTTATATATTTTTTATGTTATGATCGTTTCATATTGAGAACTGAATCTAACTTCTTTCGAAAGTTAAAGTTTTTTATTAATTCCGAAATCAAAATTGAAAAAGTAAAAACTAGCCCGGTAGTAGATTCTCCTCTACTATCCTATCCAAATAAAATCATGTAAAAATATTAAAATTTAAGCGAGATATTTGAAAAGAACGCCCCCATAGACTTAATATTATCATCCGTGTCTTTTTCAGTCAGTAGTGTGGGCTCTTAAGTATTGAGTCACGACATATTATTACAGTAATATTCAAAATTAAAGAGGTGGTTTCAAAGGACGTATGTCTTCAAAAGTGGTTGTTTCTATAAGCTGCCGGCAATTTTCGCATGGTAAAAATCGTTGCCATGCAGGCATCAGTATGATCACCTGATACAGTGATCATCTTTATCTGAAAACAAATGTAATAAAACATTTATGTTATTTACAAAGATTTTGTATATCATTGGATATTTCCACATGTAATTTTTTCCCGAAAAAGTATGCGTCGTAGAGAATTTTTCCTTTCGGCAATTTTATATAATTTCCAAGTGAACTGTAAACAGTTTGGCAAGTTTTTAAATTAAATAAGCAATAAATGCGGCTCAAAAATGTATATAATAGTTGTTAAAAGCTTTAATTAAAATGACATACTAGTTACAATACAAATTACAATAACTTTCCAAACAATTTACAACAATAATACTTGTTCATTATTAGGGAAAATACTGACAGAAAAAAAACCAACACGCCACAATATTTACATTGTGCATTAAAAGGTAGTCATATGTTTTTCAAGAGGGAGTTCATCAAGTTAGTTTATGAACTTGATAGTGAGATCATCTGCATTGTAAAATTCACTTTATATGTCTAGTTGAACGTAATTTTAGTTCTAAGAAAACCTATCCATGCGCTTAGAATAACGTATGATATATTATCTTTACAGACCTTGTTAATTCATGTAATTTTTATTGATTACCGGATTTTAGCTTTATGCGGGTTCGTTTGTCAAACAACAATTTTTGCACTGCCATAATCAATTGACTTTACTTCATAAATGAAACTGAGCCTTGATAGGTTTTAGTAATGTATATTTTTTAACTTAATAATTTACAAAAGTAGATGTTTTTACTGTTATTTTCAATTATCAATGGATCACTAATGGCTTGAAATGAATTATGAAGCATGGTAAAAAACTCACTCTCTTCAAAAAATCATTTTTTTAATGTCCGGGGAAAGAAAACGTTTGCACATGCGCAGAAACTCAATTACGCATCTAAACGAAGGAAGAAACTTTTCCCCCCCTTTTATTTCTGTTTTTGGATCATTTTGTTTAAATCCAAATCAACCAAACTGCTGGACGCAGTTAAACTTAAGAGACATATTTCAAAATACCATATTTTTAGGTCTCAAATGCAATAATCAATTCGAAAAAAGTTGCAGTTATCCCCTTGAAAACAAATATTCAAAAATGGTCGTTTTTTCCAAAACTATTTTCCCAATATTTTCCCATTTTAATTTTCAACTATTTTTTGTCAATGCCCCTCCAGGGCGTAATTTTTAAGATATACACAAACCAAAAAAAAGATCTTAAAATTGAAACTTTCTTCTAACCGATGGTGTAATTCGTTTTAAAATATTTAACTTTTTCAAATACACTGGCAAAAGATGGTCATTTTGCGACTCGCAGAGAGGATACTTTTTCCATGCTAAAATTATCTTAACGTGCACATTTCAACTCAATCTTTTAAAATCTTCTCAATAGACCAAATTTATACTACCTACAAAAAATTCGACACTTTCGGACAAAAAGAAATATTTTTTTACAAAATAAAATGTGCGAAAATTTTGATGAAATCAATAAAAAACAGATCGTTTTCATTGCGGTTTTGACTTAGAAAAACGCAATCCTATAGGTACCGATAAACAAAGAACACATTCTTTAAGCTAAAAAACATTTTTATAATCTATGATGAAATCGGTTTTTAAAATATAAGATTTAATCCTTTCAAATACACCGGCAAAAAGAAGCACATTGCGACTCACGTAAAGAAAAATTTTTTCTACCCTAAAAATACCTAAGTGTGCATATTTCAGCCCAAACTTTTAAAAACATCTCAATAGATCAAATTTACACCATCTTAAAACATTTTGAACCGTTCGGACGAGTAGAAATAATTTTTACAAAATAAAAAGTGCAAAAAATTTGAGGAAATCAATAAAAACTAGATCGTTTCATTGCGGTTTTGCCTTTGCAGGGCGCAATTCTATATAGGTCCTGAGAAACCAAAAATATTTTCTTAAAGCTAAAACATCCTCATAATTTATGTAGCAATTAGTTTAAAAAACAACATGAAATTTAACCCGTTCAAATACACCGACAAACACGAATTACATCCCGGCTAAAAGTAACAAGATGTCCGTATTTTAGCACAATCTTTTCAGAGCCTTTCAATAAACCAGATTTACATTACTTTCAAAAACTTTGGAACTTTCGTATGAATAGAATTCTTTTTTTACAAAATAAAATGTGCGAAATTTTTACGAATTCAGTAAATCCTGAGTGTTCCGTTGCGGTTTCGTTCGCTTTCGGTTCGCATAGTTTCCGAAAAATCAAATTACATAGAAAACAAAATACCAAACAGCATGTGCTTTCAATGCAATATCTTTTCGCGATTTTTCCTTTTAAAAATATAAATTTTGACAAAATGGACTTAAAGATATAAAATCATAGAAATTTGAGTTTAATTTAAGGGTCATTTAGAAAGCAAATAGCACATTTGAAAACTGAATAACATCACGGGCCTGGACAACGCCGGGCAGGACAGCTAGTGTAATATAAAATGACAGAAACATTTACGAAGCTGCTTCTACTTGGGAATATTTCCACCCGTGTTTTGAAAGCATTGGCAGCATTAACTTTCCATACTCTCAATGAAACTATCAGACACTGACCGTTGAACATTGAGCTAGGTAGCGTTGAACAGACATGGAGTAAGCTTTTTTCCAGCTCATTTAATGACCTTAGAGAAGGTCTGCTACAACTACTTACACCTACAATCTATCTTCCGAGATAGTCCCAGATATGTTCTATCGGATTCAAGTCTGGAGATTGAGCTGGTCATTCCATTCTCTCTAAACCGCAATCCCAAAGATAATCCTTAATAACCACAGCTCGTTGTGGTCTCGCATTATCATCCATTAGAATAAAACCATTGACAATATCACAGGCATATGGACGTACATGTGAATCAAGGATCTCATCCCGATATCTCGCAGCAGTCAGAGTTCCTCCATGGAACAGATGCAGGTCAGCGTGGCCTCCTATTGAGGTCCCTGCCCAAACTATGAATCCACCGTTTCGGTACCTTTGTGTTTCTCAGTGTTTGATTGATGGTATCTAGTTCATAATTCTCTTCTGATTAGACGATGTCCTGAATCGCTCTCCAGTGTGAAAATATAGTCGTCTGTGTAGGGTACAGAAGCCCACTGTTGTCTGGTCCATGAAACATGTTCTCTTGCCCAACATAAGCGGACCCTTCTCTGTCGTCTGTTCAGAGGAAAACAGACACCTGGTCGCCTTACATAGATACCTGTATTGTAAAGACGTCTTTGCACCATAGTAGCTGAGGTTCGTCTCCCTGACGTTGCAAAGTGGTCTGCAATGAGTTGCGGCACAGTAGTGCGTCTTCTCTATCGGGCCAAAAGAGCTAGAAATTGGTCTTCTGCAGGTGTTGTGACACGTGGGCGGACTGGAACATGTCTTCTGGGCACAGAATCTTCGGATTCTTACTGATCCTAGAGTCGTTGGACTTCATTGCGAGACACATTGAGCCGTCTAGCAGTATTGGCCTGTGACAACCCCATTTCAATTCATCCTACCACCCGCCACATTAGTGAATTTGAAAAATGACTTTTTCTAGACATTTCTAGACTCTACTGATTATTCTGAACAAAACTGACAACAGTAGTTCAAATACGACAAAACTTCTACGCGAAATTACGAAAGCTTCGTAATTGCGTATTTTTCAGTCATTAACAAATACCTATAATATTCTATAAATTAAAAGTGGTACCTGTAACTTATGCGTAAGTTTCTTTTTTATTTAAAGAATTCTTATTATTTATATTTATATAAACTATGAAGTTTAATCTGACTGTCATATTTTTTTTTCTGACGAGCTTCCAAAAACATATTGTACCTTAACTTTTGGAGGCCAGTGTATGTCTATGTTTAACAAGAAATTTTATCGAATATAATGTTTTTTTCTTTTATATTTACCCTGGAAACTCTGAGTCGTAGAGGTCTTTTTTCTTATACCCCAAGCGAGGTTTATGACAATGCCC
Organism: Maratus speculifer; assembly: GCA_964019185.1. Classification (NCBI taxonomy): domain Eukaryota; kingdom Metazoa; phylum Arthropoda; class Arachnida; order Araneae; family Salticidae; genus Maratus; species Maratus speculifer. The sequence continues at coordinate 435,366,199 of OZ025291.1, read as the reverse complement.
AGTTGTAGCAATCTTGATGCAACATATCAATTACTTATGTTTTGAAATTTGAGAAATGATTTTTAATTTTGTAATCTTTATATATTTAATGGATCACCAATATTTCGAAACTTTGCTGCTATATACAGTCATTATGAATTTTTTAGATGTTAAAAACTCACTTATTCATTTTCTTGTTAAAAATACAAACATAAATATTTAATTTTTAAAGACAAATATTTCTATAAGTCCTAAAAATGACATTTATTTTTAAATTATACTACCTCTCCAGCAAAAGAACTAGTAGGTTGTAAAATAGACATTTCTATAATTATATATAAAAAAACTAACATTTTCAATTTAAGGCTAGAATTTAAAGTAAGAGTTTTTGATTTCATAAAAAAATCAAATATATATATATGTATATATATATATATATAGTATATATATTGTTATTATAAAAAAGTCTGTTTGACATTACTGCTTACTTTACTTGTACTTAACACTACTTCTTACATCGAAAAACTGCTGAAGCGAAAGGTTCAGCAGACGTTAAAATAAATATTCTATATTGGAAAAATATCAAATTAAAATAAATCTTCTAAAATTCACTTATGAAGTTAAAAGATAAAAAATATAAAAACATATATTTTTTTTTCAATTTACAGACGGAAAAAATATTCTTTTTTTTTTTTTTCATTTCTTGGTAAAATCGATTGTCAAAACTGTTAAATATTTTATAACATTGTATCAGGGTATTACACGGGCATAGGACAACTAAACTTTCAAACAAACAGTTTTTGGATTTTGTTTTACTCTAATTTTTATTTTTATTTTCTCAACAATATGCAATGAAAGAAAAAAAAACCCTAGACAAATCTGCATTACTTCTTGAATTGTAATCATTTATAGATATTATATACAATTGAAAGTCCATAAATATGGAAATTACGAAAGGCATTTTCATAGAATAGTACATCTGAAATTTGTGCGCACTGTTACTTTAAAACTATATAAGAAAACTACACAAGATTTATTGCTGGTTATTATATAGTTTAAAAGGTAACGATTAAAAGTTAAATTTATGTTTATTTGACACTTGAAAATCTTGGAAAAAATCATTTTTTTTCTTTTTGTGCTAAAAATGAATCTTAAATAAATTTTTTCATAAGTATTTTGTATTTAATTTAGAAGAATGCATGCTAGGATTCTATTTTGTTCCAAAATTGTTTTCTTTATTGATATTTTGCATTTTAATCATGCACGGAATACTTCTTTTTCCTTTTACTCCAAGCGAAGTTTATGTTTGTGCTGAGTTACTAGTGTATTTATATGATATACTATATTATTTATGTTTTATAAAACTGCAGAAATGAGTTTTTCAATTGTTATCTTTATAATTTAATGGATCACCAACGTTTTTCAAACATTGCTACTATATAAAGTCATTATGAAAATTTTAGAATTTTAAAGTTTCTCATTCATTTTCTTGTCATAAATGAAAGTGAAAACATTTAATCTTTTAAAACAAACTATTACATAAGTCCTGAAAATAAGATTTGGTTTTAAATTCTAAGTAAAAGAATTACTAGACTGTAAAATATACATTCCTATAACTATAAAAAAAATCTAATATTTTTCCGTTTATGATTAAAAATTAAAATAAGAGGTTTAAATTCTAAAAAAAAATCTTAATGACTTTTTGTAATAACATTACTTTTTGCATCATAATACTACTGAAGCGAAAGATTTATCAAACGTTAAAATAAGTATTCCTTGAAGAAAAAATATCAAATTCAAATAAATGTTCTAATATTCACTTATAAAATTAAAAGATGAAAAATATGAAATCATCCAGATATAATTTTTTCCACTTTATAGAAGGAAAAAATATATCAAAACTTTTATGAAAAAAAAAAATATTGTTTTTTATTTTTTAGATTTTTTTTTCATTTCTTTATAAAATCGTTTGTTATAATATTTACGACATTGCATCAGGTTATTAAATGGATAACTAAATTCTCAAAATATTAATTTTCGGATTTTTTTTTATAATTTGTCATTCGGATTTCTAATTTTATCAAACCATTTAACAGACAGCTTTAAAAATTTAATTAAGTAACACTTTCTTTATAGACTTCATGCTAAAGCCAAAAAATTCACAAACTTTGTGTTACTTAACTTTCGCACATGAAAAATTTGAAAAATAAATCGCTTTTTTTTTCTTTTTGTGCTGAAACTAAATTTAAAGCAAATTTTTTCGTAAGTATTTTGAACTTATTTATGAAGTAAGCATGTTATGAATCATTTTTTCAATTTTTTTTTTACTTTATTGATATTTTGGAGTTTAATTATGCCCAGAGCACTTAATGATTTTTTTAACGTATCAGAAATATGAATTTTTAAATAAAAAAATAAAGTATTAATTTCTTTTGCATAAATAACATGTATTTGTTTCTGAATAATATGGATAATAATATACACTTTACTCAGAACGGAGAAAAAGAAAGGGCTTAAATGCATATTAATAAATCTTTTGGTTCTCTCAATCATGCGCTTTGTTTGATCATTTCATGAAATTAAAAGACCCCCCTCTTAATAAATAATGAAGATGTACTTTTTAAAAATTAAGCATACATATATTATTAATTTTAAAACTCTGTATACTGACTTGCTTGTTAGCAAATCATGTTTTTTATGCAATCATAATATGAAGGTGAAAATACACTAGTCATGTTCTTACCTGAAATTAGAAGTATGTAATTAGAAAATTTTAACTTTGTTAATGGTAACAATAATTGTCCGAGAGCCATCGACATTTTTAGTAAATTACTTAATATAAGTAATCTTCAAATATTTTTATATTCTTTATAATCAAGCAATTTGCTGCCACAAGTTCGTGGGAAACAGTTTTGCGTATTTTTAAATACGCCAGCCGATAAAAATTTAATGATACCCCAAAATTCAGAATATTTCTAACAGATGCAGCATTTTCGGGATGGATTAATAAAATAAGTTACACATTCGAAAACTATCATGTGTAAAAGCGGTATTTATAATATGTATATGCCTCTTGGGCATTTAGCAATATTTAGAATTATATTTCAGAAATAATATTATGTAAAAATATACATTTTTAATATAGATCTTCTATTTAAAAATACGTGCATTATCTATACTGTGCAAATTTTTCTTAAAAATGCAATAATTACATTTTCTCTTACGTTTTAGTGCAATATCCGAAATTTCGAAAAATAGGAGCATGTAATAACAGAAATATAATTATTAATTACTAAAGTGAGTATATTTTTTATATGTGCCAGTAGTAGTCCCTTTAAAAACATTTTTCACCTGTATTTACCTTGTCAATTACTACATCTATTTAGAAAAATGTTTAAAAAAATCTGCAGATTTTATAAAAATTGAGATTCTGTTGTATTGTAACATGCAGTCGCCGTGTCTAGAAATGTGCTTTCGAATTTAATATATTTTTTGTTATAGGTGTGCTTTCTATGGATTTGAGAGATAAAATTTACATCCAATAACTCAGTAAAAAGGCATGCATACAATGATAACTGAGAAAGATAATATATTAGCTTAGAGTTTCTTTACATACATTAACACCGTAAAATTATCTATAAAAAATAATGTTTTGTAAAGTCGTCATTTATAAAACGCTTCATAAATGTTTTATAGTGTTTTAAAATATCGTTTAAAAAGGAGAAAAAAATAGTAACAGCAAATATAAGCATTATGAACTTCAAAAAGGAAATTATAACAACAGGAGATTGAGAAAATTGTAGCTCAAATCCATTAAAAAATTTTTTAAGTTACCGAAATTTTTAAATTACTGAGAAGTCAAAGTTAATACCAAATTATCAGACATTCAGAAAATTGTAAAAATTTAAGTATAAATCAATTTCATTGAAAAAAAAGGATATCAGAAGGTCCCATGAAGGTTTTCATGATATGTATCTTTTTTTAAGTGTCAATATCTTTCTCTTTTCATCATGAAATGTTACAAGATTTCAATATGTATTTTTAGCAATTTCAATGTATTTCAACCTTTATAGAGCATAACAATTTTCATATACGGTATACATTTTGAATTTTGCAAAAATTGCATTGATACTAGAAATACCATCTCTAATAATAACCATCCTAATAAAAACAAAATTTTTTTGAAAAATTGTCAAATTTTATCCAAAAATTTTATTTTTGAACCGAAAGTGGGGGCTCAAACTAATAATTTCTGCGGCGAAATTCAACGCAGTCAATGCACTTGACGCAGTAAATGTACTTGATACAGTTTATGTAAAGGCAATTTTAGGAACCTACCCCTTTCTGATAAAAAATATTCATTGATTTTCTCCCCACTCTATAACATATTTAGCTGTGAAAGCAAGATCCATGACTAAGCGAATCCACGCCAAAAGAGCTCAAATTTGATATTTTTATTGAAAATGTGACACTTTTTTATTTATTTTTAAATAGTTTTACTCTTCCCACCATTTCAGACTTTTATTGATGGTGTAAATACAAACTGTCTATACGTTTGAAAAAAATTGTATTGAAATGCCTACATTTTCTTATCAGGTAATCCAAAAAATTAGTTCCGTTTTCAATTTTTGACACGAAAACTTTGCAATCCAGATTTCATGCATTCACCACCATTTTTATGACTCAAAGGCTAACAAGGAAATTTATTTTTAGATAGCGGATAGCTGCATCTTAAGCATTTTTTTAATGTATACCCCACAGCATGCGAGATATGATTTGACATCCATTGTTTAAATGCTATGAACTCTTAAACCATTTAGAACCAGCAGGTAAATTTGTGAAGTTTACTGACAAAGCTTGATATTTTAATGATTAAATTTTGAATTTTTGACTGATCTGATTCTTCGATTGATCAGCTACTGAGGAAATCACACTTATAGAAACTATTTATTTATAATTTTGTTTCTATTTAATTTCAGAAAATTTCATTTTTACCCATTAAAAGACATTCATTATGGATTGTATCATTTATGTTAGTCTACTTCTAAAACATAAAAAATGAAAAAGAATTAAAACACCATAGTTCGGATTTTGTTTGATCAACTGCTGGATCGGTCACACTAAATGGTTCATATATTGTAATACAATAAATGGTTTTACACACACACACACACACACACATATATATATATATATAAACTGTTTTCTGTCACATTAACGTGTTGCTCTTTCTCTGCTGTTTCTGTTTTCTTTTCTCTGCTTCTTTTAACTGTAACTCGCAAAAAAGGCATTTTCAACGTTACATTCCTCTGGGATTCCGTGTCGTCTTTGCATCGCTAACACTTCCTGGAAGTATGTTGTTCTGGTAGTAAAACACAAAGGTGTAATGCCATTGAACGCCCTCTATCAAAAAATGAGGACACCAAAGCTTTACGTCATTTTGAATAAAATAATTACGAGGGGAATGTCATACACGCAAACCGCAACAAAATCGATTTGTTTGTCCAATATTTATGAGCGTTTAAAATCTCCCTCTCTGTTCACAGTCCAATTTTCGCTGGTTACCCGATCCCAATGTTTCCGATTTTGGTCTTAAAATTTAAGTTAAATTATAAAATTTAGAATAATTTCAATCCCATGCACAAAATAACGGTAAAAAGTAATTGTTCGTCCCTCTAAAGTCTAAAGCGCCCTTTATCGACAATTTTTGAACGTAACCTTTAAAATTTTTTCAAAAAAAATCGTGATAGAAAGATTGATTTTAGTGAAAACCTCAAACGATTCGACCCTTTTTTTCCGATTTTTATCATCGTTTGAAATTTTGGACCTTAAACTTTAATGGCCCCTATCTCCTACAGAAGACGTTTCCGTCCCATGGTTATGTATATATTAACGTTTGTTTTCATGTCTACTATCATCACTCAAAATTTGCCGGTCTGGTAGCGAAACACCCTGTATATATTTGTCTATTGATTACTGTATTTGAGGCGAAAATGTTCAAAACTTTAAATGGCTTAATGAACGAGATAAATGGCAAAAGGCATTGGGTCCGTTTCTTCTACACGCTAACGAAAGCATGTACTGAAAATAAGCACGAAAGTTTGAAAGTTTTTAGAAAGAAAAATGAATATTTGATGAATTTTCTAATTGAATCCTTTTCAAATTATAAATGAAATAAAAATCTGCCACTCAGGTGTATGATGTCTTTTTATACGATATCTGAATTTCAATAGTCATTTTAGACAGGCAGATAGACACAGATACACAGACAGATCAAAACATTCTGTTATGTACTGTAATTTATACTTTTGATGAAATTCTTCTCAGGATATTATTTATGTAATTTATAATGATTTTTTTTTTTTTTTTTACATTCAAACATAGTTTGGTCTAAGGAAAATTTATGTCTCTCACTTAATTAGAAAAAAAAATAAAAAGGAAATTAAAAATGTAAAATTTAATATACCGTGCCCCTCCCCTCAACAAAACAGAAAGAAAAAAAGCCACAATCTCATTGTTCAAATGCTTTATTTTACTTTGTTCCACTTTTATGTATTACAGGCTTTTATGTATACAGGCATTTGAGAGTTTCTATCACGCGTTGATTACACGGAGGTTCGCCCTTGCAGCTTAAAAAAATTTAGAGATTTCCCTTCATTTTTTTATTCCTGATTATTTTTCTCTTCTCTACAAAAAGAAATTCATATTGTCTAGATAATTAACGTAAAAATCTTACAATTATTTGGGAGACTTCGTGCTTTGACTTTATAAGAAGAAAATTTTTATATAAGCTATAAGTTCATAATATCATTTAGATTTACAAGCATGCAAGAAAAGTACATCCTACTCTTTCTAATGATAATTTTTATAATTTAATTTTAAATACAATATATGCAATAAAAATTTGGCAAAAACATATTTGTTTGATAATTGATGCTATGAAAATGTTATCTTACGGATATGGCATCCGTCCAGACAAGAGCGTTCAAAATTACGAAAGAACAACATATTTTACTGCACGTCTTTTTAATTCTAAACTAAGTTTCTTAAATATAATTCCTATAACTAAATCGCAAATGAAGCAAATATTTATTTCTTTTCTCAATTTTAATTTATTGATGAATAAAATTAATTGTAATAAATATTTTTGAAATGTATAATAATTGTTTAATCTGTGAAAATCTGACATGTTTGAAAATACGAGCGTACGTTTATATTTCAATGTTTCTTTCTCAACCTTTAATGCTACTTTCGGGTTTTAGATCATTGTTTTTCTATTTAAGAGGATACGTGAAACATTTAAATATAATTTGTATTTCTGAAGTTAAACTTTTGAAATTGTTTGTTTCAGCTAACTATATTATTTGTATACAAAATCATATGAAATTTTTCATAAGTCTTAAAAATAATTGATTTTTTAAAATTTATTTAAAAAGTGGCGTAATTTATTATTGTTATAGATTATATTGTTATAATATTATCTGCCCAATTTCAATCTTTCATTTAATTATATAGAAATATTTAAGCTTTAGATATGATTCAGAATTTTTTTTTAATATTCATTTAAATAAAAATTTAAAATATCTATTTAAAAATTTCAAAAGAATATGATATAACTTTTGAAAATAATCATATTTCAAAATGTAAACATTTTTTTTCAAATTTCCTGAATCAAAATTAAACTAAAATTATTGAAAAAGAAATGTTGCCTGTTTGAATAATTTATCAGTAACGGTTCTTGACTTATAAAAATTTAAATAGAAGAAAAGTTGAAAAAACCCATCATAAAGAAAAATGCATTTGCACAAGAACTCATTTCCATGACAACCATTGCTTGAAAGCTAGATTTTGAAATGAATCCCAAACGAAAAAGATAACATTTCATGTTCCAATTAAGATAGAAAGATGATTAAAGCAACATTTTTAAACAGACAAAAAACTAAGAAACTTTTGAAGGAACATTTGTTTAGAAAATTTCAAGATTTTTGCGTTTCAGATTCCCTTAAATGTATTACTTTAATTTTAACAATTTCTCACTTATGATAAAACACAAATTACGCAAATTCTGTTTTCTTAAATATTATTTTAAGTTCTTAATTTATCATATATATATATATATATATTTATTTCTGATTTTCCAATATATATGTATATATATATACGTTATGCGTTGAGAATAGTATTTAAATGCTATAAACTTTACATAGAATAGATAGATTATATTTAAAACACACAAATTTTATTTTTTTAATTAATGTAGACAAATGTTGAACTAGAAGTATGATGGATTTATAATTAATCGATTTGAAATATGCATGTTAATAGCGGCCAATGTGCATTTCATAAAAGTAATAAATGTCTGATAAGAATAATATTTCGTAATCTTAAAAAGAATTTAAGTTCCATCGCGAAATATTTTCCATTTTTATCATAAAGATAAAATCTCAGATCATTTATCGTTCACTTGAAATGAAATCAACTTTACACATTTTGATTTATCTTAACTATTTATCTTTCGGTATATAACGCGTTTCAATATTATATAGTTAGAGGCATTATAAGGTATTTTTAAAAACCACAATAAATGACGCGATAAATTTCTTTTAATACTTTTTTGATACGTACAGTATTGGATTTTTTCAATGATTAATGATGTATAGTATAGTAAAACTATATTATGAATAATTCTGGTTAAAATAAACGTTTTTTTTTTTTTTAACTACGCTAAACAATTCCATTTACTTTTTTTAAAAAATTTTGAACAAAATTGAAAAGATTTTTATTATTAGGTTTGTCTTCCTTATTGCCCGTCTGTCCAAGCTTTAAAAAAGGTAAATATACTCGGATTATCAGGCGATTTATTCAATTTATAAATGTTATTGAGGGTCACAAAAGTATGTATTGTACGGTATATGCAGTGTGTGAGATTATAGCTCCTTTACAGGGACGCACAAGAGTTTTCCATTGCATTATGGTATATGGGAAAAATCGTTTGCTGATCATTTTAATGCGCTTTTCAAATGTATATTCATATTATGTACTTCATATCACTAAATTTTAATACAAATATATTTCTCTAGAATAGGGCATTTATAGTAACTATTGTTCATATACATGGGTAAATAAAACAATTCGTTTAGACAACTAAAACAGTTAAATAAAACAATTATTTTATTACATAAATAAAAAATGCAGACTATTCGGACTATGCTGTAACCCTTCAGCGGTACACATATATAATTATGCATCTCAATGATTTTAGGCTTACAACTGCATAAAATATATTTTAAAAATTACACTTCCATTGATTTTGAACCTTTATTATGATCTAAGGTACCTGGACTAATTACAATGCCAAATTAAAATTTTGTATAAGGGTTTTACTTTATTAGATATTTGTACAAATATTTAATTTTGTTTTAGCCAGATTGTAAACAGAAGTGATTATTACAACGCTGAATGTAGTTTTTTGAAACTTCAAATAAAGTTTAAATATGCATTACTTTTATTATCTGTACTGAATTAATGTTTATAAAAAAAATTTTAGGATAGGATTAAAAAAAGAGTCATACGGAATAGCAATGTTTGATGTTATTTAGGTTTTATTTTACTTTGAACCAATGCATACTTTACTGATATATGCAGATATATTATTATTTCAAACTCTCTAAGCGCTAGTAATACTCAAATTTAATTTTTGTTTCATTTGGAAATGCTTTGATTTTGTGGGTTTGTCAAAGAATAGTCAGAAAATATAAAATATAATTTCTAAACCTAGAAATACGTTTAATTATAAAAGTCTACTAGAGATTTGAAATTTAAATATATTTATTTTTATCCTTTTTCTGTTATATCGATTGATTCCCACCTGGTAATAAACTATCACGGATTGAATATTTTCGCAATAAACATTAAATGATAATAGAATTACTATAATATTTGAATACAATAAAAATTAACATTGAGATCCAAATACTAAAATTGCTCACAGATATATATAGATTAGAATAAGTAAGTTTAAACAGTTTCTTAGCGATGCTTACTTTTCTTATATTTATAAATTTTAACTCATTTTCAATGTAATTTATTAGTTTACAGCTTTTCAGTAAAATAAATTTGGTAAAAAGTATAATATTTTATCTATTATTACATTTTTTAGAATAAGCAAAATACACTTTCAAAATTCATATATGAAAATTTAACGACAAATTATTGTACAAAATTAATCTTGTTTGATTAATTGTACAAATAAGACATTTAATGGAATTTACGAATAAAAAACTTTTCAACAGATTTGCCAGAGCACACATGTCATGTTTAAATTAAAACGCTTTCTTTTTAAACTATGGATTAAGTCCTTTTGACATTTCAAAAGTTTGAAATATTTCTGTACCAAATGGAAAGGTTTCTATTTATTCAGATTTATCAAAGGGATATTTACATAAGATGAAAAGTAAATTCTTTAGAAATTTATTTCATTAACTATTTTGAGACATTAAGAATGTTCTGTGAAAACGCACATGCTGTTTCTCGGAAATTTAATAACATATGTAAAGTATTTTACGAACTTAAATGTTTGTTTTGTTTCACAATAATACACTGCGATTTGAAACTTCATAATTTTGAAATCAAATTTACTGTTTTAAAAGATTATACACTTCAAACAATAATTCATTTCATCTTACGTTTGTAAAAATAGACCAATTCAAAATTTATCTATGACAACTTTTATCGTTTTATCTGAATTTCACAAACTTTTTGATTGTTCAACGATTCCGTAAATGATATGTAAAATAAACATTAATATAAAACATGCATAATTACGGGGTGTCCCAAAAATGACTGATGGATTTTAAAATTCAATAACTTGCAAACGGTGACAGCTATTCAAAAAATTTTTGTAGAAGGGTTATGCGTAATGTCAGTAGTTATTTTACAGTAATTTTTTATTTTAGTTCGAATTTTAAACAATAGGTGGCGCTGATGGCCAGGTGATCAGTGCTGAGTGAAGCGTCGACCTGGCCTTCAATCGCCGTCAGCGCCACCTATTGATTGAAATTCGAACTAAAATTAAAAATTACGGTAAAAAAACTTCTGACATTATACCTAACTCTCCTGCAAAAATTTTTTAAATAGCTGTCACCGTTTGCAAGTTATTGAATTTTAAAATCCCTCAGTCATTTTTGGGTCACCCGGTATATACTAAATGTAATAACATTATAATTAATCAAATAAAGAAGCTCAATTTACTTAAGTTACATGCTTACATTTAAAATGCAATTTTCCGTCAAAAATCTCATTTTCTATGTTTGACTTAATAATAAACCGTGACACTCGACATTTCAAAATCAGCTTGAACTTTGATCTCATCATTCTTAGCACTTGAATTACAGGAATTTTAATACTAGTTAATCCAAATTTTTGAAACCGACATTAGCCATTTTACTTACCCATCATACGTAGTATAGGGCAAGCCTTGCAATCGTTTTGAAAATCGAAAAAAAATTTTTGACGGATTTACACGTTTTAGATAGTGGAGATTCCGAAAAACATATTTTTAGAAAAAAAAATTTGCCGTCCGTCTGTCTGTCTGTAAATGCTCTATCTCCCGAACAAATTGAGATAAAGATTTGAAATTTTGTATGTAGTTAGTATGTAAAAATGGGACGAAGCCTATTTAATATCAGCAACCTCGATTATCCGGAACTATTTTTTTCGGACTCTCGAAAAATTCGTTCTGATGAAAGGTATATAAAAATTTTCGAATTTTTTTTGTTCTAAGGAATGGACGTAAAAGGCAATAAAATAACACACATTTTGCATATAGAACGAAGTCAATCGGATTATCAGTTGTTGAGATATCTGTAATCCTGTTTTCCACATTTTTCGATATTTCATGACCCTGTATTTCATTCAAATTTCAATTCAGAAGTATATTTTAATTGGAAATGAGACGCTTAATCCGACGCAGTTAATTGTTAGTTAATAGAATTATTATTTTTGGAGTTATAGGGATGTTTCTTTTACGCAGTTCGGTACTGCTTGAGTAGTTTGTCGTTTTATACAATTTGTCGAAATTGGTACATTAGCAGTTCTTTAATATAGCATTACTATGTATATTAACAATATTTAAATTTTGTTTATGAATTGCAATGCATTGTATAAATAACTTTCACATGTTTTATTTTCATATACATATCCATGATGGGTAAGTATTACGGTGGCCCCCAACGACTAGTTTTTCCTTTTTCTCAAAATTGCATTTTTAACATTTTGCTTTGTTGTAAAACATCACAACTCATAAAATTATAATTTTATTGTTATGAAACTTACAAAAATGCTATAAAGTTTTTATTTAGGACACGTGCCTTTATTATGATTGTAGTTAACCTATTTTTTTTCAGAAAATCAATTTGTTTAAAAATTACAATATTTTCCTCCATTATTACAGTTATACGAAAAAGTAAAATGAATTTTCAAAAATCCTAAATGGTATTATGATAGCAATATTTGATGATATTTAGGCTTCATTTCACTTTGAAATTTTATAGTATACTCATTTATACTTTTCTGATAAACACAGTTCTACCAAGCTCTACGCTGTAAAAAGTTTTACATTGTTTTATTAACCCTTTCCGGCACGGACAATTTCTGTTAGTAAAATGAGAAATTACCGAATGACACCGGAAATTACAAACGACTTTTTAAGAAATCAAGAACTCCTTAATTTAAGCTTTTATTGCAAAAGTAAGATTTTATTAAAATATTATTGGTTCCAATTGCAACAAGTTGGAAATTGCAGGTGAAGCGTAGCAAATGAGGTGCGTTCGTACGATAACGAAGTTTTAAAAATATCACTCTCATATATCAATCTCATAAAACTGTAGATAATTACCATTAAAATGCGCACCAAACAATGTTCTCCCTATACCATTATGCAATGGAATACTTTTGTGTGGGCTTGTAAATCAATATCAAATATTGTTTCTATCACAGATTATGCAAAATGTATATTATAATATCTACTTTATAGATGCATATCAATTTTATTACGTTCGAATGAGTGTAACACCATTAAAATGCATTTGAAACATTTTTCCCCATTAACCGTAATGTAACGGAATACTTTTGATTGTTCTTGTATTTGAACTATGCATCCGATTTTATCAAATTTGAAATAACTTGACAAAATTATGCAATAATTATGTATTTAAAATTTCAAACGATTAAAATGCATTTGAAACTTTTTTCCCCATTGACCGTAATGTAACGGAATCCTTTTGATTGTCCCTGTAAATGATCTATGCATCCGATTTTCTTAAAATTTGAAATGACTCGACAAAATTATGTAATAATAGTATATTTTAAATTTCAAACGTTTCGGTTGGGTAGTTTTTGCGTTGTTATATGCGGACGGACAGACAGACGGACGGAAACAATAGGTGCTGAATGACAACAATAGGTGCTACGTATATACATAATTACGAACGCACCTAAAAATGGTACTAAAAATTGGTGTGTCCAGACCGGACACACTGCGCCGGAAAGGGTTAATCGTTTAGAAACGATACTGTAAATAATGGATATATATTTTTTAAGGAATCCTCTAAGTTCATGCAATGCTCAAAATTGAACGTTTTTTATTTTAATTTAAAGATGCTTTTGGTTTTGGGAGTTTGTCAATGATTATTCTAAAAATGTAAAATATATTATTTAAATCTCAATATATGTTGTATAATAAATAACCTATTACAGTTTTTAAATTAAAAAAAATATTCTTTTGTATTATATCAAGTGACTCAAATTTATCAATATTTGATAATAAATTATCCCGAAATGGTTGTTTTTACAATAACAATAAATGATAGTGTATATTACTGCATATTTGAGTACAATAAAAGCTAACATTAATGTCGAATACGAACATTGCTCGTAGCATACCCGTAAAGCATGGTGACGTCACTGCAACGTCGTTGTGAAATCACATTGTGACTTTGTGACCATCGATTGTCGATGTGATGTCACGTGACGTCGATGTGAAGTCACAGTGACTAAAATGTGAAGTCGTTATGGCCGTTTTAGAGCTCTTTTGTGACGTTTCACAAATTGGTCACAATGTGAAAAATTTGTGAAAAATGTGTCATTTGTGATTAATTTCACATTAACATTGTGACGAAACTGTGACAAAAGCGACGATATTTAAATTGCCGGAAACATCTTTTTAAAAGTAAATAACACGTTTTGAAGGATATTTATAAATTTCTAAAGATTTTTAAGAAAGTCACATCTTAGTCACAATGTGACGTCACTGAGTGGTGGCATTTTGGTCACAGATTTGATGTGACCAAAGTGACTCACAGTGACGTCACTGTGACATCACTGTAACCATGCATGCTATTAGGGTATACATATCAGTGTAAATAAATTTAAACTATTCTTAATCTAAAATAACTTTTGTATACATAAATTTTAATTCATTTTTATTGTAACTGATTATTTTATAGATTTTTTTCCATAAAAATAAATTTGTTAAAAATTATGCTATTTTCTCAATTAATAAATTTAATAAGAAAAAACAAAATTCACCTTCAACAAACACATACAGCATTCTATTCAATTCAAAAATTTTAACAATCAATTATTACACAAAATTTATCTTGTTTGATAAATTGCACAAATAAGATATTAAGTGCAAAACAGGAATATAAAAATAATTTCAAGAGAATTGTAGAATCCCACATGTAGTGTTTAAATTAAAACACTTTCTTTTTAAACTACGGATTAAGAGTCCTTTCCACATTTCTAATGTTTCAAATATTTCTGTACCAAATGAAAAGGTTTGCATTTAATGAGATTTATTAAAGGGATATTTACATAAGACGAAATGTAAATTCTTCAGAATTTCGTTTTATTAACTAGTTTTAAATATTAAGAATATTCAGTGGATATGCACATGTTGTTTCTCAGAAATTTAATAACATATGTAAAATATTTCACGAACTTACAATATTTATTTTGTTTCCTAATATATTCCGCTCTTTGAAACTTCAGAATTAGGAAATCAAATTAACTTTCATTAACTAATCAAATTATTTTTAAAACATTATTCTCTTCTCACAATAATTCCATTTAACTTACGCTTGTAAAAAATAAACCAATTTAAAATTTACCTATGACAACTTTTATCGTTTTATCTGAATTTCACAAACATTTCAATTATTTCTCGATTCCATAAATTGGTTAATATGTAGAATAAATATTAATATAAAATATATATGATTACGACATAGAATATAAATATAACAAGCATAATTACTATGTACTAACTATTAATCAAAGAAACTAAAATTAATTAAGTTAAATGACTACATTTGAAATGCAATTTTCCGTCAAAAATCTCATTTTCTATATTTGTCTTAATATTAAACCGTGACACTTCAGATTTTAAAATCAACTTTAATTTTATTTCCATCTTTCTTAGTACTTGAATTGCAGGCATTTTAATACAGACAGTCGGAAGTTTTGGAAACCGAAATTAGCCAATATTTTGCTGTTTCTCAAAATTGCAAATAAATATTTTGCTTTCTCATAAAATATCACAACTCAAAAAATTATAATTCTAAAGTTATGAAACTTACAAAAATACTATAAAGATATTTATTTAGGTCACTTGCCTTTACAACGATTATAGTTAATCCAGTTTGTAACACTATCTCTTACTCTCTTTTTCTCAAAAGTCATTTGTAGATTTCTTAAGGTAGATTAGGTAGTATTGTAGATTGCTCTGAAGTTTGTGCTCCAGTTAAAATCTTATAGTTTAAGAATTTAATATAAATCTAATAATTAAATTTAATATAAAATATTTAATACTTTCCTACACTTAAAAAAAAAGAACGAAGGTTGCATAGTTCCATTTTCAGTAAGGTAAAGTAGCGTATTTAATCAGTGTTTAAAAAAAAAAAAAAATCAAATATTGCAAATGGTTGCGATTATTAAGTATATACATAAGAAATTATAATTATCGATCAGTGCAATGACCACTGTAACTGCTTCTCTTGTTCACCTACGCATAAGATTTGCTCTGGACATATTATGACGTTATTTTTCTTTTTAAGAATAATTCATGAATGAATCTATACAAGGACATTAAGAACGTGGGGTGACATGTTAAGTATTTATTGGATTTGTTAGCTGCGTCGCTAAAATTCTAAATATTATATGTAAAAATCTTTCCTATTTAATGATTGCTTCCATTTTCTTCGAAATTTTGTAATTATCGATGGATTATTTTCAGTTAAAGAAGTGACCCAAATCATATAGTACTTTTTTCTACTCTACTTTATAAACTTATTTCGTGACAAAGTAATTAAATTACTTACTTATTCCTTCAGTCGGCTAAATTACTTGATGTTTTGGTAAAGCAAAAAAGTTTCTTCATTTGAAAAGATAAACTTCGTTGAACCGAATGATTCCCTTCAGGTAGTTTTATCGCGGTCGTTTGTTAATTAACGTATTGAATATTTTTTCTATTATTATCAAACTCACATGGTTAATTTAATCTGTTGTTCAATGAAATAAAATAAAATACCTCTCTTAAGATGATCAATAAAAGCTAAGAGCTAACGATAATTATCTTTGTTATGTGGGTTAGTTCTCGTAAATCGATTTTATTTAAAAAAAAAAAAGGAGAAGAAAAAAAAAGATTAAAATAATTAACTTCCATGAAAAACAGAGTAAGGCATGACAAATATTAGAAACCATTAATACCTGTCGATTATCATAAATGTAAAATATAGGATCATAATTTGAAAAGCGACTTTCAACTTATAGTTTTTTCTTAATTTGTTCAATAAAAATAATTATTGAATAAAAGAAGTATTTCTTATATTAATTTGTTTCATAATCACTTATTACTAGTATTTCTTTAGGTTACATAAATCGCAAATGCTTTTTAAAGCTATATTAGAAGAATGTTATGATAGGTATTAGAAAAAAAAGTTTTGCTAATACTATATTGCTATATAATGTTCAATAAATTGATTTTTTATTGATTTTTTTTATAATCGCTAGCATGATATTCATAAAGATATTTTTACGTTTGAATGCTTCAAACGTAAACGCTTCGCTTGCGTTTGAAAATTTCTGAGACCTATATATATTGGTTTTCGCGATATATGTTAAACCGATTAACGGTTAAATATATCTATTTTATAATTGCATTGTAAAATTAAAAAAAAATCTGTTAAATATAAGGCACAAAATACTGGAATCAATATTGTTTGCAGTTTTCGCCGTAAAAATTGCAGTAAAATTAGATTTTTTTATTGCATCTAATTTTGTAGTAATGTTTTACGCCCAAAACTGCTGGCAACATTGCTGTGCCGTAAATTTAACGATTAATTTTTACACTGTGATTTCGCGTAAAAGTATCGTAATAATTCTTCCTTTGTACAGAGATACACTAATACAATACATATGTATATCTTTAATATAAAAATATATGCATATTTTAAACTGTTATTTTCTATGTATAATTTATTTCTGCTTTTTAAGCATTGACATTTTTCATCGCACCAGTTTCATAACTATTTTATAATTTCTTGAGCCGCAGGAAATTTGTTAAATGTTCTCTACAAAATTACGCGGTCGCAAATAATAACAAGATGAGTTTAAAAAAGAAAGTTTAATTATTTTCAGACTCTTAGATAATAATATATTTTTTTCATTTAAATTTTTACTACAAAACAAAAGAATTTAACTACAAATGTACAACAGATAAAGGAGTATTTAAAAGATGCTGACGTTACACATTTTAAAAGTTGGAGGATTTTGTTAGAAAACGGTTGGTGTTAAATCGTGAATGATAATCCTGTTTAAAACTGTCATTTTCGCAATATATAAGTAAATTTACTCTAAATAAAAAATTAAAACAATAAACTAAAATTGTTTTTAGTATTTTTCTTGTCCGATTATTAATTTATTTATTTTCACCAAGTTTCAGCATGATGAGGAAATTAAAACATATTAAAGATCGAAATAATGGCCGCTTTTACACAAGGTGCTCAAAATGCCTTTAATCGATTACATGAATTTTTTTCTTCCCCATTTTTTCAAAATGTTAACTCTTTTTTTTTTATTATTTTTTTATAAGTTTGATGCCGTTTTTGTTATTTTGTTTTCGAGCTCTATTGTATTGCGCTTGAATTGAACCTTACTTCAGCGAATAGTGTAGTGACAATAGTGAATCGCAAATGTTAATAATGTCATGTATATATAATATCATGTATGTTTTTATTAGATTGTTTTTCAAGAATGGAAGTTTTTTTATATTTGAAACGACAATTTTTTCATAATTTATATTTGTGTGTGTGTGTATTTTTAGGCTTTATAGGAAAATTTGTTCAAATTATACGACAAATAAAAATGAACCCTAATTTGAATATCTAATACTCTCAATTGCATTTGCAATAAAAAATAGTTATATTAAACTCAAAGTCACAGCAGCTGCCTGAAGTTACGGGGGGAAAATGTTGCAATTTTGCATTAAACAGGAATTTCATTTAATTTTGCTTTCAATAATTCTTTCAGCTTAGTGATTGTGCGGTATTTGCGCATTTCAAAGGATTTTCCAGATGAAAGATTTTCACATACATTGTTTGTCTACCCTTTATCGATACTAATGTACTACATTAAATTCGGATTGTAAATATTTATTTTTATTCTTTATGTATGCAAAATATTTGTAATGAATATAAGTAAAAATGTCAATAATCATCACAACACACTTTTAAGAAGAAAAAAATCTACTTAGCATAAATATAACAAATATGTTCAAATAATTTTTTTATCTGCATATTTAACCAATGATGCTTACGTCACGTATATTTAATAAAGCGTTTGTTATCTTCCTTCTGGTTATAGGCCTTGATTTGATTACTGTATTCACCTGTAAGAAGTGTGGAAAAATGCATCGTAATGTATTTATCCATAGTAACATCTTTAATCACATGGTTTACATCTTACTGAATACATTTTTCGCGTTACAAAAGTCTTTTCGGATAATATTTCACTATCATTATCTAATAGTTCTTTAAGGAGAATTATTAAAAGGGCCGATAGTTATACTTAGTTTTGTTAGCTATCAGTGAGGTTAAATATTTCTTTGTCTCTTTATTATTTTTCTATATTATTTTCTGCACAATATGCAATAAATCAAAAATTTTTCTAGTAACACAACTTCTTCTTCTTTTATTGCTATGTGCATCTTATACAATGGTTAAATTGTCCAAATTATAATTATCACAAATATTCATGTGCAAACAATTACAGAAAGGTTCGGTGATTCACAAATTAGTTTGTCTTCAACATTATATTTAATGAGAAAAATATTCCATGGTGTTTTTCCAAGATAAGTGTGAAAAATAATTTTATATTATGAAAATAGACGTCTAATATCATTACCCGTATAATTTTGCTCCAAGCAATATATGTATATATGTATACAATAAATAAAATATATTAAAAAGTAGTATGACTAGAAAGGAAATTATTTATGTTGTATTAAAGAATCAATGTATGGACAATTTATTTTTAATACGATCAATTAAATTTTACAAGAACAATTAAATGACAAATTATTTTACGGTTCAGAATAATAATATTAACTTTTAAAGATATAAGAGAATAAGAGAAATATACACTTTTAAATATAAATTGAAAAAAAGTATTTACATGTAAAAATTTGAAGAAATTATTTTAAGTCAAGTCAGATATCATGCTATATATTACTCTATATAAACAATTACTGCGGTATTTTCCTTGAATTATTTTTCATATTTCAGAGAACAATATTTTTATTTTCAAGAAAATTGTATCTCGGATTGTTTTTAAATTACTACGTTTACGGAAAATGCAGGTTTCAAAATAACTAAATATCTACATAGGTTTTCGTTTATTAATTTATAGATGTTTATTAATTGCTGAAAAACTGCTGTTAGATAATCATTTATCCTGTGGGGAAAAGGGAGAAAGTTTTGTAACTGTGTAACATTTTCTAACATTGTTGCATTCATTTGATAGTTTCGTTTTTGCATTATTCGTTGAGTTTAAAGCTAATATTTAATTTACATAAATATCCATATTATATGACTATTAAATAACCATTGATAATAAGTTATTCAAAATATTAACCACTTAGCCGGCGAAAGGTATGAGGAAATAGTGCTTTTACCCCCGACTTATCTCGGGGCAGACGGTTAAGTGGTTAATGAAGTTTTATAATATCAGAAAGCAGTGCTTCACCAATATATAAATTATACAAAAAAGTGCATGAGATACTTTGTCAATAACACCAGCACAGAAAAATCTTGAAAATTAAGCCACAATCTCAATGCTCGAAATACTTTTTTTCTGTTTTAAATAGGAGATTCGGGAGAGATCCTCTATTCCGCTTTGATATGTGGAGTGTTGGTCGTTGTAGATTAACATGAATTAGAGCCCTCCTTTATTTGCTTTATCTATGGTAGTGGTTTGTGAAGAGGGTTTTTTTTAAATTATTTTCTCTGCAAAAAGAAACACTTCTGGTCCACATACTTGACATAAAAATCTTACAATTGGTCAAGTTTACAACAAAAAAAAAAAAAAAAAAAAAAAAAAAAAAAAAAAAAAAAAAAAAAACATCGTTCAAGTAACTCGTAGCGCATGGAGGTTTCACTGTGTGTTAGAAAAGACAGAAAATAATACATATTGTCTTATTTTTTATCATGTCACTTGTATTGAATTCTTTAGGAATTTTTGTAATGACCTATCACGAATAAGATTGTACACCGCAATCCATACTTAAACTAAAATAAAAAATGTCTTGTAATCAATTTTATGTATTTTTTAAAAATACTATTATTATATGTAAATATTATTTACTATAACACTAAATCAATAATTAGAACAAACCTTAAAAAAAGTCATTGCAACGATAAAATTTACCTCTACATTTATCATAGTACTCAATACTTAAATTTCAAAAGCAAAACAGTAAAACAAAACAGTTGTTTGAAAATATCAGATTTCGAAATAGTACGTCAACTATTTTATTTGAAGGTAATTAACGTTTAATGAATTAATTAGATCATTGAAGTGAAAGTATAGGGAAAATATAACCTGTTAAAAATTGAAAACATGATAAATAAGATCATTGTTTACAAAGAAAACATATAAACGACTATTTTAACAGGAAAGAATCCACGTGCCTCTTTATAGGAACTATTGAAGATTTAATTGCAGTTGATTTCTATTCAGTTTTAATTTAAGGATATTTTGCAAGCAGTTTTAAGATTTACATAAGCAATTTGATTCTTTTTTTTTATACCGAAATTAAACAATTAGTAATCATGTACTCTTTTACATTACAATTAAACTACTAATACCTTTTAAGGGTAGGTCATACTTCATTCAATAAAAATTCAATTGTGTTTTATGGTTTTTTATCGTTTCTAAGAAAAGGTATTTAACTTTCGGATCATTCGGATTGTATTTATTAACAAAACTTTTATGGTTATTTGAAAAATAAAAATGAATAACATGCATTGTATGATGGATGATACCAGTAATTGAACTCCATGAACATTTCCCTCTCATCTGAAGGAAAACGAATACTTCTGCCAAATTTTAAAAGAGCAAATTAAATTATAATTATCCAAAATTTAACTATGCCCAAATTATAAATCTATTCCCTTTAGGTTTTACAAATTTATGTTAAAGAGATTATTTTAAATTAAATAAAAGGCATTTGAAAAAAAAGGTTTGTGTGAGCTGAAAAAAAAAAAACTGAATCAGTGAAAACTTTTAATTTCGTAAGCATTTCGGTGCTATACTCTTCATAATAAATTAACCTTCTTAAAAAAAAGAATCTATCTTCTTGGAAAAATGATTACTTAATAATAATAATAATAATAATAATAATAATAATAATAATAATAATAATAATAATAATAATAATAATAATAATAATAATTATTATTATTATTATTATTATTATTATTATTATTATTATTATTATTATTATTATTATAACCATCGCTTAGAGACAAAAGATTTTCAAGTTTTCAATGTTCAACGAACAGATTTTTGTTCAATGTGCCACAGATATTCTAAGGTATTGGGCTATCGTAACACAAAAAAGTGATGCATTGAATAAAAAATCAAAGATTTGACTCAAAGAAATAGAATACCATATCCTTTATATACATGAATTTTTTATGGCGCCATTCAGAAATTCTGAAAATTTTCGCATTGAATCATCGAGTAAATTTGAGGAATATGTTTTGTTTTATTTTTTAAAATGTTTGCGAATAATCATGCCCAAATATAAAATACTAAAGATAGAAAACCAACGATTATAAGTGCACAAATAAAGTATGAAAAGGGAGCAAACAGCCGTTTCGAATCTACTAAGGAGATTCTTCATCAGTGCAAAAGCTATAAAAAACAAAACTGAGCCATAGATATACTAATATCATATTTATTCACCTTTATTTTTATCATTGAAAACCCTTTTTCTGCGTATTACATTCGTCTGTGATATCTTATTTGCTGTATAAGGATTCGGTAAATTTCATTTTGTCACTGTTATTTTTAGTACATGTTATTTTTTATAAGCAAATTTTTTTTACTTGTTTTTTATTATCGTTTCACGTAAGGTGACTTACGTTAAGCCCTGTGAACATGTAATCGTATTATTCTTCTATTAATGGGGACTTTAATATAAACTTATACTATATATATAGACTTTATTATTCCATGGTGATAAAATATACAATCATAAAAATGTACGGCGTATACGGAGTAAACACTTCAGATGCAAGTATCGTATTTTCTTTAATAATATTATAAACCATAAACAGAAATATTTTTATCCAAAAAAAGACTTTTTATTATAAAAGTTTTACATTAAATAAGAAATAATCTTACATAAGTGATATTAAAGTAATTCTGTGTGTTTGAATGCAATAAAAAAAATTAAAAAGATTTTCATTATAATTTTTTTTTGGAAAAATAAACAATGCACTTTTTAATATTAGTATTATATATAGTAAAAAAAATACAAATTACTCCACGAATTAAATGCGGTAAAATTATAAATGTAAAGACACTGTTTTAATTGTTTTAAAAGGTCGATTATTTCTCTTCCAATTTATTAGCACACCGAAATCACCATAATAATCTTGTGTTTCATAAAATATTGAAAAATAAATATGATTAGAATTTCTCAAAATAAATACTCTGTCACAAAAGAATCTTTTCTTATATACGACGATATTTCTTTTGAAGATGTCAAAATTCCGTTTAAATAACGAGTTTATAAACGAAGTCAAAAATACAGTCAATACATAACCTTTGTGTGAAAATGACAAAATAATATACTTCATCATAGAATCTTCATCACAGAAGTTTGGAGTGTATAGTGTTTTAAGTAACACAAACACGGGAATAGTTTTAAAATAGGAATTCTCCAAGGAAGATAAAAAAGTAAATGACACACACATGAAATCAAGTAAAAGACATATTTGAAAAGTATATGGAAATTTGTATATAGATTGATAATTACTTAAAATTTTTCTTTTACCTTTTACCTTTTATTCTTTTTATCTTTTTTAGAAAAGAGAATAAACTTTTAAACAATATTCTTTTGTAAACATAAAGTATTTGTTCCTTAAAAGTGAAAAGTGAAAATATTTTCACCAGATTTTGAGAAAAAATGTTTATTATAACGTGGAGGAAGTGTATAATAAAGTTCAGTTAAAATAAAAAATAAGATCCAAACAATAATATTAAACCTAAATTATTATATCTAAATTTAAAGTAAATGTAAATACTGTTAAAATGCATACGGTATGCAATTTTTGAAAAGAAATGTACAAAATACTATTAATGGACATGTGTAAAGGCGTTGATCATGTTAGGTATGGACATAAACTTTCAGTTTATGAAAGGCAGTTTTTGATATGTGTGTTCTTCTGCTATGTAATGATTTCAAATTGTTCTTTGAACAACAAATGTTACCACTACTGCAGTAAACACATTTTTAACAATAATATAATACAATTTTCCACAAAGAATCTTCTCATGTGTCACGCATGATCAATGCATTGTTTTTTAAAGCCATTATTAATCTAGCAAGCGAAAAAAAATACATTTAATAAAGTAATAAAAAAAGAAAGAAAAAGCGATGATTAGCGTTTCATTTCTGACCACGAGCTTTTTAAATTTCTATTGACAATCTATTTGTTTTCGTAAATTGAAAAAGTATTAATTATTGTTTGAAAAATAAACTGTGCTTAGAATTTTATATAAAAAAGTATAAGAAATATTTTCTCAGATTGGGCATCAAACTATTTTGACTAAGAACTTTTCTTTTTCAGACTGGAGTTCAAAGCATGTTAACTAAATCTTTCTTTGCCACATAGTAGAATTTCATTGATCCTTTCATGTCCGATTTTTTTTCAACTATTAGCAAATAAATAAATAAATAAATAAATAAAATAAAAAATAAAATAATAATAATAATAATAATAATAATAATAATAATAATAATAATAATAATAATAATAACATTAACAAGGTATCCAAATAGATTAATTAGATTTAAATGAATATTTCAAAGCACAACGAATGTTGTTGTTTTGCGTACTATGCAATTCACATTCTTATGTGAAAAGGCTAGGAAAGAGTTTTTAAAGATGTTTGTTAAATAATATATTAGAAAAAAATGTAACTGAGGTAACAATTTTCTATTAATTTTCGCACTTTATTACACATTAATATTTCAGGAAGTTAAACTTAATTTTAAATTTAAAGAGTTAAATATATGTTTAGAATAAAAGAATCGAAAACGGTTTGAAAAAGAATTAAGAAACTATTTATGATAATAATTATTATTATAAATGCCTAAACATTAATGAAGTCTTATAGTATATGCATAGACATAGACTGACATTATTAGACGAAAACAGTTATAAAATTTTTTTATAACAAAACAGTACTGAATGAAATGACCTGCACTCTTAACAGTACACCAGATCCCAAAAGGGTTAAGATAAACTTAAAACGACCATTCATTAGAATACACACAGTTTAATAACTGTCCAGTATGAAGTTCACCTATGATTTTATCATAACCCGTAAAGCATGGTGACGCCACTGCAACGTCGTTGTGAAGTCACATTGTGACTTTGTGACCATCGATTGTCGATGTGACTTCACGTGACGTCGATGTGAAGTCGCAGTGACTAAAATTTGAAGTCGTTATGTCCGTTTTAGAGCTCTTTCGTGACGTTTCACAAAGTAGTCACAATGTGACAAACTTGTGAAAAATGTGTCATTTGTGACTAATCTGACATTAACATTGTGACGAAACTGTGATAAAAGCGACGATATTTAAATTGCCAGAAACATGTTTTTTAAAGTAAATAACATGTTTTAAAGGATATTTATAAATTTCTAAAGATTTTTAAGAAAGTCACATCTCAGTCACATTGTGACGTCACTGAGTGGTGGCATTTTGGTCACAAATGTTATGTGACCAAAGTGACTCACAGTGACGTCACTGTGACCATGCATGCTATTAGGGAAGTGATACTTCCCGTAAGACATGGTGACGTCACGGTGACGTCGTTGTGAAGTCACACTGTGACTTTATGATCGTCGATATGACGTCACGTGACGACGATGTGAAGTCACAGTGACTAAAATGTGAAGTCGTTATGGCCGTTTTAGAGCTTGTTTGTGACGTCACATTGTGACCACTTTGTGACGTCACAATGTGACCAATTTGTGAAAAGTGTGTCATTTATGACGATTTTGTCATTAACATTGTGACGAAATTGCGACGAAAGTGACAATGCTTTCAAGTCACATTGTGACCAAATTGTGAAGTCCAAAATCATGGAACAAACTTTGAGGGGGCGGTAGGACTCACTATAACAAATAATGATGGCACAGAAATATATGACCGGAAGTGACCCATCAAGACGCTACACTTGTCACCAAAAAAGACCCGCATGATAATGTTAAGTCTATGGGGGGCGTTGTTTTCAAATATCTTGCTCAAATTTCAATATTTTACATGATATTTTTTCCATAGGATAGCTGAGGACGATCCACAACCGGGCTAATTTTTACTTTTTCGATTTTGGTTATATTTTTTTATATTACAATAGTTTTAGTTTTAGAACCGGATTAAACTGGTTCTGAAAGTTAAAGTATTTTTCTTTTAATCTGTAACCAAAATCAAAAAAGTAAAAACCAGCCCAGTTGCAGGTCGTCCTTAGATATCCTATGGGAAAAAAAATATGCGAAAATATTAAAATTTTAGCGAGATATATGAAAATAGCGCTCCCATACACTTAACATTATAATCCGTGTCTTTTGCGGTGACTACTGTGGCGTTTTAACGCGTCACTTCCAGTCATACATTTCTATGCCATAATTATTTATTATAACAGCTCTACCACCTCTCTTAAAGTTTGTCCCATTATATTAGACTCACGCTGCAGATCATTTGTGACAAAACTTTCGTTAACACTGTGATGATTCTGTGACGATTTAACTTTTCTTTACGATTCTCTAACAATTTAAAAGAAACAGGATCTGCTGAAACTATAACTCCATGCCATGTTCCTGTTAAAATAGGGTTTGAGTCCTAAAATCATATATTGACAATTTATAAACAAATACTGTATAATATATAAAAATAGTTACCTGCAGTAAGGAGACTTTCTTCTAAATTAAAGTTAAAAATTCGATTTAACTCACATGCCTTACAACTCTTTTGTTGTTTTCAAAATTTGAAAAATATTACCTTTCAAAAATATTTATATATTTTCCCCCCACATGCTGAAAATTGCGTAGCTTCAATTTTATTTATAACTGACACACATTTTGTAGTATGTTGTTCAAACTGTTTAATCTTTTTGAACTTCTTTAAAAAAAACTTTTACTCGCTTTAATATCCACAAATCCCAGCACAAATCTAAAACTATCTATATCTATTTTTTATTAAAAAATAAACAAGTGGGATTGGAAATGATAAAAGAGTGTTAGATTAAGGAGTAAGAATACATATAATTTGTTAAAATCAATTTACAGCCTAAATAGAGGGTAAATCATTCCAATGTGGCCAAAACTTGCGCAGTTGCCAAAACTGGAGCATCCACCCTATTTCTTTTAATTATCTTTTGTTGTAATTTTCCAACTGATTGAAAAAGTGTCCAGATCAGGATTCGAACTAAGCAGTCTTTCGCGCAAATTGTCAATACTTTGTCGACTGAACTATCCTGGAAGAATTTGACGCACACAATTCACACAGTGAATACGAACGTATACTTATCATTATTATATTTAACCCTATGTAATAATACTTTAATTTTTTTTTTCAAACTACCCGTATGATAAATGCATACTATTTGTATGAGCATATAATGATATTTCTCCGGGTGAATTGTGCGTGCTAAGTTGCTCTGTTGGAAGAGCATTGGCAGCATACATCGAGGGTCTCTAGTTCGAATCCTAACCCAAACACTTTTTTACTCATTTTGGAAAATTAATATTCGTTTGATTAATTTACAAATTAAAATCATTCTGTTAAATATAATATAAAATTATCTTTTGATAAAACTACGTGAAATTTATGCGCAATATTCGTAATATACAGATTTTATTTAAAAATCGAGTACAAATGAAGATGAGACAATTTGTTCCAGTATTACGCTTAGTTATTTTCTTACAATAGGGGCCTGTGCGCATGTATGATTACACCAAGGTTTAAATTCGTAGTTAAACTCATATATATATATTGTATATGACAAATAGTATAGATGTGCCGGTAAAGGACATCCTTAAGGAATTTTTTTTTAAGTTTCCTTATTAATAGTTATAATTATTAGATTTCATTTTTTTGTATTAGATTTTGTATTGTAATCTATTAATAATATTTAAGTGTTCTCAGTCTCACTTCCCAACATTAGACAAAATTTTATTGAAAATAATAGAAATACATCAAACACTAACAATTTCAGCAATGTGCATCCCACAAAAGTGTACATGTAATTGTTTTTATGACTATTTAGAACCAGGATTTAATGAACACATACTAATGAAACAAAATTGTTATATTCAACACAATTTAACAATTAAGATATCAAAAATTAATAAAATAATGCGATAATTACTCATTTTTTAAAATCAATAATTGTTATTACCACAAAATCAATATCTTAATTATTTTAGATACATGGTTTAAAATAATAAATGTCATGGAATTACAGTTATCAAATTTTTGGGATTATGAGAAATTCAGAAAGGTAATAAAAAAGTTTTACAAAAGTATTTTCGCAATATTAGTGCATAAATTTGTATATTTTTCACTATTTTCAACAATTAAACAACTCCAAACTCCTTTATATATTAATTATAACGTTAACTTTTGATTATGTGTATATTTTTTAATTTATTAAAATGTGATTTTAACCATGTAATTAAAAAAATGTGACTAAAGTGCATTTTAAAAATAATATTGTTAACTATTTTCAAATCGTCGACATGTTGTTCCGTATTTCAACAAAATAAATGTTAAATTTATTGAATTTACTAAGGTAAGTGGATTCAAAAAAGTTAAATTAATATGATACTTATTCCTTTTATAACATGTTTTTTTACGAAATTAACAGAAATCATTATAAAAAAAGCAGGAAAAATAACATTTTCTTACCTCTTTCTTATCGGCATTATCCTCTAATTCCAGTTTCATAATCCAAATAGGGAAGATAATTTCGAAGTAGGAATGTCCGAATGAAGTACAATGACATTGGCGCGCTAATATTAACGAAACGCCACTGACATTGTATTTTTTCGGACCGACATTTTATATAAAATGTCACCTGATCGCATTTCTGCATAACTTTTTAAAAATTTTCAACTTACGTACTAAATATGCACAATGCACACATAACATCATAACAAAGTTACTAGAGCAGCTGCCTAATAGTCTAAAGAATAAATACACTAGTGTTAGTGTCAACTATTCTGGTCGTTGCCAAACGATATTTTTTAAGCAGGTGATTTTTTTGTTATTATTGGTTGTTTGAGCTTCGAAGATTCATAAGTTGAATGCGCATGTGCATTAGTTTTATGAGGGTATCCCTAATTAAAATTTTGAGTTAAAAAAAATTTCACGCATTTCTATTTTACTTTCAATTAGTTTCGAAATACAGTGAAACTTTCATTTAACGAAACCCATATTTAATGAAATTATCTACTTTTTTAATTTTCTGTTGAACTTTCATTTAGAACGCAATTAACATTTAAATTAATATTCATATTAAAAAAAAATTCTACTTAGCAAAATTTGTTGCACTTCCGTGTGTGCACAATATTCAAAAGGATAGATTGCTGTTAAGATTGATTGGTGAATGTATTTCAGCGGATTGTATGAATTGAAATTATGTATTTATTTTATCTTTTAAATAAAAAGGAAAAAATGCAAAATTTTTTCGATATGCTAAGAAAGGGATTCTAGTTCCGCGAAAATATTATAGGTCCATTCTCTGATTACTTAAAAAAGATGCGAAAGTTTTTATGAGTGTATCTTTCATAAGAGATCGCACACAAAGTAATATTCCAATTTTTTTTTTAATTTTTCGATTTCACATACAAGAGAAAACGAGAAATAGAACGCTGCGATTCAGTTTTGGTTTCCCTTCCTTTATTACGTGGTTTTTTAGATATTATACTAATGATTTTTTTATGTGGCTATATTGCATAACAAAAAATACTATCCAAATTAAAACACAGTTTTATAATATTTCCATTTTTATTTGTAGTTTACTATACAAATTTCATGAATTTTCGTGGATTTCTATTCAACGATACTTTTTTCATAACGAAGCATTTAACTGTAACGAGAAATTTCCTTAAATGGAAGTTTCACTGATAGGTTCATTGCTGGGTGCTTAGTTTCATATGATGGGAGGTTTATCTCACATATGTGATATGACATACACGTTACACGCAGTGTGCACGCACTGCACGTTACGTGCAGTGGTACACGCATAGCCCGATTTTTACAAGATTTGTGACAAGAAAAACAAGCTTTGCATATTTGGTACGCAAAATGGATAATTGCCCTTGCGTAAGTGATTCTTTGTAGTTTTGTTATTACAGGAAAAAATTAAATCATTTTCTAAAATGTCGAAAAATAAATTACTAAATGTTAAACAAAAAAAATTGTAAGATTATCAATCTCATTCAAGCTCGAAATACATTTACACGGCCTATTTAAATTACAGTTCAAATTATTTCTCTCTTTATATGTTGAAATTTTTTAAGATTATTGAGATTTTTTAAGTTCATATTTTTGTTGCACTGCAGCTTTACAATATGGTGTTTTTTTTGTCACAAATGTGACATTACGTGCATTACATGCAGTGACATAGCAATGATGTCACAATATATTTTTTAATTGTCAAAAAAGTGTAATTTTACAATAAATAACAGATTTTGGAAGTTTTCTAAGAAGGTCACCACTCAGTCACAATGTGACGTCACTAAGTGGTTGCATTTTGGTCACAGGTGTGACGTGACCACTGTGACCATGCATGCTATGAGGGCGTTATTTGCAGTGGCATTACAGTGACGTCACAAAAACTTTTTCAATTGACAGAAAAATATTTTTTTTCATTAAATAACATCTTTTGAAGAATTTTTGCATTTTTTTTTTTAAATTATCTAAGAAGGTCACATTTCAGTCACAATCTGACTTAACTGAGTGGTGGCCTTTTGGTACAGTGACATCACAAAAACTTTTTCAATTGACAGAAAAATATTTTTTCCTTTAAATAACATCTTTTGAAGAATTTTTGTATATATTTTTTAATTTTCTAAGAAGGTCACATTTCAGTCACAATGTGACGTCACTGAGGGGTGGCATTTTGGTCACAGGTGTGAAGTCACATTTCAGTCACAATGTGACATCATTGAGGGGTGGCATTTTGGTCACAGATGTTACGTGACCACAGTGACTCACAGTGACGTCACTGTGACGTCACTGTGACCATGCTTGCTATGTGGGTTGTGGCGCCAACGGAACAACTTATCGCCATATACAGCACGAAATTTAGTTCAGAGAATTATACTGGATGTGAACTTTAAAATATAGCTAATAAATTATGGGACGAATAAGGAAAGACTAAACTTAAAAAAAAATGAAGTACTCAAAAATGAGTAAATCGATGTACTCATATCCAATTGAGTACGTTTGGATCAAAAATGAACACATTGCTTTCTCAATTTTGAAGCATCATATGATATTAAATCCAAAGAAATCATAATTTTGTACACTGTATTGATTTATTTCATTCAGAGTAGCATGAAAGATGCTTATTAAAGTAAATATTACATTATTTACTGTTTTAAAAAATAGCTTAAAAGTGCTTGCAAATAATGCTCTTATCATAACAATATTCGATTTGAGTATCTTGCTAATAATTGTGCTATTTTTCTTAATAAAAAAATCAATTAAATGTTTATTGTTAATAATTTTGAGCAAGAATTAAATGCCAGTATTTTGTACTTTAATTTTTAAGTTGTAATTTGAGTAATTTCGGAATCGAAATTAAGTACATGTGTTTCTCAGTCTTGAGTACATTTGGATCGGAGCTATTTAGTGTATGCGAAGTATCGGGTGATCCAAAAGTCAAGACGAAATTTAAAAATGAATAATTCGAAAACGAATCAAGATACAAAGATTCGGTTTGAACCGACGCGACGGATGGAGAAGGAACCGGGTTTTGTGTAACAACGAAAAACAATACTTTTGTTCGCGACCAATAAATGGCGCTTTAGTGTTTTTTGCACCAAAAGCTGACTTTAAATGAAAAAAGATTGACAACTAACAAGTCAGCATAACCCGTCAGATGTCGCGTGTCGGTCTTTTCGCCGCCTGTGTAACTTATCTTCTCCTAACTTGTATCACATTGCAAATACAACGGAGATCTACCCTGTACCTGACTTTGAAGATTTCTCGACCACCTTAGTGAAGTAACAGGACATCTCTGTTATTCTTTCAGGTACTTTTTTAGAAACAAAGTTGAAATTGGCGAAAAAGTCTATGTAACAATCACTAATGTCAGTTATTTTTTACTTTTCCAATTACTCCAGATCTAATGAATACACAGCATAATTTAAGAAAACTGCAAATTTATATCTTCATTGGAACGTTATTTTATATATTATGTGAAAAATATTTCTTATTTTACTTACTTGGTATGAAGGGGGCCAGCGGCGAAAAGACCGAGTGCGACTAATGGCGTTTTGAAAAAAGTCGCGACTACTCGCGGGTTAATTACGGTTAGTTAGTTCTACAATAAATGTTCAATGTGCTCTCCAGCATTCATAGGTGAAGGAGTGATTCTAGGCACCACAGCATTTAGTAGCATTTCTTGCGTTATGACAGACACATTTTGGCAGATGACATCCCCACTAACACTCGACTTAAGGCCTTAAGCTGGTTTCGTCGTGGCCAAAAGGAGTTAAGGCCATTTGTACAAAAACAATGCTGTACCGCAAGTGAGCTGCCGCTAATTGCGGCAGCTATCGCCGAGCCGTTAACGGCTCGGCAATGACAGAACTGTTGCATTTACTTTGTCGGTAAACTCTTAGAGGTCGGTTTCGGGCAAAAAGGTAATGGCCCTCCAACATCTAGAAAGCAGAGGGCTAATATAAACTGACCAGCATTTTTATTTTAAGAGAGAAAATGTATAAAAATTTTAAAATAAAAATAAGAGAGAAAATGTATAACTTCATTTCTTTCAAAAATTACTTTATATCTGGGTTTTAATAAGCATATGCATAATTTACGAGATTTATATTTAAAACAATAAAATAGATGACATATTTTATTTAGTTTGAAAATATTTTTACATATAAAATGAATTGTCCCCAAAATATATACAGAATTCCAAGTTTTTTCTTCACCGGCACACTTTTACATTCACTATTCATAAAAAATAGTTAAAGAAAATGAATAAATATTTAAAATATAGTAAAATAATTTAAAATAAATATTAAAACAGAAAAACGCCTTAGATTGTGCCTAAAACAGTCCACGTTCAGTCCCCATCCCCATTAATTAGTAATACAAAACATTTTTTTTTTTTTTTTTTTTTTTTTTTAGGAAAGATCATTCTAAAGAATAAAAAATCATGTTATCAAAAAAAAAAAAAAAAAAAAAAAAAAAAAAAAAAAAAAAAAAGAATGTATTTTGATTTATTCGCATCTGCAAGCGCGGAGACAAGGGAGAGATTATAGTGCTAATAATTCTCCCTATATAGGAGGAATAATTTAATTTACAGAAGATAATTTTAAAATTATCTTCTCTGTAAATTAAGTATTAAAATGTATATATCTATGTTTTTTTTATAAACTCTCTGGAATGAAATACACTTGTAAATATTTTCCTTAATATACAAAGCACAATATGTCACACTGGATACACTAACAAAAAATTTTATTTTAAAGAAAAACCCTTTAAACGTTGAACGAATTCCAATTTGAAGAAACATCTAATAACAATTCATATTTGTTCATAAACGAATGAAATTGCAGGAGCTGATAGTGAGAAACTGTGTAATCGAAAGATGGTTTATATTTTTTGGTGAAAAAAAAAAAAAAAAAAAAAAAAAACAGCAAATATTGTTTAACTGGACGTTTTCAATCTATGTTCTGAAGATGATACTGTGAGACAGAAAGAAAAACGGTTGTCACGTGACCACAACCGCTTACTATCAAATAATTTATTAATTTATAAGAAAATAGAAAACTTAAATCGCTCTAGTTATCAGACTAGCCAGTTTAATGCCTTTTCCCTTTTAAAATTACTCAAAAATTGTATAAATGTTTAGCGTTGTTGAACAGGGAATTTGGCAGTCATCTAAAAGCTGAACGAAATCTTTTGTAAAAACAAAACACTATTAAAAGTTATTTATATAAATATAGATTATATCTTTAAATATTTTATAAGATATAATTCATATTTACAGTAAAATCTGTCTAAGACATGTCTTAGACAGATTTATAGTTAATAGACAGTTATATAGTTATAGGTACCTTTAACTATATAACTATAAAAAAATATTATATCAATATATGTAATTGAGTGTGTGTGTGAATGTATTTTGCACCCCTCCCCCCCCCTAAAGCTACGTCCCTGCGAATCGACAAAGGAAGGGAAAGTTTATCTCCCCCAATCTTCAGTCATAAAGCTGTCAAGTGATTTCGAGTTTAATTTCTTTCTTGAAGGTCAGATTCAGTGCAATGAAAGAGCAATTTATACATCAAAGCGCCGACCCGAAACATAAAAAATAGCGAAGCCTGACCACAAGAAGTTAGTGCTATGTGTCCGGTCCTTTACACGTGAGCGAGGTTACGAATGAGAAAGGGTTTGTTTCGAAGGGATCTTTTCAAGGACGCCACCAGTGACATTCAGAGGTCAAAATTTTTGCTGTATCATTCATGGCATGAAATCACTTCGTGAATGTTGACTGGATTATGAGGACTCTGTATCAAAGTTTTACACGATTATTAAAAATTTCGCAGTGGGATTACACTAAAATATTGTAAGTCTGAATATTTTCTTTGCCTATTCATTAAGTTTAATTTGAAATATTTCTGTACTATTTTAATGTATTTTTATAATAGAATTATAAAAAATAAGTATATAAAGTTAAAAAGTCGTCATTTTATGAATTTATACGACGCAAAATGTAAGAATTCGCAAATTCACTCGAATTTTTAAAGGTATATTTGTTTGGTAGGATAATTGTTTTTTTTTATTATTACTCTTTGAAAATTTTCATTCAGTTGAACATTATATGGATTTTATTATTTTTTTCCCCCAACTGTTGAAGTTTTAATTAGTAATTTTAAAGAAAGTAACTAGTTTTAAACATTGCGACTTATTTATATCACTATCGTAATTCTTCTAGATTATTTTAAATAAATTCATTTATTGTTATAATTATTTTTTTAAATGCGACTTTGAAAGAAAAAGATTGTTTTTTTATCCACTCTGATATAGGATTGTAATTTTTCCTTATGGAAAATGTCATTAAATTAAACAACTGTGTAATTTTAATACAATATAAGGAAAATTAGAGTGAAGAAAAACTCATTAAAATAACCAAGATATTAAAAAAAAAAAATCTAAAATTATTTTTCAGAAGAAATGTTAGAATGCATTGCGTAAACTCTTCTTTAAATTATTATTATTATTTGGAAATTTGATTAATCAACTTTGAGAAATCTAATGGTTTTCGATGATAAACAAAATAAAAAAACGGAAAGGGATTTTTAAAAAAATGTCATTAAGGACATATGTAAACCTAAAATAGCATTTTTATATTATTTATTATTGTTATTATTTTATTAATAATACTTGTGTGAAAATTTGTATTTATAAAATGAAGATGGTTCAGAAATATTTCACTTATTTCTTTATGATTTAATTAGACTTTAATGAATGGGCAAATATAATAAAATAATGACAACAAAATTCTCAATAAGTTTTGAAAAAAAAAAAAGAAAGAAAAAAAGAAAAGAAAAGAAAAAAGAACAGAAAAAAAAGAAAGAAAAGCACATCTTTTAATAAAACATACATAACTAAGTTTAATATTACACATATTATTTAGGCATAAATTCAAAATCGATTCTATAAAGAATATTTATTGATAGACTGTTTAAAAGATAAATGCTTTTGCTTGAAAAATACTATATATTAATAATCATTTAGGTTAACTTAAAAATTACTAATTCACTTACCTTGAACTTTTTCAAAAAATTTTAAAAGAATGCTTGGCATAGTGAATTAATTAATTAGTTTATTTTTTTTTTCAATTAATAATTTTAATTGTATATGGCATGAAACGATTTAAAAACCATATTATTATTTTTTTAAATGTATAATTGAATAAATAAACAAATTAATAAATTTATTATGCCAAGTGTTGTGATTTGAAAATTTTTGCAAAAGTTCAAGGTAAATAAATTTATATGCTTTTTTAAGTGTCTCGAATGTAAAATTTTAAAACATATAATTAAATAATAAACAAATAAATTCATTTTCAACTTATATGTTTTGAAAAATTTTAAGATAAAAATTTGTAAATTTATAACTTTTTTGAAAAGTATACATAAAGATTATTAATACATTTGTTTTACAAGCAAAGACAGTTTATCATTTAAATAATTTTCCAGCAAATATTTTTTATAGAACAAATTTTGAATTTATGCTTAAATATTAATTCTTACAAACACAAATGGCTGGGTGAGGGTGATCTCCTGGCCAGCCTTTATTTTTAATGGCCTTTAAAAAAATAATTGTGGCCAGTTTGTGGCTGTCTGATATTTTTGATAAAAACGTTTATGGCACGTTTGTGGGCCTCATCTTGTGGCCGCATTCTGGCCGGCGTGACAGTTTTTTGACGGAGCCGTTACGGCCAAAGATGGCGGGCCGTTATCAAACACTTTGGGCCACCGCTAACGATGCCTCTAGTGGCCCATCAGTTATGTGTTTGTTGGGATCTTTCAGTGCTGCAAGTGGTGTCGTTGCTCGCCAACAGAACTATATTAGATTAATTTTAAATGTAATTCCGTATGCAGCGATTCTCTGCAGTTCCATATATTGACCTTCGATTTATTCTGTGGAGCTGATCCAGAGTATCAGACCAGATAAAGTGATCGTTGAGGTTAATTGGGTGAAACAGTCCTCCAGTGTTCGTGTCCGGGATAGCTCAGTTGGTAAAGCATTGGCAGCTTCAGCCAATACATCCCTGGTTCGAATCCTGGCCTGGTCTTTTTTCACCCAAAATTCAAAAATGGAAATATTACATCTGCTAGAACTATATTGTTTCGTTGCTACACAAAATCCGGTTCCTTTTCCATCCGTTTAATGCAAACCGTATGTTTGTATCTTGATTCGTTTCGAATTATTCATTTTTAAAGTTCGTCCTGACTTTTAAATCACCCGGTACTTAAAAATGAATACTTTTTACTCAATTTTGAGAACCCATTTTTTAGGTGCGTTCGTAATTATGTAAATACATAGCATCTATTGTTTTCGCTCAGTCCGTCCGTCTGTCCGTCTGTCTGTCCGTCTGTCTGTCCGCATATAACAACGCAAAAACTACCCAACCGAATCGTTTGAAATTTAAAACATATAATTAGTGCGTAATTTTGTTGAGTCATTTCAAATTTAATAAGAATCGGATGTATAGATCAATTATAGGGACAATCAAAAATATTCCGTTATATTACGGTCAATGGGGAAAAAAGTTTCAAATGCATTTTAATCGGTTGAAATTTAAAACATATAATTATTACGTAATTTTGTCGAGTTATTTCAAATGTTATGAAAGTCGGATGCATAGATCATTTACAGGGACAATCAAAAGTATTCCATTACATTACGGTCAATGGGAAAAAAGTTTCAAATGCATTTTAATGATGTTAAACTCATTCAAACATAATAGAATTTGCATGAAACTATGAAGTATATACTAAAATATGCATTATGTACAATCTGTGATGCAAAGAATTTTAATTATTAAATTACAGGGCCACACAAAAGTATTCCACTACATAATGCTATACGAGGAAACATTGTTTGGGGCGTGTTTTAATTATATTCAACTATTTCGCATTTTATGAATAAGATGTACGTAAATAAGATGCTGAGGTGTAATAAAAATTACTTCCTGCATATTTACAGAAACACAAAGATTTCGACTACTATACTGTATCCGAAATACTCTGTAATATATCATCAAGATCTGAATATTTTTAAAACTTCGTTATCGAACAAACGCACCTCATTTGCTACGCTTCACGTGCAATTTCCAACTTGTTTCAGTGTATAATAGTTCAAATTTTATTTATTATAATGTATAATAGCATTATTATCTTCAGTCTCGATATATAAAATGTAGGAAATAGTTTCGAAATGTAACTCTGCGACTGAAGAGTTAAAAGAAAACGTCCATTCTAGATATTTTTACACGTTAAATTCCCTCTATCGGCAAATAAAAATTTATAAATATGCTTAAATAATATTTGATACTTTTCAAGCTGTTTATATCACTTAACAGGAAATCTCTCTTTCTGAAACCCAAAAGCTTTTTTAGAAAAGTGCAACGGTCATATAATAGAAAAATACATAAATTTTATTTCTGTTAATTCCTCATCATCATAATTGAACATAATTATCCAATATAAATAAAATTTCAAACAATGTAACACAGAAAAATATAGCTTAATTTTTTATATGAGTGTATATTGTTTATGTAATTATTAGATTAATGTATATTTTAATATTGTTTTGTGAACTTCACCGCTTAAAATCCATTATTTGCCTTTTTAAAAGTATTATAATTTTGCAATAAACAAACATAACTCAGAAATTTTTGCTGCAAACTATTAGAACTATTCTGCCCTTGAAAAGAGAATAACAATAAAAAAAAATTAATATGTAAATTTTAATTATGTTTCTTTGTAAATTTTGCTGTTATCTATTAGAAATCTACTGCCCTTAAAAAAGAGAATAACAATGAAATTATAAATTATTTAAATTTTAATTATGTAATTTTATGTAAATTTTAATTACTTAGTTGAATTTTAGCAATATGTAAATTTTAATTATGATTGCTCAATGATTATTGAAATATCAATCTAATGTATAGTTCATCTGTGTTCTGTGAAGTTCAGAACAAAAATTCATTTTTTTTCCTGAAGAAAAATCTGGA
Source organism: Maratus speculifer (assembly GCA_964019185.1). Lineage (NCBI taxonomy): Eukaryota > Metazoa > Arthropoda > Arachnida > Araneae > Salticidae > Maratus > Maratus speculifer. The sequence continues at coordinate 435,327,377 of OZ025291.1, read as the reverse complement.
AAAAACAAATGGAACCCATAAGCTTCAATATTTTCTGTTACTAAATAAGATTGTAACAACTCTGTGATTATGTGACTTAATTTTATAAATGGAAGCACATTTATTATATGTTTAGTGTTTATTTGCTTTAGCTTATTTTTTGTCTTGAAACAAACAAGTAAGTCTGAACAATTCATAATTTATATCCCATAGTAATACTTCTTTTTCCTAAAATAATAATTCTGTTACATATCTAATCAGTTAAATTGCATTGTACTTTCTCGGGAACTAAATCGGTGTTGCTAAGAAATTATGCATATCCTTCCTATATGTATTAATGTGTGTTTTTTTACAACTCAGTTAATTAACATGATGCACGTTTTCCGTTAAAAAGAAGTTATGAAAAAAAAATGATTTCGGAAATTGGCTGTAATTATTAATGGCGTTAACAATTATATCTGAAATAAATGTTATCATTACATTATGTCTTATCATCAATACAGAAAGTAATTTGTTTAAGTAAGTTAAGTAAATTTGTTTAATAAAAATAAGCATAGTATATAATCTAAAAGCAAGAAAACTTTCATAAGGAATTCCTATTTTTTTCATAGATTTAAAATAAACAGTAAAAAAAAATAAGAAGTGAAATAAAGAAAAAATAACGCAGCCAATTCTCATTTAGTATTAATAGTGTATGATTTTTTTCTTGTTGACTAACCAAACAAAATTTTTAATTTATACTCTGTTCTTAAATGTTTATCAACACCAACAACTCTCTTTATATTATTATTTATTTTTGAAAAATAGTAAACTTACTTAAAGTATTTTGCATGCTATAAGTATTTTCGTTTATTGATTTAGAAAATATTTTCTCTCTTGAAGAAATTTTGTGTGTTATTATAAAATACTTTAAAGAAATATTTAAAAAAATGATATAAATTCATTCATTGTATCAAGTTATACTCATTTTCCTTTTATTGCTTGACAAATCCATAGATTATTTCAGCTATTATTATTTTTTTTTTCCTCAAAAAAATACCTATTGTGAATTAAGAACATTGTGTGCCATCATCATTAAAATTATACATTCCTCCATTAGGTTACTCTGTCTTTTTAGAAGTTTTTAAGTAATCATCGTGGATAGTACAAATCTAAACTAGTCGGATTTAGCACGGTAAACACAATGAGCGTTTCTTGTTCCTTATAAGGGGAGGAGATAAAGTTCGGCCGTGGATGTGGCAATACCAAAACGCTCCTCTATCTGATACATGTTAATACTTCTAGAAAAATGAAGCTTGGCAGCATCAACTATAGCCATCATCTGATTTGCCAGTCTGTCTGTCAGCAAATAACAGTACAGAAACTACCCAACCGATTCGTTTGAAATTTGAATTTATATTTGTTGCTGAATATATTTGTTGCAGAAAATTGTTTGGTCATTTCAATTTTTTGTAAATTGGGACACATAGTGCAAATGCACGAACAGAAAAAAAATTCCGTTTCATTAAGTCCGATGGGTTAAAATAGTTTCAATTGCTTTTTAATGATGTTACAACCGTCGAAAAATGAGAAAATTGATATGTTTGTATGTGTAATACTAAAATATATATTTTGTAAAATATCCGACACAAGTGCTATATTAATAAGAAAATATTTATTAATTTACAGAGAAGCACAAAGGAAATTCGTAACATTATGATATGGGGGGGGGACATAATTTGATGTATATTGTATTTATGTTAAAATATTTCGCATATAAAAAAATTGATGTACTTTGCTTAGGTTCACTACAAGTTATTTTCTGTGTGATGAAAATGCTTTTCCATACTGCTGAATTAGATATAAAATTTTAACTTATTAAACGGTACAGTTTTGTTACATTACTGCTAATCTTTTGAAAAATGTTTCTTATCTATGCTTGACGCAGAATTTTTTTTTTCAGTCTGATTAATGTGAAAAAAAATTGAAGCAGAAATATTCATGTTTATAAAAGTATTGGGGGTTAAAAAAGTTAATTATTTGTAAAACCGGCTGTTCTACGAGATTTTTTAAAAATTGTATTTAATGTTTAGTATTCAGATTTGTGTCAAAATATATTATTACAGCATTATTCAAAATTGAAGAGATTGTTTCAGAGGTAGTGTGTCCTCTTAACTCTTAAATGTGGTTGCATTTAGGGGTTGCCGGTAATTTTCGCTTAATAAAAAGTCTACCATGCATGCTTCAGTATGATCTTTCGATATTGTGATAATCTTTATCTGAAAATATATGTAAATAAGTGTTCATGTTCTTAACAGAGTTTTCATATTGCACTAGGTATTTCGATTTACTTTTTTTCTATTTTTTCTTGAAAAGTATATATCATAGAGAAACTTTCCTTTTGGCGAATCTTTATGAGCACCAAGTGAGGATTGTGGATGTACACAGTTTGGCCGGTCGTGATGTGACAAACTGTATTTTTTAACTGAATAATTTAGAAATTAGCTTTTTCACACAGCTAACTTCAGTTTTCAATGGATCGCGAATGACTTGAATTGTCTCTACAATATATTGTCATTAACAGTCTATGTTCACAAATGTCCATTTTTTTCTTATCTTTCCCAAAAAGAATGCGCTTAACAGAGACTTTCCTTTTGACATTTTTTTATGAACTCCAAGCAGGGATTGTGGTTGTACACATTTTGTCCGGTAGTTGTGAAAAACTGTATTTTTTAACTTAATAAATAATCAATCAGCTTTCTGATACCGTTATTTTGAATTTTCAATGGATCGCTAATGTTTTGAAATGTCTCTACAATGTACTGTGATTAACAACCTATGATCACAAATGTCCATGTTTAATAATAAAATTTATTAGATAAGATGTTGTTCCCTGGAAACGATGGATCATAAGGGGATGTTTGCTTAAACTCCAACCGAGGTTTATGACTGTGCGGAAATGAAGCTGTTATGATGAGACGTACAGTATTTTTTATGTTAAAAATTTCAGAAAGGGTTTTTACTATTGTTATCTTTATAATTCTATTGATCACCGATGTTTTGTAACTTTGTATCTACATTTAGTTCTACATAACTTTTATCTTACATACTTATGGACATTTTAGTATTTAAAACTCTCTTATTTATTTTCTTTTTTAAAAGTAACGTATAAATATTTAATCTCTTAAAACAAACTGTTACATAAGTCCTAAAAATTATATTTACTTTTAAATTTTTAGTAAAAGAACTACTAGACTGTAAAATACACATACCTATAATAATAAAAAGAAATCTAATATTTTTCCTTTATGGCTAGAACTTAAAGTAAGATGTTTAATTTAAAAAAAAAAAGAATCAATGACTTTTTTTAATAACGTATTTTTTGCTTCGAAATCCTTTTGAAGCAAAAAAATTAGCAGACGTAAAAAAAAAAAAATTCCTTGCAGAAAAAAATATCAAATTCAAATATATGTTGAAATATTCGATTATGAAATTAAAAGATAAAAAATATAAAAGCAATCAGATATCATTTTTTACAATTTACAGAAAGAAAAAATCTACTTTTATATATTTTTTAATAAAAAATATTACTTTTTATTGATAAAAATATATTTTTTTTCATTTATTTGTAAAATTGATTGTTAATTATTTATGGGATTGTATCATGGACATATCATTGTAAACGGGTAACAACTAAACTGTAAAAAACAACTAAACTTTCAAAATATCAGTTTTAAGATTTTGTTTTCTATGCAATTTGTAATTCGGATTTCGGATTTTTCAAACTCTATAATAAACGGCTTTAAAAATAAAAATAAATATCAGTTTCGTTGTAGACTCCATGCCAATATATATATATATATATATATATATATATATATATATATATATATATATATATATATATATATATATATATATATACAAATTGTTGTTATTTACCTTTGACGCATGAAACATTTGAAAAATATTATTTTTTTCTCATTTTTTCTAAAGATAAACTTTAAACAAAACTTTTCGTAAGTATTATCTTTTTTATTTAGAAGGAAGAATGTTATCCTTCTATTTTGTTCCAATATTGTTTCCTTTATTATTATTTTGGATTTTTATCATGCATGTAGCACTTATATATTTTAATTCACGTATTAGCAATATGAATCTTTAAATATAAAAATTATACATTCATTTTGTGTATTTAATTGTGTAATTTTCATAATTTTCTGAATAATATAGATAGTAATATAAACTTTAGTCGAAAAAAAGGATCTTAAATTCATAAGAACTGGCTTTTGGTATTTTCAAGAATGCGATGATGAAGAATTCTTTAGTTAAACTTAAAAACTTTTCTTAAGAAATTAAAAAAATTCTAAAGAAAACGATTTTTTAAACGTTTAAACAGACATATATTATTAATGTAAAATCTGTGCATACTTACTTGCTTTTTATCAAATTACGTATTTTATGCAATCATAATATGAAGAGGAGAGTACACTAACCATGTTCTTACCTAAAATTAGAAGAATATAATTAGAAAATTTTAATTTTGTTAATGGTAACAAAAATAATAGTCCGAGAGTTATCAACAATTTATTGTAAACCACTTTATATTAATTATTGTTCAAACATTTAAATAATCTACGGGTTGATTAAATTATCAACCCATTGTCTGTCCCAAATGCGGTAAAAACGGTTTTCCAAGTTTTAAAATACCCCAGACTATTAAAATTGCTGACACATACAACATTTTCGGAATGGATTAAAACGATACATATTCGGAAATCTTAAATAAGAAAGCGTTTTTTAGAACAAGTAAATGCTTCTCGAATATAAGGAATTTTCAGAATTAAAATTTAGAAGTAATATTATATAAATCAATAAATATTTTAAATTTTCTTTTATGTTTTGCAGCAGTTTCTAAATAACTGCAGGAAAAATACGAAAATAAAATTACAGAAATATAATTAATTATTACTAAAGAGGGCACTTTTTTGTAATTGTGCTAGCCGTGAACACATAGATTATATTTAAAACACACATATTTTATTTTTTAAATTAATGCAGATAAATGTTGAAATAAAAGTACCATGCATACATAAATAATCGACTTAAAATCATCATGTTAAATGCTACCAATATATATGTGGTAAAACTATAAGAATGTCTGATAAGAATAATTGTTCATAAACTTAACATAAATTTATATTCCATCGCGAAATATTTTCTATTTTTATCAGAAAGATAGTCTCAAATCATTTATCATTCACTTGAAATGAAATCATATTTTAACATTTCGATTTATCTTAACAACTTATCTTTAGCTATATCACGTGTTTAAAGATTACATAGTTAGAGGTATTATTACATATATGAAATATTTTTTAAGAACAAAATAAATGACGCTATTAATTTTTTTAATATATCTTTTTACGTATAATTTTCAGTTTTTTAAAATGATTAATGATGTTTATTGAAGTAAAACTAGATTGTGAATGTTTATCGTTAAAATTAAATGTTTTCGGATGTACGCTGAATAATTAAATTTTCAATTTTTAACACATTCGGACAAATTCGAATAGAATTCATGAACTCGGTTTGTCTTCCTTACTGTCCATCTGTCCTAACTCTAACAACGGTAAATATACTTCGATTATCATGCAAATGATGCAAATCATAATCGTTATTTACGGTCACCAATGTATGTTTGTTACTGTATATGAAGTATGCTAGTTCATTTATAGGGACATTCAAACGAAATCCATTGCATTATGGTATATGAGTAAAATCGTTTGCTGATTATTTCAATGACATTACTCTTTTCCAAATGTATACTCAAATTACATACTTCAAATCAAGAAATTTTATTTACAGGGACAACAAAGAACTATTTTGTTACAATAGCACATTTCAGTAATAATTTTCGAAAGTGTGTTTTAATTCGCTATGCGTTCTAAAGCTTAAACCTTATTTTTTTATGTTACATGATTTACATTGGACTCTCATTAATTCGGATAAATCAATTCTCTGCTTAAGGGTAAAGCTTTTTCTGCTTTTTTTAAGGTCAGAATTATATTAAAAATTTACATTTCTTCGAACTAATTTTTTCTTATCTTCGTTAAATTTCAACTAACGAGAATTCCGATTTTTCATTTTCTTTACTTTAACAAATACTTCAGATTCTTAAAATAACATTTTTTTTTTTGGGGGGGGGGGGGTCAGAAATAGTTTTGAAACTAGTATACATATAACCGCATTCATTTGATAACCGCTTTCATAATGCGCCATCTGTCCGTCAATGACACCACTGATACTTCTTCCATTATTCTTGTTCTTAATCCATTGATTAGTTTATGGATTTATATCGTTTAATTTAATATTAAGTCATATTTTAATGATAACGGCCGAAATAAATTTTAAAAATGTAATAACATCAATAGCTTTGAAATGAGGTTAATTAAGTTCATAAAACACAAATTGGGATAGTATTAAAAAAAGAGTCATACAGAATAGCTTAATTTGATATTGTTTACGCTCAGTGTTCTCGCTGACTTTTGACAAACATTAGAAATTCGGCTAATTAAAAATAAAAACATTCGCCAAATGAAAAAAGTATTAGTAAAATAGATTCGCCGTGTAGCACACACACACAAAAAAAACCCTATCTTTTAATATATTCCTTTTTTTTCGAGATGTTCTAAAATAACCTAAGTTTTTATACCTGCGCAAACGATCGTGATTAATCTAATTTCAACTATCCACTACAAATATATTAAAAATATATATATTAAAAATGTGTATATGCATATATGTATGTGTGTGTATATGTATGTGTATAATGTATTTGTATAATGTATGTGTATAATGTATGTGTATATGTATGTGTATAAAAATGTGTATATGTGTGTATAATATATATATTAAAAATGTGTATATGTGTATGTAAAATGTGTATATATATATATTAAAAATGTGTAAATGTGTATGTTTATAAAAACGACAAAGAAAATAAAGAAAAAGCAAACATTGAGCTCTAGCAATTTGGCGAATCTAATCACTTGTTTACTTGCCAAATGAAGAATTTACTCGTAATTTGGCGCAATGGCGAGCGACAGCGAGAACCCTGTTTACGCTTAAATTTTCTTTGCATCTGTATGATATGACCATTTATACTTTTTTTGTAATTACAACTCTATCCAACTCTACGATGTATACTTTTTACAAAGCTTTATTCTTTTAACAACAAAATATTAAATAATACAATTACTAATTCCTATATTTATTGTACGGAACTTTCTAAGAGCGAGAAATATCACACTCCACCATTTATTTAATAGTTTTAATTTTCACATAAGTATGCTTTTCGGTTTTGTTAATGATTAGTCTGAAAATTTAAACTATACCTTTAAACGTTCTAAATCAAAAAATATGTCATATGATGAAAAGAATTATTAGAGATTAAAACTTAAAAAAAAAAATAAATAAAAAATAAAAATAAAAAATGCTTCCCCCCTTTTGTAACATAGATGGATTCCCTCGATTCCTTCGGATGTAAATGAACGTAAAAAAATAGCATAAAGTGGAAATTTTCGCAATAAACATTAAATGATAATATATATTACTTCTTAAGTGCAATACAAACTAACATAATGAACCAAATACAAAGAGTGCTCCTAGCATGTATAGATTAGCTTAAATATGTTTAATCTATTACAGAGCAAGAATTACATTTTTAAAATTAAATTTTCAATTATTTTAAATGTAAGTATACAGATTGCAGATATTTTTTTAGAATAATAAATTTGATATTTATTGACCTTCCAGCCAGCACGCCGTTGTAAAAAGTACAACATTCGCTTTATTTTTCCTTCAAAACGAAATCCACGCTTGCTTTAATACGTTGTAAAAAAATAAATCTAAGTTCATTGCAGAATACTTTCAACAGTTCTGAGCAGAGAAAACTTATATGATATTTGTATATTAAATTATTTGTAAAATTAAAACAAATCAGTAATAGTTGAATGTTTTCATCCTATTGTACAATTTACAACACGCGCCTGCTCATAAGATGAAAATTTGCCCGCCTGGCGAGAGGTTAAAAATTATAATGGTTTTCCCATTATTATATTTATAAGAAAAAACCAAGATCACCTTACCCAATCACATATACTATTGTGATATATATTTACATTTTTCAACAATATATTATTACAGAAAAGTAATCGTGTTTGATTATTCGTACAAATAAGACATTTAGGTAATAAAAAAAATAATTCCATTCAAATTCTAAGATCACACATGTCGTGTTTAAATTAAACACTTTCATTTTAAACTATGAATTAAGAGTCCTTTCGACAATTCAATTGTTTGAAATATTTCTGTACCAAAGGAAAATCTTTGTATTTAATCAGATTTATCAAAGGAATATTTACATAAGATGAAATGTAAATTCTTTAGAATTTCGTTTCATTAAATATTTTGAAATATTAAGAATATTCTGCGGATACGCACACGTTGTTTCTCGGAAATTCAATAACATTTGTAAAATATTTCACGAACTTTCAATATTTGTTTTGTTACACAATATCTTCTGCTCTTTGAAACTTCAGAATTATAAAATCAAATTATCTATTTTAAAATATTATATACCCTTACGATTATAATCCTATTCATTATGTGTTTGGAAAAATAAACAGATTCCAAATTTATCTATGACAACATTTATAGCTTTATCTGGATTTACTTTGATAACGCTCCGATTCAGTATATTGATTAGAATATGAAATAAATATTAATATTAAGTATAATATATATATATATATATATATATATATATATATATATATATATATATATGTATATATACAGGGTGTCCAGCAAATAACACCCTGATTTCAAAATTAAATTTCTCAAAATCGAAGATCTAAAAAATGCGGTAAACGGTTTGTTTATTAGGTAAGTTGTAAAAATCTTATAAAGAAGTTTCAAACGGTGAACATTTTAAAAATATTGTGTTCTAATTAAAAGAATGCCTGATTTGACATTTTTCGTGTTTTAGTTTTATTTATTTATTTATTTATTTATTTATTTATATTTTATTTTATTTTATTTTATTTTATTTTATTTTATTTTTTGCAGAGAACAAAATTTTTGGCGTACAGTGTCGTATTTTAACAATTTTTGGAAATTTCGAAATTTCAAAAATTAAATTCGAAAAATCGTTAAATATTTCACCGTACACTGAAAAACGCATTCTCTACAAGCAATCTAAAACAAGAAAAATGTCAACTCCAGTATTCTTTGCAATCATAGCACAATCTTTTCAAAATATTTACTGCTCGAAACTTTTGTATAACATTTTTACAGCTTACCTAATAAACAAACCGTTTATCGCATAATTCTACCGATCTATGAGTGCTCAAAACTAAAAGAATCTATTTAACATTACTTTCTACAAACGTTTTAAGTTATGTTTATATAATTATAGGAATAATTGCAATTCCTTTAGTATAGTTTTTTTTAAGTGAGTTAGTTTTAACGTTGTTACAATGTCTTAAAAGTTTTCTTTAAACTATATACTATTTTAAAACATACCAAAATAAGAAACAATTAAAAAACTTTAAACACCCCTCCAATTTGTTCACATAAAAACATTAAAACTTTTCTTTCGTGAAAAAGAGATAATTTGTTTCATATGTAATTAAAGTAATTTCTATTAGAATATTTTTATGGAGATAATTAAATGTTTTTATAGGATTATATTATATGTTTTAAATGCATATGGTTAAAATTTAATTTTTTAGAAAATAGATCTTTTTTAATAGTTCCGATGCGGGCTTTTAAAAATAGTGCACATTTTGTCACAGAAAAGTATGTATGTGATTTTATACTTTCTACAATATTCTGAAATCATTTCCCTGCATTTCTAACTAAATTTGTATTTTTATTTTATTTCACAAGGAGCTGTCATTTGTCGTGATCCGACAATTCTGACAATTGCAAAATTGATTTGCTCTCAGTTTAATTAAGTTTGCTTTGTCAAAGTTCTTTCATTATAAGTGTAACATTTTAACCATTTACATCGATAAATTATTTCAGCACAATTAAGTATAATTTTATTTACACAAACAAATATTATTTTTATAGGATGCCATGATTTAAAATGTCAGATTTAAAAGAAATATATGAATGATGATAAAAATAGAAAATGAAAGAAATATATGATTATATTCCAAAAACATAACAAGTAGCTTAACAAAAAGATATGAAGCGATCACACTCAAGGTAATATATATATATATACCTTTTAGGGTGGAGCTTAAAAGCCGTGATTTTTTTTTATATTTTTTTTTTACAAGTCTCACTCTTTTATTTTGTTCCTTTTGATACAAAAACATTACATAAAAAGTTTGAGCAATAAATTTTAATATTTAAAGTTAGCTCAATTGACTCAAAATTTATAAAAATGGGAAAAAAATATGAATATTAACTATACATATTACAATTGCGTATTTCCATTTCTTAATGTTTTAATTGTAACAATTTACATAATTTACTATACAACGTATTAACTTTTTATTTTACATTAAAATTTTATTGTCTTTGTATAGTTTGGGATAGTCTTTTTCTTGCTATTTGGGTGCATTTTACGATGATCTCAATAATTTCTAGCAGAAAATGTATTTGCGTTTTATTATGCATTCTCAATCCACATTATTAAGCCAAAAGCACATTCCTCGTGATCATTTGTCACTTGTGGGGATCTTGTAATATCTTAAGCCTATTAATAATCCTCCAGTCTTCTACGAGACATGAACAACTACAAGATATACAACTGGAAATTCCAACAATTGGAACAATATCTTTGACTTGGCTGTAACAAAATTTTCAAATTTTTATTGTTGAACGAATAAGGAGCAACATTATCGCACTTGCAGAAAATTTGAGCTTGTTTTTTAGAATTACCTTCATTCTGTATGCAAAAACCATGTAACTTTTGGTTGCGAAACTTACATGGTTCGTAAAGGAAGTTAAATAAATAATTCCTTCTGGCAAATACTGAAAGTGATTACCAAATTTAAGGGATGAGGACTTGGAAATAGCTGAATGTATTGATAAGTATTTAATTAGGAATTTTTTAGAACAGATTACTATAGGACATAAGAGGCACATGAAGCTTGGAATACAGACATCCAAGCTTTTAAGTATACATGGACTGTGAACAGTGGCACCAATTTTTGAAAAATATCTTGTGGGCTAAAAAAAAATAAAACAATACCAAAATATCGGGTGGGCTCAATTAATAATGGGTGGATGGAGATATTAAATTATTGGGTGTGCTCGCTCCCCATGGGCCCTATGATATCAATATCATATATTAAGCTATTTCCCTTATCATACCTTTATTTACCTTTTCCATCAGGTAATAACTTAAATAAAACCCCTTTTCCAATTCAAATAATATATTGCCTATCCAATATAAATGTAATTGTATTCAAAGATAATTAAAATTTATCTTTTTCAGTGAAAATACATTCGCTATCTTTTTTGTTGCAATTTATATGTGATCCCCTCTAAATTAGCCGTTGAGAACAATCTCCCAAGATTTTAGTTTCGATTCATTTCCGATACCATTTCCATGACCATATATGGTATTCTCAATGGCTACGCTCTCTCTTTCGGTCTTTGCTTACTAGGCAAAAATACAAACGTTTCCTTATTTGGCTCGCTATACCGCGATCATGAAATTCCAGTATAACTCATATGCCCTTTGTATTGACTTCAATTAAAAATCCGTTTCCATATACCTCATATTCAAAATTGCGCGCTAATTATGCCAAAATAGTACAGTTCATACAAAACAAACTTTTCAGAGAATGCGCCATATGTAACCATTTTGGCGGATATATTGGCGATATCAACTTTATGCACATGTATCGTGTAAGCATCTCAGACTCTCGCTAGCTTCCTATAAGTCTAATACGCCTTCTCTGCACGAAGGCCTCCCATTATCGAAGAGGATTAATAAAGTATTTACTTGAAATCCAACGAACCTGGTGTTATTCATCTTCACGGCTATTTTTGTGTCCTCTGCCTTCACTGTTAAAACTAATGGTGACACATTGCACCTTTTAGGGGTGAAAGGCTTGTCTCACTGGTGACACCCCTAGAGGAGCTAAAATGGCACCCTTAACTAGGGTGAAAGGATGGCACACCTAAACCAGGGTGTTTCAGGGGGTGAAAGGACGGCACCTCAGGGAAGAATAATGGCACCCCTTATCCACAGTGTTCAATAAGGTGAAACGATGGCACCACAGGGGAGAATAATCTCACCCCTTATCCAGGGTGCCCCAGGAGGTGAAAGGATGGCATCTCAGGGGAGAGTAATGGCACCCCTTAACAAGGGTGCCCCAGGGGGTGAAAAGATGACGCCTCAGGGGAGAGTAATGGCACCCCTTATCCAGGGAGCCCCAGAGGGTGAAAGGATCGCATCTGAGGGGAGAGTAATGGCACCCCTCACCCAGGGTACTTTAAGGGGTGAAAGAATGGCATCTCAGGGGAGAATAATGATATTACTTATCCAGGGTGCCCCAGAGGGTGAACGGATGAAACACATAATCCAGTGTGCCCTGTGGCATCCTACAAGAAATAGCACTCACAATCTATGGCCCACAGTTGCAACCCCCCTCCCCCCACCCTGCTTGTCAAGAAATTGTATTGGTTTGAATCATGAAATAAAAAGTGTTTACCCATTTTTAAATTGAATTCTGCAGAGAAAATTATCATGATCAGTCAATATTTTGAGTCTTTTTTTTTTCTTTTGGATTGATGGAATATTATATTTTTAAACTCATTATCAGGTGTCCAAAGAAAAATTGTAGCATATTTTTGTAATTCAGAGAGGGATAATATGAACTACAAAAATAATCATAGAAAGGCAGAGAATTCAAATTGTACTTTCATTTACATGGAGAGTATTTTAAGAAAAATTCATAATTTTAACTTTTATACAGTCTTTGCATTTCAAAATCACCAATCATAAGTCATCACTATTGCATTGTTAGTAATACCCAAAAGGTTTTGTTAGAATAAATCGGAAAATTTACACAACATCTACACCTATTTTCTGCCTCTAAAAATCACTGAGTTAGAGTCAAATATTGTGACTTTGTCATGCAATTTGAAGCCTGATTTTCAATTTTATGTTTTGAAGTTCTTGTAAAATGAAATAAATCATGATTTTTGACTGTCTCTAACTCATATGTTTGGACCAAACTTTTTGGGTATGTTTAAGAAAGGGCCAGTAACTATTTTTGTGATTGGGCATTTTTAGATGCAAGAACATTATAAAAATTTGATGTTTTTTGACTCCAAAATAAGAGAAAGTACAAATTGAATTATCTATCATCATATAAATATTTTTATAATTTTCTTATAGTTTCAGAAGTAATAAGTAACCATCTTTTTTGACACATAGTATATTGCTTGACATGTATTTTCATTATTTTATATACAGGGCAACTGAAAAGTATGGGAACACAGAAAAATGCTATATCCTGTAAAATATATGACATAATTTAATAATAAAATATAAAAGAAATAACAATATTTTAACAAATTGTTCACTGGCTTGAAATTTATTTTTTACACAAGTTTGAAAACGAAAGATCACAGAATTGACAGTCCGCTGCAGATAATTCTGATTGAAATCATTATATGCCTTGATAATTTCGCATCACATACAATGCAAATTGGGGATTTTGTATTTCTAGCTTTTCTACAGAAGTCAAGTGAGCTAAGATCTGATTGTTCGAAGGCAATACACCTGTTATTAAATATCCACGCAGATGGTCAATGTTGTTTTTGCTCCATGTGAAGGCCCCAATACTGCTGGAAGTTCCATTAAAGTTATTTTGCTTCCATGAGGCGAATACTTCGTTGAACATATTAGTTGCTGTTCATTTTGACGGTTGTGAACTTTTCGGAGGATTAAGATTTTCATATAGTAGAAGAAATGCTACAAAATTTTTAAATAAGCATTTCTCAGATTTTAGTTGTGAAATATCAATGTCAAAAAACGCACCAATATTTTTTCAGCTACCCTGCTGTATCTAATTAAAAAAATGTAAAACCCAAATTAGAAAAGAATATGTAATAAATGCTGTGTAACTTTTAAATTAGTAAGAATACTTCATATTCTTTAAAATTCTTCCAGAAAGTTAGCCATCGAGCTATGAAATGAATTATAGAAAATAAATTCATTTTATAGTTGTGGTAAAATCACAGATGAAATTGCGAGTAAAAAAAATCATTTTTACAATATATGTAGTACTTACCTTTATAGTGAACTTATGGAAATCCATATTTTATAGCATATATCCACACAGGATTAGAAATTAAGAACTGTATGTAAGGTGTCAAAATAATGCTTACAATTTTTTTTCGATGTGCCAACTGCATTTCATATTTTCTTATTTCTTTTCACAACCATGTTAATAGTAATAATATTGCATTGCATATTTAATTTTAATGTATTGAAGGGAAAAGGGGAGGAAACTTTATATATTAAACACTTTTTCTTACTAAACAAAATAAAAACTGACTTTCCATAAGTATGAAATCTGATTAAACTACAATATTTGGATTCTGGAAAAACTTATTCTTTTTATAAAGCTAATATGCATAGAAAACAGATAATCAAGCAAATATGTCCACAGAGAGAAAATATGAGCTTTAGATATAACTAACGATAAGCTAATTTTTAAAAAATCTGAGATTAACAGTACATCAGAAAATAAAAAGTTAGCAAATAAATGAATCTTTGGTTGCCAATTATGGTGGGGCATTTAAAACATTTCCAAATCACACATATTTTTTTTGTTTGTTTGAGGAAGGGAATACAAAAATTTTAAAACAATTTTAATACAGTTTCTTATTTTAGGAACATATAAGGATGCAGAAATATCTCATAATAAAAGAAAATCTTGTTTAAAGGGGTGTAATATCCAAGGACCAGTTTTATCAGTCATAGGTGAAAGTGAAGTTAACTTAGAGGTTATTGAAATGTTCAAAATTCTTAAGACACGTGCTGATGTCATGATGCAGAGGGGGGGTGGATGTATGCTAAAATACAAATGAAAGCATTTGCTAAACAAAAATTAAAGTTAAAGAAAGCTAGCTATCAAGATTTGACGACTAGGAATAATTTTTCTATAATTTAGTTTCATTTGACGACTAACGACTGCTGATTTCTAGTCCTGTATCCACATCAAAACACTTTCTGCCTAATTGTTTTTGTGTTTTGACTTATTGCATCTGAAATTTTAATCCACTGAGTAAATATAATGAAATGAATAAAACATTGAATTAAAAAAACAACCTTTTAGTTCAAATAATCTTTTTATTGTAAACACGAAGAATGTATTAAATATTATTAAACAAAGACGTAACACTATGTGGAACTGATGCCACTGATAAAATTTTGAAGACATAAGTATCTAATAAAAATGATAAAAATTTAAATTGGCTTTTACTATAGTTAACGTTAAACAACCAAAACAATGCATACCACAAAGTAACTAAGCTTATAAAAGTATCAGTTTTTATAATTAACTGTTTATATAAAATTAATACATAGCATGAGTAATTTAACAAGTTGCTTGAGTTGCGGAGCACAGTAACAGGTTGAAACACAGAAATTTCTGCACCTTCTTCATGATAAAGAATCGGAAACTTTTCTTGTATCAAGCATGGTAATGTAAGTACTATAAATTTAAGTTCACTATCTGAAAAAATAATAATAACACATTAAGGAAAACACACAACAAGACAGTCCAATTAAAATCTATCATCAAAGTACAGCAAAAATTGTAGATGAACAAAAAAAGAAAGAATAAAATTTAAATAAAATTTAAATTATAGCTCACAAGGCTATCAAAGCCTGACAGCTAATGTGCCCGCAGGTTCTGTATGTAACGTGATAACTCTTTATATAAATATCAGATTTGCTTCAAATTTTATATGTAGGTTCATTCTGATAAGGTTCTTCACTGATTAGCACTGGAGGTTCACTGGTTAAATATGAAGGGGGGGAGAAGAGAGTGCTACCCTCCTTAATTTATATAAATATGCAGAAATCATGCAAAATTATCACATTTTCTTCAAATTTTGTTAATAATTTCACTCTGATAAGGCACTTTCCTGATTAGTTTTAGGGGCTCATTGGTTAAGTATAAAGAGGGATGGCAGTTAATCCACTGTCCAATAACTTACAGTTAGTTGATTTCTTTTATTTTTGGAAGGGCATTATTCTTTGAAATAAGAGTATAATATACAGTTGTATGTATAGCCTGCGAGCTCAATGCCATCCGTTTAACCGGGCACTTTCTTCTTTATTGCCTATTTTCGGACAGCACGAGAAAATTACATGACCAACTCATACTTGTCATTCAGATATTCTTTTCCTGTATTATCATTAAGAGTTACAAACTATTTACATTATTAACCATATTTACAAAACATATCTTGAAACAAAGTGTCTATTCCAGATTAGCAACGAATTTCCCTAACATGTACAGGTATTCCATACCAGTAATAATAATAAAAAAATGAGGAATTTTATTCAAATTTATTAGTAAGCCCCTATTATGTATCCTATATTGACACTAATCAATGAATATATGGATACAACCCCCCGTGTTTTTCCTTCATTTTGCTAATAACGAATTTTCAACGTATTCTATTGACGATTATTTTCAAAATTTTCAAGATGTGATTTTGCAACTTTCACAAAAGTTGCTCTATACATTTGGCTAACATAATATGCAAATGAAATTTTGATATCTTTGACGCATGCGCAGTGAAAAATTATTTAGTAAACCTACTCAATATTCGAACAATTTTTATTATTTTTTATTCTGATTACAGGGTATTGTGCGCAAGGTTGTTTGTCACATTTTCTAAAAAGAATGTTATTTTATATCAAGAACTCTTCAAATTATAAGCAAAAATCTTGGGTAAATTTGAGACTGTTTTTCGGATTCGTAGAAAACCTTAATTTTTTTACGAGTATACATGCTATCGACATAAAAATGAACACAGTTTATTACAATAAGCCACTTAATCATAATCTACAGTTTGAGCGCTTTTGCTACATTAGTTTTGACAGGGTTATCCAAAAGATATTCATTCTTTTTTAATTTGTTGACGGTCCCCTATTGGAGTTTCGGAATAAAACCTTCAGGGAAATATATGACTTATACTACACTACCTGGCCGTTGATTATCGTCCACTTGCGATTTTAGACATTTTGTTAAATATCTAGAAAAATACATGAGAAATTATCCTGAAACTCTCAGTGTATACACATAATAGTACAGGTCATATATTTCCGTGAAGATTTTTTCCAGAAACCTTATAGGAGACCGTCAACAAATTAAAAAACAATGAATATCGTTTGGATAACCCTGTCAAAACTAATGCAGCAGAAGCGCTCAAACTGTAGATTGCGATTAAGTGGCTTATTGTTATAAACTGTGTTCATTTTTATGTCGATAGCATGTATACTCGTAGAGAAATTAAGGGTTTTATAAAAATACTCCCAAATTTTTCCAAGATTTTTGCTTATAATTTGCAGAGTTCTTAATATAAAATAATAATATTTTCTGAAAATCTGACAAACAACATTGCACATAATATCCTGTAATCAAAATTAAAAAATAATAACAATTGTATGAAAGATGAGTAGGTTTACCAAATATTTTTTCACTGCGCACGCGTCAACGATATCAAAATTTCATTTGCATATTATGTTAGCTAAATGAATAGAGCAACTTTTGTGAAAGTCGCAAAATCATAGCTTGAAAATTCTAAAAATAATCGTCAATATAATAAGTAGAAAATCCATTGTTCCCAAAATGAAGCAAAAAAAATGAGGGATGTATCCAAATGTACTAGTAAGTTCCGTATTGTGTATTCTATATTGACACTAATTAATGAATATGTGGATACAACCCTTCTTGTTTTTTCTTCATTTTGGAAATAACGGATTTTTAAGTGATTCTATTGACGATTATTTTCAGAATTTTCAAGCTATGATTTTGCAACTTTCAAAAATGTTGCTCTATACATTTATCTAACATAATATGCAAATGAATTTTTGATATCGTTCACGCATGAGCAGTGAAAAATTATTTAGTAAACCTACTCATTTTTCATACCACTTTTATTAATTTTTAATTCTGATTACAGGGTATTATGTGCAATGTTGTTTGTCACATTTTCAGAAAATATTATTATTTTATATTAAGAACTCTGCAAATTATAAACAAAAATGTTGGAAAATTTTGGGAGTATTTTTATAAAAACCTTCATTTCTCTACGAGTATACATGCTATCGACATAAAAATGAACACAGTTTATAACAATAAGCCACTTAATCACAATCTACAGTTTGAGCGCTTTTGATGCATTAGTTTTGACAGGGTTATCCAAAAGATATTCATACATTTTTTAATTTGTTGGCGGTCCCCTATAAAGTTTCTGGAAGAAATCTTCACGGAAATAGATGACCTGTACTATATTTTTTATACACTGAGAGGATAATTCCTCATGTATTTTTCTAGATATTTTGCAAAATGTCTAAAATCGCAAGTGGACGATAATCAATGGCCAGGTAGTGTATTATATTTATACACTAAGATTTTCAGTATAATTCTACATACATTTTTCTAGATATTTAACAAAATTTCTAAAATCGCAAGTGGACGGTCATCTCTGGCCATATAGTGTATATCAGGAGCTTTAGGGAACTGGCTAATTCTTTATGTCTCCCTTTTGTTATATGGGGGAAAGTCGGGTGGAATGGGACTGTAGATTTTTCTCTTTGTGCATTATTCTAAAGATTTCATCGATCGCATACAAGATGAAGCAATGGTAATCCATTCTTCAGTTTACAAAAGAATATTGATATGCATAGACTTGCAAATGTTTGAAAGAAATTTTTTTTCCTAAAATCCAATTTAAATTTGATTTATTTGCTCTCAATATATTAAAGGCTTGTTTATGTATAAATGTAATAGTTTCCCTATTTATGGAACATTATACTGTATATTATCCATAATTTAAACTAAGCCTAAAGCAGTATTTTTGTTTGAACAAGAAGTTTAACACAAACAAGGAACTGGCGAGGAATGGGACATGCCAGAAAAGGAATGAATTTGATGCGTCCAGTTCCTTTTTTAATTAATAATAATGCGAATTGCTAACATGCAAATTTTTTAGAGGATAATATATTAATTATAACATTGATAATATATGCATTTATACATCAAAATGTAAAAAAAGTGATGATTATTTAAGGCGCAACGCTAGGCACAGAAAAAGACCCGGATGATAATGCAAAGTCTATGGGGGCGTTCTTTTCAAATATTTCGCCGAAATTTTAATATTTTTACGTGATTGTTTTGCACAAGATTGCTGAGGGCGATCCGCAACCGGCGTAGTTTTTACTTTTTCAGTTTTTGTTTCAGATTTTTTTTTTTAAATTACTTTAACTTACGAAATTGGTTTGAACCGGTTCTGAAATTGAAACTATCGTTATATCCTCAGCTATCTTGTTCAAAAGAATCATGTAAAAATATTAAAATTTGAGTTAGGTATTTATAAAGAACGCTCCTATAGACTTTTACATTATCATCTTTACATTCTGAGCCTAGTGTGGGGCCTTAATGACACCTATGACAGAGAATCCTGAATTTTCATTCCAGTCATGAAGATACTGGAATTTTATATTGTGGCATATACATTATCAACTTACAACCTTTGTTTGATTGTTTATCTTACCGACACTATAGGTTATTTTGTGCCTTATAGCTTTTTTTTTATTATTGCTGTCCCATAACTCTTAATGAGTAGGTATGAGACACATTTTGAAACTTACGTTCTCTTTAAAATAAAATAGTATTTGCACGTTATGTTTCTATATTGTTCAGGGGGATTAAAAAGTGTTTTACCTTGCATGCTATAAATTGAATTGTTTCTTTTTGTGTATATATAAAAAAAAATTCTTACTTTTGTAAAATAAAAAAAAAGTCCCACACCACCCCACTCTCCCCTATATAGATATTATATATTAATACACCAATTACATGAAAATAGAATTTTTATCACTAGTATTAAAATACAGTTTAAGGGCTAACAGTTTATTGTATATCCTTAAGTTTTTACCACCTTCTCCCCAGGTTTTTACCGGCAAAAAGCCAGCCCTGTTTATTGGTCTTGTTTCAGAACGGGTGGAATGAAAGATTGTTAAAAATTATGTCATTAGAAAAATGTTTAAGATTTATAAATGACAGTGCAAAAATCGCCTTTGAAACACGAGATCTTCATCACCTGCGGAAAATTTTCACATTTGTGTAAAATTACGATATAAGTTTTTATTCATTGTTATATTTTTTGAACACACACTATTTCTGTAAACTATTCTGAAAGTTCAGTGGAGTAAATACAGATTGTTTTCCTTTTATAATTTGAATGTTCATGACTACAAATTTGTCATATCGGATGATGTTAATGATTAAGAAAGGGGGGGGGGACTGATTACGGTCTAATCAAACTTAAATTACTATTATTGAAAAAAAATATTTTATTTTATTTAACCATAAAATTCTGCTACTAAATAAGGTTTAATGCGAAAGAATACTTTCGAAAAAAAAAATGGGTGTAAATCTGCATAGCCGATAATCAGATCATAAGGTTTATTCAATGCAATACCCTAACATTTTCTCACCTTTTTGAAAGAAAATGAAACCAAAAGTATGGAAATATGAAGAATTGGGAGTAAGAAAACATAATGGTAAACCCAAGATACCGCTAAATTCGGGGTTTTAGGCATTTCCCACCAAGGTATGACTTGGCTGACTAATAACGTTTTAATATGCAAATCGAGGTTTTATCCGCGATTTTTATCCTTAAGTGAGACTAAATGATTGTCCGTGCTACCGCCTCCCGATCTAATCTTATTATGAAGATTATTTTGGAAATAATGGTGGTTAATAAGGAAAATATTAATAATGAAAACCCTGTAAATAAGTTTTGATTACTTTAAGATTTGCAAGTATTCAATTGTCTTAAATGAAAAAGTTCCCCCCCCTCTCAAATAAAGACAAATCAAGTATACTGAAACAATATTAGAGAAGTTACGCGAGGCTGCAATATGGTGTGAATTAGCCTTTACAGGAGGGTTTCGGATAGCATCTATCCGACAATATATACAAAGCCGGCCAGATGCTGCCCAAGATCCCGTGTAAAGGTTAAAATTTAAACTTCGCGAATAAAATTAATTGCTTTTAACTGTATATAGACGCAAAAATATATTTTAACCTTAACTGCTCTGACAAAAATTGTTACATAGCTACTGTGAGCTGTCTGTCAGACCATTTAATCTGAAGATGAATAAAATGTTACATTAATTCTCAGAATAATATTTATGTATTAAACTTTGTGTACAAGAATACTATAAATAAATTCAGCCATTAAAAAGTATTTAGAGGTAGTAATAAGACTCCAAACTAAAAAAAATTGACCAGTATCTATAGTTAAACTAAAAATTACAAGTTAAACTGTGAAACTTGAAAAACTCACGGTGTCTGAGACCACTAACAGCAGTTAAGGGTTAAATCTAAACAGCTGAGTTTAAACATAAGGTAAAATGGTCATAGAATATTCCGATTGCAACAAGATTCGTCTATAATAACTGATTTGTAATGAAAAAATATGTAAATATTTTTACAATCTTTCATTTCGCTCTTTCTAATTGTGCGCCCTTAGTATTCCCGTGCCTAGAGCAGTTTGCTCCAATTGCTCCTCGGTAGCTAAGGCCTCGATAAATCATTTTAAAATATTGACATGTAAACGAGAAATTGTAAAATAACTACCTCATAGATTTAACATTAGCAAGTGGGTATTTTGGTGAGAGTGTAGCTTGTAGCTTCACATAATAAAGTTAACAATCAATCATACTAACAAAAAAATCTAATTTACTGTTTTTTTATGACATTACTTATAGGGATGTACGATAAATTAACGTTACAATAAAATAAAATGAAATAAAGTTAAATCTTACCTTTAATCAGACTTTGCCCGGTTCACTGGTCGCGCAAACCGGATCGTTAAGTCCTCATCGTTGTTTCATTGTAACTCAGTGGTTAGTCCTCAATTAATATCGCCAATTTACACACTGCTATGTTTTGATTTGCTCACACCCGTAATCTTTACTTGCTGACACCGAAAGCAGAAAGACAGGCGTCATAGCGCATGCGGAAGTTGCCAGTCACCCGATGAGGTGCTTACGAAGTGCATGACACCTTATTTAGCTCCCATCATCCAGTAACAGATCTGTCGTCACCCCAACCGCATATTCAAGCTGCTATGACACCCTAGGGTTCCAAATGGCACCGCCTTTTCACCTCCGGGTCCCAAATGGCACCGGTTTGTCACCTTTATTTTTAACAGTGTTCATTCACGCTTTAGAATTTTATCATCTTTAAAATTATCTCTACAAATCGTCGGTGTTATATTATAAGAGGATGAAATCTACATTATAGGCCCATATAAGTTGGCGCCACTGACTGTGAAAACATATACATCACGTACACATTATTCCTTGATTAAAGCAAATTTAAAATAAGAATTGAACATCCAGATCTTGAGACAATATATTATTATAGATCTGTAGCAGACATGGTGCATTGCATCTGTTGATATAAATTTGATTCTCCTTTTTGGGATAGAATCAATAAAAATAATCAGAGTTTCTAAGAATTCTTTATAATCACCTCTTATTTTTTTTCTCTTTGTTCTTCTAGACATTTCTTTGCATAGTTGATCATCTCTTCCAACCTATCTTCTACTAGATTTCAGACATCATCAAAAGAAATTCCTCCAATATAATTTAAAGCACTGATTATCAATTTCATAATGTGATGTCTGCAAGCACATGATAAAAGCTCTTTTTTTTAAACTTTTGTTCTGTATAAACATATGCAGCAAAGTTATAATCAGTGTTTGTGCTGGTAATGTTGAAGCACATTGCTGGAGTATTATCAGCTATTGCCCAGTTTTGGATGGATTCAAGAATAGCTTCTCCTTTTGCAAATATGTCCTTTTTGAACAATCACTTGTTTAGAAACACCTTTCAAAAAATTTAGTACTGTAAATCGAGAAATCTTTTATTTTTCAATCAAATCGTACATTAAATTTTCAATCTGAATGGATGACAAAATTAGTTTTGTTTTGAAAAGTTATTTTTATTTTTATTTTCATAATTTTTAGCTCTCTCAACCATTCTTTCTTAACGGATTGATTCTTTGTTAAATATACTTTGGTTTTTAAATATATTTTTAAAGATGGAATTTGTTTTCTTTGACATATGATAGGAGTACTACCAATTTATCATTGCCTATACATTAAAAACTTCCCCTTCATTGAGCAACCTTTAAATATTGTTCAAATACAATAACAATTTGCTGATTTATTTTTATATGAAAAAGGAACAAATTTAGAGGCTGAGAAGATTACATTTTGAAAATTCAAAAATAAGCTCCACCCTAATACCTTTATTTAATAGTAATAAAACTATCCATAACTGTAATAGTGCCCATAAATTAATACGATAGAACCTGGAGAAAAGTATGTTCCATTAAATAATATATTTCAGGGGAGTAACGATTAATATATTTTTTTAATTCTGCTATTTCTTCAATGAGGGAATATAAAAGGTTCGTAGCTCCCATACTTAGCAATTTCAAACCTAGAGCATTAACCAACTCAATTTTTGTAAAACGTTCTATTTACGTACCCAATAGCATATTCTCAAACGAAAATCGATCAATTGAAACGGAAAATTCAGTTTTAAATGTTCAAAGGCTTTATTAAGATAAATATGTTAAGATAACACTCAACATTTTAAAGATTCCCTGCATAATTTAATGTTTAATCAGTCATAGCATTTACAATTATTGAAGGTTCTAAATTTTATCGAAAATAATCAAATATGTTATCTATGATCTACAATATCCATTATTGTATTAAACATCTTCATTTGGAAACAGTATGAATGCCCATTCAATATTCAACTAAAATAAAATAAACGTAATTACGTATTTAATTCTTTATTTTTAAAATAAAATATTTTCTGTTCAGCGATTTATAAAAATATTTTTTTCTCCGTAATAAATGAGTATTTTTTAATACAATATTTCATAAAGTAAAAAAGAAAGTCTCAACAAAAATGAATTTGCCATAAATTTTTACAAGAAATAAGAATTTGTGATGCAAATTTACTTCAAAAAGGCATTTATTCTTACATGTTCTTCTTTATGTGTATTTGTTTGAATCGCTGAATGTTAGAATTAATAAAGAATTTCTGCATTTTCTTTATTTATCAAATATTCTAAAAATTCGAATATATATGGCGTTACAAACTAATAAAATTTTCAAAAACGATTTAAAATATATGTATTTTCTTTATTCAAGAGAAAATTATTTTTACAATTATTTCTGATTTAAAACTTCAAAATATAACCTTTCATAGTTCATAGGGATTTTTTTAATGGGCTGTTTTTAAAATGCGTAGTAATGTAAATAATAAATTGTCATATTCTAATGCAATAATGCATTTATATTTTCACTTATGATAATTTGATTTTGAAAAAAAAGAATCCCTTTTTATAAAGAATATTCTTAAAATTATTTTTATTCTTTTTAGAATTAAAAAATACTATTTAATTTCTTGTAATTAAAATAAAATTAGGGTGGCTATTGTTTCCTATTAAAGCTGAAAATAAACAGAATTTTAATGTAAATAAATATAAAAATATTCTTTCTATAACATGTTCTATTCCTTCTCTCGATGTACACATTGTTTAGAATAAAGTTCAGTTTATAAATAATAACACTAATTTTTTCTTACTTAGCTGATTCATACTGTCTAAATTTCTTTTAAATTTCAAGAAAACAGTTTTGTTAGATGTACATTATAGTCCTTATTTCACTACTTTTTTGTGTTATTAATTTAACAAGATTGGTACTTCGATTTTCGTCGATAATTCGTGCAAACGCAATCGGCAAAGTTCGGAAACAACGATAACCGAAGTAATTATATTTATACGAATGTATGTAAAACCAGTGAATTCGTTCTAAACATTCCTGAGTAAATTTCAAACGCACATGATATACAGAACAATTATAGCGTTTAATGCGACAGAAAAAAAAATCTCACATGTTCTTGTATTGCATCAAGGTACTATGTCTAAGAGTCACAGTTTTCTTTTTCTGGTGTAGCACTAGCTTCCGAATCAAACGACTTGTGCCGTTCAAATAATACTATAGAGCGATTTTCTATCGCCTCCTAAAATAGGACAAGATATATTAATCCTTAAACAATTTGCAGACGCAGACTGTAACTGCTTTCTCTAGGTGAGTTTTCTCTACAAAGCCCTGTATCTTATTCCATATAATCTCCAAAGAAAATAGATTATATTTCCCTGTCTCTTTTTTCTCATCCGAGTCTGTTGTACTTCCAAGTGAAGGACTTTCAATACTTCAGTAATGAGTTGTCCACATCATTACTCCAACAACTCTTACATGTCGTCATCACTCGAAACCAATACTGTACTACATATGTAGGGTCTAATGGATTTAAAAATTTTCTTTGTTTCATAATGGACTACTCACATTCAATACGAAAAGAACCGAACTAAACAAAAAGTGAACGAAATTACTTGCCTAGACACTGAAAACTATACAACGAGAAACAACGTCGAGGATACAACGAGAAATGACGCCACACTGAGAAGGAAACGGCGTTGTTGTCCTTTTTGTTTAGAAGTGTAGTTAGGTTATTACTGAACACGGACGAAATCTGTACATGGACAACCGGCAAAAACTGAAAGAAGTTTTTCGTGGATTAAAATTAATGATAACCGAAACAAACGAAAACCTAGGTATGATTGTACAGGTAGAAAACAAATAAATAAATAATTGATTTCTTGGCATTGTCTGGTAATAAATTGCTGCATAATGAAATAAATCAAATTTACTTAATAGCTGTGCACGTGGAAATAACCCTTTCGATGAGACAAATCACGCATACAATGCAAATTCAAATACAAAATTGAACAATATCATTTTTATCAATTAAAATTTTGCAATTGCAAATGATTAAGACTGAAACAATATAAATACCATCATAAAATGTACTAATTATTTTTAAAGAAGAAAAGCTGTAATTACTTTTTGTTATAGAGAAAATAAATATTTGGATTTTTTTAACTACCACTAAAATTGTTCTATAAACAAATTATAAAGTTTTGCTATTTTTTAAGGTCATCTAAATGCTTTACAACGACTATTATATTATATAGATGATAATATACGTATTGCAGTTTCAAAGCATACTTATGTTTTAGTTCATCTATCATGATTAAGAGCGACTTTTTGAAAATTTCATTTTTAGGTAGTTTTCATTACAAAAAGTAAAAAACTACCTATTGCAGCACTTCCGGATGTAAGTTTTGGTATGTGTTCACTGATCAAAGCCCCTAGACCCCAAAACCACCCTCCGTTCAAATGTTGACTTATATATATATATATGATTTTCGTCATGCTGTAACTATCGTATTTATGAACCGATTTGAATGAAATTTAGTGTGTACATAGTACATACAAATGTCTCGACCGAGTTCATTGGCCAGCATCATCCATTCTCTAATGTTATTTTTTTCTGTTTTTCGCTAGGGACCTATTCCGGAAAACAACACCTTTATTTCTTTCTTTATTGCATTTTAATTGAATTGAATGAAAAATATTCATTTTATATGTATCTGATAAACGTATTACAATTTTTTGTATTTTAAATGAAAGTTATTGCATTTTAAATGAAATCAGTGATATAATTATGTTTTGAAGGAAAAACGATGGGACTAAAAAAATATTTGGCGAAATACAACCTGCGCTCGATTAAAATTAAGCACCTAAATGGCTATTTCGTATTTTAAATGTGACGCGGGTAGCCCGAAACTGTTAATGACAGTCACATGACTTAGGCTTTTATTATATAGATGATTATATTCTTTTGAAGATGTTACTCGAGACATACAATATTCCTTTTCCTCCTCAATTTTATATTTGTGCTTCATTATAGAATAATAAATTCTTTAGTTATTCGTCCAGTCACCTTAATTACTTGATGCTTCGGAAAAGTCAAAAAATTTCATTTTTCTAAAAGTTAAGCATCGTCCGATCAAATGTTAACACAGTGGAGTTTTTTCGCGCTCCTGTCTTAAATTACATATTGATTATTATCATTATTTTTATCATCGCACTTGATTAATTTAATACGTTAATCAATAAACCAAAATATTCAAGTATTTCTCTTAAGAAGTGCGATTAAAGATACAAGTCATTGATAAGTATCTTTGTTGTGCGGTTTATCTATCGTAAATCGATTCCTCTGTACAGAAACAAAGTGCGATAGTAATTTACATTCTGAAAAAAAAAGTGATAGACGATAAATTTCAAGAACTGTTAATTCCTATACATTATCAGACATATTTTTATCATCGCAAATGATTAATTTAATCCGTTAATCAATAAACCAAAATAACCAAGTATTTCTCTTAAGAAGTGCGATTAAAGATACAAGTCACTGATAAGTATCTTTGTTGTGCGGTTTATCTATCGTAAATCGATTCCTCTGTACAGAAACAAAGTGCGATAGTAATTTTCATTCTGAAAAAAAAAGTGATAGACGATAAATTTCAAGAACTGTTAATTCCTATACATTATCAGATATATTCAATAAATGATCATCATTTAAAAGATGGGTTTGGATAATTAATTTTTTTTTTCGTCACATTAAAGCGTTCAACAAAAAGAATGATTAAAGGAAAGAAGATTTATTAAATTTTGTGAGAATTATTTCACTAAGTATTTTTTAAACGTATTTTTTAAAACTTTTCTGGAAAAATGAAATAATATATATGCGATCAAAAATTTAGTTAATTAAAAATATTTGAAAATGACATACAAAAAAAAAAAAAAAAAAAACAAAAAAAAAATAATTCAAGAACTGTTAATTGCTATAGATTAACAGATATGTTCAATATATGATCATCATTCAAAGGTGACTTTAGATAATGAATTTGTTTTCGTCACTTTAGATTGTTTAATAAAAGGAATGACAGATGGAAAGGGTAACATTTATGAAAGTTTAATAAAAAATCTTTTTTCACTAAGTTTTTTATTTTTATTTATTTATTTATTTATTTTTAGGTATTTTTAAACATATATTACTATTCTGGAGTCTATGTGATAAAAAATTTTATTAAGTAAAAAATATTTAAATTTGATATATTTTAAAAGTTGATGCATTTTTCATTAATCCTTAATGGGAAATTGATTAATTATGTGTCTAAATTAGATTCGATTTAAAATCACTGCGGCATATGTGTGTTTGTATTAGCGATTTATGATAAATAAGTTCTGAATGAGTAAATGTTTCAAATTTATAATCAATTTCCGATTAAAGTTTTCTATCGATATAAGTAACTCTTACGTATATAATTACGTATATAATTGTATATATATATATATATATATATATATATATATATATATACAGGGTGTTTCACAAAGGACCCCTAACTTTAAAAATCTATAACTCGGAAACGGTGATAGATAGAATCATGAAACTAGTGGTGTCTTCATTAAAAAAAATCGCAAGAATCTTATACATAAATCAGAAAATTTAATCCAAAAAATCGCTCATAGATGGCGCTGAGAACGATAGGTGCTCTGTTGTGGCTGATATTGACATCACTTCGCACTGATGTTCTTGTACGAGTGGGTCTTGTTCGAAAATGCACTTTTGCTTTTACGACCCGTTTTTGAATTCAATCCATATAATTTTGATTTTGTTAGCGTCAGCACAATAATAGACAAGAATAGTGTTTCTATAGGAACGACTCCTTTTAAATTGAAATAAAAGAAACAACAACGTATATAAAAAACGGCATTTCGAATATTGCTGTCTCACACCTTTCAATTTTAACCCTTTCCGGCGCACTATTCTTTAAAGTTGGAATATAAAAAAAAAAAAATTAGGCATTCTATTTAGGCCTACAGGAGTACACAGGTATTGTTTTGTAAAGATTGCACTAACCATTTTAACTGTTGCCGAAGTGGTAACCTCTCATAAGAAAAGCATTGATAAGCACAGTTAGAAGAGCATTGCTGTAAAGCGCGTATTACAGTAAAACATTTTACGTATTATTTAAAAACAGTAGAACTTGATTTCTGTGGTGCTGCCATCTAGAACTCATAAGAAAGATTTAAAGTAGCCATTAGAGTAGTTTTTGAAATATTCACGGAGTTTTTGTGTCTCTAAACAGAGGGAACTTTAGGTGTTGCCGACCCGGCAACACTGCGCGTTAAGGGGTTAAAGGAGTTGTTCCTATGGAAACACTATTTTTGCATATTATTGTGCTGACGGCAACAAAATCAAAATTATATGGATTGAATTCAAAACCGGGTCGTAAAAGCAAAATTGCATTTTCGAATAAGACCCACACAGCATAATACACCTTAATTCGCATCAGTGCTAAGTGACGTCAATATTAGCCTGAAGAAAGCGCCTATCGCTCTCAGCGCCATCTATGAGCGCTATTTTTAACTAAATTTTCTGATTTATGTGTAAGATTCTTACGATTTTTTAAATAAACACACTATTGGTTTCATATTTTTATCTATCACCATTTCCGAGGGACAGAATTTAAAAGTTAGGAGTCCTTTGTAAAACACCATGTATATATATATATATATATATATATACTCATATATGTATGTATGTATATTTCATATAATATTGCATGTTTAGTTACAAAAATAAATTTATCTTATTTGATTGAGTATCAAGTATCAATAAAATGCTATAGTTTATTTGTCCCATTAAATGATCATTCTTACAGTTTTGTAACATTATGAATGTATATGTATAGAGATATACATACATATGTATATACATGCATACATACATACATGTACATGCTTATATATATATATAAATGCATAGTAGTGTGATTTATTAAATTATTTAATTACGACTATTTAAAAGGACAAATAACCAATATCTTCATATTAATTCTCAATCAAATTAAATAAATTTATTTATCAAACTAAGTAGGCAAAATAAAAGAAAAAAAATAATGATGTCCTAAACTAAAAGATCAATCGTGTGATTGTTTGTCGCTCTCAAATTTGATAAAATTATATAAGCTATTGACACAGACTCTTATTGATTATTAGCGATTTAGAAACATCTTTAGGAAGACTTTGGAGTTGCTTATTAATATGCTTGAAGTAAAAATTAATATATATATATATATATATATATATATATATATATATATATATATATATATATATATATATATTGCACTGCGAGCTATCAAACTCTTTTAATAAATTGCAGAATTAATAATTTCTCCCATATAAAGATTCAGCAAAAATTTCAATCGAACACACTGCAAGCAGTTTCAACAATATATATTCCTCCACGTAATAGCACATCAGAATAAAAACGACTTCACGGCTATATATGCATGTTATCACACGTAACTAATACCTAATATTTCATCAAAAAGTCATCAGAAAGCGTCATAAAGTATGGAAAGTTTATTTCCTGAATTATACAGAGCATTTAATAATTCACTACAAACATTCCGTTAATAGGAAAACTATCAATATATACATTTCAAAACTTTATTTCAGTATTTTGTGGATATTTTTCATATTGAAATTGTCCGTGATTCTGTTCATGAAAAACCCAAAAATGTAAAATACAAAATATAAATCTCAAAATTTATTGAATAATGAAAAATCTATTTAAATTTTCGATAATATAAAATGCGTTTAGCTCTTTCTGTAACGCTGATGAATACAGTACTCTAAACAAAGGCAATAAATTTGCGCAATTCGGAAATATTTTAGAATAAAAAAATATCGCATGATAACAGATATTATTACTTATTTGACTATAATAAAAAATCTAACGTCTCAATTAAGAAAAAAAAGATTTTGATACATACAAAAATTAAATTAAGTATGTTAAGAAAGTTCCTTTGTATGTTTGCTTCTTGTGTAAAATAAGTGCATTAAAAATTTAACTGCATATACTGCAGATAATTTGGCTTGAGAAAAATAAATTTTGTTATGAGGACTTTTTTGCTATTTTCTTCCAGTGAAAAAGAAAAAAAACTATTCTATACATTCATATGCATCTGTTATGTAATATTTTTAAATTTTTAAGAATAAATTATTACAAAAAAGTAATCTTGTTTGATTAATTGCACGAATTAGACATTTAGTATATCCAAGTAATAAAAAAACAATTAAAAGACCATTGAAAGGTAATATATATCTTGTTTAATTTAAACATTTTCCTTTTAAATTGTAGATTAAGAATCCTTTCGTAATTTCAAATGTTGGGAATATTTTATACGAAAAGTAAATGGTTATATATAATCATATTTTTCAAAGAAATATTTACATAAGATAAAGTGAAATTTCTCCAGAATTTCATTTGATTGGACATTTTGAGATATTGGAAATATTCTGTGACGTACGGGTTGGAATTTCAAGAATATGAAAAAAAAATATTATTTCCAATCATTGAACTGTTTTCATGCTAGTTTGATTCGTCGAGTGTTAGCGTAAACTAACGAATTCCAAATAATCCGATTATATCACTTTTGATTTTATTTGTATTTCAAAAGATTTTCAATTGCTCCCCAAATTACGGCATTTGGTCAGTACACAATTATGTATCATAGTGATTTTAGATCTGTAATTACATAAAATACAATTCATAAGTTACATCTTACACATTTAAGTATCTTGTCCTAGTTTGAACAAAATATTGGTGCACCTGCCCTGTAAAATGGTGAAACCTTGAATCAATATTTTAAGCTCCAGCTGAAGCATAGTTCAATAGTTGGAACAAAGTTGAAAACAGAAGCTCCAAATGTTGGTACGAGATTTCACCATCTTATGGTGGTAGCTACTGAACGCAAAAAAATTGATCCAAATTTGAGCAAAATTTTTAATAGTGTAATTAATTTTTATGTCTTTATTAGTCAGGGGATCTTACGGAGTTAATTTACACTGCTATCTATTAAGAATGTTTTAAGTAGAACTGAACATGATACACTTGCTTATTTTTGTTATATTAAAAAAATATATGTATTTATCTTTTTAGACAAGGCATAGAAGTTAAATGTCTCAAGTTAAACCTTATTTGTTTTTTCCAATAATAATGACATTGGAATTATTTATTTTTATTTCTTACATATATTAAAGTGCTGCCAATTTATTTTTTTTTTATATTTTCTATTCCGCAATGTCATCTGATATCAAGTCAATCGATGTCATCAGTGATAATATGCTTTCAAAAATGGCATAAATCTACTACGAATATTTTTGCATTTAAACGGTGTTAATAATAATAATACAATACTCTACTGCGTCAATACTGTTTCTTTTATATACACATTATAAATTATTCTGTGGTATAATTAAGTAAATAAGAAATATTTTTATAAAAGCTAGATTTTTAATTTTTTCATTAAAAATACCAATTCTAGACATTAGTTTTAGATCTTTAAAACAACAGAAGGTATTTTTATATATCATAAAATACATTGTCACTATCAGAATACAAACTTACTAAACAAAAAAAATATATACATTATGTAAGTTAAAGCTAATAACGTTTTCGTTCCTTCCAGAACATTTTCAGTCAGCGTAAATGAAAGTCCTTTCCTCATGAGTTTTTATTTCATTTTAAAATTGCGTAAATCGCTAAAATTTTCCTTTTTTGTCTCATATTTTTCCCTTTTTTTCGCCAAGCATCTTTACCCATCTGGGGTCAATGTCTAAATGGGTCATACCATTACATGATTTTTCGTTTGGTGTTTCCCGGATTACTGTGTTGTGTAGGTTATCGTAACTTGCTATTTTTTTTGTATATGTACAGACTCTATTTTTATAGGTATCAAAAAATAGCAAGTTACGATAACCTACACAACACATTAATCCGGGAAACGCTCGAAATCCTTACTTCAAAAGAAAAACCATGTAATGATATGACCCATGTAGCCATTGACCCCAGATAGGTAAAGATACTTGGCGAAAAAAAGGGGAAAAATATGAGAAAAGAGGGAAATTTTAGGGATTTACACAATTCTCAAATGAAATAAAAACTCACAAGGAAATGACTTTCATTTACGCTCACTGAAGATGTTCTGGAAGGAATGAAAACGTTATTAGCTTTAACTTACATAATGTATAATTTTTTTTTTGTTTACTAAGTTTTTATTGTGATATTGACAATGTATTTTATGATGCATAAAATTACCTTCTGCTGTTTTAAAGATCTAAAACTAATGTCTAGAATTGTTATTTTTAATGAAAAAATTGTGAATGTAGGCATTATAATTATGATTGTAGTTATCTATAGTTCCTGCTATATTTTTATTAAAAAAATATTTTATCCGCGAAAATCTTAATATCATCCATTAGTAAAAATCAAATTATATCACAAACTCAAATAAAATTCAATAGTTTCAAACGACAATATCTTAAAATTAAAACTATTGTACCTGTTTCAATGCTATGGAGTTATTTTACTTTGAAACATACATTGACACATGTATTCTTCGCAGCATTGGGGTTCTTTAAATAAATTATACAAAGGATTTTTCGGAGGAATGAAATTAGTTGACGAAGAAGAAATGAACGAATTGAACGAATTAGAATGACGGAGTAGTTAACATAATTTTCTGCATGAAAATGTTCTTATGCAGCAGAAAATGCAGCAGAATAAGATGAAATCCATTTATTGCTACTACTTATTTTTAAATATTTCAAGATTATTTCGTGATGTAAAATAATAGTAAAATATTATCTTTGCAATATATTTTAATTTCTATTAATTTTGTTTGTGAATTTTGTTTTAGATAAAAAAAATACCTCTTATGCCATTGATTTTATTTAAAAGGTTTTGTGAATGCATAAGTATATACTTGATGAAAAACATCCAATAAAAGGTTGTTTCTAACATGAAATATTTCAACTATATAACGTGAACCGAGAAATTATTCATACATTGTCATATAAAAATTAAAAAATCCTGTTTACTTAAATCGAAATGCAACAACACTTCTCTTTCATGGCTACTTTAGGTACAAAAATTGCTAAGCTCGTAGGACGATCAAGAAAACATCCTTTAACTGACATATTGTTTGACGAAACTATGATATGAACCATTCCCAAAGAAAAGTTTTTTTTGCTAATCAATAAAAGAAAGTTCGGTTAATACCTGTGATGACTAAAAAATTATCAGCAGCAAATATTAATGGAAGAAAGCAAAAGAAAATAAAGACAACTTGATTATAAACGTTCCTTTGTCTTTTGGTCTATCGAATGAGACGGTAAGTATAGTTGGGAAAGGTAGGTAGAGCTTTTGCAAAATGGCCAAAAGATTTTTTGATCATCTTGATAGATCATTGGAGCGATGAAAATGTTTTCTTTATAAAACCTTTTCTTCAACTTATGCTCTGAGTTTATCTGTTGCAGAAATCATCCTGTTCCTATATGCTATCAGCTGTTACGATTCATCATAAGCAATTTCATGCAAAGGAAAATGAAGTTTCTCAGTACTCTTATGAAGAATCTTCATCTTCCTGACATTGTTAATGTTTTCAAACACATGAATGATAATCGAAAGACTGCAGCTGCTAGGGAGCCTTTTGTTGGCCTCAGTTATGATTGTATTGGGGTAAACGTTCCTTGGTTAAACCTTTCTTTGGTTAAAAATATATATTTCGTATAAGATGTCGGCCTACAGCTATATTTCGAACTTAATTGCTTTACTACCGTCTGCAACTACAGCACAACAATACTCTTTAAGAATATATCATCAAGTTCAGCAATGGTTGGCGGTGTTCACTTCTCTCCCCCCAAATTTTTTAAAACTTGTATTCTGCAAGTGAAGAAAGTAATTCCAACAAAATTGTGACTGCAAGAAGGCTGGGCTTTTTTGCTCCAACATACGTCTCAACTGCGAGGGGGAAAAGCAACAACATCGCAATGGCAGGTTAAGATAAAGGGAACAAGCTAGACCTCGAAACTAAGCTGGAAATGGATTGCCCATGTAAAGAACTCGTGGACCCAATGAAAGAGAAAAATGCCACATGCTATAAAATATTTACCACTGTTAAGAATATATAAAATTATATAAAATTAATTGTAATAAAAAAACCCATTAAATCCATAGGTATATTTCCAATTCTGTAAATATTGGTGAAAAGCCGGGACCTTTAAATAAAAAAAAGCGGAAAGAAGATTTTTGCTTTTTTTAAGTAAAAGTACTTATTAACTCATGTCCATAAATATTTATAATTAAATGATGATTCATAATGAGTCGTCGTGTTTATTATCAGGATTTTTAATGCAATATGTAGTAAATAATATAATATTTATTATAATTAAATGTCTGTATTCACATACAATGGTTAGTTTTCAAAAATAACAATCATAAATCTTACATAATTTTAGTAAATTTTAGTAATTAATTTCATAAATCTAAGTACAGCATAGTCCATACAGTATATACCATATGGTGCATACAGTACTGTCCGTAATTTCCGTTCTTTTTATCATTATTTTCTTTTTACCCCCATTTTTGCAGCATTGTGACGACTAAACCATTGATCATAGAAAAAACATTTAGTGCATAAAATATGAAAGCTTTACCATCTTTAATTTATGTATTGCCGACTTTTTTGTAAAGTTCGTAGTTTTGATTTATAAAAAAAAAAAAAAAAAAAAAAAAAAAAAAAAACACGTTTTTTTGCAATCAATAAAACGTGTTTTCCGGAATTTTTTTTTTTTTTTTTTTTGGATATCCTCAGACTCGTGTTCAGCGACCAAAAAGCTTATGAGCACCAAATATGAAAACTAGACCAAAACATTTTATTTGAACTTTTTTGAGCACCTAATACCTGAACTAATAGGCTATATTGCGAGTTTCAAATTTTAGAAGTTGAGAGCGTTGATCTGACACTCCTATATGAGACATGACTCTTCAGAAAGTTGCATAAAGGTCATTTTGATACGCACAGTTTATCTTCGGCTGCAATAGACTCAAAAAAGGTTTTTAATAAGAAAATACATACACAAATGGAAATATATACATAGTTGTATGAAAAATTCTGCTTCCATAGTAAATTGATGAAACTAAAATAATTAAAAATAATTAAATAATCCACCGGGTAAATGTAATGTCTCATGTACCTCTACAAAATAAAAGATTTCTTTTGCTAACATGCGTAAATTATTGAATAACACCCGGACTTATAAATAAATTTACTTAAAAATTATTTAAACTTTCTTCACGTACAATCTGAAATGAAAAATTCGTTTTAAAATACTGGTGTTATAGTGGCATTTCGAAAATAGGAAAATCAGTGATAAAGCAATTTACCAGCCATGCTGAATAAGATGAATGATCGTTTAAATAAAATTTTTCATTGAAATACCATACTTAAATTGAGTAACATTATGAGATATTTTTACAAATAAAGAACATAAATCAAATATTGAACAAAAGTCATGCTAGCTAAAAATACCTCGTGGGTATTAGATTAATTTTTAAACACGATTATTCAATCGATAAATTAATTATAACAGATGTAATTTTTCAATTTTTCATTTTTGGGTGAAAGCCAAAACATCCCTGGTTCGAATCCTGGCCCGGACTTTTTTCACCCAAAAATGAAAATGGAAAAATTACATATGTTATAATTAATTTACCGATTGAATAATCGTGTTTCAAAATTAATCAAATGTAATTTCGTATGCAGCGATTTTCCGCAGTTACATATATTGATCTTCGATTTATTCTGTTGAGATGATCCAGAGTATCAGACCAGATAATTGATCGTTGAGGTTAATTTGGGTGAAATAGTCCTCCTGTGTTCGTGTCTGGGATAGCTCAGTTGGTAGAGCATTGGCGGCTTCAGCCAATACATCCCTGGTTCGAATCCTGGCTTGGACTTTTTTCACCCAAAAATGAAAAATGGAAAAATTACATCTGTTACCTCATGGGTATTTCAGTAAATAGGGTAGTAATTATAAATACAAAGTAACATATTTCTTTTTACATATTCAGATTACTTGAGCACTTTATTCTGTCAAATACATAGTTCTTTTTAAATCAGAGAGACTATATCTGTTTTCTCTTACAATATTTTATAATTTAAACAAAATTCAAGCTACGTATTAACAAACAAAATAGTTCAAAATCAGCGGAAAGATCTAAAATTATCGCCATAACTACTTGAAATCATATCATCATAGTTCATAACTTTAAAATCTAGTTAAAATAACTTTGGTGAAATGTTTTGAAGTATATCTTGAGAATATTTTTGCCAATGAAAAATATATTAAATTTTATCAAGATAGAAAAAAAATAAAATGTTTACAAACATAGTTCCAACTTGTTTACTAAAAATCTTATTTTTTCTTTTATGGGCAAGAGAGTTTTTAATTACACTTGACAAAATTAAAGCAGTTTAAGTTGCAATAATTTTATGTGGATAATTAAATACGATTTATTGCTTTCTATTAAGTTTAATCTAATAAACTACTTTACAGTTTAAAGAGAAAAAAAATAACAGTATTTATGTATTCCAATAAATTTTTAGATCAAATTACATTTTCCTAGAATTGTTTCCTAAATATTCCTATCATATTTTATATTTCTTACATGAGGACACAAAATAAATGTACATACTTCTTTAATATGGGTACATATTCAACATCCAAAATTATTCTATTAAATTTTTTCCTATATCTGTAACTTGATTTAGGTTGTTATTTTGTTTGAGAACACATTGATATTTATATTTTGATAATTTGTTATTTTAAATCAAACGTATATAACTGTTCTGGTAATTGAACACGATTAAACGGTTAACACACTTCAGAACTTTGATTTCCACAAATCTTTTTTCAATTTGTTTTTAAAATACTTTGATTAAAAAAATAGTTTTAAACGATATTAACCCCTTAAGAGTATTACATGAACGCCACTCGGGCTAAAAGAGTGTTTTTGTTTCGTTACTAAAAATTTTTAGACACCATAAAATATTTAACTATAAGTTTTGGTTTGTTAATTAGCGGATAATTTTAGATTATGTAAGAAAATCATTTTACTTTAGTAAAAAGGGCGTTAAGTTCCTGATTTTAATTTATTGATTTTTTAAGGGCTAAAAATAGGGCTGTTAAAGGGCTAATATGGTGTTATTTTTCTAAAGTGACTAAAAATATTCTTTTATGAAGAAATTTTATTTTTTAACAATACATAATTTAAAATTTAAAACAAATGAAGAATGAATATATTTCACAAATTTAAGTATTCCGTTTAAAATAACAATCTGATTTAATTTGAAGTGCAATGAAATAATCCAGAAAATAATTATTATCTTATTTAGAGAAAAAGTTCTTCCATAAATGTTGTATTACAGTTCAAATACGTAGAATTGTTTTTATTTATTTATTTGTTTTTAATATTTCCTGCACATGTGAAAAAGCAAGATGTGCAGCTGATATCGTTCTTAACTTAAATCTCTCAAGTACTAAACATCACAGTTGTTATTGCACGCTCTATTATTTATTTATATTACTTTATAAAACAATAACTCATAAAATCAAATGAAAATGTTAGTTTTAAATATATAACAGCTTTATCGAATACATGCTATGTTAAAACATCAGCTACAAAATAACTCAAGTTAAGCTTAAATCTTCGCATCTCACGATTTAAAAGGTCAGCTTCTCGTAAAGAGTTGAAACAATTCGAGTGAACAAAATGTTTTTAAACAATTTAAATCAAGATCAATAATTTAAATAAGCAATTTAAATCAAATTGAGTAAAGCGTTTAAAAAACAATTCGTTCATGAACCAATAAATTACAACTCTTTTCGGAGAAGCCGAATCCACTCTTATGTATGAAGAGTGCACTTTGTGTTAACTCCGAACGTTTTGAGGATTTCAGGTCTTATTTATTATTTAGCCAGACACAAACAGAGAATTTTTTTGAAAATTCAAAATTTAGAATTTTCTAAGGCGTATAGGTATTTGTTTTAGCGTTATATGGTAGACTGATTTTAAATAAAAATAGGCTAAATATATCAATTTTATAGCCGATTTCAAGAAATTTATTCATTTATCATAAAAACATTTTCTTTCTGTACACAGATATACATTAATACAATGCATATGTATATACACACTGTGGTGCAAATAATAAGAACGAAAAATTAGTTGAACAATAGATAGTAAATTCTATTAATCCACATGTACATCGATACATCGATCACAATACGTCGATTTTATCAATTTACGTAATAATTTTAAAATAACTACTATTAACATAGTACTAACATAATATTAAAGTTGTGAAATATAGATTTAATATATTATAAAATAAATTTAAATTTTAAAGAAAAATTACAAAATGAAAGTCACATAGTTTCACTTTCTGTAAAGTAATCTCACCCATTTAGTCAGTGATTTATTCAAAAAGTTAAATCTTGAATTGTAAATGGTCACGAAATTATGTAGTATATACTTATAAAACTATAATTAGAGAAGACTCGCAATTTTACTATCCCTGATTTAGCGACCACTGCATGAAGTTTGGACCATTTTTCAATATTTATAATGTGTTTCTTTTCTCGCTTTAACGACCTGCAAATAATCATGAATCTCAATTTAGCGAGCATTTCATATCCTCCAGATACTAAAAAATTTAGAAGCAGAAAATATATTTTTTCCAACAACAAGTATTTTTCATCGTCAAATGTTATTCGTTGTTTAAAAAGGGTACCAAAGACACCAGTGAATGGTATTCTAATCAATTACACGGTAAAAAAAAATTAATCCTACAGATGAAAAGTTGCCGATATCCGTATGCTTACCTGTGCACGTTACAAGGAAAGATGTAAATATACAGAATTAATTTTTTGTAAAGCTACAGAAATCTGTAACTTTACAAACGAATCTACTAAAATTGCTGTAACCTTACTAAAATTTTATCTGTAACATAGGTTTTAATTAGATAAAAAAAAAAATCTTGGAATCTCAGTTTCCTAAAAAATTCTGAGTAACTTTACAGAATTTTATATTTTCAGTGCAATTTTGTATTTGTTACATCAAGTTTTGCTGCTGCCGTTACATAAAAAATTTCTAGGAATCCCAGTTTCCTAGAAAACTTATAGTAATAAGCTACAAAACTTTGTAAAATCACCATAAAAAGAAAATTAAATAGGACGCGTTTCGAGCTTCAAAAAATACAGCTCGTCATCAGCTAATCCAAACACGTGTCACAAGGGACAGAATGGAAATGAATTTTCTTTTTATGGTGATTTTACAAAGTTTTGTAGCTTATTTCTAAATTTATCGCCAGTGATTTCGGTGTTTCTCAATAAGCTTATAGTAAATTTACAGATTTTTTTTTTCTTTTTTGCAGTGTAGAAGTTAAGAAAATTCATAAATGAATCTCTAGTGGCTATTCATACAACAAATGATGCTCGGCAAGCGATT
The DNA here is from genome assembly GCA_964019185.1 of Maratus speculifer. NCBI lineage: Eukaryota > Metazoa > Arthropoda > Arachnida > Araneae > Salticidae > Maratus > Maratus speculifer. The sequence goes on along the minus strand of OZ025291.1, from coordinate 435,286,699 downwards.
TCTCAAGACACAGTTTTGGTTCCACCCCAACGGATATTTAAAGAACCAAGCTTTGCAATCTGAACCTGCTGCCCAGGGGTGGATAAAACAGAATACCACTGAACTGAAGATAGCAATAATTTTACATGCAAGCATCATGAAAACATGTTGGCTGACCGGAAACTTTCACATTTCAAGATTATGTCGGCGTTGATGATATGTTAAAAACAGATAAAATAGCTTCAAAGTACGATTTAATATGCAGCCTTCCCAATCCTAAGCGAACATTCGAAATAATTCAACAAGGAAATTGACGATTTTCTATATATACCTCCGGTATTTAAAAAAAAACTGGCATGTCATTATGTTGTATGGAACATTTACATCAGGTTGAATAGAAGGAAAGTAAATCCTAACGACACTTTTAGAAGTTTGCAACTACCTGCCATTTATAGCACAAAACATATATCATGATTATTCAACAAATGTTAATTAACTTGTCTATTTTTTTTAACTTTTTAATTCTTGTTAAATTTTTTCCATATTTTTTAAACATTATTTGAATCTAAAAATTTAGACTAAATACTACATTTTCTTTAATAGTATAAATCAATAGTTTTACTGCTGTAGATACCTGGGCATTTTTGAAGTGTATAAAGATCAATCAATAATAGCAAAATTCTATTTAACGACCATTCAATTTAACGTCCTATTTGCCGAGGTCTTAAGAAGGTCATTAAATCAAGAGGCAACTGTATCAATCAGTTAAACTACCTCTGTAACTGCTACTCTTGCTCACTACGCATCAGATTTTCACTCTATATGTGCAAAAGCAAATTACTGAAGGTGTATAAGTTATCAAATTAAGCGAGCAATTTTACTAGACGACGACTTTTTCAATAGATTAGCGACCGCATACTTTCTGAGAAATCAAAAGCTTGCAACAGGATTAGAGGATTTTTGCTCTCCCTTAAACGAAAGTATTTTGTAAATCGGTTTAGGTGATAACTGTCTGAAGTTTATAAATATCTTTCAGTGTAAGGATTTACTACATATTTTTTTTCACAATTCAAAAGAAAAAATATACAAAATGAAAATCACATAGTTCCATTTTTTGATGGGTAATGTCGTACCTTTAGTCAGGGATTTTATTAAAAATTAAATCTTGCATTGTAAAAGGTTGCGAAATTATTAAGTATGTGAAAATATTCTGCTGCTCTTGTTCATCAATGCATCAAATTTATGCTCTGTATATATGGAAATATTCCGTTTTATTTTTCTTTTTATGAATAATTCAAGCGAGAATGAGTTTACTCATGAATATCGGATGTGTGTAGAGATATGTTAGATACATTAGATACGTCACAGACTCAATATTACATGCAAAAATTCTTTATTATTTAATGATTTCTGCATTTTTCTTCGAAAGTGACTGCGCTTAGGTGTATTATTTTCACTCAAAGATGTGATCCAAATCGTATAGTATTTCTTTTTTTATAATTTCTCTTTCTTTTTTTATAATTAAATCTTTTTTTTTTAACTTTAATTCATAATTTTGTTTAGTAACAAAATAATTAAATTACTTATTCGTCCAGCCGGTTATATTACTTGATGGGTTCGTAAAACAAAAAAGTTCCTTCATTTCAAAAGATAAACTTCGTTGAACCAAATGATACCTTAAGGGAGTTTTTCCGCGATAGTTTGTTAATTAACGTACTGAGTATTTTTCATCCAACGCACATGGTTAATTTAATCTGTTATTTAATAAAATGAAATAAAATACCTTTCTTAAGGTAATCAATTAACTATATAAGTCAAAAATAATTATCTTTCTTTTGTGGCTTATTTATCTAAAATCAATTTTATTTTTCAAAAAATTAATTGTATGAATAAATAAAAAGATTAAATAAATAAATTTCATTGAAAAACAAAGTAAGCCATGGCAAATATCAGGAACCATTAAATCCTGTATATTACCAGCTATTTCAATATATAATCTTTATTTGTAATGGACATTTGACATTTTTATTAACAGTTTAAAAAAATAATTATAGAGTGGATGAATGTTTTTGCTTTATTAATTTGATTCAGACTAACTTATTACTAATAATCCTTTAGGTTATCTAAATCGCAAATGATTTTATATATATTTTAGAAGAAGTTATAATAGCTATTAGAAGAAAAAGGTTTGAAATATATTTTATGAATTAATATTCTTTTTTTAAATTCCTTCACGCGATATTCATTAAAAATATTTTTATATTTGAATGATATATATCTATTTGTTTTACCGATATATGGTTGATCAATTTTAAGTACCTAAGTATTCAATATATCTATTTTATAATAGATTTCGAGTCTTTTTCTTCCTGTAAACACACACATTAATAAAATACATATATATGTACAAACTGTGGTGCAAATGATAATAACGATACTTTTATTGAACAATAAATAATAAAATACTAGTAATCCACATATAAAGTATATACATCGACTTTATCCATCCATGCAATATTTATAAAATAAGAGCTATTATCATACTACTATCATGATGTTACATTTGTGGAATCTGAAGTTCATAACAATAGTAGATGCTTTTTACCATACCTTACGCAAAAATATTATGTAAATTCATTAAGGCGATATGTATCTGATGTTTAAGATTCAAAAAATATCTTTTAGAGTACTTATTTAGTATAAAAAGTTTTACAATTTAATAGAAAAAAAATACAAAATGGAAGGCACATAGCTCTATCTTTTGTATACTGTAAAAAAACAAATACATTTACGGTACTTTACTGTGAATTATCAAGTAAATTTACGAAATATATCACTTTTCGCATAAATGGTCCACTACCATTTTTTTAAAAATATTACGGGCAAAACCGTTAATCTAATGGAAAAGTCCGTTGATATAGGAATAAAGTCCGGTTTTTTACAGACATTGTCTGGAATCTCTGCTGCAGCTTTTTTACAGTGTAAGGTTATGTCGTACCTTTAGTCAGTGATTTTTGTTTCTTTTTTGATTAAATCTAGTATTGTAAAAACTTGCAAAATTATCAAGTTTATATTTAAAAATATATAACTATCAACCAGTGAAATAACCACTGTAACTGCTGCTGTTGTTTACCTGCACTTTAGATTTGCGGTCTATTTCGTTTTTGTGAATAATTGAAGCGAGAATGTGTCTATTTAAAAATATAAGGTATGTGGAGATACACTTTTGATATGACACAGATGTATTGGTAATGTTTGCAAAAAATCCTTAATAATTAGCTATTGTTGTCTTTTCCTTTGAAATTGAGTAGTTAATCGATGTATTATTTTCAATCAACGATATGGCCAAATCGTTAAGTATTTCTTTTATTTTACTCTTCATTATAATTTAGTTTTGTGACAAACTAATTAAATTAGTTACTTATTCGCCCAGCCGGCTAAATTACTTCATGTTTTGGTAAAGCAAAAAAGTTACTTCATTCTAAAACATAAACTTCGTTGAACCAAATGATTCCCCCCAGGGCGTTTTCTCGCGGTCATTTGTTAATTAACGTATTAAGTATTTTTTTTTTTTTTATCAAACGCAAATAGTTAATACAATCTGTCGTTCGATAAAATAAAATAAACTATTTTAAGATGATCAGTTAAAGATATAAGTCACTGATATTTATCTTATTATCTGATGATATAATTGTTATCTTATGATATTATTATGTGGCTTAATTATCCAAAATCAATGTTTCTTTTTTAAATAAATAAACTAATAAATAAAAAATGATTAAATTATCAACTTTTGTGTAAAACAGACTAAGGCATGAGAAATATCAGGAAACATTAATTCATGTACATTATTAGTTATATTCAATAAAAGGTCATAATTTGAATTGAGACAGTTAAAAAATTATTTTTTCCCATTTTTTAATAGTTCAATAAAAATATTATAGAATAAAGTAATGATTTTTCTTTATTAATTTGATTACAAGAACTGATTACTGGTAGTTCTTTAGGTTACTTTAATCTCAAACTTTTTAACGTTATTTTAGCAGAACGTTATAATAGCTATCAGAAGAAAAGTTTTTGTCCTATTTATTTTATGAATTGATAATGTTTTTATTATAATCATTAACATGATATTGATTTATATTATTATTTTTTAATTTTATGTTTAAATGCTTTTAAATTTTATGAGGCTTATATGTTTTTGCTTTAGCGATGTATGGTAGACCGGTTTAAATACATATGGTTAAATATATCTATTTTATAATCATTTTCGAGTAAATGTTATTCATGTATCATAACTCTTTCAGTCTATACACACACACAAATACAATGTATATACACATGTATATATACGCACTGTGGTGCACATGATGAGGAAGATAATTTAAGTGAAGAAAAAATACATATAATCCCATGAATCCACATATAAAGCATATGCATCTATTTAATCAAACTATACAAGAATTATAAAATAGTTAATCTTATCACAATAAGTAATTGCATGCTTAGTCAGTATGCAATATGAGCAACAAAAATAGACAGAGCTTTATTAAATGCTGAAATATTACATTTGATTATTACATTTATTACACTTATTTGTTATATTTATTTTTACAATAATATGTAATCACTTTTCAATGTATTTTAATCATACCTGCATGTATAATTCTGCATGTATGGTTTTATGACGAAAACATTTCGCCGATGGGAAGCATGACTTCGTTTACATTATCAAGTAGCGTTTTTTCCTTTTGTAATAAGCACTCTGTATAGATTTTTATAAATGTTTTAGAACAGAATGAAGCTAAACATAACAGTAAATGTCTGATAGTTTAAAAAAAAATCAAATTAAGGGAGTGATTGTATTAGACAACGAAGTTTTCAATGCATTCAAGACTACATACTGTTAGTGAAATCTAAAATTTTTAACATCAGAAGAAGCTTATTACTCTCCCTCATTAAAAATATTTTATAATTTTGAATCTGACGATAAGTGTCTGAAGTTTGACCTTCCGTTAATATCTTTCATTGTACGGATTTGATATAAATGCTTTACAATAATTTAGAAGTTAATACAAAATAAAAGTCACATAGTTTCATTTTTTGTAAGGTAATGTCGTGATTTTAATCAGTATATTTTGTCTCAGTTAAATCTAGTATTGTAAATGTTTGCGATTTTATTAAGTGCATAGCTATAAAGCTATAGCTATCAACCAGCGACAATACCACTGTAATCACTGCTATTTTTATCTACATATCAGATTTGAGCACTATATATCTGGAAATATTATGATGTTTTCTTTTTCTTTTTATGAATAATTGAAATGATAACGTGTCTACTCAAGTATATTAGGTATGTGGAGAAATATGTTAGATATAATAGATATTTATGGGATATGTGAGACATGTTGTAGAAGTTTCAATAATGTATGCAAAATATCCTTAGTAATTAATGATTTCTGCATTTTTCTTCGAAAGGGCGTAGTTTGACGATGTATTATTTTTAGTCAATTATGGGACAGAAATCGTGTTTTATTTTCTCTCTACGTTATTTTTTTTATCGTGACAAAATAATTAAATTACTTACTTATTCGCCCAGCCTGCTAGATTACTACACGTGTTGGTAAAACAAAAAAAAGTTTCTTCATTCGAAAAGATAAACTTCTTCGAACGAAATGCTTCCTTAAGGGACTTTTCTCGCGGTCGATTGTTAATTAACGTATCATATATACTTTTTATAAAACGCAGAAGGTTAATTTAATATGTTACTCAATAAAATAAAAAAAACTTATATATCAATGAAATATTTAAGTAAACGATAATTATCTTTGTTGTGTGGTTTAGTTATTGTAAATCAATTTTATTTTTCAGCAAATACGATTGAAATAATTTATTCTCATGAAAAACAGAGTAAGACATGACATATATCAGGAACCTTTAAAACATGTAGATTAAAAAAATTATTCAATATATGATCATAACATGAAAGGAAACTTTCGATAACTAGATATTGTTTTTAGTTTTTTCTTAAATAATTCAGTAAAAATAATTATAGAATGCGGGAAGGATTTTTCTTTATTATTTTGATTCAGAATAATCTATTACTAATAGTTCTTTAGGTTACTTAAATCACAAATGCTTTTTAAAACTATTTTAGAAGAAAGTTACATTAGCAATCAGAAAAAATTACTTAACAAATTTAAAAAAAATCTAACATAAGACACGAAATGCGGAGTGTTCCCACTCTTTCAGAAGAATTCGCTTTAGTGTGAACAGTATAATTACATAAAAAAGGACCTATTATTTCAAATTATTCTGAAGCAAAGTCCAAGTTCATATGCGCAAAATTTGCTGGCATGAAGCAAATCTGCATATGAATTATATATTTATCATATAATACATTGTATGCTTAAATTTAGTTTAATTTGGGAACGCAATCCAATGTTTAATATCCCCCTTTAGAATTTTCATCAGTAAACGGATATATATTTCAGACGTGTTACGTATCCCTGTATATGATTCATAGAATTTAAAAACGCGTAACACAATGAAAAACACACTTTCAGTAAATCTTGATTAGATGTTAAAAATGCAGTTGAATTATTTTGTGCATCCCTGTATATAAATGAATGATGAATGCTACGCTTACCGTTTTATTTATTATGCACATCAAAGTGCAACTCAGAAATATATATATAAATTTCATTGAAGTTTAATTGAAGTTCCAAAACATGGGTAAAATACCCCAAAACGATTTTTTCCCATAGGTTGTAATGTAACAAATTCTTTTCAATCCCTTTGTAGATGAACTCTAGCTTATATATACTTCAATATAAAACATTTAATTGTGTATGTAAATAACATAAATTAATTACATGGTAATCCGAGCTATATTTTCTCAAGTTAGAGCTCGACTTGGATAGATAGACAAATAGACATACAAACCAACTAACTGAATTTTTAAGCGCTTTCCATTTAAGTTGAAAATTGTTAAAAACGAATTTTTTTATTCTATAAAACACCAAAATTGACATCAAACTCATTTTTATACAATGAATACTAAGACAAATTAGTAAATGGCGCAATCTTAAATAACATCCGCTATCTTAATTTCCTATGACTTTACAGGAGGTCTCCCCCTTCCATATGCTTTTTAATAATGTATGCTAGATACTGACCAGTAGGTATATTCTTATAACAATACGCAGTATTCGCCTTCTTTTGGTCGTGTAGCACCGGGACTATTAATCTCCCTACCCGTAATTTTTTTATAAATTGGTTAAGACGATAAATGTCTTAAGTTTGTGCCTAGATAAATGTCTTCAAGTTTGCGGATATAATATGGATTGTTTTACAATAAAATAAATGAAAACACAGAATGAAAGTCACATAGTTCTATTTTCTGTAAGATAATATCGCACTTTTCGTCAGAGATTTATTTAAAAATTAAATCTATTACCGTAAATGGTCGCGAAATTAATAAGTATATATGCACTTATAAAACTTACTATCCACCAGCGAAATTTCCACTGTAACCTCTGGTCTTTTTTACCTAAGAATCAGATTTGCGTTCTTTATACCTCAAAATATTATAAAGTTTTCTTTTATTTTTTACGAATAATCCAATCGAGAATTTATCTGCTCAGACATATTAGGTACGCTGAGAGATATGTTAGATATTTATGAAATATGTATGATAGATCAACGAATTCTCAATAATATATATTTACTATTTATAGATTGCTGCTTTTTACTTTCAAATTGAGTAGTTGTCAATGTATTATTTTCAGTCAAATAAGTGTTCCAAAACGTATACCATTTCTTTTTTCTACCCGACTTTATATTTTTGTTTCGAGACTAAAACTAGCAGGCTAAATTACACGATGTGCTGTTAAAGCAACAAAATTCCTTCATTCGAATAAGTAAACTTCATTCAACCAAATGATTTCTTAAGGGAGTTTTCTCGCGGTTGTTAGTTAATGAACGTATTGAGTATTTTTTTTTTCTCAAATCTTATTTAACAAGTTAATTTAATCTGTTATTCAATAAAATAAAATAAAATACTTTTTTAAAAATGATCAATTAAATATAAAAGACAAAGATAATTATTTTGATTGTGTGGCTTAGTTATCGTAAATTGATTTTATTTTTTAGAAATAAAGTTGGAAAAAATGAACTCCCATCAAAAAAAAAAAAAAAAAAAAAAAAAAAAAAAAAAAAAAAAAATCATTTAAAAGGTGGTTTTAGATAATTGTGCTTATGTTTGACTGCTTCCAAATTTTTTGAGACGCATACGTATTTGTTCTAGCGATATATAGTAAACTGATTTTAAAGACCTAATGTGTAAATATATCTATTTTACAATCGATTTTTGGTAAATATTATTCATCTATAATAATACCTTTTTCTTTCTACGCACGCACTAGTAGAATACATATATATGTACAACTTTTTGTACAAATGATAAGAAACATAATTTAATTGAACAAAAAATAGTAAAACTCAATCAATCCAAATATAAGCATATAAATCAATTCTATTTAATTATACAACATTTATAAAATAACTAATATTATCTTAGTACTATCATAATATTACATATGGGAAATCTAAAGTTCAGAACATTACTAGAGACTACTTACACTTTTTTATCCGAAAGTCTTTTGTGCATTGGTTAAGTCGATAGGTGTCTAAAGTTTGTGCCTCAGTAAGATAAGTATCTTTCAGTTATCCTGGATTTAATGTGAAATATTTAAAAAATTAAATTAAAAAAATTGCAAAATGAAAGGCACATATTTCCTTTTTCTGTTAGGTATTGCTGCATCTTTAGTCAGTGGTTTTTTAAAATTAAATCTAGTTTTGTAAATTGTTGCGAAATTATTAAGTATATATTTATAAATAATTACTATCAACTAGTGAAACTACCACTATAACTTCTTCTCTTGCTAACTTACACAGTAGATTTATGCTCTATATATCTGGAGATATTTTGATTTTTTCTTCTTTTTATGAATAAATCAAGCGAGAAGGTTTCTACTCAAGAATATAATCAAGTGTGGAAAGATTTGTTAGATATGTTTGATACGTTGCAGAATTCTCAATAATATATGCAAAAATTCGTTACTATTTAATGATTGCTGTCTTCTCTTTCAATGTTGAATAGTTATCGATGTATTACTCTTAGTCAAATAAGTGACCAAAATCTTATAGTATTTCCTTTTTTTTCTATTCGACATCAGAAATTTTTTTTGTGACAATTAAATTACTTATTCGACAAGCCGGCTGAATTATATGATGGTTTGGTAAAGCAAAAAAAAAAAGTTCCTTCAATTGAAAAGATAAACTTCGTTGAACCAAATGATTCCTTAAGGGCGTTTTCTCGCGGTCGTTTGTTAACTGACATATTAAGTATTTTTTTAATCAAACGCACAAGGTTAATTTAATCTGTTATGCAATAAAGCAAGATAAAGAACCTCTCTTAAGACGATCAATTTAGGATAAAAGCCAGCGATAATTATCTTTGTTGTGTAGCTTAGTTATCGTAAATCGATTTTATTTTTCAAATAAATAAATAAATAAATAATAAAAAATAAATATTGAAATAATTAACTCTCATGGAAAAAAAATAATACATGATGCATATCAAGAATCATTAATACCTGTAGATTATCAGATATTATCAGATATATTCAATATATGATCATAATTTGAAAGGAGACCTTCGATATTTTTTTTCTTTTCTTTTTCATTAAAAGTTAAATAAAACTAATTATAGAATGAACGAAGTATTTTTCTTTATTAATTTGATTCTCAATAACTTGTTACTAATATTTCTTTAGGTTATTTACATCGCAAATGTTTTTTAATGCTATTTTTAAGAAATGTATAATAGTTATCAGAAGAAAAAGTTTTGCCAACACAGTTTATGAATTGGTAATTTTTTTTATAATGGTTAATGTGGCATTGATTTAAAATATTTTTACGTTTGAAAGCTTTCAAATTTTCAAAAATTTATATGTATTTGTTTTAGCGATGTATGGTAGATCGATTTTAAATACCGAACGGTTCAATATATCTATTTTATAATCCATTCTGAGTAAATGTTATTCATCTATCGTTATAGCTCTTTCTTTCTACACACACACACTCACACAAAAAGAGAGATTATTTCAATATATATACAGAGTGTCCCTAAACAAATGGTACATACGCTAGGGGGTGATAGAACACATAAAGACGAGTAATAGTAAATAGGAAACCAAGGGTCCCAAACGTTTTGCAAAGAAGATAGCCGCCATTAAAATTTAGGGTCCAAAATTTCAAATACACATAGAAAACGGAAAAATTGGTCGATTGATTTGCGGTTTTCACTAAAATTATTCTTTATGTTGGTATTTTCTTGAAAATAAATTATGAAGATAAATTTAGAAAAATGCCGATAGAGGGCGCTTTAGACATTAAAGTAATGAAAAACTATTTTTTGCTGTGTTTTTTTGCATCTCATTAAATGGTTTCGTAAGCTTAGACTTAAACTTAAAATTTGAGCTCAAAATCTGAATAGTTGGAAGCGGTTAAGTAGCACAAACTTAACTGTGTTCAGAGGGTTTAAATTTCAAATGATTATAAAAAACAGAAAAAATTGGTCGATTGAATTGCGGCTTTCACTAAAACTATTCTTTATGCCGGTATTTTATTGAAAAAGAATTATAATGATAAGTTTAAAAAAATACCGATAGAGGGCGCTTTAGACTTTGGATTAACGAAATCCATCGTAATACTATTTTTTTGCCGTTATTTTTTGCATCTCATTAAATGGTTTCGTAGGCTTAGATTTAAACTTAAATTTTGAGCTAAAAATCTGAATAGTTGTGAGTGGTTAAGTAGCAAAAACTGAAATGCGTTCAGAAGGTTTAAATTTCAAACGAAACGGAAAACTATAAAAAAAACGGAAAAATTATTCGATTCGTTTGCGGTTTTTGCTAAAACTTCTCTTTAAATCAGTGTTTTCTTGAAAATAAATTTTAAAGATAAATTTCACAAAATGCCGATAGAGGGCGCCTTAGACATTGGAGTAGCGTACAACTATTTTTAACCGTTATTTTTTTAATTTCATTAAATGCTTTCAAATGCTTAGATTTAAATTTTGAGATCAAATTCTGAGTCGTTGCGAGTGTTTAAGTAGCGCAAAAGTGAACTGTGTTCGAGGGGAGGGGGTTAAATTTCAACTCCTGAACGCACTTCAGTTTGCGCTTCTTAACCCCTCACAACGATTCAGAATTTGAGTTCAAAATTTAAGTTTAAATCTAAGATTTCGAAAACATTTAACAAGTTTTGTAACGCGTTTAATTATATAAAAAAAAGGTTAAAATTTGTTGTTGGTTACTCTGAAGTTTAAGGCGCCCTCTAACGGAGTTTTTTGAAATTTATCTTGAAATTCGTTTTTAAGAAGATACTGACTTAAAGAATAGTTTTATTTTAAACCGCAAACGAATCGACCAATTTTTCCGTTTTTTATTATCATTTGAAATTTGAACCCTCTGAACACAGTTCAGTTTGTGCTACTTAACCACTCCCAACTATTCAGATTTTGAGCTCAAAATTTAAGTTTAAGTCTAAGTTTACGAAAACATTTAATAAGATGCAAAAAATAAAGTAAAAAGTAGTTGTTTGTTACTCCAAAGTTTAAAGCGCCCTCTATCGGCATTTTTTGAAATTTATCTTTATAATTCATTTTCAATAAAATACCGGCATAAAGAATAGTTTTAGTGAAAACCGCAAATCAATCGACCAATTTTTCCGTTTTTTGTAATCGTTTGAAATTTAAACCCTCTGAACACAGTTAAGTTTGTGCTACGTAACCGCTTCCAAACATTAAGATTTTGAGCTCAAAATTTAAGTTTAAGTCTAAGCTTACGAAACCATTTATTGAGATGCAAAAAATCACGGCAAAAAATAGTTTTTCATTACTTCAAAGTCTAAAGCGCCCTCTATCGGCATTTTTCAAAATTTATCTTTATAATTTATTTTCGAGAAAATACCAACATAAAGAATAATTTTAGTGAAAACCGCAAATCAATAGACCAATTTTTCCGTTTTTATGTGTATTTGAAATTTTGGACCCCAAACATTAATGGCGGCTATCTCCTTTGGAAAACGTTTCGGACCCTTTGTTTCCTATTTACTATTACTCGTCTTGATGTGTTCTATCACCCCCTAGCGTATATACTATTTGTTTAGGGACACCCTGTATATATACATATATACATACATATATATACATACTTATATATATATATATATATATATATATATATATATATATATATATATATACAATTTACAATCAATTATCTTTTTTCATCATTTGGATCACATTATATATATATTTACAATGTGATCCAAATGATAAAAAAATATAATTTGATTGAACAAGTACATATATACTAATACGACTATAACTATCACCAACGTAATTATCACTGTATTGCTGCTCTTATTCACTTATGTCACTTATGCACTTATGTCAGATTTGCACTCTGTATATCTGAAAATATGTTTGATGATAAGAAAAAAATTATGTTTTCTTTTTTTCTTTATGCATTATGTAAGCGAAAAAGTGTCTAATCAAGAATATTAGGTGTGTGGAGATATATGTTGCTTATATTAAATATTTATGGGTTATGTTAAATACATCTCAGAATTATAAATAACATATGCAAAAATTCTTTGCTATATAATGACTGTTGCCCTATTCTTCGTAAAAGAGCAACTATCAATCAAAGTATTATTTTGAGTTAAAACAGTGACCCGAATCGTATAGTATTTATTTTTTTCTACTCTATAGTTTTGTTTCGAGACAAAGTAATTAAATTACTTACTTATTCGTGCTGCTGGCTAAATTACTTGATATCTTGGTAATTAGTTCCTTCATTCGAAAAGATAAACTTCGTTGAACCAAATGATTCCTTGAGGAAGTTTTCTCGCGGTCATTTGTTAATTAACTATTGAGTATTTTTATCAATCCCACATGGTTAATTGAATCGTGTTCAATAAAATGAAATAAAATATCTCTCTGAAGATAATCAATTAAAGATATAAACCTACGATAATTATCTTTGCCGTGTGGCTTAGATTGCAAATCGATTTTATTTTTCAAAAAAAAAAAAAAAAAAAAAACTAGTCGTTGGAGGCCATCGTAATACTTACCCATCATTTATATGCATATGAAAATAAAATATGTGAAAACTATTTATACAATGTATATTTCAATTCCAAAACTATATTTAAATGTTGTTAATACACTTAGTAATACTCTATTAATGAATTGATGATGCACCAATTTCAACAAAATATATAAAACGCCAAACTACTCAAGAAGTACCAAACTACGTAAAAGAAACATCCTTATAACTCCAAAAATAATAATCGTATTAACTAACAGTTTGCTGCGTCAGATTAAGCGTCTCATTTTCAATTAAAATATACCTCTGAATTGAAATTTGAATGAAATACACGATCATGAAAAATTGAAGAATGTGGAAAACAGGATTACAAATATCTCGACAACTAATAATCCGATTGAATTCGTTTTTTATGAAAAATTTGTGTTTTTTTATTGCCTTTTACATGCATTTCTTAAAATAAAAAAAATCGAAAATTTTTATGCACCTTTCATCAGAACGAATTTTTCGAGAATCCGGAAAAAATAGTTCCGGATAGTCGAGGTTGTTGATATTCAATAGGCTTCGTCCCATTCTCACATACTAAGTACATACAAAATTTCAAGTCTCTATCTCATTTTTTTTTCGTGAGATAGAGCGTTTACTGACAAACAGACGGCAATTTTTTTTTCTAAAAATATGTTTTTCGAAATCTCCAGCGTCTAAAACGTGTAAATCCGTCAAAATTGTTTTCTCGATTTTCAAAACGATTGCAAGACTTACCTTATACTACGTATGATGGGTAAGTAAAAAAAAAGAAATTGATATAATTATTTTGTATGAAAAACAGAATAAAGCATGACACGTACCTTTAGATTATCAAATATATTCAATAAATGATCATAATTTAAATAGAGACCTTGCGAAAACTACTTTTTTTCTTTTTGAATTGTTTAGTAAAAATAATTATAGAAAAAAGAAAAGATTTTTTTCTTCAATAATTTTATTCAGAATAACAAATTACTGATAATTCTTTAGGTTATTTAAATCGCAAATGCGTTTTTAGATGAATGTCATAATAGCGATCAGAAGAAATAGTTTTGCAAATCCATTTTATGAGTTGATAATATTTTTTTAAATCGTTAATGGAATTGATTAAAATATTTTTTTGCGTTTGAATGCCTTAATATATTCTGATGCTTACATACATTTGTTTTAGCAATACACAGTTGGCCGATGTTAAATACCTAACGGTTAATATACCTATTTTATAATCGATTTCTATTTCTACCATAATAACTCTTTCTTTCTATATACACACACGAAAAAATACAGTACTTACTGAAAGCAAATGATGAGAACGTTAACTGAATTTAACAACAAATGGTATAATTCTTTTAATTCCCGTATAAAGAATATACATCGATTTTATCAAACAATACAAGAATTAAAAAATAACTACTACTATCATAATATTGCATTTGTAAAATCATAAGTTCTTAACAGTAGTGAAATTTTCTTTACCACATTTACCTTAAACTCGTTTCTAAATTGCTTAAGTCGATAGGTGACTGCATTTTGTGCCTCATTTATTATGTTTCAGTGTACGGTTTTAATATGGAACTTTTTGCAATAAAAAAAAAATACCAAATGAAAATCACATAGTTCCATTTTCTGTGAGGTAATGTCGTACCTCTAGTTCCTGATTTTTTTCAGTTTAATCAGGTATCTTAAATTGTTGCGAAATTATTAAGAATATACTTTTAAAACTATAACTATCAACCAGTAAAATTACCACTGTAATTGCAGTTCTTGTTCTCCTACGCATCAGATAGGTTCTCTCTATACATGGAAATATTATATTTTTTTTCTTTATAGGAATATTTCATGCCAGAATATGTCTACACAAAAACATTAGGCATTTGCAGAGATATGTTAGATATGGTAGATAGTTATCATAAATTTTATATGTTGTAGAATTCTCTATAATATATACAAAAAAACTTTACTTTTTAATGATTGCAGCCCTTTTTCTTCTAAATTAAGTATTTATCGTTTTATTATTTTCAGACAAAGAAGTGGCCCAAATCGTATGGTATTTTTTTTTTCTCCATTTACTTTATAATTTCGTTTTGAAACAAAATAATTAAATTACTTATTGCTCCAGCCAGCTAAGTTACAAGGTGTGTTGTAAAAGCAATAAAGTTTCTTGATTCGAAAAGATAAACTCCGTTGAACCAAATGATTCCTTAAGGGACTTTTTCCGTGGTCGTTTATTAATTAACGTATTGAGTATTTTTTATCAAACGCACATGGTTAATTTAATCTGTTGCTAAATAAAATAAAATAAAATAAACCTCTTTTAAGATGGTCAATTAAAGATATAAGCCAACGATAATTATATTTTCTGTATGGCTCAGTTATCGCAAATCGTTCTATTTAAATTTAATTTATATTATTTTGCACGATTGTATTAATTAACTCTCATGAAAAAAGGAGCAAGACATGTCAAATATCAGAAACTATTAATATCTGTATATTTTCAGATATATTTAATGTATGATCACAAACTAAAAGGAAACTTTCGATAATTAGTTAATTTTTATTTGTTTTTTAAATAATTCAATAAAAATTATTTTGGAATTAGGGAAGGATTTTTCTTTATTAATTTGATTCAGAAAACATTTTACTAATAGTCCTTTAGGTTACTTAAATCGCAGCTGATTTTTAATGCTATTTTAGAATAATGTTATAATAGCTATCTGAAGAAAAAAATGCCAATACATTATATGAATTGATAATGTATTTTATAATCGTTAAATTGTTATTGATTTTTAAAAAAATGCGTTAGGATTATTTCAAATTTTCGGAGACTTATATGTGTTTGTTTTAGCGATATATGGTAAACCGGTTTAAAATACCTAACGGTGAAATATATCTATAGTTTAATCGATTTCAAGTAAATTTTATTCATCTATAATAATAATTATTTCTTTCAATATACACAGACACACATTAATACGATATATACATATGTAAACACTGTCGTACAAATGATAAAACCGATAATATGTATAATTCTATCAATCCACATATATAACATGAGTTTTATCAAATTATACTGGAATTATAAAATAACTATTATTATCACAATATAAATAATCGCATGCTTACTGGGTATGTAGTAGATGCAAAATAAATATTAAAATAATGATGAGCTTTAAAAATTGAAGAAATAATACATTTGCGTTCTAAATTTTTAGTTTTTAACATTACGACTTTAAATTTATTTATTCATAATTTCTGAACTACTTACTATACATATGTATATATATATATTTGCAATGATATTAAAAACAATTAATTTTATTCAACTATTACATTACACAGACTCTTTATTACAACATTCAGTAAATTCTTTATTTTATATCAATTGATTAAACTTATAACGATATCTGAATTCTTGCATATTTTAACTCAAGATAGAATCTATATAATGTTTTAACGTGTAACATTTATTCTATTGCATTTTTCTTTTCGAACTTTAATTAAATATCAGTACTTGAAGACATATTTGAGTAATAAAATAACTGACATCGCTTATAATGTTTTTAATGTGACTTTTTAAACTGTTGTTTTAATAAAGTCTTACAAATAAGATGATTTCTCATACACGCTCATATAACTGATTTTTTTTTAGTTAAAAATGTTTCCTACTAAACGAAAATTTAATTTGCTTCACAAAAAGATTATTTTACGTATATTTATCATTAGAATCTTACAAAGAAAAAAATCTTAGAAGTGAAATTTTGGAAGTCGACTTAAGATAATTAAAAGAGCAATTTAATCTTTTAGAAAATTTAATAAAGATTGAAATGTACGTATTGTACAATTTTTTTTCTATGAAAAAATTTCTTTTATCTTTAAAATTTAGAATGGAATGAAAGTCGCAATTCTTTCGCAAACAAAATTAGTTTCATATATACATTTATTCTCAAAAGTACATTTTATAAAATTAAAGAAAGGAATGACGATTTGGCTTTAGTATAAGTTATATTTAATTAGATATATCTTGATTTTTTGGCTTTAATGCTTCCAATTAATCGCAAATTTTGAAATACTTTTTTATGTGCTAAGCGATCCGACTGGATAATAATTTTATTACTTTTTTTTTTTTTTTTTTTTTTAAGAAACTTAATTACTATGAAATCTTTTACGTAATACGAAGATGAGGCATAAAAATGTATAAATATTTTACATGAATATTTGTATTAAAACTTATTAATTACGACTTAAATTTTAACACATTTTCTCTGAACATTGAATTTATGAAGTATGTGCATTTAGCATTTGTTTACTTTTCGACACTGAATGATTCAAAATAATTTTACTGTATACAGTGCATTTTATTTCTTTTAAAACATTTGCACTTTTTTTTTGCTATTAAAATATTTCTGATATACGTGTAATTATCATCCAAAATTGATTTATCATGCTTTACTGTATGTAAAAAATTGATAATCTTTTTCGAGGAATAAATTATAATTCCTGATATACACATTTAAGGGTTGTAAACCTATAATAGCATATATAAAGACTTTTGCCTAAGGTATGGTGATAACTTGCTGGAAAGGCCTACCAAATAGCTTTAGGCTCCTGTTTCATATTCCACTCTCTTCTGTAATACCACTTCTCCACCTTCTACGCTTTTCTTTCTGTAATATCTATAGTCATTGGATGCATTCGTGTATTTAAAATATCCCCTCGGAAAAACAATACTTTTTAAACTTTTTGTTTTCGTACATTTCGATAAATAAATCTCTGCTGTTCTTAATACTCAAAATAACTCTAAATATAAACTTCTTTTTCTTGAAGTGTCAAACAATTATTCACAGTTCGTTTGCTGTTAACACTTGAAATATTAAAAAAAGTTTTAGAAATATTTTGAGAGCTGAAAAAAGAAAAACCTCTTTTAAAATAAGTGCACAGAAAAAAAGAAGTTTAAAATATCTATATTCGCTATAGTTCTATAATAGGAATGCATGAAACGTCCGTAGGATTAACATTACTGATGAAAATTTTCATACTTAGTGACAAGTGTAACGAACCTATTGAGGAGCGGTGAAACATACTATACCCCATTTGATTTAAATCCAAATTCGCACCATAAATTTTGAATTAAATTTGATATTTTTAACATTCGAGGGAAAATATTGCAAATTTGCTTTTCCTTAGTTTTTCTTTTTCGAATTTCCCTGTGTGAATCCAATATTACAGAGATAAAACAGCTTTCCACTCAATGAATTAAGCATTAAAAGTCCCCACTCTGGCATAAAGTATCAGTTGTCCGACCGTACAAGATTGTCAAAGACCGCAGACAAGAGCTGTAATATGATGTTACGAATTTTGTATATTTGGGAATATTTCTCTTTTATTATGATAAATTTGAAGTGTAATACATGCCAAATGCTTTGAACATCCATT
Organism: Maratus speculifer; assembly: GCA_964019185.1. NCBI lineage: Eukaryota > Metazoa > Arthropoda > Arachnida > Araneae > Salticidae > Maratus > Maratus speculifer. The sequence goes on along the minus strand of OZ025291.1, from coordinate 435,268,076 downwards.
GCAGGTCAACGGAAGCTTTACGGGAAAGCACCCTTACAAGTTCTCGTGTTTACCTATGTCAACAGGAAAATCGCGAAGGAATGTGTTTATCGCAAAGTTAGCGGAGGTTTTGGCGAATTATTTTTGTCGGTGAATTTGGCGATATATCCCCATATATGTCACGAAGTTGGCGTTTTTTTTTTTGGCTTCTTTGAAGATTACCCCCCCCCCCTCTTATATCTGTAAGGTGACCGCTCCCGTGAAGCTACGAGAGGCATTGAGAATCTTCTCTACGAAATCTATAAATGGGTGCTTGCACCATTTTTCAGTTTTCTTCCAGCCATCCTGCAATGAAGATTTGCGAAGTCTTCGTGTGCTGAGACATGTGTCTCTGCAATAAGAAATTGTATACGCTGATGGTTGAAACCTATCCGATGAATTGAGACTTAATCATTATTTAAGATGTATTATGCTTACTTATTGATAAATTAAATTTATTGAATTTAGCTATTACATTTTTCCAGGGACAACATCCATGATCGTATCTTTAAATCGTTATCTTTCGTAAATCTTTAAATGTTGAAATATTACTATACAGATAATTACACTACCAGATAATCTGCTAATTCCAAATTATTCAATAAATATGACATTCCAATGATCCATAAAATTCAACAATTCTAATAAAAATCTAAACATTCCAAAACATTGCGATCATCTAGGCAACGAAGAATTGGTTGCCACTGAGCAACATATAAATACATCGTTCGCAGGCGTTCCATGTCACGTGATCACTTGCATCAGAGGAGATTTCGCAACACCTGTCGCTTACCGTTCCGGGTAGTAGTAATGAAAAGACAAATGGACTTTACACTGTTAAAAATATCGTAAAAAATAACGTCTGATTTTATCTACTTTCTAACGAGTAAACATGGTCTAAGAACATCTGTAGAGGATTCTGTTTGGTCAAAAAATTGATAGCCTTAAAAGTAAGATTTAATTTTTAATGATATTTTTTTAACAGCTTAGACGTGTGTGAAAATGCCTTTTCCGTGAATTTGTGGCGCGATCTGACATCTTCACCCACTCCGTACTGCCGCAGCCCCACGAGTGTCTGAGAAGTTCTTCTCTCGAAACTGGTAGATGGGAAGTGCTGTGTTCAAACCCAATCGCGCCCGTCAGACTAACAGTTTGAAGTTTTCGTGGTTTTCTTTGAACCTTGAGAAACATTGCATAAATACGGGTTAAGTTTCGTTTGAAAGACCCTTGCGAGCCTATATGCTTCATGAAGATAATTGTCTGTCATAAATACACCAAACACAAACACCGACTGCCGCCAAGCGATGTAATAATCTCGCAGCGGTTATCTGAAGTTACGGAAACAAAATATATTAGACAGAATTTTAATTTAATTTAGCGTTAAATAATTCTTTCAACTATATAACTTTAGCATGCGATATTTGTGTAATTCACAGAATTTCCCAGGTGAAAGATGTTCACTTACACTGTCCATCTTCTTATTATCTATAATAATGTTCTACATTATATTTAAATAGTGGATTGTTTTATCCTTTATCTATGCAAACAATTTTTCAAGAATACATGTAAAAATATCAATAATCAATCTTAACTCAATTTTAATTCGAAAGAGAACTACGTATAATAAATGTAACATGTTCAAATAACTTTTTTATATGCATATTCAATCAATGAAGCTTACTTGACGTACATTTAATAAAGTGTTTTGTTATCTTCCTTCTAGTTATAGGTCTTGATTTAATTAATATATTCACCTGTCGAAAACCTTCGAAAACTGTATCGTAATATATTTATCCATACTGACATCTTTAAGCTTATAGTTTACATCTTATTGAATGCATTTTTTCACGTTACTAAAGACTTTTCAGATAATGTTTCTCTCACATTATCTAATAGTTCTCATTTTTAAAATGACCGATTAAATGTGTCGGTAGTTAGGCTTTGTTTTGTTAGTTATCTGTGAAGTTAGTTATTTCTTTGTCTTTTTATTATTAATCTGCGTTATTTTCTGCACAATATGCAATAAATCGAAAACAGTATCTAGCACTGTCTTATTCTTTTTCTAGTTCTTATTTAAAAAGGGACATATTAATGGTATGCGGTGGTTATACTTTGTTTTTAGTTAACCGCAAGGTTAGTTATTTCTTTGTCTTTTTATTATTTTCTACGTTATTTTCTGTACATTATGCAATAAATCTAAAACATTTTTAGTCGCATGCACTTCCTTATTCTTTTACTGTAAACTGCATTTCATATATTAATTCAATTGTTCGAATTGCATTTATCGCATTAGTTCATGTCTAAATACTTATAGCTAGCTTCGATGATTCATAAATTAGTCTATCTTCAACACAATTTTTAAAAAGTAAAATATTTCTTGGTGATTTTTGAAGTGTAAAGAATAATGTTATATAATAAAAATCTTCTTCCTGTCTTTCCATGAATATTTAGTGATATGGAATAATGGCAAATTGTTTATTTTATAATAATCACCATGATTTACAAATTTTGTAACATTAAATGTAAGTTTAGAACGTAAGTTTAGATTTTAGAAATGTAAGTTTAGATTTTAACGATTTAATGTTTTCTTTTTTAGACTTCTTAATTTAAAAATTAGCAATATATTACATCGTTTTAATTATTTATCTAAAGTGAAACTACATATCTACAGTGAAAACTACCAGTAAAAAGTAAATAAAAGTAATAATGCCACGATATACTTTAACTGTAAACACTTTATGTCTGAGTATAAGTAAAAAAATATACTCTTTGAGGTATATAATTTATTTAATAGGCCATAAAAGAAAATTTTAAAATAAGTCTGGCAAGTCAAAACTTTAATTTTTTTTTCTTTTTTAAAAAAAGCATATTTTAATCTAGCTAAAAAGTTCAAGTTACAAATTTCCAACTTTTTGTAGTTAAATACGAATTAAATACATTTTACATCAAAGTATCTTACATTATATTTTTTAAATGTTTTTCGAAAAAAAGATTTAAATTTATATTATCAAATTAAAAAGCTGTTGTATTTGAATTATAAAATAAAACCAATACATTTCAAATATGATAGATTTGGCAATTACTTAAATGTACGTATATTTTAATTATCAAATAACTCAAGATTATTAATGATATGAAGATTTTTGAATAACGGATTTGATTACGTTGAATATGATATTTTTACTTTTATAATTACTAACAGCAATTACATACAGCGTAATTAATATCAAGATACAATACAGTAAATAGAGAAAAACAAATGTCTAAAAGATTGAATCTTAAGGCATTTTAACTTGTTCCATTAATCAAGCTCGTATTTTGTATTCCTAGTTTATAACAACAATTATGCAAATTAAAGCCACTACCAGTAATTATATGTAGTAAAAAGTCACTTTACTCTGTTATATATATTGACAAATATATTGTTTGAGACATTAAATTCCCTTAATTAGAGCACAGAGGGAATCCTTCCAAGTAATGAATCTCAAATTAAATAAACTAGTTTTCCAGTAGAAAATATTCTTACTCTATTCTATAAAGCAACTGAATAACTCAAAATCATATTATTCTGTTTTCCTTATATCAGATTTTCCCTATAAAAATTAGGATTATTAGCTATGTGAAATGATAGCCAAAGCATGTAGTTTGTTACATATTTCCATTTTCATTATTTTTTAAGAACTTATAGTTAATAAGTTATATAATGTGGGTAACTTTTAGATAAGTTAATGATTTCGTTTCATTTATTCTATTCTATTTCACTTGGATCAAACTTTCTCAAATGTTTTCCAATGTAAAAATACCTTTCCAAATATTTACAAAATGATATTCAATATAAATATCATATAAGAAGTTAGAATATCATTTTATAATAAATCGAAAATGAAAAGTAATTTTTAATTAATGTTTAACATACTTCTTGTGACTTTTTAGTAACCTGAATCTTAAATTTTGGTTCGACCTTGAAAACATGCCGACATTTTCATACTTATTGTAAATAATATGTATGTGTATAAAAAAGTGGTGTTTTATTCAGTATAGAAATAAAATATTTACATAAAGTTAACGTTAAAAATATTTATTGCATTTGCTAACTATTTAAGCACTGATGTATTATTACATTACAGAAGGAGCAAGAAAAAAGAACACCATTGAATTAAAAGTAAAATAAATTTTAAGATTCTGTTAAGCAAGTACTGAATACCATTTATATTCTGATTTTTTTTAAAAATAGAAATAACACTAAATCTAACTACACAAGTATAGTTATCAAAATCTTTGTCATTTTAAATAGTATTTTATTCTTCAGTAAGAAAGATATATTTAAAACGCAAATAGTCAGTCTTTTGATATCTGGTACTATAAATATGTACGGTATTTTTGCAGGGTAGATGTGACCCACAAGATGTCAAATAAATATCTAATGCTACCAAATTACTCATAGTAACAAAATAATCTAAATCATGTATCAAATATATTGATGGCTTCTTATCGTTCTAAATATTGAAAATATGCTAGGTTTACATCAGATTAGAAAGAGTTTGATGATCACTTTAAAAAGAGGCATGTAAAGGATAAACATCTATTGATATTTGGTTAATAATTTAAAACTTGTATTTAGAAAAAGAATAGGCATGCAGCAGCTACAATTCCCAATCACATTATTTTTCATAAATTTAAGTGAGATATCTATACAAACATTTTGAAAATATCTAATTCATTAAAAATCCGTTTTCAGAAATATATTAGTACTATTGATTATATGCTCTAAAATTAACATATTGTTGTTTATCACAGTTATCCATATAAACTTCATACTATTTAACTCATTGTCATATTAAAAAATGCTACTCAAAATTTTTATTCTATAGATCACAATGTTGACGGGATTTTTGTGTGTTTCTGTAAATGATACACAAATGGTACAGATTCTACTTTTAGTAGTAAACATATTATAATAAATCTAACTTATTTATTGTAATTATACGTCTAATAAAGTATATAAAATATAGATAGACGGATGTACAGGCGATGGATGAACCGCAGTCGCAAATCCTTTTCAATTTTTTTAGAAAGCGTTAAATATCACAATTTTGTAAAAAAAAAAAAAAAAAAAAAAAAAAAAAAAAAAAAAAAAGTAGTACCATATATGTTATGAAGCATTTTCTAGCATTGTCATAACAATATTAAGAAGTTTTATATTTCAAAAACATAAAATTAAATATCTAAACAAACATTTTTACAATACATAATACTATAAAAACCTACTATCGCCAACTATTAGAAATGACACTCCTTTGGTAATCCTTGCGCAATCATTTATAAAGCCCTTTATATGATCTACAGACTTCTGTATGAAAAACACTAGAAATTAGTTAATTTGTACTTTATGATTTCTATAAAAAATTTTCTCATAAAAACAGTATTAGCATAATCGCCAATTTAATCATTGTATCTATGTCTAACTCGCCTTAGATAACTTATTTAATCAAGTTTCTTAAAATCTAATTGCATATGCACATGACATTTCATAAGACAGATGTCGTTTTCAATCCCGATAGCACAATACTGCATTTAGTTATTCTATTTCGAATAAGATAATAAAATATAAATTACTAGTATGCTTCATCGTCTATTGAATATGTTTTTTTTTATCACTCAGTGACGTTTTCATTTTTTATTACGATAAATCATATCATTTGTAAAAAAAAATGAGATAATAAAACTTATCATCTAAATATCTGGTTATTTAAAATTAATTAAATAAGTGAGTTACTTTAAAATCGTTATAACTCAGAATATTATTTGTAGAATTTAGGTTTTTTTTTTTTTTTTTTTTTTTTTTTTTTTTTTTTTTTTTACCTTTAAATAAACAATAATATCTAAGTTTACATTTTTATAAAGCATTTTTTAAAATATTAGTTTAAAAATAAATAAATAAAACTATTTAGAGTAAAAATTAAAAAAAAATTGTATTTAAAAAATTATACTTTCAGAAGAAATATTTTTTTCAAATTTGCTGAATCAAAATTAAAGTAAAATAATCAAAAAAGGTACGTTCCAAGTTCATTTCTACATTCATTTTTCATTTTTTATGATGATAAATCATATCATTTGTAAAAAATGAGATTCTAAAACTTATCATCTAAATATTTTTTTTTATTTAAAATTTATTAAATAAGTGAGGTACTTTAAAATCTTTATAACTCAGAATATTATTTGTACAATTTAGTTTTTTTACCTTTAAATAAACAATAATATCTAAGTTTAGATTTTTATAAAGAATTTTTAAAAATATTAGTTTAAAAATTAATAAATAAAACTATTCAGAGTAAGAATTAAAAAACAACTTGTATTTAAAAAATTATCTTTTCAGAAGAAATATATTTTTTAAATTTTTGAATCAAAATTAAAGTAAAATAATCGAAAAAGATGCGTTCCAAGTTCGATGCATTTATCTTTAACGGTTTTTGAATTATAACAATTTAAATTTGAGAAATTGCGAAAAAAAACTTATGAAGAAAAACGCATATTCACAAAAAATCATTTCCATGACAGTCAATGCTTGCAAGCTAGTTTTTGAACACAAACTAAAATAATAATTACAATATCTCCTATTTAGTTAAGATAGAAACCTGATTTACAAGTATTTATAAGCATAACAAAACAAATAAATTTTCGATGCGATTATTTTTTAATTTTGGAGGTTTTACTGTTAAGATAGATTCGGTAGTAAGTATAACTAATTGTCATTCAGCACATACCAGTGGAGGCACTATAATACCAACAGTACACGTATTCCGTAATGTTATATCATCCTGATTGCGGATTGGTACATACGAGTCAGTGTAACTTCAGTAATCGAGAACTAATCATTTCGCATTACATTGGTCATTAGCGCGAAAGTTGACTAGCAATATTTTACCATATATCAACATGTAATGATATACACAAACATATTTACCATGTAATTTTTCAAATATTTAAAAACCATTCATGGCAAAATTTGCTTCCAAAATATGACGTTGTTTTACTTGTTAAAAGTATTCAAAAAGCAAAAATAAACTTTGTGTTATTTATATGCTTTAGTGTGTGAAGTAGCAATGGTATCGTGATCTAAAAGTATTAAGCTAATTATTACAAGACAAAAATTAACTATGTTCGACATAAAAAAAATAAATAGTTAAAACATATAAGAAGTAAAACTACAGTAAATCGAAGTTTGCTGTATCTTTTCTATAAATTTTTACTAGATACCTGATTTTCTATTGTAATTCTACAACAAAATATTTTTTTATGGGAAATGCATTTAAAATAGAAACATTTTCTGAACTACTTAAATTAACAATATTTCATTGAATGAAATATTGATTGAACATTTGTGATTGAACATTACTACCAAGTTTCTTTAAAAACAGAATCACTAGAAAACTGAAATGCAATATATTCACTAAATTGAAGCAGCTGATCCATTTCTTGAAGACAAAATTTGTCTTACTTTGTATTTACATAAATCCATTATTCTTCAATTCCGCTTAAATTCTTTTGTACTTACAACTGAATTAAAGAAAAAAAAAAAAAACAATACAAAGATTTGATTTATGGTAAGGAGTTTAGTTGTTTCTTTTGTTTAAATTTTGTTAAAATATTGCCAGAGCAGTTTATTTAATTTATACCTAAATACCTAAAATATTTTTAAAAACTTCACATACTTTGTAATGCTCAAAATTTTCCGATGTCTTGATGTACATAGTTCAAAAATTTTCCGATGGAAATTTTTCCAGTTTTTTATCTAATCTTTCAGACATTTAAAAACCATTCATGGCAAAATTTGCTTTGAAAGTATGAGCTTGCTGTACTTGTTAAAATTATTCAAAAAGCAAAAATGAACTTTGTATTATTTATGTGCTTTAGCGTTTGAAGTAGCAAAGGTATCTTAATCTAAATATATAAAGCTACGTATTACATGACTTAAGTTTACTGTGTTCGACATAAAGGAAAATAAATACTTAAAACATAAAAAGAAATAAAACTAGAGAAAAACGAAGTTTGATGTAATTTTTCTATAAATTTTCACTAGAAACCTAATTTTCTATTGTAATTCTACAACAAAAGATTTTTTTTATCGGAAATGCATTTAAAATAGAAACATTTTCTGAACTATTTAAATTAATCAATATTTCATTGAATATTTCTATCAAGTGTTCTCTTTAAAAACAGAATAAACCAGGAAACTGAAATGCAATATATTCAGTAAATTGAAACAGCTGATTTATTTCTTAAAGACAAAACTTATCTTACTTTGTATTTACATGAATGCATTTTTCTTTAATTCCGTTTAAATTCTTTTGTACTTACAACTGAATTAAAGAAAAAAAACGAACAATACAAATATTTTATTTATGGTAAGGGTTTATTTGTTTCTTTTGTTAAAATTTTCTTAAAATATTGCCATAGCAGTTTATTTAATGTATATTTAAATGTATTTTAATGCCAAACGTCTAAAATACTAAAACATATGTACATTTCTGTAATTTATACATTTATTTGAAATGTATATTTTCAATAATACATTTTGAATTATATTACATAATTTACGTAAAGAGAATTTTTACTAATTATATAAAACTTCTTATAACATTAATTAAAATATACCTTTTACTGTGCACTACAATATCAAATACTAAGTACTGTAAATTAATGTAAGTACTAAGTACTAAATACTTTAAATAAATTTTTTAAAAGCTTCACATACTTTATAATGCTCAAAATTTTCCGATGTCTCGATGTACGTAATTCAAGAATTTTCCGATTGAAAATTTTCCAGTTTCTCATCTAATCTTTCATATATTTAAAAACCATTCATGGTATAATTTTTTCTTTGAAACTATGACCTTGCCGTACTTGTTAAAAGCATTCAAAAAGGAAAAATGAACTTTGTATTATTTATATGCTTTAGCGTTTGAAGTAGCAAAGGTACCTTAATCTAAACATATAAAGCTATGTATTACATGGCTTAAGTTTACTGTGTTCGACATAAAGGAAAATAAATACTTAAAACATAATAAGAAATAAAACTAGAGAAAAACGAAGTTTGATGTAATTTTTCTATAAATCTTTACTAGAATCCCAATTTTAAATTGTAATTCTACAACAAAAAATTTTTTTTTTTTTTTTATCGAAAATGCATTTAAAACAGAAACATTTTCAAAACTATTTAAATTAAACAATATTTCATTGAACATTTCTACCAAGTATTTATTCTCTTTAAAAACAGAATCAATCAGGAAACTGAAATGCAATATATTCACTAACTTGAAGCAGCTTATCCATTTCTTGAAGACAAAACTTATCTTACTTTGTATTTACATGAATTCATTATTCTTCAATTCCGTTTAAATTCTTTTGTGTTTACAACAGAATTAAAGGGGAAAAAACTGAACAATACAAAGATTCGATTTATGGTAAGGAGTTTATTTGTTTATTTTGTTTAAATTTTGTTAAAATGTTGTCAGAGCAGTTCATTTATTTTACGTTTAAATGTATTTTAATACCAAATGTAAAAAATAACATATGTACATTTCTCGACTTTATATATTTTTTGAAACATATATGCACAATAATAAATTGTTAATTATATTACATAATTTACATAAAAATAACTTTTAATTACATGAATCATTGTATGACAATAACAAAAAAAAAATATTTGCAACAATATATAATTATAATATTGATATATATAATAATTGATATATATAATATGATTTATTTAATATTTTAAATTACGTATGGAAACAATTTCATAACATAAACGGTCTGATTTGATTTTTTTTTTCTTTTTGGAAGAGTTAACAAATCATGAATTTATTTAGAAAAAGATTATTTAGGAATAGAATATTATGTAAGATTTTTTAAAAGAAGGTTTATTTTTCCCATAATATAAAAGATCCTATTTGAAAATATTCCTTTCTGAACGAGCTGACAAATCATAAATTATTATTATTTTTAATAGTTTGGATTAAAATATTATGTATGATTTTTTTTAAAAAAAAAGAAGGTTTAATTTTCCCAATTTATGCAATAAAGCCCTTTTCAGAGCCGTGAGAAAAATAATAAACAAGATTATCGTCCCGTGTCCACCCATCTCTCTTTTAAATGTCTTTAATTTGTGCAATTTTGCTTTTAAATGTATCCGGTATCAATTTTTCATTTTTTTTTCTATTCCATTTTCAGGTCAAACGCAGGGTAGAGAACGAAAGGAAGCCGCTCCCGCGCCGGTTATATGTGTTTTGGTTCCTTATAAGACAATATACAAGATTCCATTAAAAGAATTTTCCGCTGTCACAGGTTTTACTTTATTACAGATGGGTAAAAATACATTTTCACACAAGTTTTGTTGCAAATTTAATCGTACAGTAATTGATATTAAGAAAACGTAACGCTTCCGTTTAAGGCAGGAGTCTGCTATATATAATTACTATTTTAAGAGGTCTTGCTATTGAATAAACCTAAATAAGTGTATTGATATAAATAAAGCAAAACTTCTAAAAAGGAACCCTGCTTATAACGAAACACTGCCTTAAGCAGAAATGTTCTATAATGCTTTTTAAAATACTGTACTTGCACCTATTAACATTCAAACCTCTGTAAAACAGAGTTTTCCAATTTTATTTTGACAGATTTTACTATAAATATATAACCCGAAAAATAAAACCTTAACCATTCCCGAAATTAAATCTTGGCTATGCCACTGTTATGAGAACGTGTATTATTTTAGAAAAACTTGAAGAAAAATGAGTTTTCAGAAGCGCTTTCCACACGATAAATTTATTATTGTAATTTTTAATGAAATTAGGTAATTTATTCTAATTTATTGCCTTTGATTACGTGTCTACGTATAAGGACAAAATTATGATACGGTTCTAAAGACGTTGATGATATATTATTTTTAATTATATTTTGCATAGTCGTTAATAAGATGAAAGTGTATTTTGAAATTTATGAAGCGTCCACTTAATGTTGAAAATTCATTAATAATACATAATTTTAGCTATAAATTCTAAATCATAAGGAAATTAATAAATCGTTTGTATTTTAAAATACAGTTATAAAATTAACATACCGTTATATAAATATTAAAATATTACAGTTAATTACTTTATTTATATCAGTATAATATACACTCATAATTTAAAGTATGGTTATAACAAAACTTTTATAATTAAAGTTAAAGCAGTTACACTTAATATGACCATAATTGGTAAGTTTACGCATTGTGTAGAACAATAATACATAATTAGTGTTTTGCAAGTATCTTTTCATTTTATTTCAAGGAAGATTTATTAGTAAATATATATATTTTGGTTCAATTAGAAAAAATGTTAATTGTTCTTTTTAATTTTTATATTTTGAATAAATTTTTATTTTATTCTCACAAAATATGTTTTTTTTATTTTAATTGTAGCATTACTAATAATTTTCTAGGAATTTTGCTGTCAAATAATTATTCAGAAATTCAGAAATAAATTTTTAAATATATGTAAAAAAAGCTATTTTAAATCCATTGAAATTATTTGAGGAATTTATAAATTAACAAGTATGTATAAATTTAATTTACAAGATTTTTTTTAAGCAATACATAAAAATTATTGTTTTTTAATATATTTTTTAAGCATATAATGGATTTGAGTCTAATACACTAACTTTACAAGGTGTTTATTTTGCTCATAAAATCCATATCAGCAATCAAGAACGTCTACTTCATAAAAAACAACTGAAGTCCTTATTAAAAAAATAATCTGTATGTAATTACATCTTTTTCATAGAGTGGTGCAACCATTTCTCCATATTTTCGTTCTGATTTTCTTACTATTTATTATCTGATAAAAACTTCCTTGATCTCCGCACGTTTATAAAATATTTTTTTAATCTTTCATCTACCGTATTATGAATTCATGAAAATTTTACATCAATGAAATAGCAATATATATATAGGATATATTCAATTTATACGCTAGCACATATTTAATTAGAATTTAATAAAATTAGAATTTCATATTTAATTGGAATTTTAATTGCCACATATATCTTTTATTGCTAATCCTGCTGACTCGGCATGAAGTTTCAAGCGCTAATTTCCTGAACCAAATGAGTGAAAAAAAGAAAAGCGTAATGGAACAGAAAATACGGCGATATCTATACCAGGCTTCTATTATATTGTTTGTGAGATAATAATTTATTATTACGCGATTATTTATGCCACATTCAATAATTTTAAATGCATTCATTAAATTGAATTATGTTTGTACATGAAATTAAGCAAGAAATAATCAGTAAAAACGCTCATCCATATTTAACGCAGAACTAAAAATTCTACATTCTGTATTAAAAATTAAATTTAAGCACTTTAGGTTAAAAAAGAATAAAATGTTCATTAATCCCGTATTATTCTAACCCATTTTTTTCTGAAAAAATTAAGCATTACCAAAGTATTTGTTAGCGCGCTTCATTAATCTATATTATAAACTTTCCATTTGAAAATGGAGAAATTAGCTAGTAAAATTAGCTAAAAATGATCTGTGTTAACCGGCAATTCACGAAAAGCTGGAAATAGTTTTAATATTTTTGTCTTATAGCAAATTGAAAGAATTTGAACTTGTCACTTTTTTTCCTAGTGAGCTTTAATCTAAGCATTACGAGGACCTCAAAATTCTCATACGTTTTTTCAGTTATTTCGCAAATAACTCAAAAAACACTCACACTATAGAAAGAATTCAGTTTAGAGAGAATAAAGTTTTTTTTTCATAGTTCTGTGTGAAAACAGTTTGTAATAAAGTTTTCCACATACTGGTATTCAATATAGCATAGTAATATACATTCATTACAGTTGTACTGAGAGTATTGAACAACATATTTTTTTCTCTTTGCTTCTTCCTGATTCAACAGAGGTTGTAGTTGAATTTTTATATTTTTTATTTTTTATAATTTTATATTTTTATATTTTTATATCAGAATTTGATCCTTGAATTTCTATAAGTTACCTTTATTTATATTAGTTGAATATAAAGCTGCAATTTGGTCAGAAACAAACCTTTAACCAGTTGGAATGATATTGCTATTATATTTTGCAATAATGTTTCGAGAGAGAGTTTTATTTAATTTTCTCTATAATGTTCCGATTTTTGCCATCTGTAACTTGTAGCAAGCATACCGCAATAAAGATAAAATAAATACGTAACAATAATAATAAAAAAAACACAAAGTGCGAAAATTAAAACCATATTTTTCAAATGATAAATAAAGGAACAATAATTCACCGGATATGCAACAAACGCTTCACTAGAATTGTAAATAGGCAATCTAATGGCGTTCAGTTAACAGTTACAAGTAGCTGGCATTTACGGCTCAATAAATTAAAATAAATAGATCGCTCTGCATCAGAAATGGAGAACATTTGCTGCGAACAAATGTAAACAAACATGTTGGCCTTGTAAATCATGTCCTTTTAAATGCAGGTGAAAATTTTAAATTCTAATAAAAAGCGTGAAAGTAATCCAATGGTAAAATTTCAGATTCGAGGTTAAAAGTGACACTGCATCATTTGGGGACAAAGAATTATTTTCGTAAATTTGGTGAACTTCGACCTTTTTAAATGTTTTTGGTCTTCTTAAAATACAGAATTTTAAGTTAAGATAGAGCCCTTTCATTTTTAAGTACGTATCTTTAATACTGATAATTTCAATAACTTTTTTTAAACAAAATAATTTATGCATTGAATAAAATAATTTCCATACAGACGATTATTTTCAGGACGTCGCGTCGGTTGCATATCAGGTGTTGAAAAGTATGATGAAATTCAAAAAATAATATGTAACTAAATTTTGTAGTTGTTAAGTTTACTCTTTTGTCAGCAAAATGATGCAATTAACCCATAATTGTTATGAAAAATTACGGGCTTTATGACTTAAAAAATATTTATATGGAAAAATATTTTTCATTTATCACATCACGCTTCTTGTTGGTAAAATGTTTAGTATGAGGAACTTAACCGACGCAGAATTATCTATCCTAAAACTTATAAAAAGGATGATTTGCATAAAGAGAACAGTTTGTGAGTTTTTTTCAAAATACTGAAAAAAGTTAAAAAATTTTGAGTCTTTTATGCCGTCACATTTAAAGTTCACAAGAAAAAATATGACAAACTTTAGATCCCTTCTGTCGGATGTAAAAGAAATTGATTAAAACGATATCCAACAATCTGCATAGTATCGGTTAGTAAAATTTTAATTTTTACTGGCCTAAAATAAATATATGCAGTACTATGGGAAATCTATCGTAATATGCAGATTTTTTTTTAATTCCACAAAAAAATATTAAGCAATAAGAAGAACCTACCTATATTGCATATTTCAAATATGTTAACTTTTAAACATCATGTTTATAAACTTACATAAAATTAATTATTATAACGACATATTTGTCCAAACTGCTGATTATTTAATAGCAGAGAGGTTCAAGAAAATATAATAAATTATCAGAATTTTAACAATATTCAGTATTTTATTTGTAAGAAAAATACTTTTTTTAATCCATCACAATGCGTGCGATGTAATCTTACTTATTTGTAACATAAATTATACTTTGAAAAAGACACGGGAACAAGGAGATCTTCCTTTGAACTTTATTTGTTTATATGCAATACCTCCCCTTTAATGTCCACAATGTTCCACTTATTCACGACAATGTTACTTTTTTAACAACATACTTCTACCTTTTTGTTACTTATGTAAATATTGGTTACATCTTCTTAGTAGATAAAATTCGTTTCCTAATTAAAACTAAGTCATCTCCTTTTTTGCGTATTTCCTCAAAATGCTTTATTTATCGAAATATTATCTGTGATGGCGTAACTTTAAAAACTACTATGCTTTATTTGTTTCGTGTTTGTAGTAAAGAAGTTTAATATTTTCTAGTTCATATATTCGTTTTGAAATAGTTCTGAAAAAGTAAGAATGTAACGAGCAAGTTGTTGAGAATTTCACGTTCATTGCATTACTAGCTTTAGAAAAAACACTATTTGTTATAATATACACCTTCTGTATTAATATATCATAAAAGTTTTATGTTATAACAGACTCTATTTCTACTGTAAAAATATTGACGTACTTATTTAACCAAAGAAGGGAACTTACTACAGATTTAGTATATTCTTCGGAAATCTTAATTTACTCTATTATCGGATTCATCATTTCACAATATATGATATTTTCCTTTTTTTTGCTTTACAGCATTCTCTGTATATTTAATGATATTTATACTTTTGTTAAGCAAATTTACAAAACACACACCTTCACAACTCTTATATTTATCAGGTAAAGATTGGGTATTTGGATTCCTAACAAATAAAAAAAATATACAAAATATTTTTTTGAAAAAAAAATGGTAAAAAATTAAAATAAAATTTCTACAAAACTTATGCTCTATTCGTATCGCTAATACTTATCGAATACATTAAATTAACTAACTAAAGAAAACTAATCAAATAAGTTGGGCAAGTTAAAGCTTTATTTATGTTTTTCTTTTTTTAATGGCATATTTTAATCTAGGTAAAAAGTTTAAGTTAGAAATTTTCATCTTTTTGTTGTTAAATTCGAATTAAATACATTCTGCATAAAAGTGTCTTATAAAACATTACATTTTATAAATGTTTTACGAAAAAAGATTTAAATCTTTATTATCAAATTAAAATGTTGTTGTATTTGTAATACAATATATAAGAGCATTTTCGACACCTTCTGTTTTTACATTTAAGTTAGGTATATATATTTCAAAAATGACAGATTTGGCAATTACTTAAATGTACGCATATTTTAATTATCAAATAACTCAAGATTATTAATGATATGAAGATTTTTTTTGAATGAGTGGTTTGATTCTGTTGAATATGTTTATTGTTTTAAACTAATAACTGCAATTACATACTGCGTAATTTATATGAAGCCATAATACAGTAAATAGAGAAAAACGCACGTGTAAAAGGTTCAAACTTACGGCATTTTGACTTGTTCCATTAATCAAGCTCGCATTTAGTATTCCAAGTTTATAACAACAATTATGCAAATTAAAGCAGCTACCGGTAAGTATGTGCAGTAAAAAGTCACTTTACTCTGGGATATATATTGACAAATATATTGTTTGAGGCATTAAATCCCTTTAATTAGAGCATAGCATCCTTCCAAGTAATGAATCTCAAATTAAATAAACTAGATTTCCAGTAGAAAATATTCTTACTATATTCTATTAGGCAACAGAATAATACAGTGTACATTCCGCTTAGAAAAAAATGGTAAAACCCTAATAGCATGCATGGTCACAGTGACGTCACAGTGACGTCACTGTGAGTTACTTTGGTCACATCACATCTGTGACCAAACTGCCACCACTTAGTGACGTCACATTGTGACTGAGATGTGATTTTCTTAAAAATCTTTAGAAATTTATAAATATCCTTCAAAACATGTTATTTACTTTTAAAAACATGTTTCTGGCAATTTATGTAGCGTCGCTTTTGCCACAGTTTCGTCACAATGTTAATGTCAAATCAGTCACAAATGACACATTTTTCACAAATTAGTCACATTGTGACCACTTTGTGAAACTTCACAAAAGAGCTCTAAAACGGCCATAACGACTTCACATTTTGGTCACTGTGACTTCACATGGACGTCACGTGACGTCACATCGACAATCGATGGTCACAAAGTCACAATGTGACTTTACAACGACGTTGCAATGCTTTACGGGAACATACATCAACTCTAATCACAAAAATATTGTTATCATAATATGCGAAATTTTAAATTACATTTTATACTTAAATAAGAGTGATATATTTAAACCGCAAATAATAAAACGTATATCTGGTATTATGAAAGTTTATGATATATTTGCATGACCCAGAATGTGTCAACTAAATCTTTAAATTTTAACAAATTCTTCATCGCAACAACCTAATCTAAATTATGCATTAATTATAGTTGATGGATTCTTTAGAAATATATTTTATTAAAACAGGATCGTTCGAAATGTTGATAATTGGCTAGATTTATATCAAATTATAAAGAGTTTGATGCTCACTTTACAAAGAGGCATGCAAAGAATAAACTTATGTTGATATGTAGTTAATAGATAAAGACTTTAAAATAAATAAAAAATTGGTATGCAGCAGACACACTTCCCAATATCATCATTTTTCATAAATTTAAACGTGATATCTATACGAACATTTTGAAAAACACATAATTCAGTAAAAATTCCTTGTCAGATGTGTAGTAGTGATATTGAATCTATGCTCTAAAATTAACATTTTGTTGTTTACTATAGTTATTTTCGCTAATTTCATTATTTTTGGCGCATCGTCATATTAAAAAATGCTTCTGAATACTTTTACTTTATGGGTCATAATGTGATGGAGTTTTTTTGTGTGTTTCTGCAAAAGATATACAAATGATACAGATTCCTCAGTTTCAATCGGTAACATATTATAGCAAACCTAATTTATCTACTGTAAATTACACGGGAAATCAAGCACATAAAGTACAGATAGACAGATATACAGATGATTGATAAACCGAAGTCATAAACCCATTTCAAATTTGTCGGAAATCTATAAATCACGAACTTGTAAAGTAGAAACAAATATATATATAGGAGACATATATTATGAAAAACTTTCCAGCATTGTTATAACTGTGTTAATAAATTTTATTTTTGAATAAAAGAAAATTAAATATCTGAAAAAAAACACATTTACAACACATAATACAAAAAAAACTACTATTAGAAATCGCTCACCTTTGACAGTCTTTGTGAAATCGTTTATGAATCCCTTTACATGATTTACAAAATTCTGTATTCACCACTAAAAATACTAGAAATTAATTGATTTGTACTGTATGATTCAAAACACATTTTCTGATAAAAAACGGAGTACCATTATCGCCAATCTTATCCTCGTATATATATCTGTGTAATCCGCGTTTGATAACTCATTTTATCGAACTTTCTCAAATCCAGTTGCAAATGACATTTTATAGGACATCTTCTTGGTCGTTTTACATTTCTAGGATACCACTGTAGTACATTTTAGCTCCACCTATTGTCTTGTCTTCTTGCAATGTTCCCACAATATATCAATATATATAGATATATACCACTATCTTTATCATGATATCCTTCACGTATTTAAAAACTATTCACGACAAAATTTCCTGCAAAAAATATATTACTTTTTTAAATTCTCCACACTGCAAAAATAAGCCTTTACTTATTTTTGTGATTTATCTTTAAAGTAACAATGGTATCCTAATAAACAAATATCAAGCTAATTGTTAGAAGCCTTATTTTTTTTTGCTTGGCACGCACAAAAAATAAGCACTTAATAATACAGAAATTACAGATTAATTACAGAAAACTGAAGTTTGAAATGTAAATTCTGTAAATCTGTAAATTTTCACTAGAAACTTTATTTTCTATTGCAATTCTACAACAAAAGATTTTTTTTAAATCGGAAATGCATTTAAAATCGAAACATTTTCTGAACTATTTAAATTAAACAATATTTCATTGAACATTTCTACCAAGTACTCTCTTTGAAATCAGAATCACCAGGAAACAGAAATGCAATATATTCACTAAATTGAAGCAGCTGATCCATTTCTTAAAGACAAAACTTATGTTCCTTTATCTTTACATGAATGCATTATTCTTCAATTACGTTTAAATTCCTTTGTACTTACAACTGAATTAAAGAAATAAAAACCCAGAACAATACAAAGATTTGATTTATGGTAAATGGTTTGTTTGTTTCTTTTGTTTAATTTTTGTTAAAATTTTGTCAGAACAGTTTATTTATTTTATGTTTAAATGTATTTTAATACTAAATTTCCAAATTAATATAATAAATATACATTACACGAATTTATAATTTTTTTAAAACTGATATGTACAAATAATTTTTTATTACATCACATAATTTACATAAACAAAATTTTTAATACTACAAACCATTGTGTAGCATTAATAAAAGATATTTGTAACGATATACTGTAAATTAAATTTTTAAAAAGTTCACTCACGTTAAAAACCCTAAAATTTCCCTAAGGTTACGCTGGATACGTAAATATTACTTTCTTTATTTTACAAACGTACAGGGTTTCATAAATTTAAAATTAGAGAAAAAGTTATTTTAAAATTGAACCATGCTAATATTGTTGAATCTTGCTTATACTATTTACACTTTTAAACCGAAAGAGCTGATTTAGCTTCTTAGGAAAGAGATGTACTTTATTAGTTTGTGAATGAGTTGATTTTTAAACCTCTTACTCATCTTGATTTAAACTGATCACTTAAAATACTCATTTTGATTTAAATAACTCGTTACTCGATTTGTTTCAACTGTTTACCGGAAGCCGACTTACAAATAATGAGATAAATGGATTTCGGCTCGAATTGAGTTATTTTGGATTTTGAGATTATAGGAAAATAGGAGTGGATATGGATGAAATGGTTTCAGTTTTCTCCGAAACTCCCGAGTAATAGCGGCAAACAAATATTTTATTTATCGATTAAAGAATTACATTTATTTAATTTTAATGGGAAATCAGCATTGTGTAAAACGGTAAAAATTTCATTAAGAAAAATCATTTTTAATCTTGATAGCTCTATACTGCATCACGTCTAATAAGTAAATAAAAAATAAATTCCAATTCCTAGTTTGTGCTTCGCCAATTGAATCTAATTTTATTATCACTTGATGTCGATAAAAAACAGATTTCCATCAACGGACTCTAAATCTTCTTCATTAGTTGATTATTAGAAGCTCATTTTTCCTTCTTTAAGTCCTATTTTTTCCTTAATGCATATATAAGATAGATTTGATTGTAAATGTAGTTAATTGTCATCCATCGGCCGCATCAGAGGAGATGCTGCAAAAGCAACAATGCAATCCAACAATGCTTTCTGTAATATTACATCAGTAACATCCTGATTACAGATTAGTACATACTAATACATTTATTTTAGTAATCTAACTGTGTAACTTTCAAAATCGAGAAACTAACTATTTCACATTACATTGGTCAATAGTGCACAAGTTGACTGGCAGTATTTTACAATATATCAATATATACATCCCTATCTTTACCATGCAATCCTTCACATATCTAAAAATGATTCACGGCAAAATTTGCTGCAAAAAATATAATGTTTTCTTACTTGTTTAAAGTCTCCAAACTGCAAAAATAATCTTTTTCTTATTTATGTGACTTAGCGTTAAATTAGCAATGGTATCGTAATCTACAAATATCAAACTAATTGTCAGAAGCCATACGTTTTTTAAGCTTGACAAACACAAAAATAAGTACTTTAAATGTAATATTAAATGAACTACAGAAAATTAAAGTTTGAAGTATTTTTTTCTATAAATCTTCACTAGAAACCTAATTTTATATTGTAATTCTACAACAATTTTTTTTTATCGGAAATGAATTACAAATAGAAACATTTTCTAAACTATTTAAATTAAACAATATTTCATTGAGCATTTCTACCAAGTATTCTCTTAAAAAACAGAATAACAGGAAAACTGAAATGCAATACATTCACTAAATTGAAGCAGCTGATCCATTTCTTGAAGAGAAAACTTATCTTCCTTTATATTTACATGAATGCATTATTCTTCAATTCCTTTTAAACTCTTTTGTGTTTACAACTAAATTAAAGAAAAAAACTGAACAATACAAATATTTGATTTATGGTAAGGAGTTTATTTGTTTCTTTTGTTTAAATTTTGTTAAATTTTGTCAGAGCAGTTTATTTATTTTACATTGAAATGTATTTTAATACCAAATGTAAAAATAATTACACATATATACATTTCTCGTCTTTAAATGTTTAGTTGAAACATATATGCACAATAATAATTTGTTAATTGTATTACATAATTTACATAAACATAATTTTTAATTACATGAAGCATTGTGTGACAATAATAAAAAATATTTGTAAAAATGTATTGTAAATTATTTTTTTAAAGTTCACTTATTTTACAAAGTCAAAAATTGTCTAATGTGTCTCTTGCTGAATATATAAACTTTACTTTTTTATATTCAAAACATACAGGATTTCATATAATTTTAAAATTAGAAAATTGCTTTAATAAAATTCAACCAAGTTTAAGAGTGTTGAATCTTGCTTATATGATTTAGGATTGGATATTAAAATACATGGTTTCAATTTTCTCCAAAACTCTCAAGTAATAACGGAAAACAAATATTAAAATTTATATTTATTAAATTTTAATGGCTTTGTGTAATATAGTAAAAACTGATCTTACCATCTTAAAATATCATTAAAAACTGACTACCATGGTGATTATATCGTCCAGATAGGCCAACATTTCTTTACCCAGCAAGCATTTTAGAATTTTATTTATATCATTTTAAAATGTAAATAGTGCCCCCGGTAAAGCTAAACTCCTTCTTAATCGAATTAAAGAAACATTGTTATCATTAAAAGCTGTTTTATCTATATTTCTCTTGGTTCAGTAGAATTCTGGCGTTACATCAAGATGTAACTCATAATTAGTATTCATCATTTCACATGTCAATTCTCATTCATCAATGTTTCTCATAATCTTATCTGTTGCAAGTATTGGAAAATACAATCTTTCTGTAATAGTATTTTATGCACATTAATAAATTTAAATTTATCAGAAATATTTTCGCTTTCTTAAGAAAAAAAAAATTACTGATGACGCAAAAGCAATTTAAGAACCACCCAAAATAAGTATGTAAAGTTTTATTGATATGGTACTGTGAATCTTTGATAATGTGTTTAATCACTTCATACATATCTGGTTTCCCAGCCACAAACTTGTCATCACTCGTACCTAACTTACGCCGAGCGACATAAATGAGAACCGGTTAATCAATGAAAATTATCTTTAATTGTAACATAAATTACTTAAGCTTCGTTTTCTATATGTGAAAATGAAGCTTATCTATGGTCTATACAAAGTGGAAGATGATCAGTAGTTAGATTATCAGAGATTTGGGTAATAAATCTATAAGTATTCAAATCTCAAGAGACATTGAACAATTCTAAAGAAAAATACAAAGTCACACATCGACAGCAGATACAATTTTCACAGACTTAAATGTCCACTTATTCCGTCAATTATCTGAAATTTGGATGCAGTTTTACTAGAACAATTTTTTTAAATGTATAAGTGTGCTACCTAAATGTTTACTAAATACTCTGATTTTTTAAATATTAAACATTGAGAAAGATTTTCTATTTTCAAATCTAAAATGTAATATTTTTTACTATTTACATATAAAAATAGCGTCAATATCTAATGTATTTTTATATTTGTAGGTGAAATATTGCAATAAAAAATAACACATTTACTTCTATTTTTTTACTTTTAAAATAATATGATAAATCTAATATTTTAAATTACGTATGAAAACAATTTCATGCCACAATCATAATGATAATCATAAGCGGTCCAATTTAAAAATGTCCTTTTTTGAAAGAGCTGACAAATCATAAATTCATTATTTTTTAACATTTTGGATTAAAACATTATGTATGATTTTTTAAAAGAAGATTTAATTTTCCCCATTTATGCAATAAAACACTATTCAGAACCGTGAGAAAAATAATAAGCAAGACGCAGATTATTGTTCCGTGTCCACCAATCACTCTTTTCAGTGTCTTTAATATGTGCAATTTTGCTTTTAAATGTGCCCGGTATAATCTTTTCCCTTTTTTTTTTCATTCCACAGAGTTTAATAATTGTGTCAAAATCCGGGTCGCGGACGAAAGGAAGCCACTCCCGCGGCAGTTGTATGTGTGTTTCTTCCATATGAGACAATATACAAGATTCCATTAAAATAACTTTCCGCTTTCACAGGTTTTACTTCATTACAGAGCGATAAAATTGCACTTCCAGACAAGGTTTTTGCACATTTAATCGTACATTAAATGATAGACCACGTAACGCTTCTGTTTAATGCTGGATTCTGATATATATAATTATTATTTTAATAGTTTTTTTACTATTGAAGTAACATAAATAAACCCACATAGCATGCATGTTCACAGTGACGTCACAGTGACGTCACTGTGAGTCACTGTGGTCACGTCACATCTGTGACCAAAATGCCACTCCTCAGTGACGTCACATTGTGACTGAAATGTGACGTCACATCTGTGACCAAAATGCCACCCCTCAGTGACGTCACATTGTGACTGAAATGTGACGTCACATCTGTGACCAAAATGCCACCTCTCAGTGACGTCACATTGTGACTCAGATGTGACTTTCTTAGAAAACTTTAGAAAATTACAAAAATTCTCCAAACCATGTTATTTACTGGTAAAAAAACGTGTTTTCTGGCATTGCAGAAGAATATTGTGCAATCGCTCTTATGTCACACATTACATGCACTGCATGTAACATGTACGTCATATCACATATATGAGATAAACCTCCCATCATATGAAACTAAGCACCCAGCAATGAACCTATCAGTGAAACTTCCATTTAAGGAAATTTCTCGTTACACTTAAATGCTTCGTTATGAAAAAAATATCGTTGAATTGAAATCCACGAAAATTCATGAAATTTGTATAGTAAACTACAAATAAAAATGGAAATATTATAAAACTGTGTTTTAATTTGGATAGTACTTTTTGTTATGCAATATAGCCACATAAAAAAAATCATTAGTATAATATCTAAAAAACCGCGTAATAAAGGAAGGGAAACAAAAACTGAATCGCAGCGTTCTAATTCTCGTTTTCCCTTGTATTTCAAATCGAAAAATTAAAAAAAAATTTCGAATATTACTTTGTGTGCGATCTCTTATGAAAGATACACTCATAAAAACTTTCGCATCTTTTTTAAGTATTCAGAGAATGGACCTATAATATTTTCGCGGAACTAGAATCCCTTTCTTATCATATCGAAAAATTTTCGCATTTTTTCCTTTTTATTTAAAAGATAAAATAAATACATAATTTCAATTCGTACAATCCGCTGAAATATATTCACCAATCAATCTTAACAGCAATCTATCCTTTTGAATATTGTGCATGCACGGAAGTGCAACAAATTTTGCTAAGAAGAATTTTTTTTTAATATGAATATTAATTTAAATGTTAATTGCGTTCTAAAAGAAGGTTCAACAGAAAATTAAAAAAGTAGATAATTTCATTAAATATGCGCTTCGTTAAATGAAAGTTCCACTGTATTTTGAAACTAATTGAAAGTAAAATAGAAATGCGTGAAAAAAAAAATTTAACTCAAAATTTTAATTAGGGATACCCTTATAAAACTAATGCGCATGCGCATTCAACTTATAAATCTTCGAAGCTCAAACAACCAATAATAACAAAAAATCACCTGCTTAAAAAATATCGTTTGGCAACAACCAGAATAGTTGACACTAGTGTATTTATTCTTTAGAATATTAGGCCAGCTGCTCTAGTAACTTTGTTATGATGTTATGCGTGTATTTAGTACGTAAGTTGAAAATTTTTAAAAAGTTATGTAGAAATGCGATCAGTTGACATTTTATATAAAATGCCGGTCCGAAAAAATACATTGTCAGTGGCGTTTCGTTAATATGAGCGCGCCAATGTCAATGTACTTCATTCGGACATTCCGACTTCGAAATGGATTATGAAACTTGAATTAGAGGATAATGCCGTTAAGAAAGAGGTAAGAAAATGTTATTTTTCCTGCTTTTTTTATAATGATTTCTGTGAATTTCGTAAAAAACATGTTATAAAAGGAATAAGTATCATATTAATTTAACTTTTTTGAATCCACTTACCTTAGTAAATTCAATAAATTTAACATTTATTTTGTTGAAATACGGAACAGCATGTCAACGATTTGAAAATAGTTAATAACATTATTTTTAAAATACACTTTAATCACATTTTTTTAATTACATGGTTAAAATCAAATATTAATAAATTTAAAAATGTATGCATAATCAAAAGTTAACGTTATAATTAATATATAAAGGAGTTTGGGGTTGTTTAACTGTTGAAAATAGTGATAAATATATTAATTTATGCACTAATATTGCAAAAACAAATTTTTTAAAACTTTTTTATTACCTTTCTGAATTTCTCATAATCCCAAAAATTTGATAACTGTAATTCCATGACATTTATTATTTTAAACCATGTATCTAAAATAATTAAGATATTGATTTTGTGATAATAACAATTATTGATTTTAAAAAATGAGTAATTATCGCATTATTTTATTAATTTTTGATATCTTAAT
This sequence comes from Maratus speculifer, assembly GCA_964019185.1. Lineage (NCBI taxonomy): Eukaryota > Metazoa > Arthropoda > Arachnida > Araneae > Salticidae > Maratus > Maratus speculifer. The sequence goes on along the minus strand of OZ025291.1, from coordinate 435,242,686 downwards.
TGTTAAATGGTGCTGAAAATAACAATTTTGTTCTATAAGTATGTGTTCATTAAATCCTGGTTCTAAATAGTCATGAAAACAATTACATGTACTTTTTTGTGGGATGTACATTACTGAAATTTTTAGTGTTTGATGTATTTCTATTATTTTCAATAAAATTTTGTCTAATATTGGGAAGTGAGACTGAGAATACTTAAATACTATTAATAGATTCATCTAATACGAAAAAAAATGAAATCTAATAATTATAACTATTAATAAGGAAACTTTTTAAAAATAAATTCCATAAGGATGACCTTTACCGGCACATCTACACTATATGACATATACAATATATATATATGAGTTTAACTACGAATTTAAACCTTGGTGTAATCATACATGCGCACAGGCCACTATAGTAAGGAAATAACTAAGCGTAATACTAGAACTAATTGCCTCATCTTCATTAGTACTCGATTTTTAAATAAAATCTGTATATTACAAATATTGCGCATAAACTTCACGTAGTTTTATCAAAAGATAATTCTATATTATATTTAACAGAATGATTTTAATTGGTAAATTAATCAAACGAATATTAATTTTCCAAAATGAGTAAAAAAATGTTTAGATTAGGATTCGAACTAGAGACCCTCGATGTATGCTGCCAATGCTCTTCCAACAGAGCAACTTAGCACGCACAATTCACCCGGAGAAATATCATTATATACTCATACGAATAGTATGCATTTATCATACGAGTAGTTTGAAAAAAAAAATAAAGTATTATTACATAGGGTTATATATAATAATGATAAGTATGCGTTCGTATTCACTGTGTGAATTGTGTGCGTCAGATTCTTCCAGGATAGTTCAGTCGACAAAGTATTGACAATTTGCGCGAAAGACTGCTTAGTTCGAATCCTGACCTGGACACTTTTTCAATCAGTTGGAAAATTACAACAAAAGATAATTAAAAGATATAGGGTAGATGCTCCAGTTTTGGCAACTGCACAAGTTTTGGCCACATTGGAATGATTTACCCTCTATTTAGGCTGTAAATTGATTTTAACAAATTATATGCATTCTTACTCCTTAATCTAACACTCTTTTATTATTTTCAATCCCATTTGTTTATTTTTTGATAAAAAATGACTTGCAAAAAAAAAAAAAAAAAAGTGTAAAACTATAGTGTGCACTCACATATATTAAGGTTTTTGCTTAGGTAACAAGTTTTCACAATCTTTCAATATTAGGGATTTATCGAACTTTATTTGTTCTGAAACAGATTGCTATGAAGCTTTATGAAGTAGGCTTTCTCTCTGTTGCAATTTCATATTTAAATTAATTATTTTTACAGCTTAAAGTAGGGGTGGCCAAAACTACTTGCTTTACGTGCTAGTACGTGCTTTAAATTTGCTATGTGTACCAGTTATGGCCATTGTGTGGCCAAAAATGGCACAACAATATGCTCCACTTTTGGCCACAAGACTAATTATAGTGAAAATTTCAGCAATATATTTAGAAATGTTTTATGACTTATAAATTTAAAAGTTCAATAAAATTACAGCATGATTTAGTGGTTTCTTGTATTTTTTCAAAACAAAATGAGGAAGTTGCATAACTTTTGCAAAATTTCAAGCACATGAATTTAGAAATAACAAATAATGTGAAAATCTTTATACTATAAATAGGATTCATTTTAACAAGTTTAAAAAAGACAATTCTGTACTCTTAAAAATGGTCTAGATTAAACACTGTTATAAGATAGGAAGTAAAATTATGGCTTTTCAAAATTCATTGTCAGCTTTTCAAGATGGTTAAGTTTTGTAGTATCTCGTTCTACCTTGCAACACAAGTTTACAGAATGGAGACCAGTTTTTACTATTTTTGAATCTCAAGTAATAGGGTTGTGCTATTTATGATGGCCAATTATCTATATGAGAGATATGGGCCAAAAAAGAAGGGAGATGCCCTCTGTGAAGGTCTTTCTAAGATCCTAGCCAATATTTACACAAGGAAATCTAAGGTTTGAAGAAAACTAACTCCAAATGATTAGGCTGACAGGCAGCTAAGTACGAGGAATTAAAGTTTAAAATCAGTTGAAAAAAATGGATTTTAGAGATTGTCAAAATACTATTTCATGTAAAAATGGAATAATTTCAAGATTCTAGTCATATAACTGTAAATATTGGTATAGTATAACATATGATATATATAAATGAAAATATGCAAAATGTTAAAATAAGCTTTTTATGTCCTATAAGTCTTTTTTATGAATTAAATATATTTTTTGTTTTTAAATTTAAATGTTCAGTTAAAATCAGCTTAAGTATATTTTATTCGATGTTTTTATGATTTCATTTAAAAAAATGCAAATCTTTTTTATACAGCAAACAAATATCTGTGTGGTAAAACAGATTTTGCACAAAAATGCTTTATTTTTACTTATTATCAGTTAAAATGTTTGCAAAATTACAAGATATTAGGGCGGCCAAAACTGGTGCAAGGGTGGCCAAAACTGGTGCAAATTGAAAGAAATTACTTAACGAGTTATTACTCACAATCTAAAATATTTGATAGAAAGTTATTATAATTAACAGAAAGACAACTAAATTTACTAAAGAATACTGTTATTGCGATTTAATATGCTTTATTCAGTCTAAAACTATAAAATTTCCATTTCAACTTTTCTCTTAATGTGGCCAACACTGGAGCATCCACCCTATATATTTATAGACATCAGGATTATTGGTCAGAAATATTGGCAAGCTGTACAGTTTTAGATATGTGCTGAAATTTGTGGATATTAAAGCGAGTAAAAGTTTTTTTTAAAAAAGTTCAAAAAGATTAAACAGTTTGAACAGCATATTACAAAATGTGTGTCAGTTATAAATAAAATTGAAGCTATGCAATTTTCAGCATGTGGGGAAAATATATAAATATTTTTGAAAGGCAATATTTTTCAAATTTTAAAAACAACACCAGAGTTGTAAGGCATGTGAGGTAAATCGAATTTTTAACTTTAATTTAGAAGAAAGTCTTCTTACTGCAGGTAACTATTTTATATATTATACAGTATTTGTTCATAAATTGTCAATATATGATTTTAGGACTCAAACCCAATTTTAACAGAACATGGCGTGGAGTTATAGCTTCAGCAGATCCTGTTTCTTTTAAATTGTTAGAGAATCGTTAAGAAAAGTTAAATCGTCACAGAATCATCACAGTGTTAACGAAAGTTTTGTCACAAACGATCTGCATCGTGAGTCTAAAATAATGGGACAAACTTTAAGGGAGGTGGTAGAGCTCACTATAATAAATAATTATGGCATAGAAATGTATGACTGGAAGTGACGCGTTAAAACGCCACACTAGTCACTGTAAAAGACACGGATTATAATGTTAAGTGTATGGGAGCGCTATTTTCAAATATCTCGCTAAAATTTTAATATTTTCGCATATTTTTTTTCCATAGGATAGCTGAGGACGACCTGCAACAGGGCTGGTTTTTACTTTTTTGATTTTGGTTACAGATTAAGAGCCCACAATAATTCAGAACCAGTTTAAACCGGTTCTAAAACTGAAACTATTGTAATATAAAAAAAATATAACCAAAATCGAAAAAGTAAAAATTAGCCTAGTTGTGGATCGTCCTCAGCTATCCTATGGAAAAAATATCATGTAAAATATTGAAATTTGAGCAAGATATTTGAAAACAACACCCCCCCCCATAGACATAACATTACCATCCGGGTCTTTTTTGGTGACTAGTGTAGCGTCTTGACGGGTCACTTCCGGTCATATATTTCTGTGCCATCATTATTTGCTATAGTGAGTCCTACCGCCCCCTCAAAGTTTGTTCCATGATTTTGGACTCACCCTGTATTTCACAATTTGGTCACAATGTGACTTGAAAGCATTGTCACTTTCGTCACAATTACGTCACAATGTTAATGACAAAATCGTCACAAATGACACACTTTTCACAAATTGGTCACATTGCGACGTCACAATGTGGTCACAATGTGACGTCACAAACAAGCTCTAAAACGGCCATAACGACTTCACATTTTAGTCACAGTGACTTCACATCGACGTCACGTGACGTCACATCGACGGTCACAAAGTCACAATGTGACTTCACAACGACGTCACCATGTCTTACGGGAAATGTATTTATATAAATGTAGAAAATCTTGAAAAAAGGGAACCTGCCGATAATGAAATTCTGATTTAAATGGAAAAGTTGTAGGCTTTTAAAAATGCTATACACTTGCACATTAAACATGAATTTAACAAGATAAAATTTAACATGAAAATTTGTGTAAAACAGAGTTTTCTATCAACATTTTCTATTCCATCTTTGACAGGTTTTACTATAAATATATAACCTGAAAGATAAATTTTTGACCATTTGCGAAACCAAATCCTGCCTATGCCACTATTATGAGAACGTATATTATTTTAGAAAAACTTGGAGAAAAATATTATTCCGGAGCGCTTTCCACACGATAAATTTATTACAGTAATTTTTAATGAAATTAGGTAATTTATTAAAATTTATTGAATTTGATCACGCATCTGTGACACGTATAATGACAAAATTATGTTACGGTTCTAAAGACGTTGATGATATATTATTTTTAATTATATTTTACATAGTAATTAATAAGATAAAAGTGTATTTTGAAATTTATGACGTATCCACTTAATGTTGAAAATTGCATAAATAATATATAATGTTAGCTATAAATTCCAAATCATAAAGAAATAAATAAACCGTTTGTATTTTAACATCCAGCAATTTTCATAATTTATAGCTTTGTATATAATTAACATACATTTATAGAAAGATTAAAATTTTACAGTTAGTTACTTTATTTATATCAGTAAAATAAACTGATATTAGTATAATTTAAAGTCTGGTTAAAAAAAAAAATTATAATTAAATTTAAAGCAGTTATACTTAACATGCCCATAAATGGTTAATTTACGATCTTGTAGAGAACAAAAAGACATAATTAGTGTTGTTCATGTATACTTTCATTTTACTTCAAGCAAGATTGTATTGGTAAATATATAAGGTACCCTGGGGTAATAACGCCAGGCGGGGTAATAACGCCAAGTGCTTATATTTTGCATAATTATGATATAATCTGGAAAATGACACCCATGTGCTCTGCGCAGAAGGGTTTTGAGTCATATAAATCGCAAAAAACAGCTTCAAGTTAATTTGTTTCATTTTTAGTTCTTATTGTTTTTACAAACAACTAAAATTAACGCTTGATCTAAAATTTGCGAGATACGTTTTATGATGTGAAGACTACCTTTTTATCCGGAAATACTTTGTTAATTACATAAATTTGTAGTGCATTTCATGTACTTTTAAAATGTTGTTGAAGATTTTGGATATCTTTTCGAGATAATTTGTAATTTAAAATGTACTACGCAATAACTATACCGGGGTAATAACGCCAATCCTTGACATTAATACCCCGGTTAATTCCCTACAGTGGCCGAGCTACATCCTAAATACTGATTCAAATAAACACAGTTAAAACTGTGCAATGTTTCTCATATTTCTATTTAAACGGTCCTTTTTAAGCAAAAAAAAAAAAAAAAAAGCTCACGGTCTGATATTCTTTTGCCTCATCCCCCCCTCCCACACCACACCTTTATTTTTCTTACACTTTCACAAAAAAATGAACATTTTCAATAGCTTAGAATGCAATTTGTCAATTTCTAAGTTTGTAGAGTTTGTATTTTTAGAATTGGGCTATCTACATGCAATTATTCCATCTTATTTCATAGTTTTGTTTGCATGGCGTTATTACCCATATAGGTGGGTAATAACGCCAAATAGCATGGGTCAAGAAAAATAGCCATTACGTTTCATGAATACATATCTGTTAAATTATTTTATTTTATATAGATAGTCAATGAGTTGCTGTATCAGATCCTATATTTGTTTGAAAAACACAATCTAAAACTAAGCCGTCAAAATTGGTAGAACCTTAACGTGGCGTTATTACCCCAGGGTACCTTATTTTGGTTCAATTAGAAAAAATGGTAATTGCTCTTTTTTATTCTTATATTTTGTAATAAATTTTTATTTTATTCTCGTAAAATATGATTCTTTTTATTTTACGTGTGATATTACTAATAAGAATATTCTATGAATTCTAGTCATTCTAGTCATTATCAATATATTCTAGTCATTAATAAGATAAAAGTGTATTTTGAAATTTATGAAGCGTCCAATTAATGTTGAAAATTGCATAAATAATATATAATTTTAGCAATAAATTGTAAATCATAAGGAAATTAATAAATCGTTTGTATTTTAAAATACAGTAATTTTTATGATGTATTGCTTTCTTTAAAATTAACATACCGTTATAGAAAGATTAAAATATTACAGTTAATTACTTTATTTATATCAGTATAATATACATTCATAATTTAAAGTATGGATAAAACAAAACTTTTATAATTAAATTTAAAGCAGTTATACTTAATGTGATCACAATTGGTTAGTTTACGCATTGTGTAGAACAATAATACATAATTAGTGCTGTGCAAGTATCTTTTCATTTTATTTCAAGGAAGATTTATTATTAAATATATACATTTTGGTTCAATTAGAAAAATGTTAATTGTTCTTTTTAATTTTTATATTTTGAATAAATTTTTATTTTATTCTCGCAAAATATTTTTTTTTATTTTAATCGTAGCATTACTAATGATTTTCTATGAATTTTGCTGTCAAATAATTATGTAGAAATTCGAAATAAATTTTTAAATAAATGTAAAAAATGCTATTTTAAATCCATTGAAATTATTTGAGGAATTTATAAATTAACAAGTATGTAGAAATTTAATTTACAATATTTTTTACGCAATACATAAAAATTATTGTTTTCTTAATTTATTTTTTAAGCATAGAATGGTTTTGAGTCTAATACACTAACTTTACAAGGTTTATTTTGCCCATAAAATCCATATCAGCAATCAAGAACGTCTACTGCATAAAAAACAACTGAAGTCCTTATTAAAAAAATAATATGTATGTAATTACATCTCTTTCATAGAGTGGTGAAACCATTTCTCTATATTTTCGTTTTGATTTTCTTACTATTTATCATCTGATAAAAACTTCCTTGATCTCCGCACTTTTATAGTAATATTTTTAATCTTTTATCTACCGCATTATGAATTCATGAAAATTTTACATCAATGAAGTATCTTTAACGTAAAAGAAAGAGCTTGTATATTCAATTTATACGCTAGCACATATTTAATTAGAATTTAATAGAATTAGAATTTCATATTTAATTAGAATTTTAATTGCCACATATATCTTTTATTGTTAATCCTGTTGCCTCGGCATGAAGTTTCGAGCGCTAATTTCCTGAACCAAATGGGTGAAAAAAAGAAAAGCGTAATGGAATAGAAAATACGGCGATATCTATACCAGGCTACACTGTTAAAAATCTTGTTCTAGTTTGAACCAAAAAAGATTGCTTTTTTTGGTGCTCAATATCTGCCACCGTAAGATAGTGAAATCTTGAACCAAAATTTGGAGTTCTTATTGAAGCATAGTTCCAATACATGGAACGAGGTTGAACTAGGAAGCTCCAAATGTTGGTAAGAGATTTCACCATCTTATGGTGGCAGCTATTGAGCACCAAAAAACAAACTTATTGGTTCAAACTAGAACAAGATTTTTAACAGTGTACTATTATGTAGTTTGTGAGCTAATAATTTATTATTACACGATTATTTATGCCACATTCAATAATTTTAAATGCATTCATTGAATTGAATTATGTTTGTATATGAAACTAAACAAGTCATAATCAGTGAAAACGTACGTCCATATTTAACGCAGAACTAAAAATTCTACATTCTTTATTAAAAATTAAATTTAAGCACTTTAGGTTAAGAATGAATAAAATATTCATTAATCACGTATTAATCTAACCCATTTTTTCTGAAAAAATGCAGCATTACCAAAGTATTTATTAACGCGCTTCATTATTCTAGATTATAAACTTTCCATTTGAAAATGGAGAAATTGGCTATTAAAATTAGCTAAAAAACTATCTGTGTTAACCGGTAATTCACGAAAAACCGGAAATAGTTTTAATATTTCTGTTTTATGTCAAACTGAAATAATTTGAACTTGTCTTTTTTTTCCTAGTGAGCTTTAGTCAAAGCATTACGAGAAGGTCAAAATTTTCATACGTTTTTTCAGTATTTCGCAAATAACTCAAAAAACACTCACACTACAGAAAGAATTCTTAAGGAGAAAAAAGTTTTTTTTTTCATAGTTCTCTCTGAAAACAGTTTGTAATAAAGTTTTCCACATACTGGTATTCAATATATCATAGTTATATACATTCATTACATTTGAACCGGGTGTATTGAACTACACATTTTTTTTCTCTTTGCTTCTTCATGATTCAACAGAGATTGTAGTTGAATTTTTAGATTTTATAATATCAGAATTTGATCCTTGAATTTCTATAAATTACTTTTATTTATATTAGTTGAATATAAAGTTTCAATTTCGTCAGAAACAAACCTATAACCAGATATATTGATATTGCTATTAAATTTTGCAATAATGTTTCCACAGAGAGTTTTGTTTAATTTTCTCTATAATGTTCCGATTTCTGCCATCGGTAACTTGTAGCAAGCATACCGCAATAAAGATAAAATAAATACGTAATAATAATAATAATAATAATAAAACTCAAAGTGCGAAAAGTACAACCATATTTTTCAAATGATAAATAAAGGAACAAGAATTCAACGAATATGCAACAAATGCTTCTCTAGAATTGTAAATAGACAATCTAATGGAGTGCAGTTAACAGTTACAAGTAGCTGGCATTCACGGCTCAATAAATTAAAATAAATAGATCGCTCTGCATTAGAAATGGAGAACATTTGCTGCGAACAAATGTAAACAAATATGTTGGCCTTTTAAATCATATCCCTTTAAATGCAGGTGAAAATTTTAAATTCTAATAAAAAGCGTAAAAGTAATCCAATGGTAAAGTTTCAGATTCGAGGTTAAAAGTGACACTGCATCATTTGGGGACAAAGAATTATTTTCGTAAATCTGGAGAACTTCGATCTTTTTAAATGTTTTTGGTCTTCTTAAAATACAGAATTTTAAGTTAAGATAGAGCTCTTTCATTTTTAAGTACGTATCTTTAATACTGATAATTTCAACAACTTTTTTTAAACAAAATCAATTATGAATTGCTAAAAATAATTTCCATACAGACGATTATTTTTAGGACTTCGCGTCGGTTGCCTATTAGGTGTTGAAAATGATGGTGAAATTCAAAAAAATAATATGTAACTAAATTTTGTAGTTGTTAAGTTTACTCTTTTGTCAGCAAAATGATGCAATTAACCCATAATTGTTATGAAAAATTACGGGCTTTATGACTTAAAAAATATTTATATGGAAAAATATTTTTTATTTATCACATCACACTTCTTGTTGGTAAAATGTTTAGTATAAGGAACTTAACCGACGCAGAATTATCTGTCTTAAAACTTATAAAAAGGCTGATTTGCATATAGAGAACAGTTTGTGAGTTTTTTTCAAAATACTGAAAAAAGTTCGAAAATTTTGAGCCTTTTATGCCGTCACATTTAAAGTTCACAAGAAAAAACATGACAAACTTTAGATCCCCTTTATCGGATGTAAAAGAAATTGATTAAAACGATATCCAAAATCTGCATAGTATCGGTTAGTAAAATTTTAATTTTTACTGGCCTAAAATATATGCAGTACTCTATGGGAAATCTATCATAATATGTAGATATTTTTTAAATCAACAAAAAAAAAAAAAAAAAAAAAAAAAAAAAAAAAAAAAATTAAGCAATAAGAAAAACCTACCTATATTACATATTTCAAATATGTTAACTTTTAAGCGTCATGTTTATAAACATACATAAAATTAATTATTTTAACGATATATTTGTCCAAACTGCTGATTATTCAATAGCAGAAAGTTCAAGAAAATATAATAAATTATCAGAATTTTAACAATACTCAGTATTTTATTTGTAAGAAAAATACTTTTTTAATCCATCACAATGCATTTGATGTAATCTTATTGATTTGTAACATAAATTCCACTATGAAAAAGACACGGGAACAAGGAGATCTTCATTTGAACATTATTTGTTTATAAGCAATCCCTCCCCTTTAATGTCCACAATGTTCCACTTATTCACGACAATGTTACTTTTACAACATACTACTACCTTTTTGTTATTTATGTAAATATTGGTTACATCTTCTTAGTAGATAAAATTCGTTTCCTAATTAAAACTAAGTCATCTCCTTTTTTCCGTATTTCCTCAAAATGCTTTATTTATGGAAATATTCTCTGTGATGGCTTAACTTTAAACACTAGCATGCTTTATTTGTTTCGTATTTATAGTAAAGACGTTTAATATTTTCTAGTTTCTGTATTCGTTTTGAAATATTTCTCAAAAAGTAAAAATGTAACGAGCAAGTTGTTGAGAATTTTACGTTCATTCTGTTACTAGCTTTAGAAAAAACATTATTTGTTATAACATAGACCTTTTGTATTAATGTATCATCAAACTTTTATATTATAACAAACTCACTTTCTACATTGAAAATATTGACGCACTTATTTAACCAAAGAAGGGAACTTACTACAAATTTAGTATATTCTTCGGAAATCTTAATTTACTCTATTATTGGATTCATCATTTCAAAACATGTGATATTTTCCATTTTTTGTTTTACAGCTTTATCTGTATATTTAATGATATTTATACTTTTGTTACTTTTGTTAAGCAAATTTAGCATAAAAACCTTCACAACTTTTATATTTATCAGGTAAAGATTGGGTATTTAGATTCCTAACAAATAATAAATATATACAAAATATTTTTTGAAGAAAATGGTAAAAAATTAAAATAAAATTTCTACAAAACTTATGCTTTATTCATATCGCTAATACTTATCGAATACATTAAATTAAGCAACTAAAGAAAACTCATCAAATAAGTTGTTCAAGTTAAAGCTTTATTTATTTTTTTCTTTTTTTTTTAATGGCATATTTTAAGCTAGGTAAAAAGTTCAAGTTAGAAATTTTCATCTTTTTGTAGTTAAATGCGAATTAAATACATTCTGCATAAAAGTATCTTATAAAACATTACATTTTATAAATGTTTTTCGAAAAAAGACTTAAATCTATATTATCAAATTAAAAAGTTGTTGTATTTGTAATACAATATATAAGAGCATTTTCGACACCTTCTGTTTTTACACTTAATTTAGGTATAAACATTTAAAAAATGACAGATTTGGCAATTACTTAAATGTACGTATATTTTAATTATCAAATAACTCAAGATTATTAATGATATGAAGTTTTTTTTTTTTTTTTTTTGAATGAGTGGTTTGATTCTATTGAATATGTTTATTGTTTTTAATTAACAACTGCAATTACATACTGCGCAATTTATATGTAGATATAATACAGTAAATAGATAAAAACAAATGTCTAAAACATTCAAACTTACGGCATTTTGACTTGTTCCCTTAATCAAGCTCGCATTTAGTATTCCAAGTTTATAACAACAATTATGCAAATTAAAGCAGCTACCGGTAAGTATGTACAGTAAAAAGTCACTTTACTTTGGGATATATATTGACAAATATATTGCTTGAGATATTCAATTTCCTTAATTAGAGCACAGAGAGAATCCTTCCAAGTAATGAATCTCAAATTAAATAAACTAGTTTTCCAGTACAAAGTATTCTTACTCTATTCTATTAAACAACTGAATAACTCAAAAATCAGATTATTTTATTAGTTTTTTTCCTATAAAAATCAGCATTATTAGCTATGTGGAACGATAGCCAAAACATGTATTTTGTTACTTTTTTTTCACTTTCATTAATTTTTACGAATTTATAGTTAATAAGATATATAATATGGGTAACTTTCAGACACGTTTATGCTTTAGTTTCATTTATTGTGTTCTATTTCCTGTGGTTCAAACTTTCTCAAACTTCTTCCAATGTAAAAATACCTTTCTAAATATTATCCCAAATGATTTTCAATATAAATAATAAACAAGAAATTAGAATATTATTTTATAATAAATCAAAAATGAAAAGTAATTTTTAATTAATATTTACCGTGTTTCTTGTGACTTTTTAGTTACCTGAATCTTAAATTTTGGTTCTACCTTTAAAACATGCCGACATTTTCATGCTTACTGTAAATAATATATAGAAGAATAGAAAAGTGATGTTTCATTCAGTATAGAAATAAAATATTTACATAAAATTAACATTAAAAATATTAAATTCATATGCTAACTATTTAAGCACTGGTGAATTATTCCATTAAAGAAGGAGCAGGAAAAAAAACACCATTCAATTAAAAGTAAAAATCATTTTAAGATTCTGTCAAGCAAGTACTGAATACCATATATATTCTGCTGAAAAGAAAATGTAAAAACACCGAATTTAACTACAAAAATATAGTTATCAAAATCTGTGTCATTAAATATTTATTTTTATACCTCAATAAGAATGATATATTTAAAACGCAAATAGTGAGTCTTTAGATATCTGGTATTATAAATACGTACAGTATATTTGCATGGTAGATGTGACCGAGTAGATGTAAAATAAATATCTAATGCTTCGAAATAATCATAATAAAAACATAATCTAAATCATGTATCAAACATAATTCATGGCATCTTTGGAAATTTAATTTATTAAAGCAAGATCGTTCTAAATATTTATAGTAGGCTAGATTTATATCAAATTACAAAGAGTTTGATGCTCTTTTTACATAGAGGCAAGTAAAGAATAAACTTATATTGATATTTAGTTAATAGTTAAATACTTCAAAATAAATAAAGGAAAGTTATGCAGCAAACACACTTTCCAATATTATTTTTCATGAATTTAAATGTGATATCTATACAAACATTTTGAAAAACACATAATTCAGTAAAAAATTATTTTCAGAAATGTATTGGTGCTATTGATTGTATGCTCTAAAATTAACATCTTGTTGTTTACCATAGTTATTCATATTAATTTCATTATTTTTGACGCATAGTCATATTATAAAATAGTAAAGTTTTACTTCTTGGGTCATAATGTGATAGAGTTATTATGTGTGTTTCTGCAAACGATTTATAAATGATACACATTCCCCATTTTCAATAGGGAACACATTATAATAAACCTAAATTAGCTATTGTAAATTACAGGGGCAATCAAGCATATAAACTACGGATAGACAAATATACAGATGATTGATAAACCGTAGTCAATAAACCCTATTAAATTTTCTCGGAAATCTGTACATCGCGAACTTGTTATATAAAAAATTATATATAGGAGACATATATTATGTCATACATACATATATTGCCATAACTGTGTTAAGAAATTTTATTTTTTGTTTAAAATAAATTAAATATATATAAAAAACTTTTACAGCACATAATGCTATAAAAACATACTATTAGAAATCACTCTCCTTTCACGATCTTTGCGAAATCATTTATGAATCCCTTTACATGATCTACCGAATTTTGTATTCACCATGAAAATTACTAGAACTTAATTGGTTTGTACTTTACGATTCTATACAAACTTTCTGATAAAAAAGGATTACCGTAATCGCCAATCTAATTTTTGTATATATGTCAAACCCGCCTTTGATAACTCATTTTATAGAGCTTTGTCAAATCCAATAACACATAAAATTTTATAGGACATTTATCTTTTTTAATCTTGATAGCTCTATGATGCATCATTTTTAATTAGAGAATATAAAATAAATTCCTAGTTTGAGCTTCGTCAATTGAATCCAATTTCTTTATCACTTGATGTCGATAACAAAACAGTTTTTCATCAACGGACTCTAAATATTATTCATTAGTTGATAATTAGAAGTTCATATTTCCTTCATTACACCTTAAAATTTTCCTTTAATGCTTATATGAGATAGATTGGATAGTAAATGTAGTTAATTGACATCCATCGGGCGCACCAGCGGAGTTGCTTCAATAGCATTAATGTACAATTTTCTGTAATATTACATCAATTACATCATGATAACAAATTAGTACATACTAATAATTTATATTTAACTAATGTAACTAAATAATAATTCATACTAATCATTTATTTCTAACTAATCTAACTACATACTAATTCATATTAATCTAACTGTGTAACTTCAGTAATTGAGAAATTAACTATTTCACATTACATTGGTCGTTAGTGCGCAAGTTGAGAGGCAGTATCTTACAATATATCAATATATACACCACTATATATACACCATTATATTTACCATGTAACCCTTCACATATTTAAAAATCATTCACGGTAAAATACTTTACCATGTAATCTTTCACGTATTTCAAAATCATTCACGGCAAAATTTGCTGCAAAAAATATAACGTTTTTTTTTTTACTTTTTAAAAGTCGCCAAACTGCAAAAATAAACCTTTTTTTAGTTATGTGATTTAGCGTTAAAGTAACAATTGTATCGAAATCTACAAATATCAATCTAATTGTTAGAAACCATACGTTTTTTATGCTTGACACACACAAAAATAAGTACTTTAATTGTAATACGAAATAAAACTACAGAAAATTGAAGTTCGAAGTAATTTTTCTATAAATTTTCACTAGAAACCTAATTTTCGATTGTATTTCTACAACGAAAGATTTTTTTTTTTTTTATCGGAAATGCATTTAAAATAGAAACATTTTCTGAACTATTTAAATTAAACAATATTTCATTGGACATTTCTACCAAGTATTCTCTTTAAAAAAAGAATCACGGGAAAACTGAAATGCAATATATTCACTAAATTGAAGCAGCTGATCCATTTCTTGAAGAGAAAAGTTATCTTACTTTATTTTTACATGAATGCATTATTCTTCAATTCCGTTTAAATTCTTTTGTACTTACAACAGAATTAAAGAAAAAAACTGAACAGTACAAAGATTTTACTTATGGTAAGGAGTTTATTTCTTTCTTTTGTTTAATTTTTGTTACAATTTTGTAAAAGCAGTTTATATATATATATATATTTTTTTTTTACATTAAGCACTTTAATATGAAATGTCCAAAATAGTAAAACACATATACATTTCTCGACTTTATAAACTTATTTGAAACCTGTATGCACAATAATAATTTTTTAATTGTACTATCTAATTTGCAAAAAACATGTTTGTTAATTACATAAAATATTGCCATATATATAGATATATAAATGATAGAATATGATATATATAGAATATATAAATGCTATATAATATAATAATTTGAACGTATATATAGTCATTATACGCATAGCAAGACAAAGAATCTTTTAATACGATATTTGTTTTTAGAAAATTTTGGAGATTTTGAGTATTCTGGACCCTATTAAGATACATTGAATAGTAAATATAGTTAGTTGTCCTTCAGCGGGCGTATCACCGGAGATGCTATAATAACAACACTGCACAAGTTCTGTAATATTACATCATCCTGATGACGAATTATTACATATGAGATGGTTTAACTGTAGTAATCGAGAATTAATCATTTCACATTACATTGGTCATTAGAGCGAGAGTTCACTAGCAATATTTTACCATATATCAACATGTAATGATATACACAAAGATATTTACCATGTAAATTTTCAAATATTTAAAAACCATTCATGGCAAAATTTGCTTTAAAAATATGACGTTGTTTTACTTTTTAAAAGTATTCATAAAGCAAAATTACTATTATTTATATTCTTTAGCGGTTTAAATAGCAATGGTATCGTAATTTAAAAATATCAAGCTAATTATTACAAGACTTAAGTTTACTATGTTTGACAGAAAAAAAAATAAATACTAAAAACATTATAACAAGTAAAACTAGAGTAAATCGAAGTTTGATGTAATTTTTCTATAAAACTTCACTAAAAACCGAATTTTCTATTGTAATTCTGCAACAAAAGATTTTTCATCGGAAGTGCATTTGAAATAGAAACATTTTTCTGAACTATTTAAATTAAACAATATTTCATTGAACATTTATAATAAGTATTCCCTTTAAAAACAGAATCACCAGGAAACTGAAATGCAATATATTCAGTAAATTGAAGCAGCTGATCCATTTCTTAAAGACAAAACTTATCTTCCTTTATCTTTACATGAATGCATTATTCTTCAATTCCGTTTAAATTCTTTTATACTTACAACTGAATTAAAGAAAAAAACCCAGAACAATACAAAGATTTGATTTATGGTATGGAGTTCATTTGTTTCTTTTTTTTTAATTTTGTTAAAATTTTGTCAGAGCAGTTTATTTATTTTACATTTAAAAATATTTTAATACCAAGTGTCTAAAATACTAAAACATACATACATTTCTCTACTTTATACATTTATTTGAAAAGTATATTTACAATAATCATTTTTGAATTATATACCATAATTTCCATAAAACAATTACATAAAACATTGTATAGCATTAATAATAAAATTTTTGTTGCAATGTACTGTAAATTAAATTTTTAAAAAGTTCACTCACTTTTGAAAATTCAGAAGTTTGTCTAAAGTCACGCTGAATGCGCAAACATTACTTTTTTTTATTTTCAAAACATTTAGGTTTTCATACAATTTAAAATTAGAAATAATGCTTTAATAAAACTCAGCCATCTTTAAGTGTGTTAAAACTTGCTTATATTATTCAGGAATGGATATTGAATAAATCGTTTCAGTTTTCTCCAAAATTCTCAAATAATAGCGGCAAACAATTATTTTATTTATCGCTTTAAAAACTTACATTCATTTAATTTTAATGAGAAATCAGTATTGTGAATAAGAAAAAAATTATCTTAACAACTTTAAATTTTGTTAAAAAGTAATTGGCATGACGATTATATCTTTCAGATTGGTCAAAATTTATTCACTTAAAAACATTTTATAACATAATTTTTTATCATCTTAAAATGTAAATGATGTCCCATGTAAACGAAAACCATCCTTAATCAAATTAATTAGTCATTGATACTTTTGTCATGAACGAGACTAAGCATTATCGTTCCGTGTCCACCATCTCTGTTTTCAATGTCTTAGATTTTGCTTTTAAATGTATCCGGTATCAATTTTACTTACCCATCATACGTAGTATAGGGTAAGTATTGCAATCGTTTTGAAAATCGAAAAAAAAAATTTTTGACGGATTTACACGTTTTAGATACTGGAGATTAGGAAAAACATATTTTTAGAAAAATCTGTGTCTGTCTGTCTGTAAACGTTCTCATTTCTATTTTAAATGCTCTATCTCCCGAAAAAATTGAGATAAAGACTTGAAACTTTGTATGTGCTTATTATGTAAGAATAGGACGAAGCCTATTTTATATCAATAACTTCGATTATTCGGAACCATTTTTTTCGGACTCTCGAAAAATTCGTTCTGATGAAAGGTGTACAAAAATTTTCGAAATGTTTTATTTAAAGGAATGGACGTAAAAGGCAATAAAATAACACAAATTTTGCATACAGAAATCAGTCGGTCGGATTAATAGTTGCCGAGATATTTGTAATCCTGTTTTCCACATTCTTTTCATGACCTTGTATTTCATTCAAATTTCAATTAAAAGATATATTTTAATTGGAAATGAGAAGCTTAATCCGACACAGTAAATTGTTAGTCAATACGATTATTAATTTTGGAGTTATAAGGATGTTTCTTTTACGCAATCTGGTACTACTTGTGTATTTTGGCACTTTATATAATCTGTCGAAATCGGCTCATCCACAATGCATTGATAGAGCATTACTATGTATATTAAAACTATTTAAATATGCGTTTAAATTTTATTTTGGAATTGCGATGCATTTTATAAATAGATTACATGGGTTTTATTTTCATATTTTATATTATGCATATCCATGATGGGTAAGTATTACAGTGGTCCCCCAACGAGTAGTTTCATTTTTTTCCGATTCCGCAGAGTGGGATATTCGGGTGGATGTATGTGTGTTTCTTTCGTATTAAACAATGTACATTATGTTGTTAAAAGGATTGCCGATATCACATGTTTTGCTTGTTTCATTAGAGAGCGATAAAAATGCACTTCAAGACAAATTTATTTACAAATTTAATCCTATTGTAATTTATGTTATGACCACGTAATGCTTCCATTTAATGTAGGATTCTGGTATAGAGAATCAATTTTATTAGGTTTTACTATTGAAGTAACATTAATAAATGTATTTATTTAAATACAGAAATCTTGTAAAAGAAGAACCTGCATGTAACGAAATTCTGTGTTAAACGGAAATATTATACAACACTTTTAAAAAATGCTATGCACTTGCACCAGTTAACATTAAAATCTGTGTAAAACAGAATTTTCAATCAATATTTCCGATTTCATCTTGAGAGGTTTTACTATAAATATATAACCTGAAAGATAAATTCTTGACAATTCCAGAAACCAAATCCTAGCTATGCCACTGTTATGAGGACATATATTATTTTAGAAAAACCTGAAGAAAAATGATTATTCAGGAGCGCTTTCCACACGATAAATTTATTGCAATAATTTTTAATGAAATTAGGTAATTTATTCTAATTTATTGCCGCCGATCACGCGTCTATGATACGTATAATGACAAAAATATGTTACGGTTCGAAAGACGTTGATGATATATTATTTTTAATTATATTTTGCATAGTCATTAATAAGAGAGAAGTGTATTTTTGGAATTTATGAAGCGTCCATTTAATGTTGAAAATTGCATAAATAATATATAATTTTAGTTATAAAATCCAAATCATAAAGAAATTAATAAATCTTTTGAATTTTAAAATACAACAGATTTCATGATTTATTGCTTTCTTTATAGTTAACATACATTTGTAGAAAGATTAAAATGTTACAGTTAATTACTTTATTTATATTAGTATAATATAGAGTCATAATTTAAAGTCTGGTTAAAACAAAATTCTATACTGAAATTTAAAGAAGTTATACTTAACACTAGAAGCGCCGTTGGGGTCATTTCGCATTTTTTTCAATTTCCAATGCTTTATTTCAACATGTAAGCGAACACCGCAGCTCATATTTTTTTACTTTTTCTAAAATTATATTAAGCGTACTGTGACAATGTTTCATCTTTCTATATTAATTATTTAAAAAAATAATCAAATAAATACCTAAAACAGCCAACAGGTGTCATTTTGACCCCCATAAGAAAAATTATAAATTTTCAAGACAAAGTCTGTTTCTGAATTCGCTATATCTTGGTTTTGATTACTGCGCATGGGGAAACACACATTTCTTATCTCGATGGCAAAAAAGAGAAAAATAAACTTCAGTTTTGCTTTGTTTCGATGACGCATAGCGACGCGGAGAGGGGGGGGGGGAGTTGGGGGTAGTCTTCTCTTTATTGCGCGCGCGCCATCAATTAGGGGGGAGGCGTTCTTCTAAGCATACTGACTCTTCTCTGAAATGCGCACGCATCCTAGCAACGCTGGCGTACTCCAGAATTTTTGGAGGGAAAATCGTTCTTCTAGACTCTAGAGATACGGCCGAAAACGAAATTTGAAACCATTTTCCAAGCAGTGTTTTTCTCAAAGATTTCGATTGCGACAAAAGTGTAGTCTTTTTCCTTTATAAAAAAATGCGGAGAGGATTGAGTATACAGGAGTGCCTTGCGCTCCTAGAGCAGTTAGATTCAGATATGAGTGGTGATGACAGTAATGATGAAGATTTTCGCATAGATAATGTGAATTTACAGAATGCGTCGTCTTCTGAAAGCAGTGACAGTGATGCTGTAGAATATATTACCAATGCGATTTCCCCTGCTGCTCGAGGATCAGGAACCTCACGTGGACGTGGACGTGCGCAAAAAAGAGGTAATAAGATATCTAATCTTTCTGTAGTCAGCAGTAACGAAAAGTACACGTCATCCAGCGGTATTCTTTGGACTCCGATGAACCTTAGTATACCTACTTCTACTACAGGTCGCACACCAGCTCGAAATATTATAAAAAATGCTACTGGACCAACACCTTATGCTCGTCGGAACATTGGGGCTAATCCAGCTTCAGCCTGGCGTTTGATGGTGTCTGAAACAATGGTGAAACACATTTAAACATGCACAGTTGCTGAAGCACGACGTCAGCTAGGAGATGACAGCAACTGGTATGTTACTCTGGTAGAACTGGATGCTTTTTTCGCCCTCTTATACGCCCGTGGGGCACTAGGTCATTCCAAGCTTTGTGCAGATGACTTATGGAATAAAAGTTGGGGACCACCTGTGTTCAAAGAGACAATGCCACGCAATCGTTTCCGTGAAATCATGCGATATCTCAGATTCGATCTGCGAAGTAGCAGATCGGAACGCCTGGCCACGGACAAATTTGCTCTCGCTTCAGAAACTTGGAAGAAGCTGATTGAAAATTGTTATGTATGTTATAATCCTAGTGAAGAAATAACCGTCGATGAACAGTTGTTGCCTTGTAAGGCAAGGTGCAGATTCATCCAATACATGGCAAATAAACCGGACAAATTTGGCATCAAGTTCTGGCTAGCAACTGATGTAAATTCGAAATATGTGTTAAATGGCTATCCTTATTTAGGTAAGGACAAAGAGCGGCCAACTGATTTACAACTTGGAGAAAGTGTAGTGCTGAAATTACTACAACCATATATAAACTCCGGTCTCAATGTCACTACTGACAATTTTTTCACGTCTGTAAAGCTTGCCGATGAACTTTCGTCAAAGAAAACCACAATCGTTGGGACGATGCGTCTAAACAAGAAAGAATTAAATCCTATTGCCCGCGACATATCTTCCCCACGATACTCATTTTCTGCACTGAAAAATGGAAATAAAATACTCACGATATACAGGTGCAAGAACAAAAAGAATGTCGTGATTCTGAGCACTATGCACACGAATGTGTTTGCAGAAAGTAGTGTAAAGAAGAAGCCGAACACTGTTGTTTACTACAATAAAACTAAATGTGGTGTAGATGTAGCAGATCAGATGCTACGAAAATATTCTACAAGATGTGGAACTCGCAGATGGCCTCTTCACGTCTTTTATAACGTCCTTGATATTGCTGCACTAAATGCTTGGATAATTTTCAAGGAATGCTCAAAAACTTCAATTTCACGTTGGGAATTTATTCTTGCCCTTGTGGAAGAATTGAGAAGTAGCGCGTTGCGCAACAGATGCCCCTCAATTGATCGACCACAGACCATGAAGCGAAAGAAATGTGCTTTTCAACATTGCAAGGGACGAAATAAAACTTCTGCAAGCTGTGAGGGATGTCAGAAACCAATTTGTGGTAAGTGTGTTGATGTCACCATCAAGCACGTATAATGTATTACTTGTGCTAATGTCTAAATAACTTTGGAACACATTTATATGCTTATTCAGGAATTATGTTTTTTATTTTCTCTCTTTGAAACATGCTGTGCGCTAATTTCTATTATTTGTATTTGTATTTTTTGTTTCTTTTCTTATCAATTTTATTGTGTAATATTATATATATATATATATATATATATAATTAAATCTATTGTATTTGTGTACTATTGTGTACTAAAATATTTTGAATTATACATTGTCTTTTATATACTGTAATTTCAAACGAATGTAAAAATTGGGATAAACGATCTCTAAAAACTAAATAAATAAAAAAGAAAAAGTTATAAAACCTTTAAAAACTTTTATATTTTTCAATTTAAACCTCATTTATCATTTAAAAAATATATTTATTTTAATATGGCTTGAATTTCTCACGGGGGTCAAATTGACACCAAACGGCGGTTTTAGGTATGTCCAAAATCCGGCTGTTCTAGTGTTAAAATGGCCATAACTGGTTATTTCACGACCTTGTAGCGAACAGTATGACATAATTAGTGTTGTGCAAGTATCTTTTAATTTTATTTCAAACAATTGCATTGGTTTATATGTATTTTTTAGTTCAATTAGAAAAATGTTAATAATTCTTTTTAATTTATATATTTTGAATGCATTTTTATTTTATTCTCGAAAATTAAGATTTTATTTTTTATTTTTAGTGTAGTATTACAAATAATTTTCAATGAACCTGTTTCGGTGTCCGACAATTTTATTTAGAGCATGGAAAATCCATTCCGCCAATTCAAATCCGGGTTGGACATATTGATTATTAGAACCAGTTTCTATTGTTTCTGTCACATTTTGCTGCATAATACAGCGATTTACTGAATTTTTCAACAATGGAATATTCCACTATGAGTGCTTTTTTGTTGTAATTTTATTTATACCTTTAATTTAAGTGAATTTCTTTATCGCATGTAATAAGTAATACTTTAGCATACATTTCTTCCAAATTTGTTGTTTCTGTATTCTTTCATTTGCAAATTAGACGCAAAAAACTGATTGTACCTTAACTTTTGGAGACTAGTGTATTTTAACTACCATGTCAAATTCCAGTCTTCTTATGTAAAGATATACCACATTAATGGCAGTACTGAGACCAATGTAAAATGCATATGTTCAAGAAGGCACTGTCACGATTTCAAAAATAAATTTCGAAATAGTTTATTATTTTCTAACATTCCATAGAAAACATAATTCAAAAAGATTTTGGAGGCTTTTATATAACGTTTGCTGTTTCTGCCAAATTAATTGGTAATGGCATTGACATAAATAATCTCTCATTCAACGACTGATACTATTTATTGCAACCATTACTTTTCGAATATTTCATTATTTCCTAAAATTGTACAGAAATCAGAAAATATTGGAAAACTTTGGAAATTAAAATAAATAACTTTACTATATTATACATGTTTTTAATTCAATCAATTGCATAAATGAATCATATTTGAATTAATAATGTCTGTGTGTTTTCTAATTGAAACAAAGTCATAATAAAACTACAGACATAAATGTATTTACATGTATTTATTTGTTCCTGTTTTTTTAGGAATCTGGAATTTAAGTAATTAAGTTAATTAACTCAATCATCTTAATTATGTTTCGCTTCCCTTTTTTTAGTGTGTGGGGAAAATTTGGCAAAGAAAGCAACAGAAACATGGTTGGTGGATAAGGCTTCGATGTATTTTATTCGTTTCCACTATAATTACTCAATTATATTTTTTTACAAACATGCAAAGATAATTGTATTGATGATTTGATACGACACACGGTAATTATTAAGGATTATCTAAATTCAACACTTAAAACACTAATAAATGGATTTGTGATGCATTTTATATTCTAAGATGGTTGATATGATTAAATATTTTCTTCGTGATTTATTTATTTTGATTGGCAAGAAATGAAATTAATATAATGAAAGAATTATCTGACCTTATTAATGAACCTGTAAAAGTTATGTATGTATACTTTCAGACTCACAATTCATAACAATACTATTGATAGACCCAACGAAAAGTAAACATGTGTTTTTGATTAATTCTGAATCTTAAACAACAAAATATCATATTCTGAATCTGAAATAAATAAAATATCATATTTTTAAAACTGAAGTAAACGAAAATCATATTGGGAATCTAAATAAACAACTTATATTATATTTAATCGGTTATTTTATTCTTGTTTTTAATAACTTCTTATCACTTCAAGCTGCATTTAAATCTTTTTTTCACATTTTGTTGCTTGTTAATTATTATATTATTTTTTAAACAACTTAAATGCTTTCCCGTACTTCCTATGGGGAAAAAGATTTTGTTTGATACATTACTTAATACCAGTTTGATACCAGTGTTTTTTTTAATTATTAAGTCATAGTTTTTAATGTCAGAAGTGTTTAGACTAAATATTATAAATATTTTAATTAAAATAAGGGGGAGTTTATGCCGCATTTTTCAATTTATTGTAGGAAAAAAAAAATAATAGCGAGAAGAATCAGTTGGATTAAGAACACTTGTTTTAATTATTTTTATTAAAATATGTAAATATATACGATTAGTACATTGTGACGGATTTAAAAATAATATTCTTAAAAATAATAATAAATAACTGTGATACATAATACTAGTTTATTGTGATATGAACTTTTAAAAATGCCGAATTTACAAACCGTTGTCTGGAATAATTACAAAACGCATCAAAAGCGTTGAAATTGTAATTTAATGAATAAATAGGGTTCATAAATGATTGTTAATCTGTCTCATTCAGAGATTTTTTCAGAATATTTTCCTTATTTTGACAGTAAATTTTACTTCATTATATACACTGGTGAAAACAATTAAAGAAACATTTGTTTTAAAAATAAATAAATAACAAATAAAATAAAACCAAATGTCCAAAATATCATCTGATATAAAACTAATGCCTGGAAAAACAAAAATGGGCGCAACCCTTTACCCTAAATAAGGAAATTGGACAAGTGTCCAGCACAGCAGATGACCTACACATTGTCAGTCAGAGAAAAACATGTCTAATAAGGTGTGTGATCGCTTTTAACAGCTAAACAACTAGTCACATGAGAATAATAAGGTTCTATCTGTGTTTTTGAAAAAATTAACTTATCAATATAGAAAAGTTCTATTTGTATCCATGAAGGCATTTTAGCATCAAAATGATGTTATATATAATTTACATATGGTATTACAATTATATTATGACATTATTTGAATCCAGAAATATCTTCATAGCTACAAATAGAACATTTCTATATCGAAAAGTCATTTCTTTCAAAAACACAGATATAACCTTAATATCCTCAGGTGACGAACTGTCGCATCGGCGTTCCATACTGTTTATCAGAATCTTTATCAATCTCTGTGGTAACTGCACCTAATCTTGTACCAAAGCACCATTCAGCTCATCGATAGTCATTGGAGCTGTTTTTCGAGATTCATTTGATTGTTAATGGGCGTCCCTTTATTTTTCAATTAGATTAAGATCAGGAGATAGCGCAGGCTACTCCATTCTTTGAATATCGTCCGATTCCAGGTATTCGTCTACCAACTGAGCCCTATGTGGACGGGCGTTATCGTCCTTAAAGATAAAATTTTGTCCATATGCTTCTTGAAAAAGTCGTATGGGTTTTGCGCAGACAAAGAAAGAATGTAAGCATAAAAATATTCTCGAAATGTGTACGGTGTAATAAAACAAATATCTAGTAAATGTGCGTTACAAAATCACTTTTAGCTCTATTAATGAGATATAACAAATTAAAATTAAAGAATTTTTTTATATTTAAAAATATCTTTTCTGATAAAATTCTGCAAATGTCAGAATGATTGTTAACGAAACACTTTTTTATAAGCCCTAAATACACTCTCAACAAAGATTTTAGTTTAAAAAAATGGAATGTTAAAAATTATTACTTTGGGCAGTTTTCTTAATGTTGTTTGCATTACGTTTTCAGATATTATTCTTGATTTCATATTAAAAATAAGATCGTAAACCGCGTTATATATTTGAAAGAAATCAAACATATGTTGATATTAATTTAATGTATTTTTTAAATACATCTTTTCTATAAATAAATTATTCACCCTAAAATTAAAGAAATGAAGGAATACTCAAAACTTATAAAAAATAATATTACCGTAATTATTAAAGTAATTATAAACTGTTTTTAAAGTAATTATTAATCAAACTCTTTTCCGCCATTATCATTATAAGTAAAAGAGTTTAAAAAGTTGTTTAGAAATTTTGGCATTCAAAATAGTACTTTAGTTATTTAAGGGGAATATAATTAAAGCTGAATGAATAAATTACATTATCGAAGAAAAAGTATCGGGAAAATATCCCCATTAAAAAAATAGAAAAACAAAGGATAAATAATGTAAGTTGAAAATTTCAAGTGAAAACATTTAAAGTTTGTTTTAAAAGTAAATAATATCTATGTCTTTTCATCTGAGTTATTAAAGCTATAATTGGAGTTTTATGCGAATCTGTTGTAAGTAAAAGAAATTTTGTAAAACTTTTGTAAGAAGTTTTCAATACTGCACAAACTTAGCTTAAATAACTTTATCTTTCAAAATAATAAATTAGTATCATACGCACTTTTACAGTGCGATCGTTGTTCTAATCATTCTTTAAGAAAGGTTTTACTTCTATGGCCTAATAATTGTTTCGATTTTTATTGCTGTTTTTGTTCAAAAGATATGCGATATAAAATTTTAATTCTTCGCAAAATACGGGGAAAAAAAACTTTGAGATTTAAGAAACAATCTCTGCGTTCAAATGTTTTATTATTTTTTTCTGTTTTAAATAAAAGAGGCGGAACAGAGTTTCAATCTAGCGTTGGTTACTTGGAGTAGAAAAATCTGCAGCTTAACATAAATTAGAGTTGTCACTATATATTTTTTTAGTTTTAATAGTGATTTAAAAAGAGATATTTTTTTATTCTATTCTTCACAAAAAGAAACTTTTCTGACGATTAATAATTCGCGTAAAAATCTTACAATTATGGAACAACCTCGTATTCTGCCTTTATTAAAACAAATGTTTCTGTAAGTCGTAAAAAAATATAAATAAATAAGTAAAATATGCTTTAAAAATATACTAACTGACTTCAAAAAAGAATCAAGTTTGGCAACAACTTGGCGCTAACGCATATGAATGCATAGTTTTAATATGCTTATGATTTGAAAATGGTTGCAACAATGGACGATAATTTGCGCCAAATCATTATTTTTTAAATCAAATTTTCATTTTTTTAATCTAAAAAAATTCTAATCATCATAATTTAATGAAATTAAAATGGGAACACGTGGGTACCTTATACTTTCAAACAAAAAAAAATGAATTATCAAAATCGATTCATATTTAAAGAATTTATGAGTGAACAAGAAACACATACAGGTCTAATTCATAACCTACTCCTTGAAGTCGGTTAATAATAATAATAAAAATGATTTGATGCATATTCCTCAAGCTATCAACGATATTTTTTACATACTTCATAGCAGACACGTAGGCGTGTATAAAAGTAAAAAAAAAAAAAAAAAAAAAAAAGCATCAAGAAGGTGAATTTCATCAAGGTTTGGTTAAATTTATTTAGTGTCGGCCAATTATCTACTCGAGGAATATAGACCTAGGGGAAGTGCCCTACGTGGGGGGCTTTCTAAGGGAACCTAACCCGTATTTACACAAGGTTCGAAGAAAATCACGAAAGCTTCGAACGGTTAGGCCGATGGCCACGATTGGATTCAAATCCAGCACCTGCCGTTTACCACTTGATAATCAGAACCTCTCGGCACTGGTTGGGCGAATACTATTAAGGATTGTAGTCGTAAAAATAATAGACGATATTCATTTAAGGCAGAGAGTATACCCTAGAATGTGTATATTATAAGCTTTCTTGAGAAATAGAGTGTTTACGGTGCTCCTTAAAAAAATCAAAAGTTGTACGGCATATATCCCCGTATGCCCAGTATTACTTCCTTGCATTGATTTTTTAATTACACTTTCGCTGGGGTAAATTATTGTTCAGAAATTTAAAGCATACAGATTCCCCCTATTACGATATCAATATCTGATTTCGCTTTTTGCGTCCCCAAAAAAGAGAAAGGGGTAAGGAAAAAAATAATTAGCGGAAGTAGAAGTTTCCTTATTTAGAAATATGAAAATGTTTGATACAGTTTAACTTTGTAATCAACAAATTACATGCATGTGCACTTGAAGCTCATAGAATGAAGAAAAATAGGCCTTATTTCTTTCTACAAATCTACTTAGTGTGCGTACATTCTCACTGTTGCAGAACCGTGTTTCTGTCTGGAAATTAAATGAAATATTCGTGCAATTAATTTCGAGTGAATCGATTAGTTCGACAGCAAGTGCACAGCAAATAGCTTATTTCTTTGTAGAAAATACAAGTTTCCTTATTTATAATTCTGAAAATGCATGATACTGTTTTCGTTTATAATCAATATAATACATCCATTTACACTTGAATCTCATGAAAACAAAAAAATTAAGTCGTCTTTTTTTCTTTATATAATCTATTTGTAATCTACTCACTTTGTCGACATTCTCACTGTTCCAAACCCATGTTTCTGTCTGAAGACCAAATGAAATATCCTTACAATTAGTAGAGAATCGATTAGTTCGACAGCAAGTGCATAGCAAATAGCCTATTTCTTTTTAGGAAAGCAATACTTTTATTATTCAGAGCGATAAATTTTTAACGTAAAATATACAGATGTTGCTTATTCAGGAAAATTATAGTTTAGACACAAACAAAAATGTGGAGGAATCATTTTTCATAGTAATCCACATTTCCGAAATGTGCTTTTACCTTTAAAAATATTGGATATCAATAAAATTTTTGACAATTAAAGAAATATATATTTTTTAAAAAGTTTATTTTGCAGTCACCTATTTTCGGAACCGTTTTTGAATACTTTTTACAATGTATTAATCAGCTTTCTGAAGCTGAAATCAAGGTTTATTTTGAATAGCTCTTTGCTAATAAACACGTTTTGCAGGTAATTACAATAAAATAAAATGAACAACATTAACATTAAACTATATTATTTTTGTACTCTTTAATGTATAAATTCAGTTATAAATGTGAAAACAGTTTTAATGGGAATTTTAAAAGAATTAATACATTATAAACTCGTCTCAGAAATGTTTGCGAAAATTAAAGACAGAGAAAAAATTTTATTCAAAATATATTAGGCGCATGAGTAGCCGATACTTTCTGTCCGAAGGTTGTAGACGGGAGGTGCTGGATTCGAACACAATTGCGCAAGTCGGCCTAATCGTTCGGTGTTTTCCTTGACTTTATTCGGTCCTTGTATTACCTTCATAAATATGAGTTAGCATCCATAGAAATATATTTTTATTGCACTTTTTTCCGGACCTACATCCCTGGTACCGATAATCTGCCGTCATAAACGTATCCAAACACAATATATTGTTTACCCAAGTCATGGGTAACTCAAAAGAGATGATTGCTGTTTTTTTTTTTTTTGTTTTAGTTAATAAGGTTTTTTACATGAATGTGAGATTATAGTTGTGTGATAGATTTTTAGAAGAATGTCTAGTGCGGCATAGTAATTACAATTTGTTTAATTTTAATACTTTTATTTTGTTTATATATTATGTAAGAATTTATGTTTTATTTAACACTTACAATTTCAAGGAACACCCATAACACAAATTGATAAAGACGCAAAAGCAAAAATGAATTTATTTTTTCAAAATAATTATTACAAATAAATAGAACTAGGTAAACTGTTTTATATTAAGATAATTAAAAATGTGTAATTTTATACTGAAATAACGTAAGCATTACATTTTTGTAACAAATACTTTTTAAAGTTTCTTTTTTATAATTTTATTTGCTTTAGTGACTCAAAAGAAGTTTTAAAAATGAAACTTTTGCTTTAATTTTGTAGTTCTCCTTGACTGAAATATACATATTTCTTTTTTTTTTACACCTTTTACATCATTTTATGCATTTTTCATATCTTACAGAAAAGAATTTCAGTCACATTCTTTCAGAAAAATAAATGCTATCGTCAATGATTGAAAAAATCTAACTTTAATTCCTTTACTTTCAAAGCGAATCGCATTGCCAGTTTTATGTGCTGTTTAAAAGAAAAATTCTTCCTCTCATCTCAAATTTATGTATTTAGCGTTGCTCAAATATTTCCTCACTGTTTAATATCCGTGATATGCTGCATATTTATTATCAAGGTATATTTGTAAATGAACTTTGAAGCCATTAAAAGAATTAATACAGTAAGATTATATATATTTCATAAAATGAACCTTTTTCACTTTCTTGTATCTTTACAAAAATGAAGTATTAGATTTGTGATTTTATTCAATTTCTGCTTTTAATGGATTTGCACGTTTTATGGGTTTTTAAAAAACACGATTCTGTGATCCTGCGAAAAAAATTACTCTGTCTGTCTGCTTGAATATGAGATGAATTTTTCGGGCGACTTATTTCAAGAACTGATACATGTCATTTATATTCAAGTAGTTCCTGGTATAAATTGATGCTGAGTAGTTTTGGTGGAAATCGTTCAGCATTGGCTATTATATGCTAAATATATCGCATCACCGCTACATCTCAAAAATTAATGTACGAATTTTCATCAACCTTCAGATTCCATTAGCGTTTGACATGATTTGATGCTCTTTGAATTTTTGTGTGAATAACTCAATAGGTTTCGCTACTATAGTGCGATTCTCATTATTTCTGAAATAGCTCTCTCTCGAGAAAGATAACTCAATTTTCAATAATATTCACATTCAGTTGACCTTAGTATGATTTGGTTATGTTTATGTTTTGGTGTCAATCCCCCAACAATTGGCGCTGATATGCTGATTTTTTCTTGATTACCGCAACAGCTCTCAATCAATAATGCAAGAATCTTTATAAAACATCAAATACAGATATACTTTGATAAATATTATTGCCGATTATGTTTTGATGCTCTGTGATAGCAAATATTGAAATATTAACATATATGAAAAAATTTTGAGATTTCCACATACGACTAATTCTTAAGGAGGGTGATATTTCAAGAGGTAAAATTCCATTTTGTTTCCAATTATCTGTATTTTACAAATGCTAAGCTAAAATGAAAATATTCATATAAAAGATTTTGTATATTTAATATTGTTAAATATACAGGGTGGTCATAAAAAAAACTTTACCGATATATGGAGCTATAGCGGCCAGTCCGCTCAACCGATCGAGGTGAAATTTCAGATATAGCTATTGAGAGGTATGAGTTCGAGATTCTGTGAACGGAAATAAAATGGCGCTCACGGTTAAGGTTATAGTTACAGAAACTCGAAAATTTCCAATGGCAACACCCATTTTTTTCATCGCAAAATTCTCAGCGCATGCGAAAACCCTCAAGAGCGTTGGAACCGTACGTGTATCGCAAGAAACGCACATGTTATGCACGCACAAAAAACCGTTCTGGGAATCCCCCCCCCCCCATAAAAAAAACTCGATTGGGGCGCAAGTAGGAAATTTGCATGTGGCACAGAGTCAGTACACTAATCTCAGATTACAATACAGATCGGAGAAAGTAAAACTTTTATTTTGATTACACATTTTCCACATGGGTGCCATCACCATGCAATGTGTAATTGCCTGCGACCACCCTGTATTTTAATTTAAATAAATGTTAAGAAAAGTATTTGTCAATTATTATTAGTCGCTTTCAACGGTGAAAAAAATGTACAAACTATACCGAATATCGAAATATTTTGAAGTTGAAGTTTTAAAAACAAACTTCACTGCTGAAAATTAGATGTCACTTTTCCTTAAATCGTTTTTTAAGAAAAGTTTTTTTTTATATTTAGGTGACGTAAGAAACATTATTCAGCATTTTTTAAATGAAACAATTCACTTAATGGTTTATCTCTTAACATATATCTATTCATGTATATAGACATCTAGAAACGTCAGTTCCGAAGTTTTTCAAATCTTGTAGAAAAGAATTTCCACAATCTTTCAGAATTAAAAGTGCGTTGCTTCAAATGTCTAGATCGAACACTAATTCTATTCCTTCCACCTTGTGACACTTCGCTAATTTTATATGTATTTAAAAAATAATGTTCTATTCATGTCGAATTCGTAATAATTCGTTGTTGAGCGATATTTTTATTACATTAGGTAGATTTAAAATATTCTACTTTTCACTTCAGTTATATTTCTGAATAATTGTATAAGCTTTTAGTAGATATTGTATATCATGCTTTTCAATAATTTCCATGCAGAGAAATATTTTTAAACGCGTTGACATAAATAAATAAAAAAATATTTCAATTTATTACAACACATTTTTGATGAGACGATCCAAAAGGATCGTTTGAACTTTTAATGGGACATTTGCAAAAAGCGAAACATCTATCAATAAAAAATAAAAATATATATACTCAAATACAGGCATGTAAAACATAAAATGGTTCATTTTTTTAGTTTTAATTTTTTGCATAAGAAATAAAGCATAAAAATGTTTATTTAAAATGTCTATAGACGTTTAAAATTATAGTATATCAAGTGTTTAAATTATATATCTTAAGCACTATCGCTGTGCGTATATATGTATTGGACTTTTCTTTTTAATTATATATATATATATATTTTTTTGGTAAACATTTCTAAAATTCTGAAATAGTGGAAACTTTCCAGAATTCTCTGACTAACTTGTTTCTTTAAAAATATCTAATATTTTAGGTCCGAAATTTTTTTAAAATAATAATAAAAAAAATAATATTTAGAATTTTCATAGTTTTTTAGCAAAAATTTTTTTAAATTTATTTCTATTCAAGAAAAATGAATTATTATTCTCAAGTAGTATGTTTTCTGATGCAAGAAGAAATTTTAAGTTAATCTATTTCATACAGATCAAAATCTAAAACAATCAGTTACCACATTTTTCTTATTTTGTATGAATGAATTTTTATCGACATTCATTGAGATGCAATACGCCGTTGCATCTTGCGCATAGACCGAAAACTAATTCTTTTACTTTTATTTCGTGACACTTTGCTAAGTTTATGTGCATTTAAAAATGAAATTCTGTTCATATTAAATTAAACTAAATTTATAACTAAATGAAATAATTAAAAATTAAACTGATTATTTCTCTAAACTACATGTTTCATATATTTCGACATCTAAAAGAATCAATTTCGACATTTTTCATATTTTGCAGAAAAGAATTTCCATTCACATTCTTTTAGATATACAAGTTTTTTGCTTCGAATATCTAGATGGAACATCAATTCGATTACTTCCACGTCGTGACACTTTGCTAATTTTAAAAACATTATCCTATTCATGTCTATTTCGAAATATTTCGTTGTTGTTTGATATTTTTATTACATTAGACAATTTTATATGATTCAATTTTCTTCTCCAGATATATTTATTAATAAATTTAAAAGCTTTTAGTACATTTTACAAATTATGCTTATGAATATTTTTTATAAAGAGATTTCTTTTACGCTTTGACATGTAATAAATAAAACGTTTTCTCATATATCGTTACGTATTTTTTAATTAAACGCTCAGAAAACAACACAAATGTTTTATATAAAGTGTTATGAATTTTAAATAGAGTACTTAAAAAAAGATAAAGGGCAAATATCTATAAATTTAAATATAAATATAAATACTCATTTTGGAGCACGTGCAACATAAAATGGTTCGATTTTTCAAGTTTTTAATTTTTGGCATAAAAAAAAAAAATTGAGCATTAAAATCATGCAAAATTATTATAGATCTTCTAAAATATTATGGTGTTGAAAAGTTCTAAAATTACATATTTTAAGTATATAAATATTTGTATATTGTATATATATTGTGTATATAAATATTTTTGACTTATATTTCTTTATTTTTAAATTATTTTTTTTATTTCTTTAAACTTTGGTAAACATTTCTAAAATTCTATTATAGCTAAATAGCGCATATTTTCCAAAATTTTCTGACTAACTTCTTTCTTTAAAAAATATCTAACATTTTAGGTCTGAGAAATTCTTTAAAATAACGAAAAATACAATTTTTAAATAGTATTTCGTAGTTTAACAGTTTTCGTTGTTTTATAGTAAAATATTTTGAGTATTATTTCTATTCAGGCAAAATGAATTATTATTTTCAAGTAGTATGTTTTTTGATATAACAATGAATTTTAAGATGATCTCTCTCAAATAGATCAACTTCTAAGATAATCAATTCAGACATTTTTCATATTTCATAAAAAAAGTTTTTCTATTCACATTCTTTGTGAAATAAAATCCGCTGATTCGAAAGCATAGACCGAACACTAATCCTATTATTTCTACGCCGTCAAACATTTCTAATTTTATGTGTATTAAAATAATAATATTATAGTCATGTCAAATTCAAAATAATTCGTTTTTAATGTGATATTTTTATTGCATTAGGCAGTTTTAAATTATTCGATTCTCCTCTCCAGATATGTTTATTGATACATTCATAAGCTTTTAGTAGATCCTATAAATAATGCTTATCAATATTTCCAGTAAATTGAATGATTTTTAAATAACCTTATGTTTAATAAATAAGAGGATTTCTTATTTATATTTACGCATTTTTTTTAACTAAACGCTCAAATAACATCAAGAGGTTCATATAAAATGTTTAAAAATCTTACAAAACCATTTTTATTGAAACAAAAACCGTAATGTACCAATTTGAAATACAAATATAAATGCTCAATTAGTGGAACGTGAAACATAAAATAGTTCATTTTTTAAGTTTTAAATTTTTGCATAAAAAGATCTTTAAATTTACGTAAAATGATTATACACCTAAAAGATTATGGTAAAGTATATACGTTCAGAACTATCGGTAATATTATATATATATATATATATATATATAAATATATACATACATATAGAACCATTAGATAATACTACAAATCAACCTCAAAATATGGAATAACTCGTTAAATAACAAACTATATCAAACATAGGATTTGGCAAAAATTGAAACAATATTGGAAATGTGGTATTTAAGTCGTTCTCAACGGCAATGCTAAATAGACACATTAATTGCGATTAATTTCTGATTAGAAATCAGAATAAATCTAAAAATGATTTCTAAATTGCCCGATTAATCTCAATGGAAAACATAATTCAAATAAAAATATTAGAAAAATAATGAGACAATAATTGAATTATCAAAAGATTAATTGCAATGGAAAACGTAGTTTAATAAATTTAGAAAAATAATAAAACATTAATTGAACTATCAAAAAGATAAACTTAGACTATCAATCGCTACCATGTGAGATAATTTTAAATTTGCAATCTCACTTTGCTAGCAGTTGTAGTTGACAGTTAACAAAGATAGTTATATCAGAAACCAAAAAGATATAATTAATAATATATAATTAAACTAACTATTAATAAAAATATTTAATTACAAAACATTAGTAAACACAAAAGTTAAGAACTTAATAAAAATAGTTAAATTCTTTTATACTAATAACGTGTTTTAATTAATAACGATGAAAATTTACTTTAATTCGATTAAATATCGATAAATGTTTACTTTATGTAAAATAAATACGAATATACTACACAGAGCGCCATCTGTTGTCACAAACGTTACTAATTAGATTTAATTAAAAAGTAAAAAATAAATAATGACATTCAGATCTTAATCTTAAAAAATGAGAATTAAAAATGTATTTTAAATTCCAGATTAAAAAAAAATATATAAAGAAAAGAAAATAGATAAAAAAATACCTTATTGATAAGGATATTTTACAAAATTCAAACAAATAATAGATCTATGTAATTATAATGTAGTTAATAACAGAAATAACTAGTAGTGGCACCATCTTTATTTTCTAAATAGGATTAATTAATACAAAATATGATTTGTTAATGCCATAAGAGCTAAATTTTACAAATTACGTTACTTATTTGTTAAAGCAGTAATCGTGGAATTAATAATTTATTATAACATTTTAAAATATACCAGCAAAGGATAGCTTATTTTGATAACTAACTTGTGAATTTAAAATATAATAAATATAACATAAAATAATATTAAATTATCAACCATTTATCAGCCTCAAACTATATTTTATATTAAAGCAAAGGAATAAACAAGAAATGCTATAGCAACACATTACCATACATAATAAATTAATACTTTATTTTCATTAAACTGCACAATTTCCTACCACTCCCTCTTTTTATGATTAAATATATTAACGTATGAGCATATATTTTCCAACAGTTCCTCCCTATTTCCTTAATCTAACATCTACCCACCCATCCGAAGTATTAATAATTTTTTTGACATTTTATAATTTTTTATTTTTTTGTGTAATTTTTATTTTTAATAGTTTTGATTTATTTTTTTATGCGCACAATGCCAAAAGGAACAGTCATATAGAACGTTTGTCCCAAGATCAGTAATTATTTTGTTCTCCACTAATGTAATTTATAAATCCAAAAAGTTAATACTATTGTTTGATAAAAGGTTTTCCGTAACTTCCAGATTAGTGAGATAAATAATAGGAAATGAAGTACAAACAGTGTTAGTGGTGTAAAGTAAAATGATGTCATCAATATAGCGAAACATTAAAAGGTGGTCATTGCAATAACTGCGTTCATAGTGATATAAGAATAAATCGGACAAAATACTTGACGTAGAGCCCCCTTGAGGAAATCCGACTTTTTGTATATATAAAAAATTACCTTGTAAAATAAAGATATTGTGTATAATGAAATTAGTTAATTTTTAAATAAGACGTATGCATATAATTAGGAAGAGTTAATTTTTAAATTGTTTGAATAGTTGATTAATGATTTTATGAAAGTCTAAGAGCACTATTTAAGGATACTTAAAGTTAGTAGGTGTAAAATTTAGCAGTTAATAAAAACTATTAATTATACGATTGTTTACAATTACATCATCATTAGTTTTACAGAAAGTATTAATTGATGAAATAGATAATGTTAAAAGACTGTGATAATAAAATTTACAAATACTTGCTTAGTTATTTGAAGATTTATCTATACATAAGTAATTGCAATGTTCTGAGTCAATTTATTAATTTGTTGGAAAATGTG
Source organism: Maratus speculifer (assembly GCA_964019185.1). Taxonomy (NCBI): domain Eukaryota; kingdom Metazoa; phylum Arthropoda; class Arachnida; order Araneae; family Salticidae; genus Maratus; species Maratus speculifer. The sequence continues at coordinate 435,206,058 of OZ025291.1, read as the reverse complement.
ACGTGCATTCACTTTAATTAGCTCTGTTGCATTTTTGTTAAGTGCAAGAGTTAACTTAATCTATAACCAATAATTTCCACTGGTGAAAATAAGCGATAGGTGTATTGTAAGAAATAGAAATTTTATAAATAAATAAGTCAATATCATAATTAAATTGTTTTATAATTGATTTAATATTAAGTGTGGATGGAAGTCGAAATTTAGTGCCAGTATCAGTTCCGAAATGTTTCATATTTATTGAAAAGAATTTCTATCCATTCTCTTTGAGAAGTAAAGCTCCGTTGCTTCGAATGCGTAGACCGAAATATAATTGTACTTCATCGTCATGGCACTTTGCTAATTTTTTGTGCATTTAAAAAAGTATTATTTTATGCAAGCCCAATTAAATTAAATTTAAATTTAAATTAAACAATTCATTAACTTTTTTTTTTCTCGAACACGCATGTTTCATATGATTCGACATCTAAAAGAATAGTTCCGACATCACTCATATTTTGTAGAGAAGAATTTCAATCCACATTATTTGAGAACTTTAAAGTCCATAATTTTTAATACCTAGGTGAAAGACTACACTGAGAAAAAAAATATACCACCTTCACCTAGAAAGAATAGTTAGTCACTTTCTGAATACCTAAACTAGAATTATAGATGACCGAAATATGCGAATAGTTTGAAATACTAAGCTGAATAGCCGAAATGACCTAACATGTCTAGTCTCTTGTTTTCAAGGTGACGAAACGATATTGACTCGTCTCAGTACCGAAAAATTATAGCTTGATTTCGGAAATAGTTTCAAAAACTAGAATTATAGTTACTCAATCAAACCTCTTGTGTTCGCATTTATTTGCTGAGATTTTTAAATAAATATTACAACGAGAATAAAGGAAAGCTGTCTTGAATTCCTGTAGTAGATTCTAGAACTCTCATATAATGGCAACTGGAATTTATAAGGATGACATGGAACTATTTTTTCTAGAGCCACAATTTAGATTCTAGATTCCAGAACTGTATTTTTTTCTCAGTGTAATTCTATTACTTCCACATCGTGTCACTTTGCAAATTTTATGTGCATTTAAAAAGTGTTATTTTCTAAAATCAATTAAATCTAAAATCAATTTCATAAAAATTAATTTAAAATTAAATCAAATAAAAATTAACTCTTTATCTACTTTAACTCTTTATGAATTCGTAAAAATTTTTGCGTTCTCAAGCATTTTACGTATTTTTTTAAATTAAATTAAAATATTTACATAATCATTTAATAAGCATTTAAAGGATTTTACAAAGATTGAAGGATTTAGAAGGGTTAATTAAATTTAAATTTATAGGGATTTTGTGCATTTTTTATAACTTTACTCAATTTTTTTTTTCTTACTATTTTCTAGAATTATAAAATGTACAAATATGATGTTCTTACAATATAAATATAGAAATATTTCCTAAATGAAAAATCCCCATCCGCGTCCCTAAACTTCGAGAAAGCTCAAAAGATGCAAAGGCAAAATAAATCATCATATAAAAAATATTTTTATTTTGTGTAACCAATAATTCTTTTAGAACAAGATAAATTAATGTATATGTAACTCATTCTAAACAGTATTACAATTAACTGACGTATTAAAAAAAATTTATAATAAGTTATTTTAATGGTAATTATAAGTATCGTCGGTAAATGAAATGTTAAATGAAATAATTAATTTAATTGCTTATTTCTCTAACATACATTTTCATATGATTCTTCATCTGGCAGAATCAGTTTTGACATTTTTCATATTTTGTCGAAAAGAATTTCAATCCACATACTTTGAGAAATAAATGTTGATTGCATCGAATGCCTAGACCGAGTACTAATTCTATTACTTCCACGTCGTTAGATTTTGCTAATTTTAAGTGCATTTTTAAAAAAAAGTATTATTTTATTTATGTCATTTTAAACTAAAATTTAAATTAAATAAAATAATAAAATATTATTCAAAACAATTCACTTAATTGTTTATTTCTCCAACATACATGTTTCATATGGATCGACATCCAAAAGAATGAGTTACGACATTTTTCATATTTCGTAGAAAAGAATTTCTAGCCACTTTTTTTTGAGAAATAAAAGTCCGTTGTTTCGAATACTTAGATTGAACACTAATTCTATTATTTCCACGTCGTGACATATTGCTAATTTTTAAAATATTATTCTATTCATGTCAAATTCAGAGTAATTCGTTGTTATGTGATTATTTTTATTACATTAGGTAATTTTGAAATATTCATTTTTCCTTTTCAGACATATTTACTAATAAATTTATAATCAATTAGTAGATAATGCTTTTCAATATTTCCTACAAAGAAAGTTATTTTTAAACGTATTGACATGTAATAAATAAAACGTTTTCTCATTTATCATTACGTATTTTTAATTAAACGCTCAGAAAACACGAAAAGTTTTATATAAAGTGTTTTGTATTTTTAACAGAACATTTGTTTAGAAATAAAAAAAAGTATTAAAGGCCAAATATCTGTCATTTCAAAATACAAATATTAATGCTCAATTAGTGGGATGTAAAATATAAAATTGTTCAAATTTTTAAGTTAAATTTTTGGCACAGAAAGGAGAGCTTAATATTTATGCAAAATGAATATAGATGTAAATGATTATGATGTTGGGAAGTTCCTATATTATTTGTTTATTCATTCTGTAATAAATATTTCTAAAAATTTATTTTATCTAAATAGCTGGAAATAAAAAATGTATATGATATACTTTTTTAAAAAATATCCAATATATTACGAAAAATTGTTCAAAATAATGAAAAATGGTGTATGTTTCATAGGTGTCAAATAGTGTATTTTTCATAGATTTTAAATAAAATATTTAACTTTTATTTTCTTATTCAGGCAAAAAGAATTATTGTTTTTTATACCAAAACAAATTTTAAGGTGATGAATGTTACACACACTGTAAAAAAAAAAAAATCTGAAATTTACGGATATATTTTCTTCAATTTCTCAGAAAAAGTACCTTTTCACAACAAAAGAGCATTTTCCGTAAAAAATCAAACAACTCCACCAAATGTCCTGAAAATAACGAAACAGATTGAAATTTAAGGAAAAAAACGGCGACATTCCGTTATCTTGTGGTTTCTGTGTTCCAGTGATCAAGGCACCACGCCGCTGATCACTCGCAACCGTAGATTGTGGTTTCGAATCCCACAAGCGCCATGAAAAAATGAAAACATAAAAAAATCGCTTTTAAATTTTATTTTTCTCTTTTTCTTATTAAAAATATTTAAACTAATTAGCCGGAAAAAATAAAAAATAAATAAATAGATAGTGTCGACAGTTTCGAAAAAATTGTCTGTAAAATTATTTTTATAAAAAATGAATAGATTTTTTTTTTCATTCATTCAAAAAACAAATTTTTTTAAATTATTTAAAAAAATGATTAAAAAATAATAAGTATTATGCGTCGGTCTAAAATAAAATAAAATAAACCGTTTACGAATATTCTAAAAAATACAGTGGAAAGGAAATCTTTGAATAGCACAACAGATTTTCCCACTAACTCATAAAAGACATACTTTGTAGAAACTGACATCAGCAGCTTTGGCTGAGTCAGTAAGGACTTATTCCGCTATAAAGAAGTCTGTAGTTCGAACCTCCGGACTTTTTGAAGTAAATTATACTAAATAAATTAAATTAAGTATGGAGCAGCTCAAAATCACTCGGAAAGTTCAAATTTTTTGACGACTGAACGATTTATTAACTTTATTTTATTTTATTTTATTTTTTTTTTTTTTTTAACATTGTAGATTGACATCGAAAAGAATTAGTTGCAGCATTTTTACTATGTTGTAGAAAAGAATTTATCTCCACATTCTTTGAGAAATAAAAGTCCGAAGCTTCGACTGCGAGACCGAAAATTAATTCTATTACTTCCACGTTATAACACTTTGCTAATTTTATGTGCATTTAAAAAAGTATTATAGCATTATTTTATCAATGTCAAATTAGGAATAATTCGTTCTTGTGTGATACTTTTATAGCATTAGGCAGTTTTAAATTATTCGATTTTCCTCTCGAGATATATTTATTAATAAATTCGAAAGCTTTTATTAGAACTTGTAAATTATGCTTATCAATATTTCCCCAAAAGATAAGTATTTTGGAACTCGTTTACATGTAACAAATAAAAAGTGTTTCAATTTATCATTACACATTTTTGAATTAAACGCTCACAGATCAATAAATGTTTATGGAAATTTTGTTGAATTTTTATTAGAACATTTGTTTTGAAGCAAAAAATAAAGGAGAAAGCTTCTAATTTGGACAAATGCATTATAAAACAACTAACCCCAAAATATTAATATTTATTTATTTGGGTTTCTTAAAGAATCTGAAATTTAAATAAATAAATTGCCATTTCAGTTATTAATTGTGTCATTTTAATTCTGTTATATTTCCTTTTTCTTATTGAGTGGGAAAATGTAGTTAAGGAAAAAGCTTAGCGGATAAAGATTCTAATTATACTTCTTTTGTCTCCTCTGTTAATTACGGAATTGTATTTTTTAAGAGCATGTAGAGATAATTGAATTAATGATTTAATACGACACACAGTAAATATTAAAGATTATTTAAATTAAACTCTGAAAATAAAAATAAACGGCTTTGAAATGAATTATATGGTCTAAGATGGTTGTGATTTAATGTTTTTTTTTTTGTTTCGTTTATATTAATTAGCCAGAAATTGCATTAATATGACGAAAGATTTAATATATAAAGCTGTCAGAGTTATGTATGTCTTCTTTAAGCCTTATAACTCATAACAATAGTATTATCCGACCCAAAAAACGTAATTTTAACTATTACTATATTTTAAATAAACAAAATATCATACTTTAAATTTGAAGTATGCAAAATAACATTCTGAATTTCAGTATACAAATTATAATAAGTAATAAATCATGTCATTTATGTTCTTTAATTATTACTTAAAGCTTCAATCAGTGTTTAAATCTGTTTTCACACTTAATATTATGAAATTTTAATTGTTTAGCCTTTACGGAGGGGCTGTGACAGCATCTCTCCGGTGTTACATATATTCTCAGGTAGACACTGAGAGAGCCCCTGCGTAAAGGTTAAACGTGCACTACCAAAATTAGAAAAAAAAATCTCTCAGTTTAACGTCAATCTCAGGTTCCGGTATAACACACCGATATTCCCAAAACTGAGCCTTTAAAATAATACCAAGCCTGGTACTTCTCCATATCATATGTTCACAAGTCTATAACCACAGCACATTGCATTATCCAATGACATATATAAAAAATTGAGCAAATCGGTTTATTCTGCATGAAAAATCCATTTATTTAAATCAAGAAGGGTAGTCTCCATACCCCCCTTTATATTTAACCATTGAATCCCTGAAACAAATCACGGAAGCGCCTTATCAGAATCAGCCTTTATTCAAAATTTGAATTTTATCGGTAAATTCTGAGTACGAAAACCCCTCCACCTATGCTAAAGGGGGTGCCCACTATTCCACTCCCCCTTATCCAAATAAAAAAAACAATAAACACCTAAAACTAACCATAGAGGCCTATTATCAAAATGATTCTATATCTAACATTTGAAGATAATGTGTAAATTCTGTGCAAAAATCTTGTTTACCTAAATTAATGGAGGTTACTCCCTGTTTCCGTCCCCTCTTTATACTTAACTAATGAACACCTGAAACAAATTATGGACATGCCTCATCAGAATTATCCTATATCTAATATTTAAATGAAATATGATAATTCAAAACAAAAACAAACATATTGAAACAAAAAAATATTCCATTACAAGATATGTACTACACTGCTCAAAACAATTAAAGGATATTGCAGTTTTAGGTGGATGTTGTGTCTGGGAAACTTTTTAGCTGATTGATACATGGTTGACAGACATAGTAGGTTATATGAGAATAAATTACACATGTTTGGCCGAAAAAAAAATGCATTTTATTGCGCATTTGTGTACAAAAGGAAAAAGACACAATTTGTGTATATGAGAAAAAAAGAATAAGAAAGGGTGTTTTCTTCAAAGAAAATCATTTTCAGGAGGGGGTATGGTTTCCACGGGCGGCCAGTAACGTTGAACACTTTTGAGGCATGGACTCATTGAGGCTATTAATGACGAGTTGGGGTATTCTGCCCCACTCTTCCAGAAGAGCTCTTTCCAGTTCTTGGAGAGTTTGTGGGGGTTGTTGGGGGCCATAAACTCGTCTTCCTAGAGCGTCCCAAACGTTCTCGATTGGATTCATGTCTGGAGAACACGCTGGCCATTCCATTCGAACGGTTCCTTCCTCGAAAAGGAAATCCTCCACCAGGTTTGCATGATGTGGCCTGCAGTTATCATCCATTAAAATGAAGTTATCTCCGATTGCTGCAGCGTAAGGGGCTACAATAGGTCTGAGGGTCTCATCCCTATATCGGCGACCAGTCACAGCTCCATCTCGAATGATGTAGAGGTCAGTGCGCCCGTCAATGGAGATGCCACCATACACCAACACTCTTCCACCGTCAAATCTGACACTTTCGTGCACGAACTCAGGATTATTCCTACTGCCACGGTCCCTCCAGATGAAAATACGCCTATTATCCGGATGCACAGAAAAACGGGACTCGTCAGAAAACAGAATATTGTTCCATTCATTTCTCCTCCAGTTGACATGCTCGGTTGCCCACTCCCTGCGGTCGCGACGATGCCTTGATGTTAATCTAACACATACCATCGGTCGGCGAGCATACAGACCTACAGCATGGAGCTGGTTTCGGAAAGTCTGAGTCGAAATCGTGGTGCCTGTAGCCGAGCGAAGGTGTTGTTGGAGAAGAGTAGCGTTCATGTTTCGGTGTCTCCGAGCTGTTAACGCTAAATACCGATCTTCATTGGGCGTTGTTGCCCATCTACGACCTTGCCCTGGTCTTCGGCCTGCACATCCACTCACAACAAAACGGTTCGATATCCTGGAAATGACACTTTGTGACACTCCAATGGCTTGCGCTACTTCGGCTTGAGTTTGGCCCCCTTCTAACCTACCAACAATTCTCCAAGCTTCTGAATCTGTCAAATGACTTCGCTGAGACCTCGTACTCATCGAAACAAAGCAATCACTGAATGCCGATTATCCTTGTCTTCATTCTCTTTTATCCAGTTGAAAGTCAAATTTCATTCGCTGCCGCTGAAGCGACGTTTTTGACGTCGAACTCAAAATTTGCATACTCCACAGTTTGAAAACTAGAAAAATGTGCATTTGTGATTCTCTTCTTCAATTTTCGGCAAAAAAAATTCGTTTATATCTTTATTTTATACAACACTTCAAATATCCTTTAATTGTTTTGAGCAGTGTATTAATAGTACACCTGTCCCGAAAGAGATACCAGAAATTTTTGCTTTATTAAATCGAGAAAATGATCCGATTGAACAAGCCAAATTTTACAGTAAAATTTAACTCGCAGGGATAAACTAAGATTCTGCGACATGTATACGGAACGTTCGTCAAAAAAAGAATTAAGACAACTTTTAATCTATTAAATCTATATAACCTTTCGAATTAAAGTTATTATTTTTATGTTAAAAAAATGGGTGAAATACTGAAATTGACTCAATTTTTAATAAAATTTTTATTTATTGGTCTTTAATAAACACTCTATAAAAGTTTTAATTTTAATAAAAATCGTATTTAAGTAATTACTAATTTGGACTGTTTTCTTCATGTTATTTTCATTAAATCTTCGAAAATGGTTCTTGATTTTATATCAAAAATAATATTGTAAACCCTTTTAAATACTTAAACAAAAAGCAAAAAAATAAATAAATAAATAAATAAATAAATAAATAAAAATAAAATAAAGAATAAATAAAATAAATAAAATAAATAAATTAAAAAATAAATTAAAAAAAATTCTGTCGGCATGGCCTATAGGCGGAGGCAAATTTCGAAGAGTTTTCTTTTCAAGAACAAAAAATAAAAAAAAAAATAATTAGAATTAACCACAGTTTAACAACTATATTTGGCCGCTTTTGAAAAAATTTTAATTTTATTTTTCTGTAAGATCTGATCAAAATCATCTTAAACGAAATTCGGCTCGAATGTCCATTTAGGCAACATATTTTGAATTATATTCTGACTTTATAAAAAAAATCGACCAATACGCTCGTTATACAGTTCTTAAGTAACAAAAAAAACTGCCAATTGATTTTGTTTGAGAGCAAAATTAAATTTAAAAATGAGTCATAAATAACCAATTTCTTATTTAAATACATCCACAATTCTTTAATCAATATCGCTTTCGAAAATTTTGTGCAAAGTGCCCACTTTGACAGCTTTTTTTTTAAATATATATTTAGCTTTTATCAAAAACCTGACCAATACGGCACATTACACAGTTCATAAATAACAAATAACGGTCAATTGAATGCGTTTGAGAGCAAAATTGAATTTATAAATGAGTCATAAAATAACCTATTTGTTATTTGAATACATCCTCAATTCTTTAATCATGATCGCTTTGAGAAATATGCCCATTTTGACAGCCTTTTTTGAAATATATTCTGCCTTTATAAAGAAAATCTGGCCAATCCGTCACATGATACAGTCCCTAAATAAGAGGCTCTGTAAATTGGGTGGGTTTGAGAACAATAGAAGGATTTAAAATGACTCAGAAAACGCAATTTGTTATACTTCCTCAATTTTTCAATGACGATAACTTCGGAAAATTCTGTTCAAAGTACCTTTTTTGGCAGCCTTTTAAAAAATGTGTTCTGCTTTTATAAAAAAAAAACTGACCAATACGTCACATTATACAGTTTATAAATAAAAGGATGTGCCATTTGGATGCGTTTAAAATTAAAAAGGAATTTAAAAATGAGTAAGAATCTAAGCAGTTTGGATTTGAGGTTTTTTCCCAAACTCCTATTTTTGTTTTATTTATTTTTGCTATCAGAATCGGTCCTTATCGCGTATTTTCAGTTTTTACAAAATCTTTTCCGTATTTCTACCCCCTTGGTTCGAATTTGCCCATTAACGAACTTGACCGACATTTTATGCCCCTTGATTTTACTGAAAAGTATGAAGAAGATCTGAGCATAATTATGGAAGTTATCGTGTCTAGATGAAAGTGATATACACCGATAGATAGATAGATAGATAAAGATTTTTACTGATGGTAGTTTTGGGGTCTAGAGTTCATGATCGGCATATATCTTGCAATTTTTTTCAGACATTCCAACATGGGAGAGAATGCAATAGGTAGTATTTCATACGAAATCTACCTAAAAGTTCTGTTCTTAAATTAATGTAGTTTCCAAATACCAATTTTTCTTTTGGAAGTTATTTAACATAAAACTAAACAAATGAACAATTAATGAAAAATATTAAAAGTAATTATAAATATCACATTTTTCCGCCATTATCATTATAGTCTTAAACGTTCAAACTAAACGAGTTAAACAAAACTGTCGTTTAGAAATTCTAGTATTCGAAAATATTTAAGTTTAGCCTGTCGTTAAACTTATAAATTACATCATCAAAAAAAGTATAGGGAATGTATCTTTTTTTAATAAATATAAAAAAAAGAATGTATATAACGAAAGTTAAGAGTTTAAAGCGAAAATATTTAAAACTTTCTTTTAACAGAAATAATATCTGTGGCTTTTCATCTGGTTTATTGGAATATTTATCATAATTGGAGTTCTTTAACATTCCGTTGTATGTAAAAGAGAGCTTATAAAAACTGTTCAATACCTTGCACAAACTTTTTTAAGTGTTATCACCTTGCCTTTTAAATTTATAAATTTTTAATCATACAATCCTTTATTCACGTGTTTTGTGCAATATTTGTATGTTTTTCTTACAAACAAATTGACATAAACTTCGAAATTTTGCGTTATATACAGGATGTCCACTCTCAACGGTGGCCAATGGCTAATTTCTAAACCGTTAGTCATAGACATGTAGTTTCAATTGCAAAAATTCTTTAAAAAAAGGTAAAGAATTGTTTTTCAAGCGATTTAGATCAAAAAACTTTTTATTAAAAAATTACGAAAATTAAATTTTTATACGTTCCCCAGGTCCTATAAGTGATATTTAGTACATTTTTACCACTACTCTAGCAAGTAATACAAAAAATGTCCCATTCCTATGCTATTAAAACTGACCAAGTAATAGCTGTTTAAAGATGAAGCATATTTTTTGCTGCAAATTAGGGGTCAGTCACAAATTTACTGGGAATAAAAAGAAAAGCAAGACATAAAGTTTAACATTAAAAATTGAGAGTAAAATAATTTTTACAATATTATTTTTAAATTTATGTTGATGATTACATATTAAAGCAAATTTTGTACTAAAAATATAAGTAAAAAAATAACAGAAAGTTTGTTAATTTAAATTATGAAAAGCAACAGTTACAATTGTTACAAAATAACATATATTTAAAATTCTATTAGATTACTTAAACTAATGGAATTTGGTGTAGTCCTATAAAATTAATATTTGTATTAATATTACAATGTCATTGGGTATAAATAAATGTGCAAATTGAATTTAGATCGGATATTTGGAAGTGAGTTAAATTTTGAATAGAAATTTTGAACTAGGGAAACTTACCTACGAACGTTTTAAGAAAAAAATAAGCTCATCAAAATAATACACCTTTTTAACATAAAATTGCGATTTTCCGAAATTTTATTTTCTCGATAAAGAGAATTTTAAAACTCACGTCTTCAACTCTTTTAACCAATCTAGAAGTTACTTAAAAATTAACACTACCGTAAAACTTATGCGGTGGTAGCACCTTCAGTTAAATTGCTTTAAAAATATTTCTTTATCTTGTTTAAAACATTTTTGTAATTGGTACTAAACTTTGGTACTTTGGTACTTTGTGACAAATAGTTTAGGAATTAGCTATTGGACAGCGTTGGAAATGGATTCCCTTTATAATAATTTAAGCACTTAGTATACGTTCCCTGAAAACTAAGTCCAACTCTTTCGTTTTCAGCTACAGAAAAGTGGTTTAAGTCATGAAATTTAAAGTTTCCTAACTCGGTCAGTTTTAATGTTAGATGAATGGCTGATATTACCGTTATTTTTATTTTTAATTGGATCGCTGATGTCTTGAACATTTTCTACAGCGTATAGTATTGACCTACCTTTTATAATTTATAATTTTATTTTTATTTTATTTTAGAAATTTAAGTCTAAAAATTATATTTAAAAAAATATGTTATGTAAGTCCTTAAAATATCATTTAATTTATATTTTTCCTTCTTCAGGAAAGGAATTGTTAAACTGAAAGTTCACATTCCAATAATTTTCTATGCACATATAAAACTACCCTTTTTCCATTTATGGAAATGAATTAAAGTAATGCGGTTTAAATTAAAAATGCATTTTCTTCTTATAATAACATATTTTTTCTTAAATCAAAATGCAACTAAAGCGAAAGATACAGCAGTTTTTTTAATTAAATATACTATGAAAAAATATTAAATTGAAATATATGTTTAATACTTCGGACTTTAAAAGACAAAAACAAATATTAAAACTTTGAAATATCTTTCTTTTTTTTTTTACATTTATTGCACTAACAATGTAAAGAGAATAAATATTCAAGTGCAAAAAATATTTTATTAATTATTTATTACAGATTATTATTAATTATTTATTTTATAATTTATTTAATTATATTTTTATTCATTTATTTATTTATTATTATTTATATATTTATTATTTATTTATTTCAATTAAAAAAACTGTAGTGATTTCAAATTGTTAAACAGTTATTACCATTTTATCACGGCTTTAAATAAAAAGAGGAAAACCACAAGTATAGGATTCGACATATATGCATTATAAATTTATTAATTGTTTATACTTACCTATATTTTTAGCAAATCACATGTATTCTAGGTAATCAGCATGTGAAGGTACAGATACATTAGATATATTCTTACCTACAAAGAAAAACATATCGTAAGTAATATTAATGTTGTTTGAGCAATAATAGTCCGGGAGGCACAGACATTTTTAATAAATCACTTTACGTAAATGAGTCTTCAGACAATCAAACCATCTTACACTCAATGAAGCCACCTATCTTTTCAAGTACGGTGGACAAAATTTTAGTAACCGGCCAATACAATGTGAATGGCACCGGACTACCTAAATTTCCAACCGGTCGAGGGTACATTCTAAAATTATTCAAAACCATGTTATCATTCATTTCGATTACACGCCTTCTTTATCACAATATGTAATGACTGTTTTCGGTATCGATTTCTTAACCCTTTATCTACCGACAGTACTTATAAGTACCATTAGAATTACTTATTATAAAATTCTTTTAATACGTCAGTTAGCTGTAATACTGTTTAGAATGAGTTACAGATGCATTACTTTATTTTGTTTCACAAGCATTATTGAATACACACACACACAAAAAAAAGAATGATTTCTTTTGCCTTTGCATTTTTCAGTTTTCTTGGCGCTGAAATTGGGGGATTGAGATTTTTCAATTCAGAAATATTTCTATATTTATACTGTAAGAACATCATATTTGTACATTTTATAATTCTACAAAATTCTAAGAAAACAATTTAAAATAAAATATTGGAAGGGGTTTATAAATATTGCACAAAATTCCTGTAAATTGAAATTTAATTAATCATTTTAAATCCTTCAATCCTTCTAAAATCTTTCAAAAATTTATTAAATGAGCATGTAAATCTTTTAATTTAGTTTAAACAACCTACGTAAAATGCTTTAGGATTAACATTTTCTCGAATTTATAATTCTGTAGATAAATGGTAAACGTCATCGAGATGGGAGCCTTTTACGGAGTTTTTAATGTTTTGTCACCGGTTTTAAAAAATAGAAACTTGTGTCTTCTTGTGCCTACGTTGCTCCGATTAACCCTTTCCGGCGCACTACTCTTTAAAGTTGGAAAAAAAATTAGGCAATCTATTTAGGCCTAGAGGAGTACACAGGTATTGTTTTGTAAAGATTGCACTAACCATTTTAATTATACAGCTGTTGCTGAAGTAGTAACCTCCCATAAGTAAAGCATTGATAAGCGCAGTGAGAAAAGCATTGCTGTGAAGCGCGTATTACAGTAAAACATTTTACCTATTATTTAAAAACAGTAGAGTTTGATCTCTACGGTGTTGCCATCTAGAATTCATAAGAAAGATTTAAAGTAGCCATTAGAGTAGTTTTTGAAATATTCACGGAGTTTTTGTTTCTCTAAACAGGGTGAACTTTAGGTGTTGCCGACCCCGCAACACTGCGCGTTTAGGGGTTAAAAAAGGAAAATTTTGCGGTAACATTTTACTGGTGGGGATGAACGAGGACCCTTAAGCCCTTTTTGCGGCGCGCATACGTATCCCTCGTCCCCAAGGGGTTAATATTAAATACATATTTGGAAAAATTATATGTATAAGATGGTTTGATTAAAGCATGCTAATGTCTCCCAGACTTCAAGCAATATTCAGAATAGCATTTCAAAATTAGTACGATACATTTAAAAAGAAATATATATTTTTTAATGGAATGTATCGGTAAAACCGACAAAAAACTCAATAAATAAATAAATAAAAGAACATAAAGCAGACATAAAATTTTGTCGTTAATCTACTGCTCTCTTTCTCATTTATATCTCAATCAGAATATCACAATAGATTTTGATCATACGATAATCATATTCACAACATCCACTTATTATTTATCCAACATCTGTGAATTCATAGAAATTATATGCAAAAAAATTCAAGTGTGCAATGATTCCTTATTGTATAATGAACCGAGTTTATGGTTTAACATCCTGAAAATAAATCCCGACAATTTGAGAAAATGATGTATCAAATTTTATGGTACAACTCTTAAATATTTCTCACCTAAAACGTTACTTAATTCAAACTTCAATCCACGAGTCTCGTTCATTTTGAAAACGGAATCATATATTTGTATTTATAAAAAAAAGTATTCTCTGAAGAAGAGCCTTATTAAAGACTTGAAAGTACTATGATGTTTTTAAATAAAATTAAGTGTTGACATCTCTAGTTGATTATTTTAATCTCTTTTTAAGTAAACCTGAACATTTTACGAATAACATTATACGAAATATATAATATGGACATATTATATATTTCGTATTTAGGTGTTATGCATTTTTGATTTTATATGTGTACTTTTCGATTTTGATCATAACTATCTCTAAAATTTCAAAATATATATTACAAATAGTACAGTGTCAAAATAGATTAAATACGGCAGCTGTCCCAAAAGGCACATACCAAAATGGAGTACATAATATATGGAAGATTGGAACATGAAAAGGTTTTTTTTACAATGACGTACAATTGAGTACAATAGCCCTACAGTCATGCATGTAATAATTTCGAGAACACCATACCACTTGCTGTTCTGGCCACATGCTGTCATTTTAGACCATTTATTGTTATAAAAAGGATTTATTGATAATCAAAGCTGAGACATGCCTGTTAAATTTCAAATATTCCAGCTTACAGTGTGCTTTTTTCAAATTTACGAGCTGAGTTGAGTACTTAATAGCCTAATGTAGAAGCTATGTAATGGTAATTGCATAGGAAATAGTTTTGTTTTTCCCAGTAAAACTATCTATTACAAAAACGTTTTTCAATATAAATTTCTATTGATGTAACAAGAAAGTAAAAGAGGGAAGAAAATATAAAAATCTAGATGAAAAGTTTTTTGAGCAAAATTTCATCATTATAGAATTTCCAATTTTACTTAAATATCAAATTTAACACAGATTTTAGGCGTATTCGAAACATCGCAAACATGCAGCAGGGCTTTATATATCTCAAATTCAATTGCATTCAAAATGGATATCAGGCGTTTTTCTGAAGAATTTCATTATAAGCGTCTTTCGTTTGAGTGGCAATATCTTTCTTTCTCTTTTCATCATGATATGTGACGGGGTTATTGATTTCTGTGTGCACTTTTTCAATATTTGATACAGAAAAAGTGTTCATTTACATAACATATCTACTTATAGATAAGACCGGCTGCTTATTAATTGTCTTTATCTCGATATAGGAAATAGAGTTAATTACAATAAAATAAATTTTCAGATAAAAAAATACGCACCTTTATTACTTACGAATTTCTTACTTGTAAAATTTAATATCTACATTTTCAAATAGAGGAAGAAAATTTTCTGATTTAGAATTGTTTTTAAAAAATATTTTCACTTTGCCTATTTATATGAACTTTATAATAAATTTAAGTAATTCTGTTATCAATTCTTTGGCCGACAAGTGTAAAACGTTTTAGCACATTTATAAACTCATTTTTAATGGATAAACATAAACTAGGAAGATTTGACACGAAAGCGATTTGAACTAAATTTGATATTGAACTAAATTTCCGGTTTTTGTATCCATGCAATACCTATTGAATGAAAAGTGATTTAAATCGCATGAAATGATGTTTTTCACCCTGTTGAAGGTTTCATTCATCTTTCGCGCAGAAATTTGGTTAAAAAAGGCACAATTTAACACTCTGTTCTAAAAAATCTGTTGTATTTGGGAAAAAAGAGAAAATGAGTATAAATTGATAGTTTCTGAACTACACCAGCTAGTTTCATGCATTTTCTAACAAAATTAAATTAAAACTTATGTTATAAATTTGTATTTTTTATTTAAGAACAGGCTTAAGAAATCTACTTCTATTGTGTGTAATACTCTGACAAGAATCTCTGACAACTCTAAGTAGAATTCATTAACCTTTCAAAAAATCAACTCTAACGAAGAAATAAAACATTGATTTAATATGCATTTAATAAATAAATAAATAAAAATGACTGGCATTTTTTTTCAATTATTAATTACGCATACCCGGATAGAACGAAAAAATCGTTTTTAATATGTTCAATTACTTTTAAAAGTACATTATAGATCTTTTTCACTGAAAAGACTTATCCGGGTGATGTCCATTAGAAAAATAACACTGTAATTGTCTAAAAATCTAAAGTATTATCTAACACTGTAAAAATGTATTGAATATTAAATCGAAATTTTAAATTAAAAGGTATTTTAAATTACGTGGATTGGTCCCCGTAATTAAAGCTAATTAAATAAAATTTGTTTATTAAATTAATATTTATGTTAATAAATTCAAAGGAAGTGGAAATTTTCGTAAAAATGCCACATGCTAATGACTTTGTTATCCTCCTTTCAATAATCAAAAATCATAATAATATACATAAAATAAGAAAATTCGAATTGATATGCAAAACTTTCGTGTTGTATGACGTACGAAAATTGCCCCTTTGCGAATTGATATTTGAATAATTTTTAACGCATTTAAAATTTAACTGTATAGCTTGCACAAAAATTCGTTTTCACAAAAATTCATTTGTTGTTGCTTATGTCCTTACCTTTATACGAAAAAGGTTAAAGCGCAGTTTCTGTATTATGTTTACGGTAGGTGTAAACAAAATTAATAGGCAATCTAAATAGAAAATGTTCAGAAAATGTTCAAAACACATTTTGGTGTTGTCAATTAGAAACATAACACTGTAATTGTCATCTTCGTAATGTAATTCTTTCCCGAAATTAAAGTTAATAATATTTTTCAGGAAGTGAATTTTTCACAAAATTGCCACGTGCTAATAGCCTTTGTTAATATAACACTTTATTAATTTCACAACAATAACAAAAAAATAAGAAAAAAACAAGAAAATAAGAAAATTCGTAAAACTTTCATGTAATATGTGTGTATGTGTAACTAAATATA
Organism: Maratus speculifer; assembly: GCA_964019185.1. Taxonomy (NCBI): domain Eukaryota; kingdom Metazoa; phylum Arthropoda; class Arachnida; order Araneae; family Salticidae; genus Maratus; species Maratus speculifer. The sequence goes on along the minus strand of OZ025291.1, from coordinate 435,189,251 downwards.
TGTAAAACGTTCATGTTGTATGATGCACGAAAATTGTCGATTTGCAATTATACTTTTTATAATTTTTACCACATGTAAAATTTAACTGTACAGACTGCAGGAAATTCGTTTCGAAAAAATACATTTATTATAAACTATGATTGGTTGCATTTATTCTAAACTTTAAGAGAAAAATGAAAATGCACTTTCTACATTCATACATTTTATTCTACAGATATCCATATATTTTCTTTTCATCTACCATTTATCTCTAGACTTCACTCTACCATTATCTTTAAGAAAATAATCCTCTGTGATTAATTATCAGAATTATACAGTTTGTGTAATTCTTAAAATATAATTGTAAGAGAATTCTAATATAAAGCATATCTTTCTTAAGATAAATATTTTCTTTTCTTAAACAGAGGATTACAAACCTTTTCGTCATTTGAAATGTTTCAGATATTTTTGAAACAAATATGCAGGTTTGTATTTAATCAGATTTATGAAAGGGATATTTACATTAAAATGAAATATGATATCTTTAGAATTTAATTTCATTAGCTATTTTAAAATATTAGGAAAGTTTTGTGGAGTACACACATGTTGTTTCTCAGAAATTTAATTACATATGTTAAATATTTCACCAACTTCAAATATATGTTTTGTTACGTATTATATTCTACGTTTTAAAACTTCACGGATATGAAATCTAATTTATTATTTTAAAACAATATACTGTTTCCAAGATAATTTCATTCATCATGTATTTGGAAAAATGAACAAATTAAAAATTCAACTTTGACAACAATTATTGATATGTATGCATTTTATAAGCTTTTGAATTTCACCACTGAATCAGAGTAATTACGTGTTTCCCTCATTTTACGTCTTTAATTACTTCAAATACGATTTATAAAGGACACTTTAGTTAATTTTGAATCATTAATATCTGCGTAACGTTATCTATTAATTTTTTCAATGTACTTTTTATGCCGCTTTAAATAGGTAATTTTTCGATTACAGAATAAAAGTAAAGAGGTAGTATCAAACTATTTTCTTCTTCGTTTTTTTCTGAATTTAAAATACATATTTATTAATAATTTTTAAATATGTGAAGAAAATCATATGTAGATAAAAAGTTAAATACTTAAATTGATATCTCTGAATTTTATAAGCTTTTGAATTTCTTCACTGATTCAGTAACGTAATGAGTTGTAATTGTGTTTTTCCTCCTTTTATATTTTATTAAGGGTATTACGTTTTATGAAATACGATTTATAAAGGACACCTTAATTAATTGTAAATCACTAAAATATGCGAATTTAATCTATAAGATTTTCACAGTGTCCTTTTTATACTCCTTTAAATAGGCAATATTTCGATTAGAGTTTCAAAGTACAAACTCACAAAAAAATGTTTTCAAACTCATATATTTCTTCAACTTTTTTCTGAATTTAAAATACAGATTTTACAGATTTTTTTTTAACCTGTGAAGATAATCATACTGAGATGGAAAGATAAATACTTAAATTTAAACCGTCTGTGTAAATTCCAATAAATTAATAGTTTTAATTTATTTGCTGCTTTCTACACCATAAATTAAAAGATTACCAATTTTAATTTTTACCTCTAACGCATTCGTAAAATAAAATAATAATCTACGTTAAAGAATAAGATAAAAATATTACGAAAATTGTACTAAGATTTAATTAATGCAGTAAAGGTAATAATTCAACAGTCAACACTGGCAAAATTACTATATTTAAATTCACTGCATAATGTATATAGTTGTAATAATTTATATTGTAAATGAAAAAATAAACTTTTTTTAAAGTTTGTCACTAACATATTTTATTTGCGCGTATGTAAATAACTAGCATTAATCAAATTCAAGTATAATTTTGATATTTTCAAGTAACTTTTATGATTATTGAAACAAGTGCCTTTGTTTACATACAGTCCAGACTGAAGTCCTTTGTTAAAAAAATAATAATTAAACAAAAAAGCTAGATATTACTATGTATGCTTGATTTGTATGCTATTATATGCTTTATATAACCATTTACCATGACATACTACATACATACATATATATATATATATATATATATATATATATATATATATATATATATATATATATATATATATATCTGATGGATTTAAAAATTCAATAACTTGCAAACGGTGACAGCTATTTAAAAAATTTTTGCAGGAAGGTTATGTATAATGTCAGGAGTTTTTTTCAGTAATTTTTTATTTTAGTTCGAATTTCAAACAATAGGTGGCGCTGACGGCGATTGAAGTCCAGGTCGACGCTTCACTCAGCACTGACCACCTGGCCTTCAATTGCCGTCAGCGCCACCTATTGTTTGAAATTCGATCTAAAATAAAAAATTACGGTTAAAAAACTCCTGACATTATACATAACCCTCCTGCAAAAAAATTTTAAATAGCTGTCACCGTTTGCAAGTTATTGAATTTTAAAATTCATTAGTCATTTTTGGGACACCCGGTATATATATGTATATATATACAAGCACACACTTAAGCTGATTCCTAGCAAACAAACTTTTATCATGAATATTGACTTGGTTGTAACAAGGAGTTTGCTTAGTCTGAAACACATACTACGAAATGTATTCTTTCGAAGATTCAAGTTCTTTAATTAGGACATACGACGGATTTTTCTAATTAATGAACCTCAAATTAGGTAATATAATTTTCCGCTCGAGAATGTTCTTTTCCAATCATAAAGATGAGATGAATTAGACGAAATCCATTTATTGCTTCCATTTTACTGTTAAACTATTCAGGATTGTTTCGGGATTTAACATGATAATAAAGCATTTTCTTTACGATATACTCCACTTTTTATTATTTCTTCGAATTTTCATGCTGAAATAATATCTTAGATTAAGGACAATTATAAGCATACAGGGACAATTATAAATTAAAATATACATTTTGTACAATATGTGGCGCAAAGGACATATTTTTTCGCTTACAGGGCCTCACAAATTTATTCTATTATATAATGGTATAGGGTGAAACACTGTTTGGCACGCATTTTAATTAGATTAAACTAGTTCCAATTTTATGAAATTGATATACGTTGATCAGGTTTATTAGAAGATACTTCCTGAATAATGGAAAGTAGACAGTGTTTACATGGCCACACAAAATATTTCGGGTACAAAGCCACCCGAATTACACCAAAATATGCATATTTTTAAACTTCGTTATAGAACGATCACACTTTATGTGGTTGGCTTGACGAGGAATTTCTGCCTTGTTTAGAAACAATTGTATTTTTCCAGTGTAACTTTAGACTGCAAATCTGTTTCGAGAGTTTTAAACCTCGGAAAGTAAAAGAAATTTTCTGATATTCCTAAAAAAGAAAAATTCTCGATATAAATCCTCAAACATTTTATTTTTATCTGCTTTTTAAATACAGAATCGTGGCTTAACAAGCAATAACATACAGCGACAACTACGAATATCTTATTTAGAGAACACGAAGGATAAAAACGAAGGTCAAAGGTTAATTTAATGCACATACGTTATCACATAACTAAATACATGCATTTATAAACTAGACTCTTTATAAGACATAATGTAGTTCCCTACAAATATTTTTGTTGTGTTTTCTCTGTTCACAAGAAAGTCATAAAGATAGACTAAATACTAATAAACATTAACTGACTACTGTTTTAATTGAATGTTTTATGTACGTTTAAATATATCCGTCATCTAAACATATTTTTTTATTTGAACGATATTATAATATATTTTTACAAATTAAGAGTATAAATCTATTAACGTCCAAACGTCGCAATATCTAATTATATACATTGTGTAAATCTTTAAGTAGTCGATTAAATGAAAAAGAAATGACATAAAAAGTATGTTTTTTTTTTTTTTTGAAAAATATCTGGACACATATTTTTGTCAAATATATTTTAATTCTCTGATTAGGAACTGTTTTTTTTTATATTTTTTAATGCAAAGGAAATCAAAGTAGGATATATTTAAACAAATAAATCCAAAATCTGCGGATAAATAAAAAAATATCTTCATAAAAACTTAAAATTAAATCATCATTGTTCAAAACTTTAAAATCTAGTTAACACAACTTTGGAAAAATGTTTTGAAGTTGTTGTTACATAATTAGAGAAATAATTGCAGATCTTGTAGTGTAGTACTGAGACATGAGTTCGTCTTAGGATTGTTTGAATATCTTCAAAAATGTTCTTGGAACTGAATAATATTTATAATTACACAAAAATAAAAAATAAAAATAAGAAATTTTGAGTAGCACTTTAATTTTTTTAACTATACAGACATAAACTTGTCTTTCATGAATAAGAAAAATTTACAACACAGTAGATATAATTAAAGCAATTTAAATTAGAGTAATTTTCTATGAATAAAATTGTTTTTTTTTCCTTTCTATATATTATAAACAACGTTTCTCTTTTAAAGAAAATAAAAAAAGTAACAGTGTCTGCATATCCCTATTCATTGTTAATTAAAAATAGATTTTCTTAGATATTTTTTTTTGTTGTTGTGTATGTGTATTTTTCACATAACAAAAAGACTGCACATATTTATCAGAAAATCATATGTGTACATATTTCTGCATTATTTTATTAAAAATATTCCTATGTCTACATTTTAATTTCTGTTAATTGTTTAATTTAGCAATAGAATATCACATATATAACGCTTTATTCTTTAAACCGTCTCACAGAGGAGCCTGTGCTAGTATGTATTAGCTAGTATGTATTATAGTAGATGATTAATACACTCAAGCGTCATATTCATATTTATAGTGAAGTATTTTTACATAACGTTAAAAGAATCATGTTTTATTAGCATTTAAAAAAATAATAGAAAACAACATTGCAAATTTGCCTTTTTTACAAGACTGTCAGATAATTTAATTGCGATGTGTCTACATTTTATGGTAATCGTGCATGACTTGAATGTCTTGACAATTAACAATTTTCATTTTCACACATAAATTTTGATATTGCTTTTGTTAAGTATCTATACGTTTAATACCTATATGAGTTTCAGAAGCTTTTATAAAGTTTAAAGTGTATTTACTTTTAATATCGTTGCATGTTTCTTTGTTACCCTCTCTCGAGCAGAATGTTTACATATCCGAATTCTTTCCGGCAAACTTTTTATACACTAAAGAAGAAGAAGAAGCTAGTACATAATTAAAAAACTGTCAGTAACAATGATTTCAGGATCGCATCATTCGCTCGTTTTAAAAAATAATTAAATAAAATTCGGTTAAATTTTTCATTAGCACATTTGTTAAATTTATGGAATATGTTCATTTTGCATTTATTTTAATTCTGAAATATGAAATTACCTTGTGATTTAAAAATAAAATTTCTTTGTAAAATAGAATTTATATGTGTTTTTATGAAATAATCCAGTATTAACAAGCTTTCGTCATTTGCCTTACAACATAAGGCAACGCGTTTTTCGCAAATCGTGATTAGCCAGAACCATGTATCTGTTATATGAATTTTTATCGTTCCAATTGCATAAAAAGTTCTCGAAATACAATTTTATTAGATTTTTTTTCCAATTTTTTTACTGTGTATCGGGCAATATTATAGTTTTTCCTTATTCCTTTTATATATGGAATTAATTAAACAAATGTCTGCCCAATAATATTAGATGTAAGGAAATATCACATATTTGCTAATAATGTATAAAAAATCTATTGTGCAGACATCGATGTTTTATTCCGTTTTAAAGAAGTGGCATGGCTCATATAATATTTTTTTACTCTTATTTTGTAATCGTGTTTCGTAAGAAAATAATCAAATCATTTATTTATTAGTCCGGACATCTAAATAACTTGATTTTTTTGTAAATGAAAAATGTTCCTTCATTCGAAAAGATAAACATCGTCAGACTTGATGTTTCCTCAAGGGAGTTTTTTCGAAGTTGGATTTTATTAACATATTGAGTGCATTTTACCAAAAACAATGGTTAATTTAATCTGTTATTCAACAAAACAAAATAAAATACTTCTATTAAAATGAGCAATTGAAAATAAAAAATAACGACAATTATCTTTGTTATGGATTTTAGCTATCTTAAATCGATTTCATTTTTCTAAAAAATAAAGAGTGCAATAATTTCCTCTCCTGAAAAGCAAATTGGTGTATGATAATATTTGAAGTGTCGATTTTTCGCGAAAACGGTAGATCATTAAAGATTTTAATAAAAATTATTTTACTTAAACTTATTTTCGGCTTGTTAAACCTAGTCACTCATACCTAGATAATTTTGTTCCTATAAGTTTTTACTGTTGAATTACGTAGTTGTTTTTTCTTTTTAGATTATCATATTGACGGCATTTTTGATGGCAGCTGCATTTGGATTACATGAAAAACATTTAACCTGATGAAATTGCATTTTATGCAAGGCAAAAGAATGATTTAATTTGAAATGCGGAAAGAAGTAACTTCTTGATGAAGATCTACGTATCATGAATAAATCTACTGATAAACATAGGTAGATAATTAACGAAAGAATTACGACATTCGTAAGAACGTGAAAATTTCCGAATTAGTTTACTACTCAACCTCTTCGTAACGAGCTTTATTTTTAAATTCTTCCAGTGATCTGCTATAAAATTAATTTAATATATATATACACACATGTATATATATATACACTGGTGTGCAAAATTTAAGGACGAGTCACAAAATCCTAATTTTCAAGGAATTTTCAAGTGATAATTTTCACGCGAATATTCAAAAGGAAGTAATATAATTCAAATAATTACTATCCCTGCATAACAGCTAGTCCATATAACATGTCATTCAGGTCACACAAGGTCACAAGAGTCACAGTCACTACGGCGAGACAAAAAATATGAAATTCCATACGTCTCATTTATGAGTCTCAAATGACTACTATATGTGACTTCACTGACAAGTCATTGTGACTGCTGCTTTGTGGCGAGTTACCAGGTGAATTTACAATGTCGTTTCATTGAGACTCTCGTGTGACCGCTCATCTGGAGACTCAATTTCAAAGTCATTGTAAACGTTGCATTATGATAAATTACCCATTAATGTCCCATTAAAGTCACATGGTGACTTTTCACCACTTTTCACATTGGTTACTTCATAGTAGGGTTTCTGTCCACATTTGACAAAGTCTTGTGAGAGAAAGTCACCATGTGACCTTAATGTGACTTTATTTTGATTTATCATAATTCAACATTCACAATGACTGAGAAATTGAGTCTCTAAATGACAGTCACGTGAGAGTCTCAATGAAATGATATTGTAAAGTCACTTGATGACTCGACACAAAGCAGCAGTCTCAGTGACCTACCAGTGGAGTCGCATATAGTAGTCATTTGAGACTCATAAAAGAGACGTATGGAATGTCCTATATTTTGTTTCACCGTAGTGAACTGTGACTCGGGTGACCATGTGTGACCTGAATGTTATATGGACTAACTGTTATGCAAGGATAGTAATTATTCGAATTATGTTACTTCCTTATGAAAATTCGTGTGCAAATTATAGCTTGAAAGCCCCTTCAAATTGGCATTTTGGGACACGTCCTTAAACTTTGCACACCAGTATATATATATATATATATATATATGTACTGGTCATATACGACATATATATATATATATATATATATATATATATATATGTGACGACCTCAGAAGCCAAGGGGTACAAGTGACAAAATGTCGATTTGGAGTAAATTGAGTTTAAAGATAATTGATGTTAAATTGGAACATCAATAACAATTGACTAAATTGAAATAGGAAACATCTGCTTGTTGCATTCCAATCTTTGAACTCTCATTTCAATAACTGTTAAAAAAATAGAGTAAAAGTTTCTTCAAATGTATAACTAATCAATATTGTTTGTTTTTCGAAAAAAAGTGGTTTATCTCTATAACTCAGCAAATAATAAGAAAATGACCTATATTTCTTTACATGAAATGAAAAACGCATATTTCCAGATACCCTGTGCACTTAACTCAATTTTTTCAATTTTGTCACTTATAACCCTTGGCTTCTGGGGTCCTCATATGTATGTATGTATGTATGTATATATTTGGCGTCTTAAAAACTGATGGCTTCGATTTGCGCAGAATTATGATGTTATGTAATATGATGTATAGCAATATTATGATGTTTTCTTACTTTTTTTTATAAATTTGATCAGTAGAAAATATGTCAACTCAATAACATTATGTATTTGGAAATGTCGGAGATTTACCAATAATGTAATAAAAATTTAATTGTGTAATTGTTAAAGCGTTATTTTGTTTTAAATAAGTGACCCGATGCATATAATATTTCTATTTTTACTTTACTTTATAATCGTGATTCGAAAGAAAATAATCAAAGTATTTACTTATTAGTCTTACTTAAATGGAAAAATTGGTCGATTCGTTTGCGGTTTTTGCAAAAAATTTTCTTTATGCCAGTATTTTCTTGAAATAAAATTTTAAAGTTCATTTTCGAAAAATGCCGATAGGGGGCGCTTTAGACTTTGGAGTAACAAACAACTATTTTTAACGTTATTTTTTGTATTTCTTTAAATGATTTCGAAAGCTTAGACTTAAACTTAAATTTTGATCTAAAAATCTGAGTCCTAACGAGTAGTTAAGTAGCGTAAACTGAAATTTGAAATTTGAAACCCTTCTCCCCCCAGAACAAAAATCAGTTATTCCCGATCTTTGTGTCGTAGATTAGGCTCTAACTACGCCGCGTTTTGCTAAAATTATTCTTTATGTCAGTATTTTCTTGAAAACAAATTTTAAAGAAAATTTTCAAAAAATTCCGATAGAGGGCGCTTTAGACTTTGGAGTAACGAACAACTATTTTATACCGTTATTTTTTGTGTCTCATTAAATGCTTTCTAAAGCTTAGACTTAAATTTTCAGCCCAAAATCTGAATCGTTAGACGTGGTTAAGTTTCTGGGGAGAGGGGTTTGAAATTTCTACTCCTGAGCACAGTTCAGTTTACCATGTCCACACATTGTGTGCTGTGATACGAGGTAAAAAGACACAAATTAGGATTATGTTACCAAAGCATATTTATTAACATGTAATTACAATAAATGTTCAAAATTGTGACCACCAGAGGTTATGCACGCAGAACAACGGCGAAGAATGGAACGGCGAACATTCGCGAAAACATCAGGCTTTTCGAGCACTTCCCCTACAGCGGCGGAAAGTCTGGCGACCAGTTTCTCGGGGATTCAATGGGTGTCTCATACATAAGAGCCTTCAATTGTCCCCAAAAAAAGAAATCGAGGGGTGAAAGATCTGGCGAGCGAGCAGGACAAGCAACAGGACCACCTCGACCAATCCATCTGTTCGGAAATGTGATGTCCAGATAGTTGCGGACGTCTCGTACGTAATGGGCTGGCGCTCCATCGTGCTGGAACCACATGACCCGCCGGATGCGTGGAGGAACAACGTTTAACAGGTCTGGCAGCACATGTTGCAGAAATGTGAGGTATGTTTTACCGTTGAGGCGTTCAGGAAGAAGGTACGGTCCGATTAGGTGGTCTCCGAGGATTCCTGCCCAAACATTGAAGGAAAAGCGTCTCTGATGAGCATGTGGATACATAGCATGTGGATTGACATCCGCCCATACATGTGCATTGTGTGTGTTAAATGTACCTTCACGTGTGAAGGTACATTCATCGGTGAAAAGCACAGTTCGTCCAAAATGTGGATTTAGCGCGTTCTGCTGCAGAAACAAGCGGGCGAATTCAATACGATTTGGATAATCTCCTGGAGACAGTTTCTGGACTCGTTGCACATGAAACGGGAGCAAATGTTCATCCTTCAGTACCCTCCAAGTCATGGAATGTGAGGTATCCACCTGCCTAGCCACTGTTCGTGTACTTGTACTTGGCTGCGCCGCTACTACATCCAGAATGGCTTCTGCAACAACTACTGATTCGTCCTTTTTTGCACGACCTGCATTCGACCGGGAAGCGAGAAATGATCCCGTCTCACACAACTGTCTGTGCAAGCGCTCGAAAGTTTTGCGGTTAGGCAACCGCCTGTTGGGAAATCGCTCTCCGTACATTCGTTGTGCCTCTGCACCATTTCCATCTGCCGCTCCGTAAATAAAATGCATCTCAGCCTTTTCCTTATTCGTGAAGGGCACCATCTTCCGATTCATTACTACAGCGACTTACACTTGACTCACCGTTCAGTGGTTTTTATGCCTGAATCGTGTCGAAATTTTGCATACGTATTCTTCTTCTTCCCCATTTGACATTTGCATACTTTCTGTCTCCTTCTTCACCCGGTGACTAGCGTCAGGAATGGAGCTTTAACGTTTGCATGAGCGACGTTTCCAACTGTGCCAGTGCCTTTATGAGTGAATTCCGACTATGCAGTCCTTGACAAAAGTTGTATTTTTGCCTCGTATCACAGCACAGAATCGTTGGGCATGGTTAAGTAGTGCAAACTGAACTATGTTCAGAAGTTGAAATTTAAACCCCCTCCCCTCACTACTGAACCACGCTCAGCGATTCAGATTTTGAGCTGAAAATTTAAGTTTAAGTCTAAGCTTTAGAAAGCATTTAATGAGACACAAAAAATAACGGTATAAAATAGTTATTCGTTGCTCCAAAGTCTAAAGCGCCCTCTATCGGAATTTTTTGAAACTTTTCTTTAAAATTTATTTTCAAGAAAATACTGACATAAAGAATAATTTTAGCAAAACGCGGCAGTAGTTAGAGCCTAATCTACGGCACAAAGATCGGGAATAACTGATTTTTGTTCTGGGGGAGAAGGGTTTCAAATTTCAAATTTCAGTTTACGCTACTTAACTACTCGTTAGGACTCAGATTTTTAGATCAAAATTTAAGTTTAAGTCTAAGCTTTCGAAATCATTTAAAGAAATACAAAAAATAACGTTAAAAAATAGTTGTTTGTTACTCCAAAGTCTAAAGCGCCCCCTATCGGCATTTTTTGAAATTGAACTTTAAAATTTTATTTCAAGAAAATACTGGCATAAAGAAAATTTTTTGCAAAAACCGCAAACGAATCGACCAATTTTTCCATTTTTTATAATCATTTGAAATTTCGGACCCTAAACTTTAATGCCCCCTATCTTCTTGGGAATATGTCTGGGACCCTTAGTCTCCTACTTAATATTATTTGTCTTTAAGTGTACTATAACCCCTAAAAGTTCTGCCCATCTTTTATGAATCACCCTGTATGTGTGTGTATGCAAAAGTACATTTTATTACAGTGTATGGATGAAGTTCAGAGTGAGTTTATTTTATTTTCAGCATTATTAAATAAATATCGATCTGTTTAATTTAATGAAAATGCTGTGAATTAATCTCAAAGCTTGAATTCAATGTATTAATTGTGCAACTTTCAAGGAATTTAATTTCCCATTATGTGTTTGTACAAAATAAAAATTATGTCTTAGAAAAGATTTGCTAAAATTTTAATCGAGTACTATGCAAACTCGTTTGATGAATTCATTTAAAATATTAATAGAATGTTACTTAAATTATTGTTAGAATGTTTATATAATCATCTGTATTAAAACTTCATGATTAAAATTAAATTTTTATTATAATTTCTGTGAATATAGCTTATAAAAATGCTCATATATCATTTGATTATTTTTTTCACTTGCTCAATAAATTTTACACATTTTCTTGGTATATTAATTTTGCATTTTGTTTAAAATGCATACTCAGTCATATTTTATTAATAATACATCTACTTTTGATTTTTCTATAAAATCATTAAAAAATTCCTTTTTATGCCTTACTTGGTATTTAAAAAATTCGAAAATACCTTCCCGGAATTAGCTCTAATTATGAATTCTAAAATTTTGTAGCATGATTTCTAATAGCGATATTTCCGCTACATACCCGTAAGACATGGTGACGTCACTGCAACGTCGTTGTGAAGTCACATTGTGACTTTGTGACCAACGATTGTCGATGTGACGTCACGTGACGTCGATGTGAAGTCACAGTGAGTAAAATGTGAAGTCGTTATGGCCGTTTTAGAGCTTTTTTGTGACGTCACATTGTGACCACTTTGTGACGTCACAATGTGACCAATTTGTGAAAAGTGTGTCATTTGTGACTACTTTGACATTAACATTGTGACGAACTGTGAAAATTTTTTTAGAAAGTCACATCTTAGTCACATTGTGACGTCACTGAGTGGTGGCATTTTCGTCACAGATGTGATGTGACCAAAGTGACTCACAGTGACGTCATTGTGACGTCACTGTGAACATGCATGCTATGAGGGTAGTGGCCGTATATACATCCCTTCAGACGAGACCTCTGTCAATATCCGTAATGGTCTAGAACTGACTGATATATCTGACGCCGGATCTGACTCTTCCCAATAGTCGATGATTAAAATTGAATAAATAATTTAAAAATTGACATTTTATCGAAATTAATTTTAAAAACTATGTCATTTTTAACCCATTTTCCTTAGAGTAAAAGAAATAAAATTCTGAAAGTTCCAAATGTACAGTAAAAAGTTTTAAAATTTTCATCACTCTAATCTATTTGACCGTTATTTATTTGGTGTTAATAATTAACAAATAATGTCCATATGTGCAACAGCCCATACAAAAGAATTATGTATTAACAGTCATTTGTAAACGTTATTATTAATCTATTGTTAGCAGAACATGTTATATGATGTTATGGAGCAGATATTGTAGAGTTTTAATAGCTTCTGTTTATAAAAATTGTATAAAATTCAATAAGTTGAGACCTGATGTTTCTCTATTTTTTTTAATTATTGTATTTCTTTAATTGTTCCAAATTTCTCGAGCATTTGAAAGTTCATTGATACAAATTTTGTTATGTTTATTTAAATTAAAAGAAGTTAATATTGAAGTTATTTGTTTAAATAGGCAAAGTTCCTCTTTATGTACATTTATTATCTACGGATAGAATTTGCATTATGAATGTTGTCTATGTCTTTTTGCAGAGTATAACCTCAATAGGAATCTATGTATATAAAATATTTCCTTTAAGAAAATACACACTCTTCAAATGTTGGTATAAACGATAAATTATATATAATTTGACCCCGTGTTTCACTTAGAAATACAGAGGTCAATATAAAGTGTTTACAGAAAACCTACTGAAATAGTTTATTAAAAACGATTTTAAATTAAATTTGTGTTAAAGAATTTTTTCAGCTAAGAAATTTTAATATGTGATTTTTGCAAAATACAAAGGCTTTTTCAGATGAAAGATTTTTACTTACATTACTTATTTTCTCATTATTAATATATAATATGCTATATTATGTTTTAAATATATGGATTTAATTATTCTGTATAGAAATACTTTTTCAGTATGATATGTAAAAATATCAATAATCATCAGAACTTAATCTTAATAAATAAATTGACATAGATTACCAGTCTTAAATGTAGCAGTCATGTTAAGTTAATTTTTTTTTCTAATATATTATCCAACGAAGATGACGGTCACATACATTTAATAAAATCTTTTGTTATGTACCTTCTGGTTAAACGTCTTGTTGTAATTACCGAATTCAAGATTTATCCTAAAACGTTTATTTATATTCACACCTTTAAGCATAAGGTTTATATCTTGTTGAATATTATGTTTCACATTATAAACGTATTTTTACTAATGTTTCTCAGATTTACCGAATAATTTTTAATGAGTAAAATTAAATAGATATAATAATGAAGGTATTGTTAAATGTCTTTTATATTAGTTATCCTTTATGTTATCATTTTTTTCTAATTATCTATATATATAAAAGAAAGTCTGGATTTCATATTAATCACAGCAGAAAAAAATCTACCCAACCGATAATCTTGAAAATTGGGGTAAAAATACTTCTTATAACACCGAGTGCCGCTAAGAAGGGATTTTTGAAAATTCCACCCCTAAGGGGGGTAAAAAGAAGAACGAACTTTAAAAAAATTCCTTAAAAATCGTATTTTGTAGTTACTTTTCAACTGATAACATATTTTAGTGTATTTTTTCATGCTGAATCGAATGGTACCAAGCAAATTCTTTTAAATCCAGTAGTTCGTGGGATATTTCACATTTTCCTAATTTGGCGATGTCTTCTGTGCAAAAAGCTGAAATTTTCAATCTATCTATAAAAGAAAGTCGGGATTTCATATTAATCATTGTACAAAAAAATCTATTGAACCTATAATTTTGAAAGAGAGTTCTATAATCAGGTTATCATGATTCTATAAGCTATATTTAATTATCTCAATATATATAAAACACTAAGGGAAATTTCATTTCGGCCGCTTATAACTTAAGTCGTACTAGATAGATTTTAATGGAACTTACATTGGTAGTTGGTTATTTTTTCTGAAATTTTGTAGCAAATGAAATATAGTATTCTACGTTGTTTAACTGAATACTTCTGGAGATGTTTTAAATCAGATGAAAGCAATTACAAAACTTTGGCTTTATTTTAAAGGTTCCGCTGCATGAATTTTTATTTGATTAAAACTGTTAACATTTGAGCGCTGCGTCATTCATTAATGACTAACACTGAACTTTCCGTTTAGATGACGGATTTTTCACCGATGATAGACAGTCTAAAATACAATATAAAACTAAAAATTTCTAGGATACAAAAAATTCGTTTGATTCAAAGATTCTTAAAAAAACTGACCAGCGTAGCGAGCGAAGGCTGCTAGTATGTTTATAATTTATCTGTATATTATCAATAAATCAAAACTTATCTAGTTGTTCATACTTTTTTTCTTTTATTGCTAAGTATATTTCATACACTAATTATATTGGTCATATTGTGTTTATCGCAAACGTTTGTTTAGTAATTGTTATAGCTTGGTTGGATGATTCATGAATTAGTTAATTTCGAAATTTCGTTTAATAAGAAGTGTACCTTGGAGATCTTCAAGATAAATGGTTTATGAAATAGGTTTGATAGCATACCGGGAATGTCACAGATAGTACAATTATATTATTATTATCTCTACACAATAAATATTGGTTTTCCATTAAAATTTGTACTATCGCGCGTACGTAACGTACGTATTTGTACGTACGCGTTATAAAAAACCGTCACATAAATAAAAAAATATATTTATAAGGTTTTATTTATAAGGTTTTTATATTTATAAGGTACTTTTTTCTCTACTTTAATTTTGTGCACTATTATTACCATTGCTGTTTATATTTGGAATATGAGTAATTCATTTAAAATATGTATTCATGCATTTTTCCTTTTTATACATTACAATATCTCAAAACTGTATAAAGTTACAACGATCTTTATGTAAATTATACATATTGACTGAATATATATAGTAAAATATGTGCTGGGATATATGTTATTGAATAATTTCATTTGTAATAACAAATATATTTTAATGGGCTATCGATTAAATCTTTCGTACTATTAAATATCAAATTGAATATCATTAATTACTGCCGAAAATGGTCTTAACTTATCGAATACAATAGCTGAATAAAGATAAGTTTTATTTTTCTTTTGCTGTCGTGCTATGAATGCTTTTATTATTTAGTCATGTGAACTGATGGAAAAAAGGGCTTATTTTACAGTAGTCACATTTTCATTATTCGTTCTTAATTTTTCAGGGCTTCAATGAAAGTTTAATAACGATTAAAATCTCCTTTAGCAAAATAACAGTAATATTGCCGTTAATGCTGCCGTTAATACAGTAAAACAAAAATGAGGATTTATACGTACTTATAAATATAATATCTGTCATGTAAAATTTCTTTAATAGGATATAGAATAATACTTTAATGTACGTAGTCATCATCATTATATCATGTATGTTGGGTAAGTTAAATAAGCTTTATAAATATGAAGACATTGCCTTTTCTAACTACAGCTATTTAATTAGCTAAAAAAGTTACACTTTTTCAAATAAAAGAAAACAATTACTTTCTAACTTAAAGCATCTAATATTAGATTTCTGTATATTATTGAAGATTCCAGTATAAATATATATATATATATATCTTGTTTTGAAAACAAAATTATATTTTTCCCATTTGTATATATTTTTTTGGAATAAGTGATTTGTGCATCAGTAATATGTGCTTCTTTTAATATTTCTATAAGCGATTACAAACTGCGTAATTTATATCAATGTGCAAAACAGTAAATTGAGAAATACAAACTTCTAAAAGGTTGAAATCTTATGGCATTAGAACTTATTTCATTAATAAAGTTCATGTTTAAGATTCCTGGATTATATCGACCCTCATGCTTCATACAGCCTGTAAAAATTCACAGTCTGGTATATTTATTGACAAATATATTCTTTGAACAATTAAATTTCCTTAATTAGGGCATAGAAGGATCTTTCCATGTAATGAATCTCAAATTAGATAACATAGTTTTCCAATCGAAAATATTCTTACTTTATCATATGAATCAGCTAAATAAGTCTAAATCAAATTATTCCTGTATCAATAAACAAATCAAGAATATTTGGTTATTTGAAATGATAGTAAAAGTATGTACTTTTTTCTCAAAGTATGTCTCATTTTCATTAATTTCTACAAACTTTTCAAACTATAATATACTTTGGATAACTTTCAGTAACTTTACTACTTCGTTTATGCATCCTTTTCAACTTCACACAGCGAAACTTTTAGTAAGTAATAACATATTTCTTATTATTTACCAAATGATATTTAATATAAATATGATGAAGAATATAATAAGATGATTTAATCGGAATATAACAAGATGATTTCTAATAAATTTTTATAGAATTTATTAAATTCAAAAAATGCCCTTTAAAACCATTGCAAATTTTACCAAAATCTGTCCTACATAAATTTTTGGCATTTTTTTTCTAGAAGCAATAATACTTTTAAATTTATTCGATATTTTTTACAATAAAGAAGCTATGGGTTTTTACTTTTTGATTTTAACAAATTCATTTTTTTTGCCTCTAAGGGGTCATGATCATTGTGGATTTGTGAGAAAATCCAATATATAGGAGATTGTGCTAAATAGTATTTTTTTACAAAATCAGCCTAATAATATCTGATTGCATGAAATTTAAACTTTCCGTATGACTTTATTCGGTTTGAATGTACTATCCAGTACAGACAAATATAAGCTGTAAATATCTAACTTTTAAATGTGGACGTTGTATATGGGATAGTGATACAAATTAAGAAGATATACTTTAGCATCTGTATAAATATTTTTATCATATTATACGAGTACAGTATACTGTAATTCGAAATTTAAAAAGTTTCTCATCGGAATCATTTCATTGTTACTTATATTATATAATTTATGACTAATTGTTCTTTTCATTTTTAAAGCCTTTCACTCTAAAAACGATATTTTCTAAACTGAGTAAAAAATACTCAAATCTTAGCATGTTATGTAGTCGAAATTGCTCCGAATCAAAACTATGCAAGTTTGAAACATATATATACTCTTTTATGAAACCAAGGACATACTCAAATATGAGCATAGGAAATTTTATTAATGATGTTTATCCAAGATTATACATGATGTTTGTATTTATATATTGTTGATAGTTGTCAAATTCTACCTGCAAAGTTTTTCATTTATGAATTTATCTATTCTTTGATTTCGAAAGCTAAATAATAAATTTTACATTTTCTTAATTACGGCGGTTTTTAAGTGTTCATCTGCGAACCCGACAGAACTTTACTTCGCCACGTTATAAAATATTCATGTCATAAAATATTAATGAAAGAAGCGTTTTTTTTCGAAATCATGACAAATTAAAAGTATGAATAAATTCATCTACCATTGTGAAATTTGTTTCGTTTAAAGATCGAAATGTTATTTTGCTTGAAACTGAGTACTTCTAATATTTTGGGAAGCAGCTTTTCGAATTGAAAGCATTGGAATGTCATATTTGAAACAAAAAGTTTCATTATAAAATGTTAATATCATTTTACTCAGATTTTCAGATTGTCATTTTTCTCAGTAATTAGATTAGAGATGTCAACATACTCCCATTACATAAATGTATAACGACGCATACAAAAAAAATCCTTTTATATGTAATAATTGTTAAAAGTTTCGTTTGCTTCAAGGGCTTTCAAGCACCTTTTATGAGATTTATTCTCGTAATGTTAATTTCGTATTTTATGTGCAGTTCAAAAAATATTCTTACGAGATTTATTCTCGTAATATTAATCTCGTATTTTATGTGCAGTTCAAAAAATATTCTTACGAGATTTATTCTCGTAAAATAAGTTCTCGTAAAAAATCTCTTTTAAGATATGGATTTATGTAAAAAACTTGATAAATAACTGATTTGTTGATTTTGCTTCTTTCACAATTATTCGTATATATGACAAACACTAAGCTACTCGGTAAAACTTCATAAAAGGCATATCTATTTTATTTTTATTAAATACATTTAGTTTTGCCAAAACGAAAAAAAATGACTATCAATTTGAAATTTAATATCGTTATAAAATATAAATTATAATTAAAAATTTATTTCTGTATATGAAAAATATCATCGGATCCTATAGCTACTTTTTTAAACATGTCTATCAAAGTTCGTGAGGATTAGGCTATTTAAAAATATCACTTTAATGATCTAACTGTTTTTAATTATTATTTTAATAATTGTATTTAAAAAAGAGTTTACATTTATATTTTATTTATTTTTAAATAATTTAATAAAATCATGAATGTTAATAATGAATTTAAACTTCTCGTTTATTAAATTTACTTGTTTATTTCTGTTTGACAGTAACATATTTCATTTATTTCGACATAAGGATATTATTCAAGCACCTTTTACGAGATTTATTTTCCAAATATTAATTGTTTTATTTAATGGAAAAAAATATATATTCAGATATAGTGCCCTGCACTTAACAGAAATTCTAATAATAAAACACTGAAATATTCCAGCATTTTTTTATTAATACGAACTTTGTGATTATTAACATGAATTTTAAGAGAATTTTTAAGCTAAAGAAGACATAAATATCTGTAGAACATTTCAAAAATTGTCTGACATATGATAAAAATGGTTTATATTAAATGTAACATAAAGTATATTACTCGATTGTTAGAATATTTCGTATTTTTTAACCTCAATTCTGAAAATATATTTATTTAGGAATTTGTAAGGGACATATTATTAGTCAGATTACATTTTTTGTAAAAAAGTGGAAAATGGATGATTCATAATAGGATAATATAATTTTATTTTATTAAAGGTAATTTATTTTTGAAAAATTCATTAAGACATAATTATCTGTCATTTTGAAATTTCAGTTTAAAAGCTGAAAAATGTGTGTTTAATTTCTGACAGTTTTATAATATGTTAATAGAACATACCAAAAGAAATTTCAGATAACATATCGAGGTAAATCACTTAAAAATTTGAAATGTATCTACATAATTTGCAACTAGTTTATTTATTTCTTTTTTAGTTTTAATAATCACACATCAAATAATTCGAATAAATGAAAATTGTAATGAAGGAGAGAAAAGTAACTTAATTAGATCTATTTTAGCTACTACGGAAATTAAAGTTATTAGTGAACAATAATAATTGAAAAATATTTGTACAAGAAGAAAACTGAAATATTTCTAAGAAATCTCTAAAGTCTTTGATAATATAACTGAAAATATTTAATACGAAATTTAAAACAAAATTATTTTCTTGATCATTGGGATGTTCTATCTTCTCTTATGTTCAACTCTTAAAAGATTCTTTCCTGATTTATTTTCATGCTTCAAAGACATTATAAACGTACATGACGGTTTAAAAAAAAACATATCCTTTAATTATGTATTTCCCCCTGACTGAAATATACATAATTCATACATTGTGACATCTAAGGACATCATTCGAGGCCTTTTTCCTATCTTAAAGAAAATAATTTTTATCCCGAGTATATGTGAGATTGAAATGGCATCATCACCGAATCCATGGAGTTAACTCTAATTCTTTTACTTCTAGGTCGTAAAGTAATGCTTACTTTATGTGCAGTTCAAAAAATATTCTTTTATTCATGTCAAATGTGGAATTTGTCGATGTTTAGAAAATTTACACTGCTTTATTCTTCATACTCTGTCTGATATTTTGAAGCATGGATGGATAAACAATTCTTCTCTAGTAGCAAACTAATATTGATCCAACGTTACGCAAATATTTCATTTATTGGAAATATTGCCAATGAAACGCGAATATTGGTTTTAATTGGCATTTCATTGGAAATATATCCAATGACTTCCCAATATTGTACAAATGATGGTGTTATCTAAATCCTAGTGTCCACTAAATCCTAGATATTACACAAATGTTGACGTTACATTGGAAATATTTCCAATGAAATCCCAATATTGTAGAAATGTTTTATTAGCATAATATTGGCTGCAAATATTGGCTAAATAAGAGCAAAATGTAAACACCCCAATTCTGGTGCAATATTTCATGTCAATATTGTGCCAATGTGCCAATATTGCTCAAAGAAATAGCCAATATTTTCCCAATGTTGTTCGGCTACGGGGTATTTCAAATAACATCAACATTTTAAAGGAGGAGGGGGGACGTAAAAAATTATAAAATAAATTATTGTAGATGTCGTTTAGTTTACCTTTATTCGAATATTACAAGCGAGTAGTTACTCCGTAAATCTTCAAAAAATATGTATCTATTTTATTTTTGAAAAAAAAACTATGAATTTGAAATTTCAATTAAGTTTAACATCGTTATAAAGTAGAAATTTTTAACAAATTCTATGAAGGGTATGAAAAATGTCATCAAATATTACCTACTTAAATGTAGGAATTATACTTTTTAGTGAGTTATATTTTATAGGAATTGTGTGCCATATATTTTGTTAATATGATCTGTATACAAGGTCAAGAACAAACGAAATTATGGAATTGCATTGTTTCCATGTCAGAAGCCTGCATTTAACAAAAAAAGGGTGTTTTTTGGGGGGGGGGGATAAATTAAGATTTTAAGATAAGCTTGACTTTCATTATTTTTACTGAATACTTAAAATACAAGATTGTTCCAGAATGTTAAGCAGATGACATTAATTTATTTAAGCCCATGTAGTTGCAAAATATACCAATACAATAGTTAAAACTCTAACTATGTACATAGGGTTCACGATTATAAAAAAAATCAAATTTTAGCATAAAACTTGAAGTTTATTTTTATTTATTTATTTATTTACTTATTTTTTTATTTTCCCCATTATTAGGCCAGTATATAGATTTTAAGTTTTTTTCTTCATAAAAATAGAAACAAGTTGCGCAGTGAAGGGCTAAAGTTTGGACAATAGTAAAATATTCATACCACGGGCTATTAATTTTTATGGTATAAATTTTATTTCGATAAAAACATAAAATCGAAAATGCATGCCAATAAAAATATAAATGTAAATCCTGAATTAATATAGAAATAATTTCGTTACCGCTTACCATGTTTTCAAATGATGATCACATTTTTCTTATTCAATTTAAAGGTTAATTTTATTGTAATCTTTTCTGTCATAAGAACATATTTTTATAAAATTGTCAAAAAATTAAGAATACTTGAAATTTTATTATTTATCTTTTTTGTCCTGCACTAATTCTTAAAGTAGATAAATAAATAAAAATAATAACATAATCCGGAATTCACTGAAAATGTATGCTGACTTTAAAAAGTTGTATTTTTTTTAATGTTCATATTTGAATGAAATAAAAAAGCAAATGAAACTATTTTTAATTTATATATTTCTTTTGAAGTAATTATATATTTCATTATCCAAAGGCATCAGTTCAGGTAATCAGGCATCAATTTGCTAAAAAGTAATTGCACCCGCCTTATTTGAGAAATAAAAGAGCATTGTTTCAATTACAAACTAATTACAAACTAATTCTTTTTTTTATTTAAAAAAATATTTTTGCATTAATGTCGATTTTGGAACATACTGTTACTCTAAAATGTTCCATCAACTCTATTCTTTTTGAAAAGTTTGCATGTAAAAGAAAAGAAAAAATACCAATTAACTCGATTTAGATAGAACATAATGAAAGACTTTTGCGGTCTTTTTGTGCCGGAAACCTTTATATAAATATTGTTTCTGTCTTTAAATAAAAAAATTATCTAAAAATAATTTGTCTTATGTTTGACATAGATTTGTCTCATTTAAAATGCAAATTTGTCTCTAAATAAATAATTATGCATATTTTTAAAGGACGACATATATGGGTTTTGTAATTTTAAAAAGGAAAATATCGGTATTATGTACCATTGAAAGGAATAATCGTTATTGTTAAATATTTATTATTTTAAAATTATAATTATTTTACTTTTTATTTATTTTTTTCTGAGTCACAAAATACTATATATTTAGATAATTCAAAATGGATATTTTTAAAAGATGAAATATATGGATTTTGGAACATTAAAAAGAAAATTACTTCCTTATGCACTATTTTAGTACTGATTCTAATTTTTAAATGTTAAATCATGAATTTATGTTTTATTATCAATCGAATTTAAATAATACACATTTTTTAGATTGTTTCAATTAAAATTATTTTGAAATTAGTTTCGAAATTTCTCATATAGTTAAAATAATTTTCAGATAATTATTTCCTAAAGATTATAATTAAAGATAATTTCTCTTATTAAAAAAATATATTTATCTTTAAATAAATGATAATACACTTTTTGAAGGATGACATATATGGATTTTCTAACATTAAAAAGAAAATTTAGATATCAGCAGACATTCCACGGCAAGGGAATTGCGATTCTTGTTTTAGATAGTGTGGAATCTCTATTTGCTCTCAATATTTAATAATACTAAAACGTGACGTCAGAATGACGTCACTGTGAGTCACTGTGGTCACATCACATCTGTGAGCAAAATGCCACCACTCAGTGACGTCACATTGTGACTAAGATGTGACTTTCTTAAAAATCTTTAGAAAATTACAAAAATTCTTCGAAAACATGTTATTTACTTTAAAAAACAGTTTTGTCACACATTCGCTTTTGTCATAGTTTTGTCACGATATTAATGTCAAAGTAGTCACAAATGACATATTTTTCACAAATTTGTCACACTGTGACTTCACAAAGTGGTGACAATGTGACGTCACAAACGAGCTCTAAAACGGCCATAACTACTTCACATTTTAGTCACTATGACTTAACATCGATGTCACGTGACGTCACATCGACAATCGATGGTCACAAAGTCACAATGTGACTTCACAACGACGTCTCGTTGACATCACCATGCCAACCTTGTAGTACCTCGGTGATTTATCGTTTTCTCCTAGACAGGGCTGCACATGCGACTATTTTTATATTCTGTTCGCACCAAATTTTTTCTAATAAAAATTTTGAAGTATATTTTTGCTGCAAATGTTGTCAATGCGTCTGTTAAGAATTTCTGTCTAGAGAAATTGGTGCCTTTGTGAATTGAAAAATAGTCGCCCGTGGCAGTCCTGCCTAGATTATATAAAAAAATGGGTATTTTTATGTTAACCGAGGATAAATCTCATCAATAGTGTTTTTTAATTTGCAAATAGCAATACTAACATTCTTACGCATCATCATTTACTATACATATAAAATTCGAATTCTTATTTCACTCCGACTGATTATGACTCAGATTTTACTGAACATAATTTTCTAGAACTTAAATTGTTTGGTTTATAAATGGTTTAATGTAAAAATCATCTTTTTTCGATATTTAGCATGGGTGTAGTGGAGGGTATATGCGGGTAATACACCGTATACCTTTTGGACTTTTTAAGGAGCACCGTATACCTTCTGTTTCTCAAGAAAGCTACAGTATGTACAATCTCAGGTCTTACGCTCTGCCTTCAGCGTATATCGTCAACTTATAGCGCATACCGTCAATTTTTTTACAACTACACCAATGCACTGATACTTAGCAATAGTTCGGGTATTCTAAAATTGGGTGAACCCGATCATAAAAGATTTAAAATGTTAATAAATTGATTTTGAAGGCAGTTACAAAGTTAAATAATATTTCAGGGATTGTATCAATATTTATCATATCATTCTAAATTTTTAGCTACAGAGTTATGCGGGAAAGTTCGCAGTGATGTAGTAAAAAAAATCCTCCGCTACAGACAGAGGGTATACACTAGAGAATATATGTATTATACTTATGGAAGTTGTACAGAGTTCCTAAAAAAATCCGGTTTTATAACTACATATGAACTCTATAAAAACACCTAATCCTTAAGAGTTCAATAATCAGTGATTATGAAAGCTATATGTAACTATCGCAATATACATAAAATGAAGACAGGAATTTCATTCAGGTCGTTTTGACTTTGATTTCTGCTGAATAAATTTTGATAGGAAGTTTTTCTGTTATTTAGATAATTTTTCAGAAAACATGTTAGTATGGAATTTATCGTTCTACGTTCGGCAGTTAAACAATTAAGGGGAAAGTTCTAAATCAATTAAACACGATTTTGAAAGATAGAATTTTTTAAAAAAGTTTCTGATGAATGAATTTAGAATAGATTAACTGCTAATTAAATAATTTTAGGTTAGGTTTTAGTAAATTTTAAGCTCAGTGGCGTAGTAGTCAGAGCATCTGATTTCTGTTCTGCAGGTCGAAAGTTCGATTCCAGACTGGTCAAGGTTCACTCAGTCTTTGATTCCTTCGGTGTTGATAAAATGAGTACTAAGCTTGCTTGGGAACTAAAGACTGAGGGTCTCACGTCAGGCTGACCAGTTTGCCGATACATATGCCGCATAACTCGTTTTTAAATTACCATCGGTGCAGTTATAAACACACCAGCAACAAAAGAATTAGATTTTCGAATACTTCGTTCTTTTCTTGCACTAAAAATCTAATTTTTTTTAATTTGTG
The DNA here is from genome assembly GCA_964019185.1 of Maratus speculifer. Lineage (NCBI taxonomy): Eukaryota > Metazoa > Arthropoda > Arachnida > Araneae > Salticidae > Maratus > Maratus speculifer. Next base: position 435,164,333 of record OZ025291.1, on the reverse strand, counting down.
ATTTTTTCGATTTTTTTACGAAACTTTGATTTTTAGCTTTTTTTATCACAATTTTTTCGAAATGCTTTTTTAAATTCCAATCCTGGCAGTTCTATGAAACTTTAACAAAAAACAACGCCGGATTCGAATCCTCATTCTTTTCTAATAATGTCAGTGTATTTTTTTTTAATTTTCGATTTTTTCGAGTTTTATTTTATTTTTTTTTCGAACTTCCTTTTTCATAAAAAAAATTACCTTAAATATTTTATATTTCCCAAAGTTTTTGAACTATCGACTTGCTTTTTTTAAGTGTATGTCTGAACCTTATCTAACTATCTGGAAAAGATAGAAAAATCTGTTGAGTGGTTGATTGGATAATGATATATAAGTGATTGTGAGCATTAATATTTTATATCTTGCCGATTTTGGGGTATTTTCACTTAAAATGCTTTTAGTTCTTTATCTAAACATAATTTAACCCGAGAGAACGCGCGCTTACCGAGGGTATGGATGGTTTTAACTTTGTCACCAATAAAATTAAATCAAAAGAGTTGCTTTATTTAGACGGAAACAATTCTTACAAATCTTGCGATAAAATAAGTTAAAGATTACTTTAAAAAATTAGTGGTTGCAATTGTAAAAACCATATGCACTCAGGGTCTTTTAGACCCTGCGCGCGTCCTCCCGGGTTAAAGGTATTCGAAATTTTGAAAGAATTGATTGAATAGTTTTTTTTTAAATTAATTTCCATTGAAGCAGACTTCAAAATGAAAGCATTGATTTGGCCGGCTTTGATTTTCGTAAAATTTACATCCAACCCATAAATTCCACGGAAGATATGTTAGACAAAAGTTAGATAAAAGTTGAGTTTTTAATAAAAATTGCAATGAAAAAAAAGTTATACAACTGGTTCTAATTTCTATAAATTAACACCTTAGTGCAGCGAAATGTGGTTACCTCTATGGATCGAAAAAAATACTTTAGAAGCAAAAATCACTCAACTCAATTAAAATACATTTGTTTACTCGCTTATTTTGAAACATTTTGAACTAAACGGCTGTTATGTCAATTTAATGATGGTACCTTCTTTCGAATATAATAAAATTGATATTTCGTGTTCTTCAAGATTTCTTTAGGCAAAACGACCAGCGTAGCGGGTGAAGGCCGCTAGTAGGATTTTATTTTTTAAGTTTTCTTGAAAAAGAAAAAAAAAACAGCAATTAACTTGATTTAGATAGAAAATATTGAAGTGCTTTTGCGAAATTTTTGACACAGGAAATAATTATATAACGTTTCTATCTTTAAATAAAAAAAAATATATCTAAAAACAATTTGTTTTAAGTTGCCTTAGATCTTGCCTCACTTAAAATACAAATTTGTCTCTAAATAAATAATTATGGACGAAATATATGGATTTTGTAATTTTAAAATTAAAATATCTGTATTATGTACGATTTAATGAAAAATTGTTATTGTTAAATATGTATCAGTTTAATATTGTAATTCTTGTACTTTTTGTTTAATTTTTTTAATTCTGATTCACAAAATACTATGTATTTAAGTATTCATAATAGATAAAATATATGGATTTTGTCACATTAACCTTCCCACTGTTGCGGCCGGATATATCCGCTCACTAGGCTGCAGGTTTCACTTCATAAAACCATTCATTTTTAGTTGAAACTTTACTTAAATTAATATAATTCTACAAATGTAATCCAGTTTTAAAAAATTAAGTTATGATTGATACTTTCAAGGCTTATAAAGATATTCGTAGCAAGAAAATTATGCCATGATAGAAAATCAATCTTTTTTTAGTATTTAAAATAAATTACAGAGAAAAATACAATTTTGCTCTTTTTCTCGGCGGTCAGAAAAATAATCACATCATTATGCACTAATTTAGTACTGATTCTAATTTTTAAATATTAAGTGATGAATTTCTGTTTTATTATGAATTCAATTTAAATAATATACATTTTTTCTTAGATTGTTCAAATTAAAATCATTCTGAAATTAGATTCGTAATTAGTCATATAGTTCATAAAGTTTTCATATAATTATTACCTAAAGATAATAATTAAAGATAATTTTTACTATTAAAAAATAAATTTATATTTAAATAAATAATAATGCACTTTTTAAAAAGATTACATGCATGGATTTAGTAACATTAAAAAGAAATTTTCAATATCAGCAGTAATTCCACGGCAAGGGAATACCGATTCTTCCTCTAGATGCTGTGGAATATTTATTTGCTCTCAATATTTAATAATATTTTATTACAAAACTCAAAAAATTTTAAGTTATCATATAAACCATAAAACTTGTAAATACTTTAAAAGATTTATTATAAGAGAAATTCCCCCAAGATATCGAGTTAAAGTTTATTTTAATAAAATTTTATATTTCACAATTATAACGTCTCATTTTATTGCCAGTTGTTCATTTTAATCTCTTTCATGCTTAATTAATGATTTTTCGGGAAAATTACTTCTCTCAATTCTTGCAAAATGTAATGCATAATTTTTATCAATATTTAAAATATTAACTATGTCTACTTTTTCATTTTATATGGATTACCATTGGATTATTGCATTTCTTGATTATCACAAATAAAGCAATTTTATATGCGGATTATGAATGACTCAGCAAAGCATGAAATTTGAGAAAATTCTTCTTAGAACAAGTGTTCTAAAAAGTTATTTAATGCTTCTGAATATTAAATTAATGATGTGATGTTTGTTATCCGTTCAAGCATTTTTTTTAATCAGTTTGATAAGTGACAAAATTGTGTTTGAGATAAACACTTTCTTTTGCAACAACCCACCAAGGTATTATGGTTTTATTGTTAATTAGTACATTATAACATTTTTACGAATATGGATATATAATTGAGAATTTAATTTAATTTGAAATGCCGTAATTATATCTCACACTTTTACTACTTAGTCTGGGGATCAAAATATATAAATGTGTTATATGCTAGATTAGTTAATTCACTGAATTGCATTAATTATCTTTATTCCTTTGATGTATTCCAATTAACCAGATATAGCAGTAGTCAAATATATGAATTAAGATAACATACATGTATTAGATATGCTTCTGTTAAGCTTTAAAATTTTTATTTTTCTTATTAATTCAAACATGTTAATCTAGTTACATTTGCTTTACATTATATTGCAAATAGGGTTTAAAAACAATATAAAAAAATAAAACTGCTTATTTGAAAATAACCTTCGAATTATTTTTATTTTATTTTCTCCTTAATTTAATTAAAACAAAAGACTGAATTCATAATTTAAATTCATAATTTAAAATTCATAAATTAAAGACTGAAAACCCAAAACATTATGACCGGCTCTACTAACATGTTAGTGCACATTTGGCATGCAAAATATCTTTAAATGATGTCCATATGGATACCATAAGTCTTTGGTAGATTGCTGAATACATAGTGAACGAAGTATTAAACCAATGGCTTCAAATACGAAATATTCCTACATTATTGCTTTTCAGCTCTAATGTGCCAATTGACACCTTTTTTATTTACTTTATTTTTTTATTATTTTTTTTTTAATTTGACGGATTGAGATTTGTTGAGTTAAGTGATTAGGACATGAACTGTAATTCAGTATTGTATTTCCTGGAACCACTCCAGAACGGATCGAGCATGAGACATGGAGCGTCGTTTTGTTTAAGGATTCCGTCATCATTTTGAAAGACAATATAACGATGAAACTTTGCCAATAATAGTTAGTTAGTCCTCGGTTTTAATTAGCTGTTCTACCACAAACACAAATTCCAAAGACGTCCATGAGAATGCTTCATAAAGCATAAAATCGCTTCCACAGACTTGTGAAATAACTGCTGCATAAAGGGGGTAAACACCTCGTCGCAAAGACAGCACAAATTATTGCGCCTATTCATATGTTGAAGGATGAATTATGGTTCTTTTGATCAAGTCACTACTTTAGCCCACTCTCTGCTAATGATTCATACCCCAGTCGCGATATTTTCAGGAGTACTGTAGGAGTAGTCCTCTAAATTGTACTACGAATCAATTTTAATAAGCTACAACTTACCTGTATTCCAGTGGGATTTCAGTTAATCCAGTCATTGGCTTTGAATTTGCTTTATCAAATGGGATAGCCTCCAACGCGCTTTCAATTTGATAACGCGTGGACATAAAACACCATGGACCCTACCGATGGTTTCATTAGACATTTTTCTTCATTCCGTAAGTGCTAAGAGTGATACGTCACGAACAACGCATCAGTCGTAAAGCTTCGGTGATACCCGTTCAGAACCGTCGGGTCATTGCATTCTGCTCCCTATTAAAGTCACTTGGATCAACAGCCTTTCCCATCACAGGTAGAAGTAAGCGTAAAAATGATTTGTTAGACTCCCTAGTTAGACTCCCTACTCATGAAGATTTTTATGTATTTATGTTAAAAAAAATCCACAGAAACTCGATAGAGCGTCTGTAGGAAAATAATAAAAATTGCGTTATTTGACGATTTTCATCGACTGGCGATATAATACAATTTCAAAAAATACTTTTTATGTCAAATACTTTTAAGGGAAATAATGTTTCATGTTGAAATTTTTAAAATAAATTTAATTAAACTGACTTTAGTTTTGTCGATTCTTGTTTATTTAAAATATAATATTGTCAAATCTATATTTATAAGCATCTATATTAAAAATTAACTATGAAAAATTACAATTTAAAATGAAATCCAAAATTTAAATTAACTAAAATTATTTCAAGCTCAAAATTAAGTCAGGTGAGCATTATAGATTTATTTTTGTTGATATGGAACCGAATCTGGCTTTCATCTTTGAATACGATATATATATATATATATATATATATATGTAAAATTTCATAATGATATTTTTTAATTTAACAACTGAAACAAGCTGAAACAAGCAATACATACAAATTTTACACTATATATATACATAAAGAGAGAGATACTTTTTTCTCATTTTCCTTTTCATGTAAAAACCTAATTAGCTCTTAAAATAATCAATCGACTTTAATAAAAATATCGGTGACAGATTATAAAGTAATTTGTGGCGAACAGTTTTAAAAACAATACTTAGTTTCAGAAGAAAATATAGACAAATTAGCATTGCTCTAAGCATAAATGTTTATTCTTAGAAAATACTGTCTGCCGTAACTTACGAGCTTGCAAATTTCACAATCGGTCTGGTAGTTTCTGAAGAAACGAGTCTTAAAGAGTATATTTCTAATAAGATTGCATATAGTCTTGTTAAAAAATGTTTAATATAAAAAATAAATATTTAAATATATAAATAATATAACAGTATGCTTTCTATGATTCTGTGTTATGAATCTTGCTGAAGTTACAATCAATGTAAAGCTCAATGCACAAGAATGCACATAATGATAATTGTATAAAGTACATTTTTACTTTAAATTTTATTTATATTATTTTTTGCTATAACAATATCTATTACAAAAAAATGTTTTTCAATATAAACTATGGTTGATTTAACAAAAGCTCTAAAGCAAAAGTACTAACAACAGAGAGGCAAAGATTTAAATCATGATTAAAAAAAGTGTTAATTTTCATTGTAACACACTGTATAAAATGAATTCAATATCAACGTTAATACAAATTTAAGAAATAGTCGATTACATATATTTGAAATTACAAAATTTCAAGTAAGAATCCATTTATTTGAAATCCAATTTCATTCAAAAAATGAGTACCAGAACGTTTTCTGAAGAATTTCATATTATGCATCATTTCGTTTGAGTGGCAATACCTTTCTTTTTTCATCCTGATGAGTAATGGGAATTCATTATTGATTTTTATATGCATCTTTTCAATTTTTGAAATGGAAAAAGAGAGTATTTAGACAATATATGTACTATTGGATAAGCATGTTCTTTTAAAGTCTTTATAAATATGATTATGCTTCAGTACGAAATAAAGATTTCAGTTGAACTTGATTAATAAATAAAATTTATAAAAATATAAATAAATTCATCACAATTACTTAAAGGTTTTTACACCATAATATAAGCATACAATAAAATGCATTAAAATCCTTTAAAATCAAAGCGTTTTAAACCGAAATTACTTGGCCGCTATCGGTGAGAACTCTCATCAATGAATGATGTCGGCCAAGTAAATTCATTTAAAATATTTTGATTGTAATCTTTTGTGTGGCGCGCGTTGGGATATATTTTATCCCACCAAATTTAAACGAGATTCCCACAGTAATTTTTTAACGAAATTTTATATTTTTAAGTTTTGCGGCAAAACAGTTGATAAATTGGTCTTTCTTAATTTAAAACAAAATTTTTCGAATTTTCCAATGAGAATTCAATAGTACAGAGACATAAATACTTATCCCTGGAGGGGTTAAAAACTTTAAAGACACATCTTTTATTATTTCAATGTAAACCAATTATGTTTCTTAACCATTCGTTCATCACCCTGATATTTGCGAGAAAAATATACTTAAAAATTTATAGTTAAAAAATACTGGTGAGCATGGAAAATAAAAATAGTCGCCTGTGGCAGCCCTGAATTTATAATTGATTTTTGAGTTAAAATATTTAATAAATATAATAATTATACGTATGTTTAATACGCAAATATCTGATATATATGAAAATATAAAAGTACATTTTTATAAGTTTGATGCGTTCTTAATGTTTAATGCAGCATTGGACTTTTCGATATTTCTTTTTTCCTTTAGAATATTATTTAATGAAAAAATTTTCTGTAACATTAAAAAATGGTATACAGTGTGTTTTTCAAAAATACTACTTTTTAACTTAAAAGTCTTAATTTATTGTTTTCCAAATATATATGTAACAAAATGCATATGTTAAGCATAATATTTTAATAATACATTGGTTATAGCAAAACATAGAGATTTTATATTTGTAATTGATACATGCAATTATTGAAATGAATTTATGTTGCACATATAAACAATCGATTTAAATTTAGTAAGTTAAAAGCCACTGAAATGCTCGTGATAAAATGAATATTTTTCAAATAAAAATAATATTTCATAAACATAAAGTAAATTTACGTTCCATCCGAAAATATATTCCATTTTTTATCACAAAGATAAAATCTCAAGCCATTTATCGTTCACTTCAAATGAAATCAACTTTTAACATTAAGATTTATCTTAACTGTTTATATTTCGGTATATAACTTTTTTAAAGATTATATTTTTACGGCCTTATACGGTATTTTTTTTTTATAACTACATAAAATTATGTGATAATATTTTTATTTATTTTTATTTATTTTTTTTTTTTTTTGCATTAGATTTTTTTAATTGTTATTGCTTTTTTGTAACATATAGTAAAACTGTAATGTGAATGTTATGCTTTAAAAATATTTTTTTAAACTATTAGGTAAATAGTTTACTATTTTTAATTTTCAATTTAAAATTGTAATTGCTTGTTTTATACTTATGTAAATAACATAGATAAATATAACATAAAGTTTTTTCCCCTTTTAGACATAGATGATCATTCTTTTTTTTAAGATGCGAACTACATGCTACATGCGAACTCTAAATAAAAATGAGTTTTAAATTATTTTTGCAATGGAAAGCTTGTCTTAACTATAAAGTTAGTTATAAATATAAACATGTTTTATAAGTTTTTAACATTTTCCAACATATTAGAAAACATTTTATGGATTCATTTGTTCTGTTTGCAATTATATGTGTACTCCAATTTTCAAAAATAATATTGGGTTATTAAAATTGTAAATATATTTGTAAATTGCACGTACTGCATAAAACAAGAAAGAAATAAAAATCTTGTTTCAAGGATAGGTTGCTAAACACTTTCCAACGCATTCAGAATAATGTAACAAAACAGCATCGTTTAGCAAGCTAAAATATTGTGTCTAATCCAACTATATGTAAATGCATAACGCATTTGAAAATCCAATTAAAGCTTATTTAAGTGTCATAATTTTAATGGACTTTTCTAATTCTTTTATATATATATTTTTTTAAAATTTTGTTTGCTTCGACATTTTAACTTTATTCTATCTTTTCAAACATAAAAAATTCGATTCGTGAAAATTTTGAAATTCCGTTTATCGGCGGATTTACACGTTTAGGGGTATGAGTTTCCAAAAAACTTTTTTTTTTTTTTTACAAAATATCTGTCTATTATTCTGTCAGTCTATTTGTATGCGACATAAATTATGACACTCCATTTCAAGAACTAATGCATGGAATTAAAAAAAATTTAGATTCAGATAAACCTGAATATCCTGGATCTGATCATTTTTGTATATTGCTCAACAGGTGTCCCTGCTATGCTTTTTATGCATTTCCATGGTTATGACAATAGCTATATCTGAAGAACCAAAGGACAGATTTACATAAAGCTTTAAGTTTAGTCCTTGATATAATATAGCTCGGATTACGTTTTAGTGTAAATTACACAACAGATGGCGCTGCTATGCGGCATTATTCATGATAGCAGCAATAGCTCTTTCACGTTATATAGCACGAATATTCATCAAACTTCAGATTCAGTTTTTTCTTGATATAAATGAATATTCTTTAGTTTTAGGAGTAAATCTCTCAACAGGTTGCGTTACAATGCGGCATTATTCATAATTATCGAATCAGCTCTTTTTCAGGAACTAAAGCAAAGATTTGCATGAAACTCCAAAATCAGTTAATCCTTGATACAAATTAGTATTCTTTAATTATTGGAGTAAATCGTACAATGTCATGGCGTTTCTATTCAGTTTTCTTTCTTTTACGGCCGAGAAAATTGAATCTGAAATTCTAATATGCGTATTTTCATGAAATTTCAGATTTAGATAGAACTTAAAATAAGTTTTTACCGATTAGATTTTGATGTAAATTACCTAACTGGTGACGTTGTTATGTTTGATTTTTAGGCGTTAAAGTGTATGAGAAAGAAGAAAATTTTGGATTGCAATGTCCGGCTAGTTTTGTGCTATTATTATTGTCATTGTTATTATTTTGCTATTTTGTTAGTTTTAATTATTTTTCGTTTATTGGTTTCTAGTTGATTATTGTTTTTTGTTAATTTTTGATTGAAATTAATGCAACTTTAAATTTAAATTTAAAACAATATATCTTTATTACGTGCATCTTGATTACAAAAGAGTAACACGTTTTCACTTAAAATAAACAAAACTAGTTGAGAATTTTTTATGGCTTATATACCATAACGAAATAAATGGATCGATAAATGTGGACATTTCATCGATTACTAAAATGAACAATAAAAACAAAGTTCTATATTAACGTACATTTATTGGGACAACGTACTGAAAATAATCATTTTTATTTCTATAAAAAAAGCTGCTTCAAAAAGCTAACTATTTAAAGATGTTTTCGTCTATTAATTACAGACAATCCTATAATACGCAAATATCGCTTTTAATAATATTCAAATGTTATCCAAGCATATTCTTGATTTTTATTCCTTTTTTCTCATAGAAATGCTTTTGGATGTTGTTAATTTTGAAACTTCACGCATAAGAAATCAAATTTATTATTTAAAGAAAACATTTTCTGTTTAAAAGAACCAACAAATTCAAAATTTTCCTATGATGGCATTTATATCTCTATCTAAATTCCATTAACTTTTCATTTGATCTGCTGAGTTAGTAAATTATTCAGTATGTATTTATGTATCTTAGTGATGTTAGATCTATATATATGGGAAATGTATTGGATAAATCCATAAAAATTATTAACGCTGAGTTGCGTACTTTTAGATTACTAGACTGAGGGGCAAGAAAGCGAATTTTTTTAATTTATTGTTTATTATTTTAAGTTACCTTAACACGTTTAGGATTCTTAAGATGCCTCATATTTGGTTCAGCTATCATTAGAAGCAAAGTTATAGCCGAAAATGTAAATAGGAAATGAAATTTCTGAAACCGGGAGTGACCGTTTAAAGCGGTAAATTATTACTTTTAAAACACAAATTTATAAGATATAAACAAATAAATGTACATTTTTACAAATATTATGTATTTTAAAGTTGTACATTTTAACCAAATTTCTGTGTCGCATAAAAATCTTAATTTGCCTTTTCCAGAAAACTAGGCTTCTCATTGTGTACATTTATGTAAAATCATCATTTCCTTTTCTTTTTTTATAAGTAAAGTTTTGTATTCAAGTTCTGCTGATCTATCGGTATGCTATGAAGTAAAAGACAGCTTATAAGTTTGTATATGTTAATTTAAGAGCTATTTTTATTGATAAATATGTATTTCTTTTTAAAATTTTTATGTTTTGCACACACGTGTGATATATATTAGTAACTTTAACAGATGTTGCAAAACTTTTGCCTCATAACACAGATAAGTAGTTTGCTAATACATTGTTGAATAAAAAGTAAAATACATTGAATAGTTTTCGTTATAGAATGTTCTGCAGAAACGTAATTCTCTACTAAACTTTGACGAAATATTACCTAAATTTGAAATATAATTAAAAAAATATTAATTTTTTTTATGGATTCAGAGCTTTATTGCCTGTTTTAACTAAAAACACATATGTTTGATAATAATATATGTTTGATAATAAACTATGTTTGATACACATATGTTTGATGCACAGATCGTCACCTGAGAATAATAAGGTTCTATCAGTGTTTTTGAAAAAAATTGACTTATCGATATAGAAACATTCTATTTGTATCGATGAAGGTATTTCTGGATTAAAATAATGTCATAATATAGTTGTAATATTATATGTATGTTGAATCTTAAAAGGAATATTCAGTAAAGGACACTAATTATTTCTGAAACATGACTGTAGATGGCAGCACCAAAATTTTGATCTTGATAAAACGAAGCTATTTTGACTCTAATTAATTAATTATTTCTCATTAATTCTCATTCATTTGTGTTTGTAAATTCCTTATATGTTTTTCATATATATATATATTGTATTTATCCATTTGTAATTCATATTTTTAGATTATTCTTTATTCCGCAGATTGACTGCGTGACAGTTCAGAACATGTTAAGTTCAAAAGTATGTTTACGAATACTGAAGTCTATTAATTTCTTTAAAATCCCTTTAAATAATATTTTTATTTCTGTGAACAATTCATATTCGAAGGTCTAAAATCAACAAACAAGTCTACAAATGTTTTTCAAGTTATTCCACAACCGGCATTATTATACCAAGAAAGATACATCATAAGTTCTGAAAAAGTCGAACAAAACCAGAAGATAGTAAAAGGTACTTTATTTTCTATTCTATTCAAATAAAAATCTCTCCTATGTTAATTCACTTTAAATCTCAACAGTGTAAATTATATATAAAATCATTTTTATGAAAAAAATGCCTTCATTGGTACAAATAGAACCTTTCTATAGCGTTAAGTCATTTTTTCAAAAACAAAGACAGAACCTTATTATTCTCAGCTCAGGATATGTTTGATAATAATTTAATATTTTCTTAAAAAAAGTGCCTCGAGGGCAAACATATACTTTGATATCTCACATAAATAAAATTCAAATTTAATTTCGCTAATTTTAAACAACAATTTATAAAAAAATTAAAACTATTGTCCCTGTTTGCATAGATTAAAATGTCAATTTACTCTGAGAAAATATATTTACACATATTTATTTAAGTATCTAACTTCTTTAATTGGGACGAACAAAGGATTTTTCCGAGTAATGAAACTCAAATTAGGTAACATTATTTTCCGACTAAAAATGTTCTTTTTTCCATCATAAAAAGCATCTAAACAGGACGTATTTCGTTTATTGCTTTTGTTATAGGGCTAAATATTTCAAGATTATTCGTGATAAGAAATAGTAAAAAAGATTCTTCAAAATATATTCTATTTTTTTTCTCTTACTCTCTCTGTGTGAGTGTTTGTATGTTTGCGTAATGTTGAGACGGAAAGTCGTGTCCGTTCTAGAAATAAATTCGTACCGGAATTTTTTTTACATTAATTACTAAACATTAGATACTGGAATCAATATCTAATAATTAAATAGTAGAATTTTTTGGTGCGAACTTATTTACCGAACGACCCAATATCTTACATTAAATATCAAAGTTTGTGTGTTTGTAATTTGCTAATAAACTTAAAATCTAATCCCTACTTTAAAAACTAGTCCTTGCTGTTTTTTTATTTGTTGTTGTTAACTCAGAAATTTCCCAAAACCTTTTGTTCAATCTTGTAGAAAATAGACCAGTAATCCTAAATGCAAATTAATATGAAAAATATTTTATCTTATTCAAATAATTTTGACGTAGTATTTTCTAAAATTCACTGTTCTTGTTTCAATAAGACAGGTTATGAAGTGTTTTTTAACAATATTCTGTGGTTTTAACTTCGTAATGTAAACGAAATGAAAGCAGCGAATTTGTAGCCTTTAACTACTATGACAACAATTGTCGCATAATAACTATAAACTCGCAAGATGCATTAAATGCTTCATTAACTCTCAAAATAGTGATTCTGTATTAAGATTTATGTGCATGACTTCTATAAATGCAATTCAGCTATTCAAGTGTCTAAAATGATAGTAATAAGGCTTTTAAAAATAAGAATAGTTAAGCACAAAATTACAAGTTAAACTATGAAAATTGAAAAAAAGCAGCGCTCTGCGGGAACACTGATCGCAGTTAAGGATTAACCACTTAATCATCGCGTCCGAGACATTCACGGGCTGCAAGCTTCATGGCTTTTATTCAAACTTGTTTGATTCCAACCAATTTTATAAAATAGTGTAATTGCTTTTATTCTGGTATCATGTTACTTGCCATGAAATAAGATTATTTTATTAACTGGTAGCAATAATGAACTTCAATTTTTAAACTGTAATTTAACACGACCATTAAGAAATTAAATAAAACAATGCAAAATTGGTTGAAAAATTATACCAATTTTAAACAAAAAATTATGAAAATTAAAATTATTTTTATTGTTTTCGTTTAAAGAAGTGATAGTTTAATCTGAAAAATATATTTACACATATTCATTTGAGCATCTAACGTCTCTATAGGGACGAACAAAGTAGCTTTCCAAGTAATTAATCTCAAATTAGGTAATATTATTTTCCGCCTAAAAATGTTCCTTTCCTATCATAAAAAAGTTGCTGGATAAGAAGAAATCCGTTTATAGCTTCTTTTTTATTGCTAAATAATTCAAGATAATATCCTGATGAGGAATAGTAAAATGTTTTCTTAAAAGTATATTCTAATTATTATGTTTTTATTTTCAATTTGTAATGCTGGAAGTATATTTTACATTAAATTAAAGTAGCTTAAGAACTTTTTCTATAATTTATTTTTGACATTTATGTAGACTCTATTTGTTGAAAAAGAACTACCGGTATCTTACCGCTAATGCAATGCGACAACCAAGTCATGTGAACTACGACATTATCACTTAAGGAATTCTTATTTTTACGTACAATAAATTGAAAAAAAAGAATATAAAAACCTTTAGCATTAATATATTTTACTCAAAAGTAAAACTTAACATTGAATCTTAACAATCAACATTAATGAAATTCGTTTGGTTCAAATCAAATTAGTTCAATTAACTTTAAAACCAATTTATACAGTTTAAAGTTATTGACACTGTTTACGTACAACAAGTTATTTTAAATAATATATTTACACATTTTTGTCTGAGCATCTAACGTCTTTGATTGGGATGAATGAAGGATTTTTCCGAGTAATGAACCGCAAATTAGATAACATTTTCCGCCTGAAAATGTTCTTTTCCTATCGTAAAAAGTTGCCTGATAAGTCGAAATCCGTTTATATTTTCTTTTTTACTGCTAAATATTTCAAAATTATATTCTGATTAGGAATTGTAAAATGTTTTCTTAAAAATATATTCAAGTTTTATTTTTTTTTTCAATTTGTAATGCTGGAAGCATATCTTATATATTAACTTAAAGTAGCTTAAGGATTTTTCTATAATTTATTTTTGACACTTATGTATATATTTGTTAAAAAACAACTATCATATCTTTAATGCAAAGCGACAACAAAATTATTTGAACTACGATATTAATCACTTGACTCATTCTTCTTTACGTACAATAAATTGAAAAAATTTATAAGAATATAAAAACTTTAGCATTAGTATATTTAAGTAACACTTGTATTCCAGAAAAATCTAGTAAAACTTAACATTGAATTTTAACAATTCACATTTATGAAATTCATTTTGTTCAAATCAAACTAGTTCAACTAATTTCAAAAGACAATTTAAATTTATAAAAATTAAAACTATTGACACTGTTTACATATAGAAATTTATTTTGAATTTACTGATTTTTGTTTGAGCATCTAACATCTTTAATCGGGAAAAACAAAGGATATTTCCGAGAAATGAAGCTCAAATTAGGTAACATTATTTTCCGCCTGAAATTGTTCTTTCCCCATCATAAAAGCAGCTGAATAACTCGAAATCTGTTTATCACTTTCTTTTTACTCTTAAATAATTCCAGATTACTCCGTGATGAGAAATCGTAAAACGTTTTTTTGGAATGTATTCTAGTTTTTTACTATATTTTATTAATTTTCAATGCTGGAAGTATATCTTACATTAGATTAAAAAATCTTATCCGTTTGCTTTTCATTTTTTCATGTACACTGTAAAAAAATTGACCCTTTTGCTGCATCCTCACTCCCAGGCTTTTATAGAATATCTCTCTTTTGACCCATTAGAATGCTCCATAATAGGCTGAAGTAATCGTTTTCTATAAAAGCAGTGGAGTGACGATGCAGCAATATGGTCGATTTTTTTACAGTGTATGCATATTTTTACTAGAGGGGGAATAAATTTCTCTTGTTCACTGTGGTCAGAGTTGCGTACGAAAGTTATAAAATAGAATGAGTTATTAACGATAAGGCATATATTTATTTTTGTACATATTTACCAAGTGCATTGAGACGTTTGTAATGCCGCTTGAAAAGTCTAAAAAAGTAAGAAAAATCATGCGTTAAGCATAGATTTTGAAGCACTTCCAACACTTCTTGAATTCTATAACAAAACTTCGTCAGCCAGGGAAATAACTTATTATTGTCCATATCCAAATATGTATTCCAATACTTTTGAAAAGCACTGTATTGGTTCTGTCGGTTAATATATAGACTATTACTAAGGTAAAATTTAGTTTAGCAAGAAAACGCCTGAAATTTTCCATTCATCAATTTATATTAATAGGTGGAAACATACTTAAATACTTTTGTTTAGCCCTGTAAAATATACATAGTACCTTTAATACTCGAAAGTATTTTGCTAACGTTTAGTTAAAAAAAATTCTCTTTAAAGTACTTAAATCAAATTTCCTAAAATTATCATTCAAAGGCACCATGTATCCAGTCCTTTTTGTGAACCTGTATATCATTTTATCTATATTCTACAAACATTGCTTAGTAAACTAAATTCAGGGTAATGTAAAAAGGCATAACATATTTAAAAACAACCAGTAAGTAAATTACGCTCATATTCAGTAATTTTTCAAGATCTTTTGTGTAACCCTGTATATCTCAATCGTGTAAAAATTAGCATTTATATAAATCATATAATATGCATACATCTAGTGAAACTTAAAAGCGTATATCATAATAAAAAAATACATTTAATTAATCTAACAGCTATTTTCTGTAATATTCAGGCCTTCGGATAGAATATACTATTTGAAATCTTTCGTGTGTCCCTTAAATGCTGTTCAATACATATTATGCATGAAATAACTAATATTATTCCTCAGCAACGTATAGCACTTTGATTGCATATGAAATTGTATACAATAATTAAAATATGTCGCAAGTAATTCCGCCCTTTAATATTATGTATTGGAATTATTTTGTGTAGCCCTGTAAATGAATAATAATTGTTTTTTTCGCTGCATACTTTAAAAAAATGCATATTTTAGATCACTTCGGACATGCATATAAATTGGAAGATGTTTTATGGGTGTAACACCTACAAAATTAATTTGAAACGATTTTTCCCCATAGGCCGTAAAGTAATGGAAAACTTTGGCTATCCCTGTAAATAAACTAATCATGACAGAATCTTTATTTTCAATAGGTTTTGTGCTCGGGTAAAAGTCATTAACGTCCAAAAATTTCATGACTATCCGAGTTTATTTACGAGAGTGAGAGCGCAGACAGACGGACAGACAAACCGAATGCATTCGCACGTTCCACATTTTTTAGAAAGTGCTAAAAAGCCCTCCAAGAAAATCTCAGGGCTTTGCATACGGTACAAGCGCTTAACACCTTGCGTCTATACAAAGCCCTGATGTTTTCCTGTAGAGTTTTTTGCAGCTTATAAAGCGGTATGACAAATGTCACAGCGATTTTGGTAATTATGTTGACAAATAAAGTTGTGCCGTATCTTTCATGTCTAATTATATTGTTGGACTTTAATACAGACTTCTGTACACAGACACCAAGGGAAGCTTATGATCCGACATTTCTTCGTGTGTTTGTCGAACAACAACTACCATTATCATCTCTCTAACACACTGTGACAACCTTAGGATGTGATAATGAGGTACTGTCGTAGTTAAAGATTAAAAAATACTGTTTACTTAAACCAAAATAGTGCAGGAAACCAACGGTGCTGCTAAATTTAGCTTTTACTACTTCCTCTTAAATTGCAATGTAATCTTGGAATTAATTCTTAAGGTATGAGAAAAATAAAATCAACTAAAACTAAAATTAACTTAAATTGCCATAAAAAAAATCTTGACAACTGTACCACAATCGTAATGTTCGGAGTTTCTATCACACTTTGCTTATGTTTAGTGGTAGTCCTTGCAATTTAACATAACATAGATTAAATATTTCCCTTTTTTTATTAGCACTTTCCAACAAAGTTGAAAAGTGCTTATGCATTCGGTTTGTCTGTCCATCTGTTCGAGCTCTAACTCAGGTGAATATACTCGGATTGCCATGAAATTTTAGGACGTTATTGATGTTTATCATAGCACAAACCCTATAGAAAATGAAGTTTCTACCATGATTAGTTTATCTACAGGGAGAATCAAAATTTTCCCATTACATTACGGCCTATGGGGAAAAATCGTTTCAAAGGAATTTTAAAGATGTTATACCCTGCCAAACATATTAAAATTTATATGATTTTACGAGGTCCATTAAAATATGCATTCTTTAAAATATAAGATGAAAATAGAGCTGTTATTCATTTACAGGGCCACACAAATGTATTCCATTAGATAATGGTAAAAGGGGGAATTGTGTGTGACATATTTTAAATATATTAAACTGTTTCATGTATAATAAAATTGATGTATGTCAATGAGGCTTAGTATAAATTATACGTTACTGCCTTCCCTAATATAAAGTACATAGTATTTATAGGGACACAAAAGAGATTTCAAATAATACATTCTTTCTGAAATACTGTATATTTATTCGATGATAGCTGATGGATGGATAGAATGTATTTTAATAATGATATGCGCGTATAATTTTCCCTAAATTTATGCATATTATATGGTATGTATAAAAGCTATATTTAATATACAGGGCTACCCAAAAGAGCTCATCAACGTTACTGAATATGGGAATAAATTACTAAAAGGTGATTCTTAAATAAATTATGCATTTTTACGCTGAACTGCATTAAATTTACTAAGATATGTTTGCAGAATATAGATAAAATGATATACAAGGCCACGCAAAGAATTGGGTACATGGAGCCTATGAATGATAATTTATGAAAAAGTGATTTTAGTTGTTTTAAGATTGTTTTATTTAAAAAAAAGTATCTTAACACTGATGTGTAATAAAGGTACCAGGTAAACTACAAGTCTGAACAAAGTATTCAAGTATTTTTCCATCTATTAGTATAAATGGCTGAAAGAGAAATTTCAAACTACGAGGCATTTATTGCTAAAATATATTTTTCCATTATATGGTATGTATATTAGCTGACAGATCAAATACAGGGCTGTTTATTAGTACTGGAATACATATTTGACAATTATTGGCTTTATATCCTTATTTACCTAAATAACGAAGTTTTGTTAAAGATTTTATGAAGCGTTGGAAAGTGCTTCATAATCTATCCTTAACGCATGATTTTTCTTACTTGTTTGCTTTAGGAATGGTTTGAAAAAACTGATTTTTTTTAAAAATTATTTTGCTACTTAAAGAAATCCTTCTAATGCGCATAATGCGACTTAAAATACTTAAATTTTTTGAACGACCCCGTGCTTTAACTTTATTGGAAGAAAATATTCATGAAAGACATACAGTCTTATATTTACAAACATCATTGTAAACAATCTACGCCCTAAAAGAGACAAGGTAAATTATAGCTTGTAAGTTTGTATATATTTATTTAAGTGTTATTTTTATTGAAAAATACATATTATTTTAAAGAAAAATATGTTTTGTACATAAAATATAGTACGTAGGTTGATCAAAAAAAAGTTTACAAACAGAAGCATTTGAAACTTAATAATTGTGGAGCGAATATTTCCACCCAAGGTGGTTGATAGATGGCACAAGTTGTCCTACAGCGGTTCTACGAGTAAGTAGCGTCAGTTCGCAGACATTTAAGAGCGACAGTAATGGTACGACGTCTAGAAAAGTGGTCTCGCATAGTGGTGCTAGCCGTAATTCGATCCTTATGGGCCAAGAATGTGGCCGCATCCGAAATTCACAGACAAATTCAGAGTCATTCTTCTGCATGAAAATGCCAGGCCCCATACAGCCCGCCAGATTCAGGAATTGCTGCAAAGTTTCAATTGGAAGGTCGGGAATCACCCCCATATAGTTTCGATTTGGTTCCAAGTGACTATTTCCTTTTTCCGGCGTTGAAGCGAAACTTAACCGGAACACAGTTCACCTCAGACGATGCAGTGAAAACAGCTGCCGAGAAATGGCTCAATGAGCAAGGCCCTGATTACTACCAAGACGGGATAAATAAATTGGTCGAACGTTCCGACAAATGCCTAAACAGGTTTGGAGACTATGTGGAAAAATAAAAGGCCAGATGTGTCTCTTGATTGCCATTTGTATCTTGTTTCTATTGTTAATAAATACTTTTTCCTTTGCCTTGTAAACTTTTTTTTTTTTGGATCACCCCTCGTATATGTTTATAAGTTAAAAAAATAATTGCAAATATTTCGCTTCATAACATAGGTAAGGTGTTTGCTAACACAGTATTGAAAAAAAGTGACAGATATGAATACTTTTCGTTACGCAAGGTTAAAAACGCAATAAACATAAACGCAATAGGCATAAACGCAATTTTTTGCTTACAGTTGATTAAATATTACTTAAATTTGAAAAGTTAATTAAAATATATTAATATTTATATGAATTCATAGTTTTAACTAAAAACATGTGTTTGATAAAAAAAAAATAATATTTTTGAACAAAAACAGCCTCGAACGAAGGCATATACCTCAACATCTTACATTAAGGAAAATCAAATTTGGTTTTGCTAAGTTCACACGACAATTTATAAAAATTAAAGCTATTCCCCTTGTTTGCATACAAGTGTCAGTATACTCTGAAAAGTACATTTACACATAACCGCTTCAGCATCTAACATCTTTAATTGGAGATCTTTCCGAGTAATGAATCTCAAATTATGTAACATTATTTTCCGCCTGAAAATGTTCTTTTCCCATCATAAAAAAGCAGCTGGATAAGACGATATCCGTTTATCGCTTCCTTTTTACTGCCAAATAATTCAAGATTATATCGTGATGAGAAATAGTAAAATGTTTCATTTGGAATATATTCTTAATTATTATTATTATTATTATTATTTTTAATGCTGTGATATGTTTTACAATAATTTACAGTAGCTTATGTATTTTTTCTATTATTTATTTATGCACGTATATATTTGTATTTGCCAAAACAAAAACTATCAATACCATCTCTCTAACCCACCGTGATCACCATGGGATGTGCTCACGGTTACTGAGGTATTTTCGTAGCTAATGAATTAAAAAATACTGTTTACTAAAACCAAAACTGTGAAGTAAAGACACGGTGCCATTAAATTTAACTTTCACTACTCTCGCCTAAGTTTAATATAAACTTGGAATTGATTATCAAGATATGAGAAAAAATAAAACACTTAAATCTGAAACTAACTTACAGTGCCATAAAATCTTGACAAATATGCCACAATTGCAATAAATGGATGTTTTATTTTATTTTTTCAGGTTTAAATAGAATATGCAGGTAAGAATTTCTATCACACGATGATTACCTGTAGTGACGGCTGTTGCAACTCAACGTAACTTTGAGTTACTATTATCCTTTTTTTAGTTCTAGTAGTGGTTTGAAAATAGGGAATTTTAAAATTCTTTGGCTACAAAAAAATCCTTCTCGTGCACATAATGCGGCATTAAAAAAATTAAAATTCCTAAACAACATCGTGATTTTTTTTTTGCATTATTAGTAGAAAATGTCCCTGTAAGTCATACAGTCCTCTACTTACAAACATCATTGTAAACTATCTATGTCCTAAAAATATATGCGCTATCTATGCCGACTTACCTTTTACTGCCAAATAATTCAAGATTATATCGTAGATCATGCAAAATTTATTGAGAAATCTGTTCTTATCTTCACAGCTACTCAAAGTCGTATCAGATACTGGCAGCACATCAAAACTAAAAATCAGTTCAGGAAAACCGAAAAGGATTTTCAACCATGTCTGATAATTATAAAATATTAGTACAAAACTATAGCGAAAACCAAAAATCCTATATTCCGATACACTGTAAAAAAAAATTCTATAAAGGTACTAAACATTTTCTAGGAAACTGGGATTCCAAGAACTTTTCATGTAACGATAACAGGAAAAATCCATGTAATTGATTCTAAAACTAGAATTTTTGCTGTTACCGTTACAGGAAAAGTTCTTGGAATCCCAGTTTCCTAGAAGAAGTTTAGTACCTCTACAGAATTTTTTTTTACAGTGTAGTCATAAAGAAAAGATATATTTCGATTTCACGAACACATGTTACCATCGGGGAAAAACGGCCGCAGTCAAAAACTATACTATTTTCATAAGGGAATGTGTAGATCTCTAAAAATAATTATGTAAACAATACTGAGTTCTTAATACTCTGTTATTCTAATAATTTTCAATAAATGTTAAATGAGAACTGTTTTAATGTATTCTTTATCTTCTTATCTTATTTTAACTTTAATTAACTTATGGGATATTTGAAAAAATCCGAGTGTATATTGATTAATAAAGCGAAGTTATCTTGTCTAAAAACGTCAAAAATAAAACTGTAAATAATCCAGTAATCCTAAATAGAAAGTAACAAGAAAA
This sequence comes from Maratus speculifer, assembly GCA_964019185.1. NCBI lineage: Eukaryota > Metazoa > Arthropoda > Arachnida > Araneae > Salticidae > Maratus > Maratus speculifer. Next base: position 435,142,993 of record OZ025291.1, on the reverse strand, counting down.
CAATTTTTTTAATATATTGAAATAAATTTGACGAAGTATTCTTTCAAATTCACTGTTCCTGTTTTAAATAAGCGAGTTTATGAAGTTTGTTTTTTTATAAACAATATTTTATAATGTAAACAAAATTAAAGCAGCGAATTTATAACCTTAATTAACCGTGAAAAAAATCGTCGCATAACAACTGCGATCGCTCTGTCATAAAGTTTCATCTAAGGGTGAATTAAATTGTTTCATTAACATTCAAAATACTAATTTCGTTCTACACTTTACGTACAAGACTATTATAACTGAAATCTAGCTTTTCAAGTGTTTAAAATGATAGCAATAGTACTTCAAATAAGCAAGAAACATTAAACTATTATCTATAGGTAAGCTAAAAATTAAACTCTGAAAAATTAAAAACGCTGTGCGGCAGTTTTAAAAAGACTATTTAAAACAATTCAAAATTTGTTGAGAAATCTGTTCTTATCTTCACAGCAGCTCAAAGTCATATCACCATTGTTTTAAACTTAAAAATCTAATTATAAAACTTTGGAGAAATGTTTTGAAGTTGTCTTTATATAATTAGAGGAATAATTGCATCTCCGTTTTGTTAAATGAGAGTGTTTTGACGTTGTTGTGATGTCTTCAATATTTTTTAATTTAATTATATTTTAAATTATGCAAAAAAAAAAAAAAGAAAAAGAAGAGGCAAAAGGAGTTTTTCAACATTATTTCAATTTGTTTCATTATATAAATTAAAACTCTTTCTTGAAAAAGAGAATTAAAAAATCCAGTTAAAATGATTGAAATAAATTAAATTGCATTATTGTTATGGAGAAAACTGAATATTTTGTATTGTTTTTTATATAATTATTCGAAAGAACTTTGTTTTTATAAAGAAAAGAAAACATACAAATTCATGCGTATTCTTATATGAATAATTTTTTATACTTTTTTTGTTAGGTCAGTTGGATTGTCTTAGATAAATCGATGTTTTTCTAATATGCAGACAACAAAATAATTTCTTTGGAAAATAATATGGAGAAATGTTACAATTTTTATTTTTTTTTCTATTATACGTTATTCTAAACATGTAATTAAATTTCCGCTACCATTTTCTGTGAAAACATACGATTATTTATATTATAATAATTTATTATTTACAGTTTTATATAATTTCTATTAATTGAGTAAAGTTCAAAAAAGATATTCAGGAAATTTATTTAATTTATTTTATATTATCAATATTTTTTTTTTTATTACTAATACCAAATTTGAATGTTTTTTAAGGATGATTTATTTAATTTAAAATAACTAAAATTTTATTTTTACAAAAAGCTTATATATATATATATATATATATATATATATATATATATATATGTATATAATGCAGTATAATTTTACGATTAACGTGAAAAATGAAATGAAAACAAAGAAATGACAAAAGTTCTTAATGGAAATGCTCAATTGTATGTAACATAAACTAAAATGTCCAATATATGAAAAGCGTTAACGCATGATAAAAAAAATCTGATTTACTTGAAAATTTGGATATAGATTTATTCTAATAAGGCGCTTCCATGCTTACTTTTCTGAGCTCATTCGTTAAGTATAAGGCTCGGAATGGGGGCTAATTCTCCTCCTCTTAATTTGTATAAAAGTGTTTTTCATGAAGAACTATCAGATCTCATTTAAATTTTATCTGCATGTTCATTCTGATGAGGTATTTTCATGATTAATTTTGTGAATTCATTGGATAAGTATAAGAAAGGGACAAGGGTGGTCTAATCCCTCCACATTTCATTCTAATTTTTGGCACAGAATCAATCTGTTAAGGGAATTCCGTAATTAGTATTGGGTGTTCATTGGATATAAGTATAACATCTCCTCCCTTAATTTAGGTTAATATGTTTTTCACGCAAAATCTACCGATTTGCTACAGATTTTGCATATAGGTTCATTCTGATAAGGCGCTTTTCTTATTTCTTTTAGGAATTCATTGGATAAGTATAAAGGATCTATCGGGGGGGGGGGACTACCCGTCTTAATGTAGGTAAATGATTTTTCATGGAGAGTTAACCAATAAGACGCTTCCCTGATTAATTGAAGGGTCCTTTTGTTAAGCACAAAATGTGTTACGGGCAATTACCCTTTAAAATACATAAATAGATTTTTATACATAATTATTCGATTTGCTTTAAATTTTAGATGTGTGTTATTTCTGATAAGGCGAATCACTGAAAATCATTGGAGCTTTAATGGTTAGGTATAAAAGATGGAACGGGAAATAACTGTTCGTAAACTATATAAATGGGTTTTTATTCAGAATTATACGACTTACTTGTAATAGGTTTATTATATGATAAAGCGTGTCCCTAGTTAGTTGTAGGGGTTTAGAGATTAAGTATAAAGAGGGAAAATGTGGGGGAGGGGCTTTTTTCTCCTTTTTTTGTTTTTCGAAGTGTATTATTGCAGGAAAAGGTAATGCTGTAACACGCAGTAAGTGTGCATAAACTGTGATTCCTAAGCCATCACTTTAACTTGGCAGTATTCTTTTTATTTCATTTCAAATGCAACAGCTTTTATTCAAATTCGCCATTCACTGCAATACTAGCTTAGCCGGGTTTTATCAAACTTCTATTGGCGCAGTGTTTCGGCTCATGGAATACCAACAGAGTCAAATTGGTAAGTGCAATCTTTATGAAATAATAAGTGTGTTCAACTTTAGGCAGAAATAGTCTGCGTAAAGCTTTCTTTTAACTGAATTTCAATTTTAAAGGTCAGTGCAGTCGCAGAGTATTAAAAGAAATAAAAACATATATAATAATAATAATAATAATAATAATAATAATAATAATAATAATTATTATTATTATTATTATTATTATTATTATTAGTAGTAGTAGTAGTAGTAGTAGTAGTAGTAGTAGTAGTAGTAGTAGTAGTATTGCTATTATTATTATTATTATACCCTTTCAATACGCAAACAAAGTTAACGAGAATGTAATACTTCCTTACCTAAAAAAAATTACTTGAATAAATGGCACATTTTTTCTGAAATTTTCATGATAATATCGTTTTAGCTGCTTTTTGACTCTGCGAAAATGCAGGACGTGTAACTCATATAATTCCCAATTTGAAATCTAGAGCATGAATAAATAATCATAAAATATATATAAAAACACATATGACGAAACGCAATTTTCGCCTTGCTTCCCTCATAGCATGCATGGTCACAGTGACGTCACAATGACGTCACTGTGAGTCACTTTGGTCACATCACATCTGTGACCATACCACAACTCAGTGACGTCACATTGTGACTGAGATGTGACTTTCTTAAAAATTTTTAGAAAATCGTCACAATGTTAATGTCAAAGTAGTCACAAATAACACAATTTTCACAAATTGGTCACATTGTGACGTCACAAAAAAGCTCTAAAACGGCCATAACGACTTCAAATTTTAGTCACTGTGATTTCACATCGACAATCGATGGTCACAAAGTCACAATGTGACTTCACAACGACGTTGCAGTGACGTCACAATGTCTTACGGGTTGTAACACAAAATATATAAAATGTACTTTAAAATATTCAGGTTTATTTAAAAGGAGATTTTAAAAAACAAATATACATGTTAATAATTAATTTTATTTTTAAAAAAATCTTAGTACTTTTAAGCCTTAATCAGGCTCTTTTTCAGAGAGTATTTTTGATTTTTTATACAGATACATGATTTTTTTTTTTGAAAACGAACGAGACATTAATTATTATAGTTGAAAATTGAAAAAAAAAAACTATATCTACTTTCACGTTTAATAATTATTCTGTCTTTCATTTTCAATTATAGGTCTATTGATTTATATATCTATAGTTTTTATTTTTTTATTTTAGACATCTTCGAAATATCTTAATATAAACATGGTAATAAAATTTTTATTACGATTCATATTGTTAATTTCAAATTCGATATTTCAGTAGAAAAATATTCTTAAAATAATAATATAAAATTTTCCTACCTTTCTTGAGGGTTCTTGAGGGATGCACGGTGGTCAGAATCTTAATTCTTGGCCGTCTTCAAAGACAGAAAATCCACAGCAAAAATAAGAGACAAAACGTAAACACACAAAAAAGAAAAGTTGAATATTTACACACGCGCGCAGATATTACATGTTTCTTGATCATTATTCTTAATAAGACTACATCGAAATCTGAAAGGTACAAAAAAACATTAATAAAAAAGATCGTAAAATAACCAATCAGCTTTAGTTTGCACAAGAAAGAAAAAAAAATAAATAAAAAAAAATTTTCTGAAAATGAGCGGCTGCTGGTGCCAGAGAGTCTTCGTGAAGAGTGTTTTCACACTCCCCACCTTGAGTTCATTAGGGGACAGAACTCAATCACTGCCGTTGGAGTCTTTCGGACGGCCGTACAATTCGACCATGGAGAGTAGTAAAACACTTCTGCAGTACTGCATCACTTTGATTATCGACGATTCTATTCACCTCCAAATAACAAAGTTTCTTAATGGGACGAATTAGCATTCCAGTTGCAGTCTTCAACTTTACTACGCGCACAACGCCATCTTGACTGGGTATAAGTTCGACAACTCTACCTAGAGGCCAGTTTATTCGGCTAGAATTTTCCGTCCATATCAGGACAACATCTCCTACACACAAAGATCTTGATTTTTTCCCACTAAAGACCGAACATTTTAATGTGCCGAGGTATTCGCTTCTAAATCTTGATTTTAAATCGTTTCTAATTTTAATTCTATAATGGTATCGTTTATTCATTTCTTTGTGGTCTAGAAATGTTAATTCAGGCATACCTATTTTAGTATTTTCCTGTAAGAACATTGAAGGAGTTATAACTTGAAGATCTTCATTATTATCTGTAACATACGTCAAGGGGCGGGCATTTATAATACTTTCACAATCGCAGATAACGGTATGTAGTTCTTCAAAATTTAAAGACGACTTGCCCAATACCCTTCTCAAGATTCGTTTCAGGATTCCAACAAGCCTCTCCCAAAATCCACCCCACCAAGGTGCAGAAGGTGGAATAAATTTCCAATCTATACGTGAAAACGCAGTAACAGCTTTTACTTTTTCATAGTCAATTGTTTTCAATAAATTGTGGCAGCCAGTAAAATTTGTGCCGTTATCTGAATATATTATTGCAGGACGACATCGTCTAGAAATAAAGCGTTTCAGTCCTAAGATAAAACTTTCGGTTGAAAGAGCTGTCAATAGCTCGAAATGCACAGCTCTAAAAACTGCACACGTGGCTATCAAAATCCAGACTTTAGATTCTTTATTCAAATAAAGAGGCCCGCACAGATCTATTCCTATTATTTCGAAAATCGCGGCTTCTCTGACACGATCAAGAGGTAAGACACTTTCTGCTACATCAGGTGGTTTTGCTGAGTGTCTTTTACAAATGATACATTTGCCGATTACCTTTTTGATTGTTTTCCTACTCTTCAGTACCCAGTAATTTTCTCGTAGCGCAGTCATTAGCAAGGGTACACCACAATGACCGAATTCTAAATGTTTCGAAAATATAATCTGTTCTACGACGTAATGATTTGAAGGGAGTAAGATAGGTAATCTAAAATTAAATTCATCTTCTCGTTGAAATATCTTCGTTTTTACGCGTATGATTCCTTCCGAATCTGTAAAAATATTCAGGCATTTCAGTCTTTGATTATGTTCATTCACAAAGGATTCTTTTTGCACAAGTTTTAATAATACTGTTTCTGCCGCTTTTAATTCGTTGTGTTTTAATTGACCGAATATTCTGTCGGTACTACCCCTTTTCGAATTTTGGTAAAATCGCAAGATCCAACCAGTAACTCGCAAAATTTTATTGTAAGAAGAATAGCGGTTATAAAATGGTGCCTCATCACTCTCTACATTAGGAGCGGTCACAATAGTTTTTCTTTTTTCAGAATTCACTATATCCATATTAGGAAAAATATTAGTACTAGGCCAATTTTCCTTTGATTCTGAAAGCCATGATGGTCCTAACCATCACTGAGATTTAATAAGGGATTTTGCACAACAACCGCGTGACGGTAAATCTGCTGGATTCATATGTCCAGGTACGAAATTCCATGAAGTGTTAGGGGTAAGCTTTCGAATTTCTCTAACTCTATTTTCTACAAATGTAGCCCAAGGACCTTCCCGTTTTATCCAGTATAACACGTCCATTGAATCTGACCAATAGAAAGTATCAACATTTTCTAATTTCAAATCGTTTTTAATACTATTAGACAATCTAGCTCCAATACAACAGGCCAATAACTCAAGGCGTGGAATGGAAATGTCCTTTAGAGGAGCTACTCTAGAACGAGCCAGAATAAGTTGACAAGTTACACGATTTTCTACTTCATTTCTTAGATAAATGCATGTAGCGTAAGAAAATTTACTAGCGTCGCAGAAAATATGTAAAGATAAATTATCTCTTTTAGAGATAAGTTAGACAATCTTCGCGGGATCTCAAGATTTCCCAAATCATTAATTTCCTTAGTCCATTTTCTAAATTCCTTAACTATCTCATCGGGCAGCTTGGAGTCCCATGACGCCTTTATTTTCCAGCATTTCTGTAAAAGTAATTTTGGAATTAAGGTCACGGGGCAAGTGAAACCGATGGGATCGAATATTTTATGAGTTAAGGACAAAATTGTTCTTTTAGTGATGCACTCATTTTCCAATTTAAAAATCCGAAAATCACACGATAATGTATCACTGTTGGTGTCCCACATTAAACCAAGTAAGGGAATTTTATCCTCAGCCGCATCACTCAAATGACTCTTTTCATTAAAGCCTAATCCAATTTCTTCGCACCGATTATGACACCAACCACGAAGATCAAATTGTGCCGAAGCAAAGAGTTTCCGTGCTTCATTGCGAAAATATTCTAACTCTTCTAACGATTCTACACTAGCTACACAGTTATCTACATAGAAAGATTCTTTAAGTTTTATAGCAACATCTTTAATGTTCTCAGGTGCTTCATCTAAGTGACGTGTTAGAGTAGCGGCCAAAAGGAAGGGGCTACAACTAATCCCAAAGACAACCCGACAATGTCTATAAATTTCAAGGTTTTCTGAATTCCCATCTCTCCACCAGAAAAAAACGTAAATAATCTCTGTCCTTTTCATTCAGTGATATCTGTAAAAAAGCTTTACGAATATCTGCTACAATACTTATCTTTCGCACTCTAAATCGATTTAGAACAGAAGAAATTAGTTCAATTAAATTAGGTCCCTTCTCGATACAATCATTTATGGAAACAGAACCCTTAACATGTGCTGATCCATCAAATACTGGCCTAACTTTGGTCGTAGAATTAGGTTTTATTACAGCTTTATGAGGGAGATAATGGACTTTGGTGTTAAGTTTTTCCTCTCCTTTCACTCTTTCAATAATCCCTTCCGTTTCCCACTCATTTAAAACTGCTTCGTAATCTTTCATCAAACCGCAATTTTGGAGATTCTTAATATTATTTTGCAGGCGTTTTATCGCTAAATCTTTATTACTTGGAATGGGAGAATGCTCACTTAACCAGGGAAGACAAACTTTGTACCTATCATCAGTTTCGCGTCTTACGGTTTCTTTAAAATGCTCCAAAACTAATTTCTGGACTTCTTCCTTAGTTTGTTTTTCCGCAGGATCTACTATGCCTAAAGAATCTAAATTCCACAAATCTGTAATTTTGGCATCGTTTACATATAATGAAAGGACCAAAAGAGAACTATCCCTTTCATTTCTGCCAATTTTGCCCATAGTAGTCCAACCTTGTTTTGTTTGCATCGCAACCAAACCACAAGATAAATTTTCTATTTTACTTGTAAACAGTTATCCTACAACATCTGCTCCCAAAAGTACATGTATTTCATTTAAATTTCTTTCATATAAACAATTTTTACCTTCAGGGCAGATATCGCTCAAAAATATATTTTTTTCCTTTTAATTCCGCAATACAACGAATGTCTCTAATTTTGGGTACATTAGCACAAATTTTTTCTTGTGCCATTACCTCAATTTTAATCTTTTTACCTCCCCTTAAACCCCTTAAATTAACAGAATAACAGTTATGATCTACCGTTGTTTCGGTACCTCCAAACAACCCGTGAGTAATTCTGATTTTTCTTAAACTTTTTAATTCCATCTTATTGGCTACGAACTTTGAAATATACGACTTAGATGAAGCCGTATCTAACAATGCGCGTACTATATATTCACAACCATTATTTCTTATATAAACATATAAAGTTTGTAAATAAACTTCTTTCTGCAAGTTTTCATTCGCAAAAAGGGCAGTATCCGACACTTCGGTCGGTTGTTTAGATTTTTCTTTCTTTACGTTTCTATAACAAAACATGTGTTATGATTCCCGTTGCAAATCCGGCATTATATATATATATATATATATATTTTTTTTTTTTTTTTTGCAAAAACGCGATAAATGTTTTTTCATTTCTAGGCACTTAAAACATGCTCCCTTTTTCATTAGAATGTTCTTAATTTCATCAATAGATAACTCATTAGTTCTATCACAATCAACCGATGAGTGATGAAATGATTCACAAAAAACGCAGTTTATTACGTTTAAATCCACTTTTTTGTTCGTTGACACTAAATCATTAGCTGTGGGATAATTTTTTTGTTTATTGTTATTTAATTAAAGTTTTTCTTTTCAGGAGGAATAAAAAATTTTCTATCTTCGTTCATTGGGTTTATTACTAAATTAGCCTTTTCTCTTATTTTTAAACAAGTAGATAAAAAATTAATTAATTCTCCAATTTCATAAAATCCTTTTTCATTATCGGACATGTTAAGTTCTATTAACAAATCTTTCGGAATTGTTTTCAAAATGGTTGTACATAATACACTTTAAATGCTATTTAAATCTGTTCCTAAGCTTTGCAAACTTCTCAGTTCTACTGATAATTTATCAAAATATTGTCGGAAAGCATATATATCATTCGAAGTTCTCAATGGCTTGATAGCTAAAAGATTACTAATATGATTGTGTATTAATAATTGTTTATTAGCAAACCTACTTTTCAGCAATTCTATAGCCGCATCGTAATTTTTTTCGGAAACAGGAAAACCTTCAATTGTGTTTAAAGCGGTCGATCTTAATTGCGATCTTAAATAATTAAATTTATCAACTTTATTTAACGACTTACTATCATGAATGGCCGATTCAAAACTGCTCCAAAAGGAGAGCCATTCATTTATATTTCCATCAAATATTGGTATATGCAATTTCGGTAACTTAACTTTTACAGAATTATCCACTTTTTCATTAGTACTGTCTGAAAATTGTTCTTTGTTACTTTCTTGTTTTGATTTTAAATTTAAAAATCCGGCATTTAATTCTCTAATTTTCTGATTTGCGCGTGACTTCCATAATATTACATTTTCGCTATACTTTTCAGCGGCTTCTAATTCTTTCTCTAAATCATCGGGATTGACTAATAATTCAATTGAAATATCTGTTGTCTTAAGTGACTTAAATTTGTCGGTCAATGTTTCAACATGTTCTTGCAGTTCTTCGATAGACACATCGTCTGATTTTATGGAAGTTTCGATTTTATTTAGAATTTTCGAAACAGCCGATCGAAAAATTGTTCTTCTTTTTTTAAGTGTTTCTAAACTTTCAGCCATTTTTTTCTCTTTTTCTCTACTTAATTAGTTTATTTCGAAATTCAAATTCTTAATTGTTTCAAAATATATTACCACCGTACATCCCGCGACAGGGATGCCATGTTAATTTCAAATTCGATATTTCAGTAGAAAAATATTCTTAAAATAATAATATAAAATTTTCCTACCTTTCTTGAGGGTTCTTGAGGGATGCACGGTGGTCAGAATCTTAATTCTTGGCCGTCTTCAAAGACAGAAAATCCACAGCAAAAATAAGAGACAAAACGTAAACACACAAAAAAGAAAAGTTGATTATTTACACACGCGCGCAGATATTACATGTTTCTTGATCATTATTCTTAATAAGACTACATCGAAATCTGAAAGGTACAAAAAAACATTAATAAAAAAGATCGTAAAATAACCAATCAGCTTTAGTTTGCACAAGAAAGAAAAAAAAATAAATAAAAAAATGTTCTGAAAATGAGCGGCTGCTGGTGCCAGGGAGTCTTCGTGAAGAGTGTTTTCACACATATAATATTCTAAAACAAACAGGTAAGCGCTGCATAGCTAGTAGGAATTACCAAATATAACTAATGCTCATGTTGATATAAGTGTGTAAAAATTGGAGTTTGTCTTATTAATATTTTATTTTAAATATTTTATTATTTTAACCTCAGCTACAAACGAACACAAATTGAGCCGAAATCCGCTCATTTCCCGTTTTGCATGTCAGCTTCTCGTAAAGAATGAAACAACTTAAGTGAACTAGTTTTTTTAAGCATTCAAATCAACATGAGTAATTTAAATAAAAAATTTAAATCAAGATGAGTGAAGCGTTTTAAAAACAACTCATTCACGATCCAATAAATTTCAACCTTTTCCTTAGAATCCAAATCCACTCTTTCGTTTTAAGAATATAATTATGTTACACAAAACGTATAACTTTTCTTTTTTCGATTCTTACTCTTTTTTTACTTTCTTACTCTTTTCTTATTTTTTCCTTATTCGTGTTATAATGTCTTACTCTTTTTATAAATTGAATCAAATAGAAGTAACTACTCAATAGTATTATGTATCAGAAAATGTCAAAATTTTACCAATAATGCAAGTAAAAAGTTATTAGTAGTTAATGATAGTATATCTTTCTGTTCGAAATTGTTTAAATATCGATGTATCAATTTCTTTTAAATTAATGACCTGAAACTACACTATTTATTTTTCTATTTTATAATTCTTTTTTGTAATAAAGTAATTAAATTATTTACTTTTTCGTTCAGCCAGTTAAATTACTTGATGCTTTGATAAAACAAAAAAGTTTCTTCATTCGAAAAGATAAACATCGTCTAACAAAATGTTTATTTAAGAAGGTTTTTTTGAATTCGTACGTTAGTTAATGTATTGAGAACTTTTATCAAATGTGAATGGTTAATTTAATCTGTTATTCAATAAAATAAATTGCAATACCTCTCCCAAGATGAGCAATTAAAGAAGTGCGTTAACGATAAGTGTCTTTGTTGTGTGGTTTAGATATCGAAAATCGATTTTATTTTTCACAAAAATAAAGAATGCAACAATTCACTCTCCTGAATCAGATTAATGTATGACAATATTCAGGAAACGTTAATTCCTATAGATTATCAGATATATTCAGTATATTATCATCATTTCAAAAAAGACTTTCGATAGTTGATATTTTTTCGAAGCTGTAAATAATCCAATATATATAATCATAGAATGAAAAAGGAGAATATTTTTTTTATTAAATTTGATTTGCTTGTGAGTAACTCTTAACAAAGTTCTCGCAATTTTTTAAAATGCGCCTATTTTTCTTCTATTGTAGAAGACTATTTCAATACTATTCTATGTATTAATATCTTTGAGAATAAATATTTTTGAAGAATGAAAACTTTAAAATTGTATACATTTTACGATCTGATACTTTTTTCGACAATCGCTAACACCAGATTGATTATAAGAATTTTTAATTTGAAAGCTTTTAATTCTGAGACATATGTATATATAAACTATATGGCTAAAGAAGACTGACCACTTGCGCTTTTCGACATTTTGTTAAATATCTAGAAAGATACATGATGAATTATCCTGAACTCTAAGTGTCAACATAATAGTTCAGCTCATACATTTCCGTGAAGTGTTTTACATAAAACCCAATAGAGGATCGCCAATAAATAAAAAAGGAAAGGATATCTTTTGAATAATCCTGTAAAAATTAATGTAGCAAACTCGTTCAAACTGTAAATTATGATTTGTAGTAAATTATTTTCATTCGTATAAAGATATCCATAATCTATGAGAAATTAAAGTTTTTATAAACAAGATTCCCGGATTTGTCCAAGTTTTTTGCTTACAATTTGCAGAGATCTTAACATAAAACAGTGTTTATTACAGAAAATATGACAAACATTCTACACTGTAATCAAAATAAAAAATAATAATAATAATAACTGTATAAAAATGAGCAGGTTTTCTAAATAATATTTCACTGCGTATGCGTTAATGCTTTTAAAATTTCACTTCAATATTGTGTTAGCTAAATATATAGAGCAAATTTGTAAAAACACTTTCAAAAACACTAAGCCAACAAGTTATAATTCAACATTCAATAAGTTACTGATGAGAAAGTGTGGTACAGGCAGCACCTTGTTTATGCCATATGTCTCTCTGGAAGGGGAGAGGAACATATTGCAGTAAACTGAGAAGCACTTGTTCCTACACTGAGAAAAAAATATGGTTCTGACATATAGAATCTAACTAATGGCTCTAGGAAAAATAGTTCCATGTCATCCTTATAAATTTTAGTTCCGTTTCTTAGAGAGTTCCAGAGTATCTTACTAGAATTCAAGCGCGTTTTCCTATATTTTTGTTGTCAAATTTATCTAAAAATCTCTTCAAATAGATGCGAACACAATAGATTTGATTTAGTAACTAGAATTATAGCTTAAGAAACCATTCCTAAAATCCAGCGACAATTTCTCGCTACCGAAACGGTTCAATGTCGTTTCGTCTCCTAGAAAACAAGAGACTAGAAATGTCAAGTCATTTCGCCTATTCAGCTTAGTTGTTTACCCTACTTGCATAGTTTGGACATCTATAGTTCTAGTTTAGAGATTCAGAAAGTGACTAACTATTCATTCTAAGTGAAGACGGCATATTTTTTTTCTGTACACTATATTGCGCCGGTCAATCGGTCTGACGAAATGTAAAGAGTCTACCAGGTAATCACAAAGCACATCAGTCCAAACTTTCACGGGAAATTTATGCTGGTGGTTACGACGAGTTGTGCAGTGGGAATTGCTGTTAGACAAAACGTGGTGATTGTGCATATTGAAAATGCCTTCTCTGCTGCATGTTGCCCTGACAATAATTGATACAAATCCAGGAAATCGTGGATCTTCAATATTCTTCCCCAGTATCATTTCATCTTAATGAACAAAGTGTGCCCGGCAAGTAAAATTAACTGCCTGCAAATATTGCACACTTTGCACGTGGTAGGGGTGTATGTGTTCCTTGATACAGTAAGCCAAACCACTGGTTCAGAAATATCCATTTCGCATGCCACTGCTGGTGTGCTTGTAGAAGGAGCTGATTCAAATCTATTCTTAATCATTATCTATTCCATCTATCAAAATTTAAGTTTAAATCTATGTTTACGAAACATTTATTCAGATGCAAAAAATAACGTAAAAAATATTTGTGTTCATTACTCCAAAGTCTAAAGCGCCTTCTATCGGCATTTTTTGAAATTTATCTTTATAATTCATTTTAAAAAAATACCGACATAAAGAATAGTTTTAGTGAAAACCGCAAATCAATCGACAAATTTTTCCTTTTTTTTTTTTTTTTTTTTTTTTTTTTTTTTTTTACATTATTTCAAATTTAAACCCTCTGAACACAGTTAAGTTTGTGCTACTTAACCAACTATTCCCAACTATTCAGATTTTGAGCTCAAAATTTAAGTTTAAGTCTAAGCTTACGAAACCATTTAATGAGATGCAAAAAATCACGGCAAAAATAGTTTTTCATTACATCAAAGTCTAAATCGCCCTCTATTGGCATTTTTCGAAATTTATCTTTATAATTTATTTTCAAGAAAATATCAACATGAAGAATAGTTTCAGTGAAAACCACAAATCACTCGATCAATTTTTCCGTTTTTTATGTGTATTTGAAAATTTGGACCCCAAACTTTAATGGCGGCTATCTCCTTTCGAAAACGTTTGGGACCCTTGGTTTCCTATTTACAATTATTCGTTTTGATGTGTTCTATCACGCCCTAGCGTATATACTATGAGTTTAGGGACACCCTGTATATTGTATATACTTATATCCTGCATTAATTTATTGAATTTTAAATTAAGATGAAATATATAACTTTTATTAAATGTCTAAATGTATAACACTTGTTATTATACATTTTGCTTTTCGAATATAAATTAAATATCAGAAATACCAGATTTTGCAAGTAATATTTAAAAAAAGAGTATCTGCTACGTTTTATTTCTCAAATAAATAAATAAATATATTAACTTTTATTTTCAAGATATTAAATGAACTCTGCCAAATAAGTTGTTTTTCCATACTCATATAACTAAAACTTAAAAAAATAGGTTTAAAATGTTCTCTACTAAACGAAAATTTAATTCGTTTTACTAAAAGGTTATTTTTGTATATCATTAAAATCTAACAAAGGAAAAAAAAATATTGCTACAAATGAAATTTGAAACTCGACTTTGGATAATTAAAAGAGCAATTTAATATGTCAGCAAATTTAATAAAGATCCTGATATGAGTATGTTACGAAACTTTTATTTAAAAAAAAGCTTTGAAAATTTAAATGGAATTCAAGTCTAGAGTCTTTCATAAAGAAATTTTGCTGTATATATAATTCCAAAAGTACATTTTATTGGATTGTAAAAATGTGAAAATGGTTTGAGTTTAGTATATTTTCAGTTCAATTAGATGGGCATTTTTCTGTTCATTTTAAAGAAAGTGCTACGAATTAATCGCACAGGATAAATTTAATAAAAAAAAATGTGCAAATTTGAAAAGCATATTTTTGCGTTTTCTTTCTCACCGGATAAAAATTATACTTTTAGAACAAAAACATTATGCAATCACTTTGAAACAAGTATTTCGAAATAATAATAAAATGATGCATAAAAAATTTCAGTGCTACTAGGTTATCCCGTCGACCAAAAAATTTTCGCTAAACTATAAGATTAAACGCCAATAATGGATGATCGTGAATGTCATATTCAATGACATTAAATTCGATTCACGTGTTTAAAATGTCATTAAGTGATTTTTATTTCGACTTTTTATTAATATCCTACTAATTATTTGTTTTTTTCGTTATTTAAAATAAAAATTATGTCAATATGGATAATTTGGCTATTAGTTTGGCGATTTGTATAATTTGGCAAAATTAGTCGTCGGGATAAGAGTAGTACCAAAATTTGTAACTAGTCGTTGGGGGCCACCGTAATACTTACCCATCATATATATGCATATATAATATATGAAAATAAAACATTTGAAATCTATTTTTAAAATGGATTGCGATTCCAAAAAAAATTTAAACGTGTATTTATATTTTTATTGTGCATAGCAATGCTGTATTAATGAGTTGCTGATGAATCTCTTTCGATAAATAATACAACACGCCTAACTACTGAAGTAGTACTGAATTGCGAAAAAGAAACATCCTTATAATCCCGAAAATAATAATCTTATTAACTAACAGTTTATTGCGTCGGATTAAGCGTCTCATTTTCAATTAAAATATATCATTGAATTGAAATTTGAATGAAATACAGGGTCATGAATAATCGAAGAATGTGGTAAACAGGATTACAGATATCTCGGCAACTAATAATTCGATCACCTTCGTTCTTTATGCAAAATTTGTGTTATTTTATTGCCTTTTACGATCACTCCTTAAAATAAAAAAAAATTCGGAAAATTTTTATGTACTTTTCATCAGAACGAATTTTTCGAGAGTCCGAAAAAAATAATTCCGGATAATCGAGGTTACTGATATTAAATAGGCTTCGTCCCATTCTTACATACTAAGTACATACAAAATTTCAAGTCTCTATCTAAATTTGTTCGGGAGATAGAGCGTTTACAGCCTGACAAACAGACAGACAGACAGCCAGGCAGACAGACACAGACAGACGGACAGACGGACGGACGGCAAAATTTATTTTCTAAAAATATGTTTTTCGAAATCGCCAGTGTCGAAAACGTGTAAATCCGTCAAAAAAAATTTCAATTTTCAAAACGATTGCAAGACTTACCCTATACTACGTATGATGGGTAAGTAATAAAATTCGTCTCAATATTTGTATTAAAACGTCTTGATTAAAAATTAAATTTTTCTTGGTGCACAACTAAGTTTCGGGTTTTTTTTACCCATGAAGAATGGAAAATTCTAATTGAAATACAAACAATGCTTCATTGAAAGAATCATCCACTTCTAGCTAGACGTCTTTGCCATATCTTTGATAAAACACGTTTACCGAGACGATAAAACGACGTGTCATTGGACCAAAATGATTTATCCAATCATTTTAAAACTCTTCGAAATTAGCCAAGTGTATACCTGTTAAGCAATGTGTCACCAACCATAACAAGTGATAATCAGAAGGGGCCAGTTCTGGCAAATACGGCGGGTAAAGTGGTGTCCTGAACGAAGGAATTGCGATAACACGGAATGTTGTCATGCTGCAATATCACTTGTTTGTGTCTCGTGTTCCATTCTGACCATTGTTCGAGTGATGCATGGTTCAAATTATTTTGTTGTTATCGGTAGTGATGCCTATTGTCAGTTTCGCCGGGTTTTAGCAACTCATAGTACACGATTCGCTGGGCATGGTTCGCCAAACGCTGACCATTGTCTTCTTTCCGAAGTAATTTTTTTCGTACCGTTCGATGTTGATGCTTCGCAAGGTGAAAGCATAATTTTTTGCATTTGGAATTCTAGAAATATATCCATTTTTCTTCGTCATTAATAATTCGATGCAGGAAAGTCTTTCTTTCTTCTGTGAAGCAAAGGCAAAATTTCGGTAATGGTCTCTCAGTCATGTCATACGTTTTCCTTCCGTTTGAATAATTTCCACGTGTAAGCGCTAGGAAATACTTTGACGAGTAATGCCCCTCCGTGTATATCTTGATTTTTTGTTATCATCTTCCTCCAATAACGCTTGCAGATCGGAATCTTCAATTGTTTTGGTTTTTCTGAGAATTCAACACTTCTAAAGCATTTAAACAAATCTTCACAGGTAGTTTCCGATGTTGGATGTTCGTCGTATGCCTTCTTATCAATTTACGTCCTTCAACAACATGTTTTGTTTTTCCAAATTAAACAAGGAAAGCAAAATTTCCCGCAAACGTTATTTATTTTACACAAAATCCGACATCTTTTTTGTTAGGAAAATATGTTTGCGTTGCCAGATGTATTGGTATTACGACAGTTAATTGTTGACAGATGTCCAATCTATTAATAAAAACATAACTTGAGACATGTATGTATATGTGTCGTTAACGCCATCCATATGTAATAACCGAAAACTTAATTGTGCAGCGTATATTGCGAAACGTAATATAATTTATGTAACTATAGATTTTTTAAATGATGCTCAAGTCACCTTTGTTTAATTTTTGATAATTTGAATATTTAAAAAATACATTCCGTACACTAAATTTTGTTTTTCCTTTAAAATGCATACATTCATATTTTATTACTAAAAATTTACTTTAGATTTGATTGTCATTATCATTCAGAAATTAATGTTTACACATTAATTAAGGTTAAAATACTTCGCACAATGCTGTATAATTTTCACTCTTCGGTTTAAATGTGTAAGTTATGTTTTAATTAAATAATACTACATTTTCCACGAAGTAGCGGCGTGGCGATCTGACCGTCCCATTCATCCAAGATCACCGTCAGGAGTTATATTGGTCTAGAAACGAGATTGTGATCAAATTTAATTTAGTTGCTATTTTTTTCTAGTGGTATTTTTTTTCAAGAGACATCGTCAGTAATTCTGTTTGTCGGTAACATGTGTGAGGTAGATTAAGAAAGGTAAAGTGATTTTTAATCAAAAAAGTGTATTTTTGCCAATTTTTTTAACTGTTTAAAAAATTATCCTGTTTAAATATGAAATTACTTACTTTTATTATTATAGAACTGTGTAGCATAATTATTTAAATTAAACGTATATATGTATTGTATAAAATTATACCGTGCATTAATTTATTGCATTTCAAATTAAGATAAAATGTATAACTTTTTAACGCGTAATATTTGTTATTATACATTTTGCTTTTCAAATATAAATTAAATATCAGAAACACCAGATTTTGCAAGAAAAATTTAAAAAATGAAAATCTGCTATTTTATTTCTTCAATAAATATCTATATCTATATCGATATACATATATATCTTTATTTTTAAAATATTAAATAATGTCTTTCAAATAAGTTATTTTTCCATACTCATGTAACTAAAACTTTAAAAAATGTTTCAAAATGTTTTATACTAAATAAAAATTTAATTTGTTTCCCAAAGACATTATTTTTTGAATATATATATCATTAAAATCTAACAAACGATAAAGAAGAAAAGCATTTTTACAAATGAAATTTTAAAACTCGACTTTTGATAATTAAAAGAGCAATTTAATCTTTCAGCAAATTTAATAAAGATCATGATATAAGTATGTTAGGAAACTTTTATAAAAGCTTTGAAAATTAAAATGGAATCCAAGTCTAGAATCTTGCATAAACAAACTTTACTGTATATATACATTTAACTCCAAAGAACATTTTATTTGATTGTGGAAATACGAAAACGATTTGAGTTTAGTATATTTTCAGTTCAATAAGATAATAATGTTTATATTTATTCTAAAGAAAATGCTACGGATTAATCGCACAAAATTAATTTAATGTATAAACTCTGCAATTTTCAAAGACATTTTTAAGTAACGTAATATAATTTTCTTTCACTAGATAAAAATTATAGTTTATAAAACGTAAAAGTTTTTAGAAACCTAAATTAAATATGGTGCGATCACTTACTTAGAAGTATTTTGAAATAATAATAAAATGATGCATAAAAATTTTATAATAAAATTTGTATCAATATTTGTAATAAAACGTCATAATTAAAACTTAAATTTTACTATGTGCGCATTTAAATTTCGGATTTTTTTTTTTTTACCCATAAAAATTAGAAAGTTTCAAGAGAAATACAACAAATGGTTCTTTAAAATTTCGTCGTTCTACAGCTAGACATTTTTGCCATATTTCGGACAAAACAAGACTACCGATAAAACAATGCGTCTTTGGACCGAAACCATTTATCCTTTCAATTTGGCACCTCTTCCAAATTAGTCAAATATATCCCAGCAAAGCAACGTGCCATCAACCATACACTGTAAAAAAAAATCTGTAAAGGTACTAAACATTTTCAAGGAAACAGGGGTTCAAAGAACTTTTCATGTAACGATAACAGGAAAAGACCATGTAACTGATTCTAAAACTTGAGTTTTTTTTGGTTACCGTTACAGGAAAAGTTCTTGGAATCCCAGTTTCCTAGATAAAGTATAGTACCTTTTTTTTTACAGTGTAACAAGCGTAGTCGGAAGGGACAGTCAATTTTGCACCTCTTTGAAACTAAAAAAATTTTACTTTATTAAAAAAAAAAAAAAAAGAAAAAAAAGAAAAAAAAGAAAAAAAAAAGAAAAAAATATATTTTTTAATATTTTGAGTCAAAATTAATGAAAAGTAATCAAAGAAGATATAATCTTATTTTGAGTAATTTATATTTAATGGTTCTTCAGTTTTCTTCATAACAATTTAGATCCAAGAAATGTCGAAAAAACTCATCAAGAAGAAAATCGCGTTTTTACAAGAAGTGAAGTTTATTCCAACCATTGCTTAAATGCTAGATTTTGAAAATTAACGATAACGAAAAAAAAAAAATTCCTCTTCTAATTAGGATAAAAACATTATTTAAACGTCGTTTACGCGTAAAAAAACAGATTAAACTTTAATGTGATATATATATATCGGGTGTCCCAAAAATGACTGATGGATTTTAAAATTCAATAACTTGCAAACGGTGACAGCTATTTAAAAAAAATTTTGCAGGAGGGTTATGTATAATGTCAGGATTTTTTTACCGTAATTTGTGCTTTTAGTTCGAATTTCAAACAATAGGTGGCGCTGACGGCGTTTGATGGCCAAAACGACGCTTCACTCAGCACTGATCACCTGACCTTTAGCCGCCGTCAGCGCCACCTGTTGTTTAAAATTCGAACTAAAATCACAAATTACGGTTAAAAAAAACACTATATTTCTATTTTCTAAATATTTCTATTTTACAAGAAGTGATTTCTATTTCAACCATTGCTTAAACGCTAGATTTTGAAAATTAACCAAAAAGGAAAGAATAATATTTTCTCTTCTAATTAAGATAGAAACATGATTTAAACGTCGTTTTATGCATAAAAAAACAGATAAAATTTTAATGCGATTTATATATATATATATATATATAAATCGCATTAAAATTTTATGTCCAGAAAATGACTGACCCATTTAGAATGTAAATAACAAGAAAACTGTTTGATATAAAAATGCGCGGCTTGCTGTATTGTTATTAGAATATAAATAAATTTTAAAATATGCACTTTATTAATGTAATATAATAATATTTAAAATAATATCTCAGTCTCAAGACTGAGGAGGTGAAGTATAATACAGATGGTTCAATCACAAATATTATTTTAAATCACTTTCCAACCAACGTACCCTATTTCTGAAGCTGATTCGAGAGTCGATTCAACATATAGGTTCAGATTCGACAACATATAGATTCAGATTCAGCCGAAAATCTCATATTTATGAAAATCAGAGTCATGTCTGTATTCAAACAGCCTGTTACCGCCAGCGCGATATCTGTTTCCGAAATTTGAACTATATTAACAAAGTACATGTTTAAAAATTTATTGATTTTCTAATAACAATACGCAAGCCGCGCATTATTATCTCAAACCGTTTATTTGTTATTTAAATTCAAAATGGGTGAGTTATTTACTGGACACCCGGTATATATATACTTCAATGCAGAATTAGGCATGTATGAATTTTGTAAATGTGACGAAAATAAATAACATAAGAATACTTTGGCTTCCATTAGCCGAAAAATCTGCATGTTGTTTGTACTCCAGAACAATGATTACTGTTAATTAAAAACAGTGATTAAAAGTTTTTGAACAATTACTGTTAATGATTAACTCATATATATTACTTTTATTTGGTTTTTTAACAATACCGCAAACCGCGCATTTATATCTCAAACCGTATATTTGTTATTTAAATTCAAAATGGGTCAGTTATTTACTGGACACCCGGTATATATGTATGACTATATTATGGACAAAGATTATTGTTGAACGGATCCCCTTAATTATGCATTTTGATATAAATAACAACAGACGCTCAGCAACTCCTTAATTTATATCAAAATATACAGCAGTAGAAAAAAAAAGCAATTTCTAAAATGTTGAAATTTTAAGGCATTTTAACATCTTCCATTAACCAGGCTTACACTAAGTATTCCTGGTTTATAAAATCCATTATGCAAATGAAAACCTTTGCCGGTGAATACGTGCGTTAAAAAGTTACTTTACTCGGAGATATATATTGTCAAATATATTCTTTAAGACATTAAATTACCTTAATTAGGACATGCAAGGAATCTTTCCAAGTAATGAATTTCAAATTAGGTAACATAGTTTCCCACTCAAAAATAGTCTTACCCTGACATTTAAACCAGATGAATAGGTCGAATTTAGATTATTCCCTTTCTTTATCCCTAATCAAATGAAGATTACTTCGTTATGTGTAAATATTGCAGTAATTTATTGTTATTTTTTTTCATTTTCATTAAATTTTAGAATCTTTTAATAATGTAATATAAGAAGAGTTTACAATTACAATCCATTAATTCCTTCTAACTTTATCTGTATAAAATTTTCCTACATACAAATATATTTCTTTATATTCACTTAATAAAATTGAATTTAAATATTATAATTTTAGAACATTATACTGCACTAAAATTAGAACATTATACTGAAAAAAAATTGACTCTGTAAAGTTACTAAAGTTTTTCTTAGAAACTAGATTTCATAGAACATTTCAAATAACAGTAACAGCAAAAGTTCATTTAGCCAATTCCAGTACATGAATTGCTATTACCGTTCCATAAAAACTTCTAGAAATTCCAGTTTCGTAGAAAAACTTTAGTAATTTTAGATATTTTTCTTCATAGTGTACTTTATAATAAACCAAAAAAAGAGCAATGTTTAGTTAATATCTAATAATGCTTTTAGAGGATTTAATATGTATATTCCGCTAAATAGTGCACAAAGTGCAAAACAAATTAAATCTGCTACATCATTTTACTTAATGGCAAAGTTTTGGTCTTAACATACAGGTAGAAGTACTACACTGTTTAAAAAATCTGTTAACTAACTAAAATTTTTCAAGCAGATTTATATTCCAGGAACTTTGCATATAACGGTAACAGCAAAAAATCATGTAAATTTCCTCAGTTACATAAAGTTTTGCTGTTATCGTTATATGAAGAGTTCTAGAAATACATATCTAGTGGAAAATTTTTAGTGACTTTACAGATTTTTTTTTTACAGTGTAGTGTGAATTTAGCAGCTCAATAGAAATAATTCGTCAAGATTCCACCATGGCAGAATGTAAAGATGGAGCAAAGTTACTCTGATTTGGCTGAAAGTTATTCTGATTGACTGAATTAACTTGGAATTGGTATATTTGATAAATTACATCGTACAAGAAACTAACAGCTATTCAGGTGGTCCACTAGCACAGGGCTATAGAAGCATCACACAGACCTCTACAATGAAAAAATTATCACATCCTTATTGTTGATTAATGCATATCCGTTGTGTGACATAAGAGATCTGGTTACCGAATCTTTCACACTATATTAATTACTGTTGCGCAAGCTAAATATCAATACCGTTATCTGTACCGTTTAACCCATCATATATGCTAAACTTTCTCATACAATATATCACTACTGATACTAAAAGGCTTAAAAATCCTACACTGTTAAAAGTGAAGGTGACAAACCGGTGCCATTTGGGACCAGGAGGTGAAAAGGCCCTAGGGTCTATTGGAACCCGGGGCATTTGGAACCCTAGAGTGCCATAGGGGCTTGGATATGTGGTTGCAGTGCCGACAGATCTCTTACTGGGTGATTGGAGCTAAATAAGGTGCCATGCACTTCGTATTGGCAGCAATGTGGCACTTCATCGGGTGACTGGAACCATGCGCATGTGCTGTGACGTGTGTCTTTCTGTTTTCTGTGACGGTAAGTAAAATCTATGGCTATGAGTGAATGAAGGTGAGCTCGATGGCCGAGCGGTTAGAACGCTGAGCTTGTAATCAGACATTGTGAGTTCGAATCCTTCGACGGCCAAAATTCGGTTTGCATATTTTTTAATTTTTTATTATTGGACACTCTGGATTAAGGGTGCCATCTTTTCACCCTAATTAAAAGTGCCATTCTGGCTCCTTTAGGGGTGTCACCAGAGAGACAAGCCTTTCACCCCTAAAAGGTGCAATGTGTCACAATTAGTTTTAACAGTGTACAACATATGATAAATATTTTATTTTTGTCTGTTTTTTAGAATTTCTGACCATAAAATAGTTATAATACGATTGTAAATAAAGAAATAAATAAATAAATAAAAATTCTGACAATATATGTAAGGGGTAAAATGCTAAAATACTGAATTTTAATGTATTAAAAAAAATCTTCTTTACAAAACTAATTTTCTGTTGTGATTCTACAACATTGATAGCTAATCGGAAATGCATTTTAAATGGAATGTACTTCTGAATGTTTAGAAATTAAACAATATTTCATCCAAAACTTCTGCCAAATATTCCCTTTTACTTCATACTCACAGGAAGAAGAACATGTAATACATTCAATTCAAACTGCTGATACATTTCCGGAAGAATAAACTTATCCTGTTTTTAGTTTTACATGAATGAATTATTCTTCAATTTCGTTTAAACTGTTTGGTATAGATATGCCAAAATATTAAAACCAATGAACAAGAAAAAGATTTGATTTCAAGTAAGAAAATTATTAAATATTTTTGTTCTAATAGTGGAAACGCAGTTCATTTATTTTACATTTCTGCACCTTCCCATAAAATATACATCTATATTTAAATAAATAAATAAATAAATAAATAAAATGTCTATGTTGATTTTATAAATTTTTGTTTCAAACCCATAGTAACAAATTAAAAAAAACAGTACTAAATTTTCATAAATTAAATTTAAAAACATTAACAAAATGCTAAATTATTTTAAAAAAATGTTGTAACAATTTCTTTAAATGAATTATTTACACGTTCATTGTGGAAAGCTTATTTCAAAATTTCAAATGAAATATAAACTTGCGTTGATTGCATGAACATCATAATTTTGCTCTTCAAAACATATGAATGTTCATACAATTAAATAAAACAAGGAATATATTGTAAATATCGTCATAATATTCTTAACAATCAAATACTTGCTTTATGTTATGTGTTAAAACTTGCCTTAAATGTTTACGAATGAATATGGAAATTATATATATATATATATATATATGTTTCAAGCTTTAATCCCCCCATACACACAAAAAAGGAAATATATACAGTCGACTCTCGTTAATTCGAAATTGGGTAATTCGAATCTTCGCTTAATTCGAACTAAACATGAAGGCCCGAAATTTTCAAAGGCATAATAACGTTCATTAATTCGATTTCATTTTCTGTTGACTTTGTTTAATTCGAACTAACGAGAATTCCGATTTTTCATTTTTCTTTTCTTTTTCACGAATTTCAGATCATTTGAATAACTTTGTTTCTTTGATTTTTGTGAAAATTGTTCCGAACGAGTATACATATAATACAATGCCTTTGATATCCACTTACTTCGAGCCCCGTCTGTCCATCAGTGACGCTATAAATTTTTCTTCCTTCGTGCTTGTTTCTAATCTTTTAATTAGTTTACGTATTTATACATTCTAATTTAATACTAAGTCATATTCTAATGATAACAGGCGAAATAAGTTTAAAAAACACTATAACATTAATTCCTTTGTAATAGTACCATATTAAGCATGTTTTCCATAATTCGAACATTTCTTGTGGTCCCTACGAGTTCGAATTAACCAGAGTCGACTGTGTATTTCCTTTTTTGTGTGTATGGGGGGATTAAAGCTTGAAACATAAACTGAATAAACTCGATATCTCCTTAGTTGCAAAACGTTCATGACATTAAAAAAATCCCTGAAAGCTCGGCCTACAGTTGCAGGTAGATTTCGAAGTTAATTATTATTTTCAACAACAAAAAGTAAATTATGGTTAGAGATACTCCAGTTTAACCATTTATTTTGGCCGCTATTAGAGGAATTTTATTTTTATTTTTTATCTCAGAACTGGTTTTAACACAATCATGTTAAGTCAATATTAAAACTAGTCGTTGGGGGCCCACCGTAATACTTACCCATCATGGATATGTATATGAAAATAAAACATGTGAAAACTATTTATACAATGCATTGCAATTCATGAACAAAATTTAAATATTGTTAATATACATAGTAATGCTATATTAAAGAACTGCTGATGTACAAATTTAGACAAATTATATAAAACGACAAACTACTCAAGTAAGTACCGAACTGCGTAAAAGAAACATCTTTATAACTCCAAAAATAATAATTCTATTAACTAACAATTTATTGCGTCGGATTAAGCGTCTCATTTCCAATTAAAATATACCTCTGAATTGAAATTTGATTGAAATACAGGGTCATGAAAAATCGAAGAATGTGCAAAACAGGATTACCAATATCTCAGCAACTAATAATCCGATCGATTTTCTTCTTGATGCAAAATTTGTGTTATTTTATTGCCTTTTACATCCATTCCTTAAAATAAAAAAAATTCAAAAATCTTTATATACCTTTCATCAGAACGAATTTTTCAAAAGTCCGAAAAAAAAATTCCGGATAATCGAGGTTTTGATATTAAATATGCTTCGTCCCATTCTTACATACTAAGTACATACAAAGTTTCAAGTCTCTATCTCAATTTGTTCGAGAGATAGGGCGTTTACAGACAGACAGACTGACAGACAGACAGACGGATGCATTTTTTTTTCTAAAAACATGTTTTTCGGAATCTCCACTATCTGAAACATGTAAATCCGACCAAAAAAAAATTTCGATTTTCAAAACGATTGCAAGTCTTACCCTATACTACGTATGATGGATAAGTAAAATATATATTTCTCAGTGCTCAGCAACTCAAAAATTTTTAACAAGTCTTTACCCTCATTTTTTAAAGAAAAGAAGTGAAGCATGCTGACGAAATTTTTAAAGATGTTTATAAGCAAACTGGAGTTTCATGGATTTTTCAACCTGTATTCTTCATTCTAGTATTTAAAACATAATTTATAAAAAAATTATTTTCTCGACCATATTTTTCGTTTCCAACAATATCTCTTCGGAGAACTGCGTTTCAAATACCTACTTTCACAGCATTTTTTAAAAATATATTCTGCCTTTATTAAAAACTAGACCAATACGGTATATTATAAAATTTGAAAATAAGAAAATTTTTCAAGTGCATGCAATCTTTAAAGTGCAAAAATGAATTTAAAAATGTGTCCGTAAGGAAGCATTTTGTTACTTGAGTACTACCCTTAAATCGGGATCCTTAATTCATAATGCTTCAGGAAATTCTGTTCATAATACCTACTTTGACAGCATTTTTTGAAATATAAACTGCTTTTATGAAAAAATTCTAGAAAAATGGCATATTATACAGCTTTTAAACAAGAGAACCTGAAAAAGGAATGTGTTTGAGAGCATAAATGAATTTAAAAATGAGCCGTAAAGTTTGCAGTTTGAATTTGACTACATTTTTAATACGATAATATTATTCATCTACTGCTTTTTTATCTTATAGGAATTGGTGGAATCTAAAATTTGTCACTATAAAAATCGTAGATATTATTGAAATTATGTATAATAACTTAAAGTGGATTTGTTATCTTGTTAATTGTCGAAGTTATTGATTTTTTTCTTCTTCAACCCTCAATTTTTTTCTTTTCTTTTCTTACTTTTTTTTGAATTAAGTGTCGGTCCTATGAAAATTTTGCCAGTGTAAAAATTGTAGATAATCTTATAAAAATTTATATTAAATTTGATTTGATTTGATATTTTGAGAATTGCCAAAGTTATAACTTTTTCCCTCAAAAATCCTATTTTCCCCATTCTTTGAATCATTTAATTATATGAAAAAATCTGTTGCAACCAAATTTTTGACCTTTGTTTTAGAAATAGTAATAACTTTAAACCGATTCGACATCTAGTTTAACCAAGAAGTTATGGCGTTTTTGTTTTCACAAAAATTCTACCTATTTACACTCTTTAAGTCCGATTTCGCCCATTAATGAACTAAAAGGAGATTTTTGTATCAGTTTGGAAGAATTTGGAGCAGAATTGTGGAAGTTCTCGTGTCCATAAAAAAGTGCAATTGTCAGATACATTTATTCTACTTTGGTAGGTTTGATTTCTAAGAGTCATTATCTTTGTAGATATTCTTTTTCAGAAATTTTAACGCAGGAAAGAATGTAATAGGTAGATTTCATATGTACAATAATTTGATTTTAAAATCATAAACACAACCAAAAAACACTTAATGGATAGAAAAAACTAAAGAATGATAAGTGGCCGGAAACTTTTGAGAACAGCGTTTTCTTTATATTTAATTTTGTCAATAAAATTTATTGATATTTACACCTTCTTTTATAAGTAAGTTCCTAACTAATATGTCAATATAATGTATAAGTATCGCTTTGAGATTCCTCTTCATATGGGTATATTTACAAATTAACTGAAAAGTTTTTGCTGGGCGGAATCTTTTGACCGCCACTGTATATATATATATATATATATATATATATGTCAACATTTGAACGGAGGGTGGTTTTGGGGTGTTGGGGTCATGATCGGTGAAAATATACCAAAATTTTCTGGAAGTGCTTTCTTCCCGACGGCTGCAATAGGTAGCTTTTTACTTTTTGTAATGAAAGCTACCTAAAATAGTAGAACAAATTTATCGTCAAGATTTTATTCACATCCATTATTCGGTTAACAATAGAGATATTTTTAAGCAGATAATATATGGATTCCCAATTGATAAGTTTAGTAACAATAGTGGACAGCTTAGTATCTGTAGTAGAAATTTATTTATGGTCACAAATATTCTATTATGCCATTTGTATTATCACTTTATTCTATCATGTTTTCTATATATGTGAAGCCTTGTGATACTACTTACAAAGTTTTTTTAAAGCAGTATTTCGAAAATGTCGTCGTTTGTGAGATGAAACATATGTTGAACTAAATGAAGGAATATTTATCACCATTAGCATTTTTTTTTTTTTTTTTTTTTTTTTTTTTTTTTTTTTTTTTTTTACGTTAGTATGGCAAATTATTTTAATTACTTATCAAATTAATTTTATTTTTCAAATGCAACATAAAAGCAACATTTTTCATCGAATTATGCAATAAGAAATATACAGACTGATTTTGAAAATAAAAGAGTACTTTATCCGTCAATATTTTATTTACATCCATTATCCAGTGATCGCTATATGTATATACAGGGTGGTGATAAAAAAACTTTGCCGATATATGGAGCTCTAGCAGCCAGTCCGCTCAACCGATCGAGGTGAAATTTCAGATATAGCTATTCAGAGGTATGAGCTCGAGATTCTGTGAACGGCAACAAAATGGCGCTCACGGTTACGGTTATAGTTACAGAAACTCGAAAATTTCCTTGCGCCCCAATCGAGTTTTTTTATGGGGAGGAGGATTCGCAGAACGTTTTTTGTGCGTGCATAACATGTTCGTTTCTTGCGATACACGTACGGTTCCAACGCTCTTTAGGGTTTTCGCATGCACTGAGCATTTTGCGATGAAAAAAAAATGGGTGTTGCCATTGGAAATTTTCGAGTTTCTGTAACTATAACCTTAACCGTGAGCGCCATTTTGTTGCCGTTCACAGAATCTCGAGCTCATACCTCTGAATAGCTATATCTGAAATTTCATTTCGATCGGTTGAGCGGACTGGCCGCTAGAGCTCAGTATATCGGCAAAGTTTTTTTATGACAACCCTGTATTTTACTCAATTAAAAATAAGCATTTCCAATTATTCAGTTTAGCAACAATTGTGGACAGTTTAATATCAATAGTAGAAATGTATTCACCTGACAAATAAACATTTTTTTTTGTTTCATGTTTGCACTGGTTTTCTGTATATATGAAGTCTCTTGATAATTTTACCAAGCTTTTATAGAAAAAAAAAAAAGATTTTGGAAATGTCGTCGTTTCAGCAATGAAACCTATGCTGAATTAAGTAAGAGTAATTTTATTACCATTAGCTATTTTTACGTTAGTATGACAAAATATTTTATTTATTAATTTAATTTAAATTTTTAATTTGTCACTTTTGAAGCAAGAGTAGCTTTAAATAATAATAATAAATAAAAGAAAGAAACAAGTAGTTATTTCTTTCTAAAGAAAAGGAAGAAAAAAGGGAAAAAAAGAAAGAATAGAACAGAAAAAAATAGGAAAAAAAGAAAAGGTACGTAAACCATAATGTACTAGGAGGGTTAAACGTATGTCAATATTAAATTATTTTTTAAGTGCTAGAGAAATTATGATTCATCATTAGGTAGCACATTTATTCATTTATATCAAAACTGCAATAATAATTACTTTTCATCAACGTTTTCCACGGGATAAATTTAGTATGGTAATTCTTAATAATTTTGGGTAATTTAATCAAATTTATTTCCATTAATCAAGCGTTTAATTACATATAACCTTAAAATTATAGCATGGTTCGGAAGACGTTGGCGATACATTGTTTTTAAATATAATTTACATAGTTCTTAAGGGGTCAGGTACCTTTCGAACTAACAAAATACGTGAAAACGTGACCTCTGTAAGAACTGCAGTCACTCTATATCTAATTGACTTTTGACTATAAAATTGAAAACACATATTAAGAAGGATTTATTTTATTAGTTAAAGTTGTTAAAAAATTATACATGCATGCAATGTTTTTTTAATTATTTTTAAAAGATTATACAATTTTTACGAAAGAATAAATCTTGCATGCCTTGCGCGCACGATTTTTCAAATTTGAATAGCTAAAACAAACCAAGATTTTTTTTTCTGAGTAGAAAAGAAATGTGTTTTCAAAATGACCTACGATGAAAAAAAATAAAACTTATAGTTCCCGAGAAAAAATTTATTTTTTAAAGAAATTCGAAATATCGAGATTTTTTTTACAAAAAAGTAGTCGTAAATTCTAAACTTCTAATTTGAGGAACATAATAGTAGGTCATTTTGTGTATGTGTACGTTTAACATATTCAGCGAAAATTTTGTTAAATTCTACGCAACCGTTTTTGAGAAATCGTGCGCGCAATGAACAAAATCGCTGTTTTGAGAAAATTGGCGTCAAAGTTTAAATTTACCATTGGTCGTATAGTAAAAGCGCAAAGTTTTTTAGACATGACTCTTTTTCTAATGCGAATTTTTGAATGCGGTTTGTTTTTAAATGTTTCTACAGAATCACATTTAATTATAAGCTATTTTTTAAAAAATCGATTTTTGGATTCCGTAAAAGTTACCTGACTTCTAAGAAAAATATCATATTTTTAAATTTATAAAGCGTCTACTTAATGCTAAAAATTACATAAACGATATTTAATTTTATCTATGATTTCAAATAAGTGGAAAATAGATAATTGGTTTGTAGTTAAAAATACAACTTTCATACAAATTTCACGATTTACTACTTTATTTTAAATATAATTCACAAAAATTTATGGAAAATTTTTAAATAATATAGTTAAATATTTTATTAACTTCATTATATAACATACCCATAGCATAAATCTGACTGAAACATGCTTTATATCAGAAAGGATTTGCACTTAATATTTAATGCATAATTTGCACATATAAGGAAATTACAATAATCTTATGAAGAATAATGACAAAATCAGTGATGCATAAATATCTATATAATTTAATACAAAAGAAATAATTATGACGAAATAAATCAGTTTAAACTTTTATTCTATTCATTTTTTCTTGCTTAGTTGAAAAACTGTTTATTTTATTTTATTTTTTTATATTAAATATATTTTTTACTTTAGTCAAACGCGGTGATTTATTGCTTGAATTTAAGCATAATAGTGCTGATATTTTTCTAAGAAGTTTTTTACATAAGTTTGATTAATTTGCAAATAAATAAAAAGGGTTTAATTAAAACGATATTTGCCTTTCAATATTTCCCATCAATCGTTTGTACAACGGAAAAACTTACAATATAATTTTGTTAATAACAGAAATACCGGATGTCCAGTAAATAACTGATCCATTTTGAACCTAAATAACAAACGGTTACAATAACGGTTTGAGATAATAATGCGCGGTTTACGATATTGTTATTAGAAAATCAATAAATGTTTAAACATGTACTTTGTTAATATAGTTCAAATTTCGGAAAAAAATATCGCGCTGGCGGTAACAGGCTGTTTGAATACAGACATGACTCTATTTTTCATAAATATGAGATTTTCGGCTGAATCTGAATCTATATGTTGTCGAATCTGGATCTATATGTTGAATCGACTCTCGAATCAGCTTCAGAAATAGGGTACGTTGGTTGGAAAGTGATTTAAAATAATATTTGTGATTGAACCATCTGTATTATATTTCTCCTATTCAGACTTGAGACTGAGATATTATTTTAAATATTATTATATTACATTAACAAAGTGCATATTAAAAAAAATATATTCTAATAGCAATACAGCAAGCCGCGCATTTTTATCTCAAACAGTTTTTTTGTTATTTACATTCAAAATAGGTCAGTCATTTACTGGACACCCGGTATATAGTTCACATTTAACTAATTTGGAATAATATGGGATTAATGTGCCAAATTAAAAAATATATACATCACGGTATCACAAATACGATTTCATGAAAAAAGAACTTTTGAATAAGAAAACGTAATTTATGATGCATTTACATAATTTTAAATTAATTACAAGTACCTGAATAGATTTGTTTTCCTGGGAAAAAATATAAAAATATTCCAAGTTATGATCTTAAATATTTCATATGCACAATTTTCTGCATATGAATTAATGATTGTGTGTCTCGGGCGGCACAAAAAGACTTACCGGGCCAAATGGGACACGCAGGCCGAAGTTTAGTATGGCTGATTAAGATGATAAGGAAATAAAAATTAATTGTGAAAAAAACAAGAAGAATAGTAAGCATCAGAAAATAAAACTTGAAAAAAGGAGCCTATAAATGAAATTTTTTTCGGGGAAAAATTAAAAGGAGGGAGAGATGGGTTACTTTTGATACTTTATGGTATATCTCGTTGAAGTTATAAGAAAAAGGAAAAATCTCGTATATTCAGAGAGAAGTAAGGGTTACTTTCGATACAATACGGTCTATCTTGGTAAACCAAAAAACGGGAAAATTATATGTATTCGGAAGTGGTGTGACTTTCGGTACTTTTTTGGTATATCTCGGTAACTTAAAAAAAGGAAAACACGCATGTATTCCGAGGTGAGTTCCTTTTGGTACTTTTTGGTATATCTTGGTAAACTAAAAAAAAGTTATATGTATTTGGTGGGGGAGTTACTTTCTCTACTTTATGTTATATCTTGCTAAACTAGAATAATAATAATAATTAAATAAATAAAGGAAAAATCACTTATTCTCGCAGGAGGGGGGGGGGGAGATCTTTCGTTACATTATGGTACACCTATTTCCATTTAATTTTTTAGACATCTACTTTGGTAGATTTCACTAAGAATCGCAGATACACGGACGCACCGAAATATTAATTTCCTTTATTATTGTAAATGGCATTGATCTTTTAAAATACACTTTCACAAAACTATTTCGTTTTTTTAATAATTCAAGATTAGAATAACTAAGCGTTACATGAAAAGAGAAAGATGTTGTTTTTATTTTTATCTGAAATGCATTTTATCAAACTTTTCTTTTAAGAATTAATAAATACTTTTCTTAAAATATGTACCTTTACGTAAGTACTCATATGACATAAACATTAGAAATACTTCAAAAA
Organism: Maratus speculifer; assembly: GCA_964019185.1. NCBI lineage: Eukaryota > Metazoa > Arthropoda > Arachnida > Araneae > Salticidae > Maratus > Maratus speculifer. Next base: position 435,109,993 of record OZ025291.1, on the reverse strand, counting down.
AGTTTAGTATAAAACGAAAATTTTAATTTGTTTCTGGAAAAATTTTCTTATATTTATTATTAAATTTTATACAGAGTCAAACAAGCAATGATACAAATAAAAATTCAAAACTTAGGTATATGTAATTAAGTAAGCAATTTAATATTTTATAAAAATATTAAAATGATCATAAGGTGTGTTTCTTCCGAAACTTTTATAAAGTGAAATTTATCTTTTACTTTGACTTCGAAAATGTAGATTGATTTAAAAAAAGTAACAAACGTTTGATTATAAGTTTATGTACTTTTTCAAAAGTTCTGTTTTTGGAAAATTATTTTTATAAACTAGAAGATAGCCCGTCAAAATGACGTGTTTGCATTTTTAAAGGATAATAAAAAATTACAACAACTGTGGTCAATCATAGCCACTTTAGGCTGAAACAATTTTGATAAATACAGCGATTAAACTTGGAAAAAGAAAAATCTAATAAAGAGAACATAAGGAAAAAAAAAGAAAAAAGAAAAAGAAAGAAAGAAAACTTCAACAGAAATCTGCATTTAAAACTATAGCAAAACTATCTGGTAGATGGGAGTGAGGATTATAATGAAATTTAAAACGCATCCGCGGTTTGTTTAAATAAAAAGTTTTAATTAAATAGTGTTTTTGAAATCGTGAAAAGATTTCAAAGCGAAATAAAATGTAGTGACGTCATTTACAGATCCCACTGTAAATCTGACCATTGAGAACACTCCATTACGATTATGGAACGGTTTCATTGGTCAGAAAATAGATTGCCTTTAAAATTAGAGGTAACTTTTCACAATGTTTTTTATAGATTTCAAATTCTCAAGAGTCATTCACGGCTGTAAAGAAAAAAAAATAAAGAATATAAAAATTTTAACAATATTGTATTTAAAACGCACCTTCGTTTTCCTTTAATAAAAAGTTTTAATTAAATATACACTGTAAAAAATTTGACTCATTTCCTACAGCGTCACTCCACCGCTTTTATAGAAAACGGTTACTTTACTGTGTTATGGAGCATTCTGATTGGTCATAAAAGTGATATTCTATAAAAGCTGTGGAGTGTCGCTGCAGGAAATGGGTTAAATTTTTAACAGTGTACTTTTTGAAATCGTGGAAAGATTTCAAAGCGAAGTAAAATGTAGTGACGTCATTTACAGTTCCCACTGTAAATCTGACCAATGAGAAACCTCCATTACGACTATGAAACGTTTTCATTGGAGAATGAGTTTCTTTTCATCGTGGATAGGTTGACCCCGGAATTGTTATAAACGGAGGGGTTTTATATATAGAATGTGTGAATTATATAACATTTAATTGAAATTTGCTTTAAATGTAACTGATAACTAACATTGATTAACAACCTGACATGACTGTAAATTTAAAAGCTACCAAAGAATAGCATATTGAGTTTATATTCATTAGCTATAACTAAAAATGTTTTTTTTTTTTTTTTTTTTTTTTTTTTTTTTTTTTTTTTTTTTTTTGCATCGTACATCATAAAAACTAGTCGTTGGGGGCCACCGTAATACTTACCCATCATGGATATGTATATGAAAATAAAACATGTGAAAACTATTTATACAATGCATTGCAATTCATAAACAAAATTTAAATATCGTTAATATACATAGTAATGCTCTATTAAAGAACTGCTGATTACCGATTTCGACAAATTATATAAAACGCCAAACTACTCAAGTAGTACCGAACTGCGTAAAAGAAACATCCTTATAACTCCAAAAATAAGAATTCTATTAACTAACAATCAACTGCGTCGGATTAAGCGTCTCATTTCCAATTAAAATATACCTCTGAATTGAAATTTGAATGAAATACAGGGTCATGAAAAATCCGAGAATGTGGAAAACAGGATTACAAATATCTCGGCAACTAATAATCTGATCGACTTCGTTCTATATGCAAAATTCGTGTTATTTTATTGCCTTTTACGTCCATTCTTTAGAACAAAAAAATTCGAAAATTTTTATATACCTTTTAACAGAACGAATTTTTCGAGAGTCCGAAAAAAATAGTTCCGGATAATCGAGGTTGCTGATATTAAATAGGTTTCGTCCCATTCTTACATACTAACTACATACAAAATTTCATATCTCTATCTCAATTCGTTCGGGAGATAGAGCGTTTACAGACAGACAGACAGACAGACAGACGGACGGCAAAATTTTTTTTCTAAAAATATGTTTTTCGGAATCTCCACTATCTAAAACATGTAAATCCGTCAAAAAAAATTTTTCGATTTTCAAAACGATTGCAAGACTTACCCTATACTACGTATGATGGGTAAGTAACTAGTCGTTGGAGGCCACCGTAATACTTACCCATCATGGATATGCATAACATAATATATGAAAACATAACATATGTTAACAATTTATAAAATGCATTACAATTCCAAAATAAAATATAAACGTATATTTAAGTATTTTTAACGCATCATCATGCTCTATTAATGAATTTCTGATGAACCAATTTCGATAAATTGTATGAAACGCCAAACTATTCTACTAGCACTGAATTGCATAAAAGAAACATCCTTACAAATCTAAAAATAATTATCATATTCTCTAACGGTTTCCTGCGTCGAATTAAGTGTCTCATTTCCAATTAAAAGATATCTTTGAATTGAAATTTGAATGAAATACAGGGTCATGAAAAATCGAAGAATGCGGAAAACAGGATTAGAAATATCTCAACAACTAATTATCCGATCGACTTCACTTTTTATGCAAAATTTGTGTTAATTTATTGCCTTTTACGTCCACTCCTTAAAATAAAAAAGTTCGAAATTTTTTATGTACCTTTCATCAGACCGAATTTTTCGAGGGTCCGAAAAAAATTGTTCCGGATAATCGAGGTTGCTGATATTAAATAGGCTTCGTCCCATTCTTACATACTAAGCACATACAAAATTTCAAGTTCCTATCTCAATTTGTTCGGGAGATTACAGACAGACAGACAGACACACAGACACATAGACGGACGGACGGCAAAAAATTTTTTCTAAAAATATGTTTTTCGGAATCTCCAGTGTCCGAAACGTGTAAATCTGTCAAATTTTTTTTTCGATTTTCAAAACGATTGCAAGACTTACCCTATACTACGTATGATGGGTAAGTAAAATTCTATTTAAAAATAATTAGAAACAAAAGTGTGACGCCTCATTTTTCGTTACCTTTTCTTATGGAGTTTCGCAGAACCTAATCTCAAAGTAAATTGTGATTAAATTTTGCCGCATTATACACCTTGATCAATAGCTATATTTATATATTCCGGTTATATATATATATTCCGATTATCTAACGGTAACAGAGAAATTCCATATAACCGCTACATAAAAAGCACATGGAATCCCTGTTTTATATAAAAAGTTTAGTATTATATATATTGTTTTACAGTATGGAAAAACATCTACTTATAATAAAAAAAATTATATGTACCACTTACTACTATGAAAAACTATCTTTGCATCAAATGGAAAAACTTTTGAATAATTCCAACTGTTACAGAGAAGATGCAGACGCAGTTTTGCATAGCAGTAAGTGAGGCATCTTATTTTCGATTGTTACCAGATGTCTTACTGATGCTCTGAGGCAACGATATATCTATATTATAAAGGCCAAACGTATCTGTGTGTAAGGCATACGTCATTTTCCGAATGGCAATACTTCCCCCTGCAATTTCGTTTTTGCAATTATCGCTACTGCAAATTTTACATTTTTAACCATAGCACATTTCAAATTTTTACACCGGCGTATAGAAAAAAACTTTTAAATGCAATTTGCTTGAAAGCTGTATCTCAATTTATTTTTGAGTTATTAATTTTTTTATAGTTTTTAGTAGCAATTTTGTCATTGTGGCAACAGAACTGTTGCATTTTCTCTTAAAATTAAAAAAAATAAATAAATTGCGCATACTATTTCAAAAGTATCGTTTGTTATAAAATCCGGTGAATTTCGATTTTATTTTGTTTAATAATTTGGATGATTGGGTTTTATAGTATTTTGTTAAATTTAGCTTAGAATAATATTTATTTCAGAGTTAGACTCAACAATATATGATGTATTTTTTACTGTAACTATTTATGAAGATTTATTATTAACGGGTTCCATCCCGTGTAAAGATAAAACCACTAATTTAAAATTTGAAATAAGGTAGTGTTCCCAAACAGTATGCAGTTTATTTCATATTAATGGTTATATTTTACCATATCTGTCTAATATTGCGAGGTGCATTTCAAAATTCTCATTTCAATGATTGTGCCATGGTAATTTGCGCGTATTATTATTATTATTATTATTATTATTATTTTACATAAAATTCGAAAGAACTCTGTTTATTACAAATTTCTTGTTAGAGAATTCGCGAAAGGCATCTAAATAAAGTTTGATTTCTTAAAATTATATATATCACAGTATTTATATATATTTTGATTTATGTGATCAACGAGTATGATATTATTAATATATTACATATATTAATAATGTTTTCATCTATACAGATTTTTTTTTATTCTCGATTGTGCATTTCCATTAAATTCATGCTTAATTAAATATTATTGTACAGAATATCGTCTCTCAATTCATGGAAAAGTTATACGTGCATTTTAATGACCATTAATATTAATGATCCATTCTTTGTATTCCATGTAGATTTCTAAAAAAATACATTATTGGAATGTAAGGTTTACAGCCATTAAATTTAGATTAAACATGTCTCTATTAAACATTATATTTGAATAAATTTCTACCATATATAGTATTCCGTAAATATTTTTTCTAGTTTTCAATAATTAAGAATCTTAAATAAATAATTTTGTCATTCATTCAGGTACGTTATATACGTTTTTGTTCCCTCAGTTTAAGAAAAAAACAAAATTGTGTTTGAGACAAATACTTTATTTGGCCACAACCCTCCAAGGCATTATGTTTTCCTTTTTAATTATATGTTTAATATTGGAGCTGCTACACGTAAATTAATATAAATATAAATGATAATATAATTGAATATTTGATATAATTTGAATGTTATATATACTGTTCATAATTTTAATTATAGGCAAGAAATTAAATACATTATTATTAACATTATTATTTGATATACATTCTTAATTATTTAATCTCATTAACGATTTCATATTCTATCATATAATATAATTATCCAAAAATTGCAGTTATAAGAATAAGGGTAAACATACTTGTATTATATATACTTCTCTTATGCTTCTAATTTGAATAAATTTTTAATAAACTATTCATCCGAATATTCCATCATTTATATCTATTTACTTTTTTTAAGAATATGAATCTGTTTTATTATTAAATCAGTCCTTTTAATTAGTTATGTTTGATTTATCTTATTTTGAAAAGGGAAATGTGGTTAAGAATATAGGGGAAAATCTACTTAGCAAATAAACCTTCGAGTTATTTTTCTTCTATTTTTTTCTCTTAATTACTAATTTACATGTTTTATGGGATCATGAAAAGTTCACCTAATTTATTTTTTAATATGACGTATAGTAATTATTAAGAATTCGTTAAAATATTGTATAACACAGCTGTAAATGATTTTATAATACATCAAATCCTTCGAGAAAGTTGGTATAATTAAAATGTTTTCTTACCTCATTTATTTTCTTTAGCCAGAAATAAAAATACTGTAATGTAATAATTAAGAAGGAAGTCAGAACAGCTCTGTACAGGTTGTTGGATTAAAATATGTCTATCTTTGGTATGCTATGATGTTTTAGATTTTCCACTTGTGTTATATACATATTGTGAAAATTTAGTACGAATTTTATGAAGTGTTTCTAGCAAAAGAACCAAACGCCCATTATTCCAGAGTTGAAATATAAAAGAAATATCTAATTAGACTTCATTGAATACATAATTTATGTATATAGATTACTCAAAATCAAATGATAATATTTTAATTACAAAATATTTGTTATATAAGTCTTTGATCATGTCAAAAATGTGAAAAAAAAAATATTCTTCTTAAACAACTCCAATTGCGCATCCCTTATATATATATATATACATGGAAATTGCATACATCCTTTTAGCTAAACTTTTTTTTGTTTCAGTTTCATAATTATTAATGTCTTCCAAAATTAATAATTACAAAAACAAATTTAAAAATTTTATTATCCAGGAGGGGAAAGTTATATTTTCACACCAATAGAACAAAATGCAACTGTGGGATGTTTGCCTATATTGCTTGTCTCATTCCTTATCTAGCTCTTTCACTTTACTCGTTGAAATAAAATTATATGCTGTATGGCAGAGATAAGAGATAGTGAGTAAAGCAGCAAATTTTAAATAGTGCTTAATGCTAATTTTAAATAGTATGAAATAAACATTTCCAATAATAATCGTTAATGAAATTTAATAATTTCACAAAGAAACTATTTTTAGACACTTGCAGTGTATAGCTCAAAAAATGATCGAAATTTGACTGCAATTTCGTTTTTGCAATTATCGCTACTGCAAATTTTACATTTCTAACCATCGCACATTTCAAATTTTTACACCAGCGTATAGAAAAAAACTTTTAAATGCAATTTGATTGAAAGCTGTATCTCAATTTAATTATTTGAGTTATTAATTTTTTTATAGTTTTAGTAGCAATTTTGTCATTGTGGCAACATAACTGTTGCATTTTTTCTTAAAATTAAAAAAATAAATTGCGCATACAATTTCAAAAGTAACGTTTGTTATAAAATCCGGTGAATGTCGGTTTTATTTTGTTTAATAATTTGGATGATTGGGTTTTATAGTATTTTGTTAAATTTAGCTTAGAATAATATTTATTTCAGAGTTAGACTCAACAATATATGATGTATTTTTTACTGTAACTATTTATGAAGATTTATTATTAACTTGTTTTTTCCCGTGTAAAGATAAAAGCACTAATTTAAAATTTGAAATAACCTAAGGTAGTGTTCCCAACCACTATGCAGTTTATTTCATATTAATGGTTATATTTTATCATATCTGTCTAATATTGCGAGGTGCATTTCAAAATTCTCATTTGAATGAGTGTGCCATGGTAATTTGCGTGTATTATTATTATTATTATTATTATTATTATTATTATTATTGTTGTTATTATTATTATTTAGATAAAATTCGAAAGTTGGCATACATTATAATTTTTAGTATAAAGAACTACGTTTATTGCAAACTTTGTTGTTAGGGAATTCGCGAAAGACATCTAAATAAAGTTTGATTTCTTAAAATTATATATATCACAGTATTTATATACACTGCTCAAAACAATTAAAAGATATTTGAAGTTTTATATAAAATAAAGATATAAACGAATTTTTTTGCCGAAAATAGAAGAAGAGAATCACAAATGCAAAATTTTCTGGTTTTCAAACTGTGGAGTATGCAAATTTTGAGTCCGACGTCAAAAACGTCGCTTCAGCGGCAGCGAATGAAATTTGACTTTCAACTGGATAAAAGAGAATGAAGACAAGGATGATCGGCATTCAGTGATTGCTTTGTTTCGATGAGTACGATGTCTCAGCGAAGTCATTTGACAGATTCAGAAGCTTGGAGAATTGTTGGTAGGTTAGAAGGGGGCCAAACTCAAGCCGAAGTAGCGCAAGCCATTGGAGTGTTACAAAGTGTCATTTCCAGGATCTGGAACCGTTTTTTGGAGAGTGGATGTGCAGGCCAAAGACCAGGGCAAGGTGGTAGACGGGCAACAACGCCCAATGAAGATCGGTATTTAGCGTTAACAGCTCGGAGACACCGAAACATGAACGCTACTCTTCTCCAACAACACCTTCGTTCAGCTACAGGCACCACGATTTCAACTCAGACTGTCCGAAATCGGCTCCATGATGTAGGTTTGTATGCTCGCCGACCGATGGTATGTGTTAGATTAACATCAAGGCATCGTCGCGACCGCAGGGAGTGGGAAACCGGGCATGTCAACTGGAGGAGAAATGAATGGAGCAATATTCTGTTTTCTGACGAGTCCCGTTTTTCTGTGCATCCGGATAATAGGCGTATTTTCATCTGGAGGGACCGTGGTAGTAGGAATAATCCTGCGTTCGTGCACGAAAGTGTCAGATTTGGTGGTGGAGTGTTGGTGTATGGTGGCATCTCCATTGACGGGCGCACTGACCTGTACATCATTCGAGATGGAGCTCTGACTGGTCGCCGATATAGGGATGAGATCCTCAGACCTATTGTAGTCCCTTACGCTGCAGCAATCGGAGATAACTTCATTTTAATGGACGATAACTGCAGGCCACATCGTGCAAACCTGGTGGAGGATTTCCTTTTCGATGAAGGAATCGTTCGAATGGAATGGCCAGCGTGTTCTCCAGACATGAATCCAATCGAGCACGTTTGGGACGCTCTAGGAAGACGAGTTTCTGGTCGCCAACAACCCCCACAAACTCTCCAAGAACTGGAAAGAGCTCTTCTGGAAGAGTGGGGCAGAATACCCCAACTCGTCATTAATAGCCTCATTGAGTCCATGCCTTAAAGGTGTTCAACGTTGCTGGCCGCCCGTGGAAACCATACCCCCTACTGAAAATGATTTTTTTTGAAGAAAACACCTTTTCTTATTCTTTTTTTCTCATATGCACAAATTGTGTTTTTTTCCTTTTGTACACAAATGCGCAATAAAATGCATTTTTTCTGCCAAACATATGTAATTTATTCTCATATAACCTACTATGTCTGTCGACCATGTATCAATCAGCTAAAAAGTTTCCCAGATACAAAAGCCACCTAAAACTACACTATCCTTTAATTGTTTTGAGCAGTGTATATTCTGATTTATATGATCAGCGAGTGTGATATTATTAATATATTACATATATTAATAATGTTTTCATCTATACAGATTTTTTTATTCTCGATTGTGCATTTCCATTAAATTCATGCTTAATAAAATATTATTGTACAGAATATCGTCTCTCAATTCATGGAAAAGTTATACGTCCTTTTTAATAACCATTAATATTAATGATCCATTCTTTGCATTCCATGTAGATTTCTAAAAAATTACATTATTGGAATGTAAGCTTTACAGCCATTAAATTTAGATTAAACATGTCTCTGTTAAACATTATATTTGAATAAATTCCTACCATATCTAGTATTCCGTAAATATTTTTTCTAGTTTTCAATAATTAAGATTCTTAAATAAATAAAGTATTTTGTCATCCATTCAGGTACGTTATATATGTTTTTGTTTCCTCAGTTTAAGAAAAAACAAAATTGTGTTTCAGACAAATACTTTATTTGGCCACAACCCTCCAAGGTATTATGTTTTCCTTGTTAATTATATGTTTTAATATTGGAACTGCTATATATAAATTAATATAAATGATAATATAATTGAATATTTGATATAATTTGAATGTTATAATTACTGTTCATAATTTTAATTATAGGCAAGACATTAAATACATTATTATTAACATTATTATTTGATATGCATTCTTAATTAGTTAATTTCATTAACGATTTCTTATTCTATCATATAATACGATTATCCAAAAATTGCAGTTATAAGAATAAGGGTAAACATACTTGTATTATATATACCTCTCTTAAGCTTCTAATTTGAATTAATTTTTAATAAACTATTCACCCGAAAATGTATATCTATTTACTATTTTTAAGAATCTGAAACTGTTTTATTATTAAATCAGTCCTGTTAATTAGTTATGTTTGATTTATCTTATTTTGCAAAGGAAACGTGGTTAAGAATATAGGAAAAAAAACTATTTAGCAAATAAACCTCCGAGTTATTTTTCTTCTATTTTTTTCTCTTAATTACTAATTTACATGTTTTATGGGATCATGAAAAGTTCACCTAATTTATTTTTTATTTTGAGGTACAGTAATTATTAAAATATTGCATAACACAGTTGTAAAAAGATTTTATAATACATTAAATCCTTCGAGAAAGTTGGTATGATTAAAATGTTTTCTTACTTCATTTATTTTCTTTAGTCAGAAATAAAAATAAATTATTGTAATAATTAAGAAGGAAGTCCGAACAGCTCTGTATAGGTTGTTGGATTAAAATATGTCTATCTTTGGCATGCTATGATGTTTTAGGTTTTCCACTTGTGTTATATACATATTGTGAAAATTTAGTACGAATTTTATGAAGTGTTTCTAGCAAAAGAACCAAACGCCCATTATTCCAGAGTTGAAATATAAAAGAAATATCTAATTAGACTTCATTGAATACATAATTTATATATATAGATTACTAAAAATCAAATGATAATATTTTAATTACAAAATATTTGTTATATATGTATTTGATCATGTCAAAAATGTGAAAAAAATATTCTTCTTAAACAATTCCTGTTGTGCATCCCTTATATATATATATATATATATATATATATATATAAACTTTTTTTTGTTTCATAATTATTAATGTCTTCCAAAATTAATAATTACAAAAACAAATTTACAAATTTTACTATCATGGAGGGGAAAGTTATATTTTCACACCAATAGAACAAAATGCAACTGTGGGATGTTTGCCTATATTGCTTGTCTCATTTCTTATCTAGCTCTTTCACGTTACTGGTTGAAATAAAATTATATGCTGTATGGCAGAGAAAAGAGATAGTGAGTAAAACAGCAAATTTTAAATAGTGCTTAATGCTAATTTTAAATAGTATGAAATAAACATTTCCAATAATAATCGTTAACGAAATTCAATAATTTCACAAAGAAACTATTTTTAGACACTTGCAGTGTATATCTCAAAAAATGATCGAAATTTGACTGGCAAAACAACGCAGATTTATGGGCAAGTTTCGACTAAAGTATGATCTGAATGCGAGGGGTAAGAAGTTAAAATATAGTTTTACAGTGCTTCAGGGCGATGGTTAGGGTCGAGGTGGACCAATTGTTTGGTCACTAAGATAGCCGGATATCTCGTGTTTGAACTATTTCTTATGCTCAAGAATGGAAAGCCTGATATACGAGTGTCCCAGTGAAATAAACCCGCATTTAATGAGAATTTACATGAGAATATAAATTATTAAATAATAATATTTTAAGCATCAAAATGCTTTATTTATTAATGCAAACTAGTTTCGGTTGTCATAGTGTATCGTCATCAGTGCAAATTATGATTGAATCATTTCAAATTATGATTGAATCATTGCAAATTATAATTGTAAATTTCCGAAATGAATGTTTTGATAGAGGATTTGCTGAAAAATTTTATCAGACAATAAAATTACAGGAAATCCTAGGAAACAGCCAATGTAAAAAGAGTGGATACAATGTTATAATTCGTTCTACAATGAGAATTGAAACATGAAATTTCAGCAACAGGCTGTGTATGCGGATTCAGTGATCAAGTTAATTGACCAATAACATTTCAGAAAAGTATAGAGAATAGCCAATAAGATATAATGAATGTAATATAAAAACATATGAGTGGAATTTCTGATAACGCATCGAAAACTGTCATACATTATGATAAACTATCATAAATTTCTCTTTCATGTTTACAGATTATATTCATTTTGTCTTATTGATTGTTCACTAAACTTTTCTGAAATTTAATTGGCCTATTAACTTGATCATTTAATCCGCTTACATGGTTCATTTCCTGAGATTACCTGACGCGATTCTATTACCTGGACAAAATTTACCATTGTATCAGATTATTTTGTTGTTTTTGTTTCCAAGAATTTCCCTTAATTTAATTGTCTGATGAAATTTGTCTTGAATACACTTCTCGTAAATATATTTCGGCAATTTTCTTTTTTGAGCAATCTTAATTTGGACAGATGACGGTAAACTATAGTTATCGAAACTAGTTTGCAATAACAAATCAAGTGTTTTGCTACTTTAAATATTGGTTTTTATTTATTTATACTATATGCATTTAGTCGTCATGATTTCCGTTGTTTCCTGTACTATTCGAGAAATGATCAGTAGCTTCGCCAATGTGTGTCAATCCTTATCCCACAGGTAGGCAGCATGTACTGCAGCCGAAGCAAGATCTTGAGCAATTTTATTACATTAATTATATTTTTGTTAATATTTTTAGCTCACAGGCTATCATAGCCTGAGAGATTATGTGCCCGTCCGTTCTGTATGTACGTTTGTACGTTCGTGCGTAACGCGATAACTCATGATAAAAATATCCGATCCACTTGAAATTTTGTATGTAGGTATATACTGACAAGGTGCTTCCCTGATTAGTTTTTGGAGCTCATTCGATATGTATAAGAGGCGGAACGGGTTGCTGATGCCGTTCCCCTTAGTTGATATAAATGGGATTTTCATGCAGAATTAAGTTTTCGTTCAAAATTTAGATTAGGATCATTCTGATGAGGCGATTCCGTGACTGTTATTAGGTGTTCATTGAATAAGTATAAATAGGGGATATATTATATATTCATATAATATATGAATAAGTATAAAATTAATATAAGTATAAATATAAAATATCCATTTATATAAATCCAATTTATATAAATGGATTTTTCAAGCAGAATTTTCAGATTTCGTTCAAATCTCTGAATAGTTTTGGAAGTTTAATGGTTAAGTATAAAAGAAGGGAATAACTCCTTTTAAATTATATAAATTCTAAATGGGTTTTTTATTAAGAATTATCTCATTTGCTCTGAATTTTGGATATAGATTTTTTATATGATAAAGCATGTCTTTGATAGTATAGGAGGTTCAATGATTAAGTATAAAAAAAGAGGAAAGGGGAGAGATGTTTCCCCTTCTTAATTTTTTTCGAACGGAATTAACCCTTGAAAATATAAGGCTTTAATGTACAATTAGTATTTGTAGCCTGTGAGCTCAATGCCATCAGTTTAACTGGGCAGTATTCTTTATTTTAATGTCACATTTTATTCTTGTGTTAATTATTCAACCTCAATAGTGGATAATTATACATTTAAATTTCTCATCACTGGAATTTCGACAGTAAATTCTTTGATGAAATTTGCTCATACAGTAGTATTCTATCCCCATGTAAATCCCTCCTTTTCATTACTATTTGTAAACAACACAATTTGTAAACAAACCCCCTTTGTTTTAACTAACATACAAACTGTTCAAGATGGCTTCTGACATCCTAAACAATGAATTAAAGCGCAAAAATAATCCAATTGAAAAAAAAAGAAGGAAAAACTGTCCAAATAAGTTTCAACCAATTTTGAAAAATATGTTATAGAAGGATATTAAACATGTGATCAAAATTAAAGTATTTGCAAATGAATGAAATACATACATTAATAAAATCACTTTTTTAACTTTTAAATTCGATTCAACCCTTACAATGTGAAACAGAGTTGTTTATATATATATTGTTTATCTGTATATATATATATATATATATTAACAAAAGGTTTTTAACAACAGGTTAACAAAATGTTTGGTTTTGACAAAATTCATTGTGAGCATTTACCCGTCTGAGGTCTTGTAGATGGGTAAAATTTTGATGTTGTTTTCTCTACATTTTGTTAAATGCTCAGAAAATATGTTTCTTTCAACAATTTATATATGTATGTATATAAACTTTACTAAAATATGAATGGAAAAAGTATTAATCCTTCAGAGTATTAATCATTTTAAAATATATTGAAAATTCATTAAATCCGTAGAATTATATTATCTTAACTATTGTTAATATTGCAGTGAAACCTGGAGCTTAGTAAACGAAATATTAAGTTCCAAATAACAAAAGCTTTAAATACGCCAAAAAATTTTATTATTTAAATTAAAATGGCACATTTCAAATTAATACTTTGGACTGTTTTTATTCATGTATTAAGATTAAATTTACAATTGTTTTTCTTTTAATTTATTTATCAATAATTAGATTACCCACCACAATAGAAATTTAAAGAAACACAAACAAATGTATTCTAATTATATAAATGCAATGTTTATATATTTTTTTTATCTGCAAATTAATTACCCTAACATTAAACAAGCGAACAATTAGTCCAACTTTGTAAAAATAATTACAAAGTTCAAACATTCTTCCACCATTATCATTATACTTTTAAACTTTTAAACTAAAAGAGTTAAACAAAAAGTCATTTAGAAATTTCGCCATTCAAGATTGTACGTAAGTTGTTTTAGGAGAAGATAATTACAGTTTAACGAATAAATTGCTTAACCGAAGAAAAAGTATGGGAAAAATATACTTATATATTAAAAAACATTTTAAATAAAATAAAAAGACATATGGTTGATAAAGTAAATTCGAGTTTAAAATATTTAAGAGTTTCTTTTGACTGAAAAAGATCTGTACGACTTTTTATCTGAATTAAAAAAAGTAGCATAAGAATCAAAAATGTGAATCTGAATTAATAGAAGTATAATTTGCAATAAGTTTCTAATATTTGCCAAAAAATTCTTTTTTTTTTTTTTTTTTTTTTTTTTTTTTTGAAAATAAAACATACGTGATCACACGATTTTTCATAATTGCAATTATAATATTAATCGCTGTTAAGGGTGATATTCTTGTTGAATTTTAGGGCTATTTTTTCATTATTTTTTATCTTTATTTAATTAATTAATTTATTTGGTTCTTAATATGAAGTAATGTGATATAAACTTTGAAATTTTTACATTAAATTTCCCCGATAGCTCTATCATCAGAATTTATGCAAGAATATGCACGCTCAATAGGTGAGTCTGCTATTATGCATTTTCTTTACGATTTCCGCAATAGCTCGATCTCAAGAACTAATTCAAGGTTTTTCATGAAATTTCAGATTCATGTATACCTTGATTAATATGGGTGCTAATTATGTTCAGATGAAAAACGGCTAAAAGGTGGAGCTGCTATTCTGCTTTTTACGCAATGACTATGTTTCAAGATCTAATGCAGGAATTTTCATCAAACGTCAGTTTGGCATTGACGCAAAATGTTATTGGTTACGTTTCGCTGTTGATCGCCTAATAGGTTTGTACTGTTTATTTGTATTTTATAGGATTTACGCGATTTTAACGATAGTCATAACTCTGTAGAATCCTCGTGATGAGCATATATTGCCATTTAATTTTGACACGGTTATAGTCAATTTTGAAGTTTTAACCTGTATGAGTTTTTAATAAGTTTTTTGATTTCCACAGTTTAAGGTTAATACGACTATTTCAAGTTTATGCCTAGTTAAATATTTTAAGTTACTAATTGTTCGTAATTTGACTTAAAAGGCGATTTTTTAGACTTTTGTTTTACCTATATATAAGGTAATGTGTCTTTGGCAACAAGCTAGTTTCATTCGTGATGACTTAATATTCGAACTAAATTATTCGAAATTATGTCGAAATACTCGTTATTTTCATTAAGTTATATTGTATTCTATTATATGTAAAATTTAATACCTTATAATTTGTTAAGTGTGCAAGAATTTGTTAAGTGTGTGTTTTCTTCCTTGCAGTACAGAGATACACATACTTTTGGATTCGGGAGTATAATGCACATTAGTTATTGGGAGCTCAAAGAAAACTATTGAATGAAAGCTATTTTTTAAATTATATAGGCTTTAGCAAAGAGCGATTGTGATGGCAAAGTATGAGAAGAAACCCATCGTTTTATGAAATTGGCCGGATCGTATTGCGATATCGTAGACAGCCCCAGGTTCATGTTTTACTTTTTTCTGGAACGAAGTGTTTAAGGCATTTTTTGATGAAGAAAACTCAGTTCACAAACAACTTGACTAAATTGTCTTTATTTTTGAAGAACACTTGAAATATGAGCATATCAAACATCAGTAATATAGCATATTCACTCAAATGTGCACTAGTGCAGCAGGCATAGAACATAATAATGAAAATATTTGTCAATTTGACAACATTGAGCGAGCGCGTTTTCTTCACCAAGACAAAACGTAAAACTGACAAACATTTCACATTTCACAAAAGCCAAAAAAGTCTTTTGGCATAGAATATATTCCCAAACCGAGCAAAAAATGTACAGGTAAAAAGGACCGTTACATGATAAGCAAAGGGGAAATTTTAAAAATGAGTGTTGTCAAGAATACAGCAATTATCGCTCGTGGCGAGAACACACAACACCCGGCAACCCTAAACGAAATTACACAACCGGTAACAAATTAAGTTCTTTATACAAGACAAAATGAAATGATCGGGAAATAAAAATAGCAGTTATTTAAAACAGAAAAAATATTTAATTCGTTTGATATTTAATCAACTGAAGAACAAGAAAGAAAAATCTAGAAATGGAATGATATTTTAAAACTAATTTATTATTTGTTTTTATTTTTATTTATTATTATTATTTTATATGCACTTGGAGACGAACAAACAATACCCATAACTATAAAAAATGCTTTTCTTTTAAAATTAAATTTTAAAAGAGGGGGGGGGACTCACATTTGAAAAATTAATAGAAATATATATAATAGAATATATGTTACATCACAGCGATAGTTATTATTATATAGATAGTTAGTATTATAGAATATAAAAGAATGAATAAAATTATTGATTTAATTCCTAGGTTAAATCTAATTTAAATTGAAAAAACACAGTTTTTCGAAAACAAGTTTAAAATTTTACAACAATATTAAAATTTTAAAAATGTGTGATGTTTCCTTCAATGAGTTTTTAAGGTATTTGAATATTAAAAAACCGCTTTAAGACAACAATCTACACACTAAATGGATGCAATATATTCAAAATAAAATCACAAGTAATAACATTTTTTGCTCAAAGAAGTAAAATCTCCAGCTTAATCTGTTTTTTATTTACTTTATTTGCAGTTCAAGAGTTCAGAAATCTTTCGCGTGGAAATAAATAAATTGAATTTTCAAAGCATTGATAGTATATAAATTATCATTGTGAAATATAAAAGTAGTAAGTTTTGATTGCCTATATCAATAATTATATCATAATAATAATAATAATACAGATTTATATTAAGGATTGATATGAAGGACTATGTATTTATTTTACTTATAAGACGTAACGTAATAATAAATCATTTAAAATATATTAAAAATTGACTTATGTTTTTTTTTCTAATATAGCATGAAAACGATTTGTAATAGCAATAGAAGGTGGCCATAATTTTACTGACTGGACTCAGAGTGTTCTGTAGCGCAATCTGATTGCCAGAATGTCACCAAAAGAGAAAGAGGAAAGGGGTTAATTAAAGAAGACAGGGGTCAACGGATTCAAAAAAACAATCTGATTCCAAATGTCATTGCAAGTGGAATAGATGACGCTGTGTATTCGAAAAAAAGAGTTTAACAAAAGAACCAATACTGAAATAAAACTACCGTTTATTTAGCATATCCAACTCAGTTTC
The DNA here is from genome assembly GCA_964019185.1 of Maratus speculifer. Taxonomy (NCBI): domain Eukaryota; kingdom Metazoa; phylum Arthropoda; class Arachnida; order Araneae; family Salticidae; genus Maratus; species Maratus speculifer. Next base: position 435,092,653 of record OZ025291.1, on the reverse strand, counting down.
TATCTGGCCACCGTTTTTGTGGACCAATTGTTACTTTACTTGCACACCATTTAAAACAGCAGAGAGTAACACATCTGCAGGAATCTCCCGTACAGTCCCCGACATGTTATCCTTCAACGTAGTCAGGTCCTAGACACCTTGATAATAGATCGTAAGATAAGGAGACCGAGGTGGTCAAGCAGTTGGAAAACAGCAGCGAATGACTATTTGCGTTGTAACAGTTTCTTTATATGTAAAGCAATAAATGGAGGGGGCTCATCTTGCATGAAAATGATTTTCTCCAGGCACTAGCTTTGCTGAAATGCCTGAATAAGAAAGTTGTTTTGCATTTGGCGATAATTGTCTCCGGCAACAGAACATGTTACAGGTCCTGTCGGAGTAATGTTCTCATATAAGAATGGACCTCTAATCTTATATGCTTTGAAACCACACCAAACAGTTTTCTTTCGTGAATGCAATCATTTCCGTCACTGCACATTTTATGTTTCAGAATCATCCTATCATCCTTTTTTTTATCCTTGAACGTCAATAGCTCATATATGCCATATGTTCTGGATCATATCCTGAAATTTATTTTTTGATTATGCTAATTTTTTATTTTCAATTTTCCTGTTATATTTTTTTACATCTTTTTATCTTTTTTAAAGTACGATTATTCCTCCTGATATTATCAAATGGATCGCACCATGTATGAAAAATTAAATATATAGATATATATACATATATTTACTTCTCCTGTTACTAGCACTGGCAGTTTGCTTTAAGTCATTATACACAACACATTTATGACACATATAATCATGAAATCTAAATTAACACATCGTCGGATGATTTATAATGAAAGACGAATGCATGTTATTAAAATTTCATATATATTGCGTGAATTGCTACCAAATTTCTTGATTTAAAACACAGTAGATCCATTTTTTAATATATTCTATCAGCGAAAGATTGAAAAACAACAGTTAGCTTTTCGAATTAAATATCAGAAGTTAACAGATGGAATTCGAGACCAAATACTGGAACTGCGTAATCTTATGTATCTTAACTCAAAAAAATACAATTACAACGGTAATCGGCATAGAAATTCACGCAAAATGTTGCAGGAAAATATATCAGAGCTAAATTCAACATGTTTAATGAAAAACCAGCTGTTAGATCTGATTGCATTATTTAAAACATCGGAAAGCCGCTTCGGTTTCAGAGTATTGTCTAAACGCCCCTACATCGAGAAAATATTAATACGATAGTTTAAAAGAATTCGAATTTTTAAATTTCAAGATGAAAATTAAGGATAGTACCTTAAGAAGAAATTTTGAAATTTTCACTACACACTTAACCCTTTGAGCTCTGGGGGAGGGGGGGTTAATTTCTTCAAAATTCCAAGTGTCACATTGGCACCGGTATTTTGCAAACAAAAAAACCGGTTAACGATAAACACGAAAAAAATGCATTAAACCTTTTTCAAATAAATTTGGTCAAATTTCCTTGTGCCATAATGACCTGGTGCCATAAAAAGTATGTGGTAGAAAATACTACCATGAGAGCTCAAGTGGTTAAGAGCCTACACGAGTCATTGAAAAAGGCCAGGATGATAATGTTAAGTCTAGGTAGGCTTTATTTTCGAACAGCTTGCTCAAATTAGATTGTTATAGTGTTGTTATTTGATATAGTGTTGTTATTTTAATAGTGTTTTTATTTTTTATTTTAGTTATTTTTTCGACATAAGTATTAGGATACTTTTAATTTCAAAACAGGTTCAAACCAGTTACGGAAGTTAAAGTAATTTTTTTTTAACTGAAAGTAAAAACTTGCCGTCCTCAATTATCTTATTTAAAAAAAAGTTCAAAAATATTAAAATTTGACGTACATATTTGAAAATAACACCTCAATAGACTTAACATTATCATCCGGGTCTTTTTTTGAATGACTCATGTAGGTTCTTAAGCGTTAAAATGAATCTTTTGGATGACAGGCACAGATACGTTAAATGCAAATTTATAAATAATAAACAAATAAACGAATATTTTTACGAAAAAAGTAAAAAAAAAATAAGTGAAATTATACAAAAAAAAACACGTTTAAAATGAAACAAATGGGAGTTGAAAAACTTTAAAAAATCTATATTCCTAAAAATGTTATTTAAATATAAGTTTTAATCAAGCAATTTTAATAATTGAAATCGTCTAAATTGTACTAAGATTTTTTATGTATATTTTATTATTATATAAAAAAATTCCATATAAGACATTTTATAATACTTAATTTAGTAATGTACAAAAACCTTGTGAATGATCCTTTTTATTATTTCCCGAAGAGAAAACAAAAACAAAAGTGTTTGAAAATTGCGTAGTTCATACATTAAAATAATCCTTTATTCCTTTTTCCAACATCTATTTTAAAATACATAGATGAATATTTATTTAATTAAAGTGAAAATATTCTAAACTCAAACCGTTCTGTAATCCTACAATTTCAAAAAAAAAAAAAAAAAAAAAAAAAAAACCTTAACAATTATATATACATGTAGCTAATTGTGTTTATGTAAGATTCCTGACATGATTTTTTTTTCCTTCTTAAAATTAAAAAAATGCTGTTTTATAAAATGTTTGTGCCTAACTTATATTTTGATCTGTATTAGATTTCCGAAACGATTAAATTACATTTTCGATTATCCAAAGTCAAGATTCAGAATTTCATTATTAACAATGCATTTTTCTTTGATATACTTTGATAATAAACATACATAAAGTAAACTTTTGTGAAACAAATTAAATTTTCCTTTTCCAGTAAACATTTAATATACATTTTTTAATACTTTTCTCGTAATGTATATGAAAGTAACTTATTTGAAACAATTTATTTAATACTATAAAATATGCATTTGGGAAAAAAATATATGTATAGAGAATTGAAATATCGCATTTCTCGCAAAATCTCATATTTAATTAAAGTTCCATAAGGAAAGTGTTTAAAAACAAATGTTATACGTTTAAAAAGTAGATGAATTTATTTTATTCGTTTTTTTATTTTATTTTATTTTATTTTATTTTACTTATTTATTTATTTATTTATTTCTATTTTTTATTTTTATTTTTTTTGCAAAATATGATATTCAATGAAAGTTCAAAAAATAAGATGCTTTTATAAAAACGTTACACACTTAAAAATTAGAATAATTTAATCTTAATTTAGATTGCAAGAAATTAATTCCCCATATAAGTCTATTAGACATACATTCAATTCAAATAAGTATGTTTCAGAATGCTGTAATAAAGAATGTGCATTGTTAAACAGTGTTATACATTAAAATATTTCAAAATCCTTGTAAAAGAAATATGACAGAATCATACATATTGATGAATCATTGTTAAAATGAAAAGTGAACATCGTTTACAATGGTGTTATCAGGTGTTCAATGGACTGCAGGCTTCGTATACTCCATGAAATTTTCAAAAATATGTACAAGTATTTTTTATAGAAAAATAAATCTATGTGAAACGCCATAAATTTCGCGTTTTTTTTTTTCGAAATATTTTGTAAGAAAGCACTGGTACCAATGTATTTCCAATTGAAAAAATTCCAGGAGGCGTATGTGCTCTGGAACTGGATGTATGAAGTGTAGAAATGCCATTGAAGTTGTCATACATGTCTATCTGTTAATTACGATGTTTTAGGTTTTATAAACATTGGTTATTTCTAGAATAATAAGTCATTGTAATTTTTAATGATCTAATCTCTCCAGGTTACAGTGAGTAATTTTAGTCCCATATTAAATAGTATAATTATCAATAGATTTAAATTTAAGTACAACATTCATTTAAAAAAATCATATTGAACATATTTTTAATGCAATTAAGCGTTTTCAAAAATAATGGCCAAAGCCGTTTCTCTAGTAACAAAATTAAATGGATAATGCTCAATTAGATATATTTTTTGAGCTTCAAACAATTTTTAATAAGTGAAATTTTCAACATCATTTGAAATCGTAATTTTTTGTTGTTAAATTTCGATGTAATTATATATAAATATCCATATGACAAAATTATAGTTTAAATAAAATATGCTGAGAAAACTAAAGTTAATTAAATTAAAATTACTTTAAAAATTTCAACATGAACCTATATTGAACTACATATAAAAAGTTCAAGATAATTTTAACCGTCATCTATTTAATATTTTTATTCTATGCTTGTCTAATGAAATACATATTTATATGTCTCAGAAGAATTAAATACATTGGCATAATAAAGTGTCGTATCGATTATCAAAAAAGTATTAACTTTTAATATGTATTCAATTTATTAATTAAATATATCTAATACTTTTATTTAACAAAGATATTCATTCTTACTGATGTCAATATATTCTTAACGCAATGTATTGTTAAAATATGTGCAATGCAAAACACTTAAAGAACTCTGGGAAATAGCTTCTTTTTTCTTTATTTTTTACTGAACATTTACATACGATGATAAATAATGCTAATTATTGAAAGTTTCCTTTTGAACGACGATTATATAATGATAAGTCATGAAATAAACAGAAAAAACACTGAATTAAAAGTCTTTAAATTTGTCATACATAATGTTTTTTTTAGAATAGCGAATTATTGTATCAGAATAACAAAATATTGATTTTTTTAAATATAAAATCAATTTACAATAATTCAAAGATAATTATCGTGAGTTTAGATTTTTATTTGCTGATCCGATGAGAGATATTTGAGTTGGATTTATTGAATAATAGTTGAAATTAACGATGTATTCTTGAAAAAAAAGAATTTAATGCGTTTCTTAACATACGACCTCGAAAAAACTTCTTTTAAGAAACATTTTTGCCTTAACAAAACATCAATTAATTTATATAGCTGTATGAAATAGCAAATAATTTAATAATTATTTTATAAAACACAAGTATAAAATAGAGAAGTAAAAGACGCGAAATTTTTTTTCCGAGCACCTTCATCGTTCCAAGCCCAAGCTCGCATTTTGATTGGTTGTTACTCTCGGCACTGTTTTCATGTAACTTGGCGATGATCATACTTGGCGGAGCGATAGATGCTTCTGTCCGTCGAGTTTGATTTCCTTCCGAACCGAGTACAACGTACATTTTCTCTTGCAGCATTGGATTGGATGGAACGTGTCTTACTGAAAGCTGTACTCTTTAAAAGTTTTTACACACAAGAGCACAAGAGCACGAGGATAAGAATGAAGGAAGAATAAGAATGAGTAGGTTATGTTTTAGGTTTACTCGTTCACTTATGAGCGAAGTATTTTTCGGCAAGTATGGTTATCGCCAAGTTACGTGAAAACAGTGCCGAGAGCAACAACCAATCAGATTGCGAGCTTGGGCTTGGAGCGACGAAGGTGCTCGGAAAAAAAATACGCGTAAAAGAAGTATGTGTTTTAGGTCACACCTTTAAAAGAAATTATTACATCGATAATTCTTACGAATCCACAATTAAGCGGAAATTAAGAAAAATTCCACAATTTTTAATCCATCCCATTTATCGTAAGAGCTTTTTCCGTATGTAAGAAAGTATTATTTTCTTTGTGATATTATCACTTTTGAAATAGAAGTATTGTTATTCTGTTGGATGAAATCTATTTATTTCTTTAAACTAAGCCTTTTGTTAAATTTATAGAAAACCTTCAAATCATAATTCTTTTTAAAATTGAGGTTAGAAATTGTCTTGTGTTATAAGAATAAAAGTTCTTTCTACATGTAAAATTATACTTATTCAACGGGAATATTTTTTAAATAAAAACGGTTAAAATGATACATACATAATGAAAAAAAACTTTGATAAAATTAAGTTAATTTTGTATTCAAACCAAATTTGTATTTAGCAAAAATTAACCAATCATGTTGAATTTCCAGAATAATATAAAATATAATATTAAGTTTAACAAAATACCGTACCTTAAATAGCAGCGTATTAATAAGTAAAACTACGAAAGGATTTTAATTAGAGATAGCGGAAAGTACTTAGCAAAATAACGTCGAAAGTTAAACACTAATATTATTTTAAAAAAATAAAAAAAGGGCAAGCATTTTGTGACCTCACGTGAGAAAATTTAAACAAGATTTAAACAACATAGCATACGTTAAGCATAGATTATAAAGCACTTTCCAACACATTCGTAATGATGTAACAAAAGTACATCGCTTAAAAAATTAAAATATTACGTCTCATTTCACCATATGGATATGTATAACGCATTTTAATACAAAATTTTAGCTGTTCTCATATAAATTCAGAAAATTATCCAATTTTTTAGCAGTTCCGTTTATGATGTAGAAGTGAGTATCTATTAACAAAATTCATTCCAAAATGTAGTTCATTTAAGCGATGCATATATTTTTCCTAAAAATTTTCCTTCAGCGATTACCCTAACAAGCAGAATGATATGCGAATACTTTTGTGCATCTCTGTACCTGATATGTAGAATTTATATGTAAAATGTAATATGCAAATCAATTTAAATTTAAAAGTGCATACCGAATTTCAAAATGTACTCTCCAGCAATAATTATAAAGAGTCCTGTAATCAATTTCTTTTGTGTGTCCCTGTAACTAAATGAAAAATGCTATAAATGCACTTTTTTAACTTGATCATAGAGAAATTCTGCAGTTTTTAACATTTACAATACATTTAAAAAATGCCATTATAATTCTCTCCATTTGTATCCATTCGTCATAATTTAATCCTTTTGAGTGTATCTATATCTGAAACAATGAACGTACGCTCATCATATCCAATACCAAACATGATTTGATGACTCTAAATAAGCTTTAGGAATTGCAAGAAAATCTGAGTATATTTATGGGAGTTTAATGTGGGCAGACGGGCATACGGACAGGAAAACTGAATGCATAATCACTTTTTAACTTTGTTGGAAAGTGCTAAAAATATTGATGAGGATAGAAAAATCCAAATTTAACCAAAGCAATCTGTGAACATGCAGGGACAGGCAAATTTATCGCTTCTAATATTAATATTATTAAAAAGTAAAAAAAAAAAACATTTTATTGGTAACATAAGATTATTCAAAAACATTTAAAATTTTCTTATTTTTAAATAATATAAAATACTTTATGATGCCAAAAATTACAAAATTATTCTATTCTTCTTTTTTTGCGTGTGCGTGTGTGTGTTTTGAACAACGATTTCCAATAGTTAAGATAGTCTCTTAAGATTGAATATTTCTCCTCAAATTTTGAATCGTTTTATTTATAAATATGTTGTTTTAATTTTGTTCATTTTACGTTATTAAAACTGCAAATGGAAGGAAAAAAGTAACTTTAAGGAAAAAAACAGTCTACATAAAAAAAATCTGTATTTGAAAAATACTACATCTAAATATTCTCAATACAAGAAAAATAGTATTTAGATTGATATTTTAGTTATATATTATATATTATAAGTCCTGGATTCTTTCCTTTTATGACAAATATGATTTTGTTATACATTGTAATTCTAAAGGCTTTTACTTTTAATTTTACAAATATCCTGTAAAATCAATGAATTGAAAGTATAATGAAAAATAAAGAATTGTATTTCAAAAGTCGTTAAACGTTACATTAAAACCATTTTTACGTAATATTTTTTAAAGATTATTCTAAATTTGTTTATTATGGACTTAGTATTCTTTATAAAAGATGTGTTACAAATTTAGTTCCCTCTTTTCAAATAGTCCATTTTTGGATGCAATAATTTTCTCTGATGATAATGTGTTTGTGTGAAAGGGAATTCTGCCCTTCGCTTTGATTCAATTCTTTAAAAAAAATTTTACGTCTTTAAATCTGCGATTCACAGTTTTAGCTGCAGTTTTATACTAATAGAGTCATACTTATTAAACTGTCAGGAATGAATGTGATGTTAACATTTGTCGAGTCTTGTCTCATTGAGTATTATAAGATCTGTACATTTATCTTCTGGGAATTCAATCGGCCTGAGTCCTTAGTTATCTCTGAGAATTTGCCATTTTTTGGTAAGAATGTATTTTGCCGTAGTTCAATAAAGTTTGATGGTCAATGCTAGTCGATATTTTTAGGAATATATGTACATAGGTTTTGAATTTAGGTGTTAATCATCTACTTTCACCAATAGTTATTTGACATCGAAAGTCATGTTTGGATATCGATGATCAGCCAATATTTCATGTGTTAATTTTTAGGATGTCTGGTATGAATGTGATGTTGACATTTGTCGAGGCTTGAATATTATTGATATTATTAATTGATATCGATATTATTAATTTATTCTTATTGAATATTATCAGGTCAGTAGACAGAGATTTTGAATCTGGAGTTATCTCAGAGAATTATCCATTTTTTGGTAAGAAAGTATCTTGAAGTAGTTCAATGAAGTTTGATGGTAAATTCTAGTCGATATTTTTAGGAATATTTACATAGGTTTAGAAATTAGGTTTTATTCGGCTATTTTCAGTGATAGTCATTTGACATCGAAAGACATGTTTGGATATAGATGATCAGGCAGTAATTCATATTTCAGGTATATAATTATAAATTTCTTTTTCAAAACTCGAGAATTAATTTCAAGGATATTGTACATTTAAAATAGGATAGAAAAGTCTAAATTTAGAAACTCCACTGCATTCCATAAATATTTTGTTAGATCAATATGTTATATCAATATGTTATGCCAATTTGTAATATCAGTGTAATACCAATAAACAAATTTTAAATCTTTGCACGACAATTTGCAAATAATATCCTGGTGTAAAGTCACAGACTGTCAGAGAAGGTAACTGTTAAATGTTTTACAACAAATATGTGTATATGCATTATTCATAAACTTATGAGAAATAAACTTATGAGCTATTTTAATTTCCTCAGTCCTGAGACAAACATTACAAAAGACGAAAAAAAAATCTACGAAGATATATCGATATTTATAATGTGTACACCTTTTTTAATAAGGTTTAAAATTATTTTAACAATTCTAAAACGATTGAAATTATTTCAAATGACGTTCTTTAGTGTCTAATACATACGCCATCAAATCAGAGAGGACGTTAAGTTAATCTGAGATACATTCTAGCAACAAAATTTTGAATAATAATAAAAAATAAATATATATCAAATAAAATACTTTGCTATCATTTCACATCAGGAACTAATCTTAAATTATGTAGCAATAAAACGGAAGGGATAAACGGATTACGTTTCCTTCAGTTGCTTTTAATGGAAGGAATAGAACATTCAGAGAGTCTCAGGAAAAGTGTATTCGAAAACATCTGAGGCGAAATAAAATGTTACCTTATTAGAGATTCATTACTTGGAAAAACCCTCCCTATGTCCTAAATACAGAATTTGTATGCTCCAAAGAATATACGTAAATATACAGTTCAAAATAAACTAACTATTCACATAATATAAAAACACACAATGGTTTAATTTTCATAAATTCCTAAAGAACAACCAATATTTCACATGCAAGTTTGTTTTTTTAGATATATATAGTTTTAAATTTCTTTTTCAAATCTTAAGAATTAATTTCAAGCTTATTGTACATTAAAAACGAGATAGAGAAGTCTAAATTTAGAAGCTCCATAACATTCAATAAATATTTTGTTTTCAATAAGAAGTGTTTTAAATTTTACATACGACAATGTGTAAATAATCCCCTGATGCGGTAATCCCAGAGCGTCACAGAATGGTAATTATTATATGATGTACAACAAATATGTGATCATAAAGAAGTGTAAACATGTGTATATGCATTATTAATAAGAAATAAACTTATAAGCTTTTTTTGTAAGATAATCTACTATATAATTTACCAGCAAGATTTTACGAAAGAATGAAACATAAAATATTTTGCAACTGAAACACTTTTGCTATCATTTCATATCAGGAACTAATCGTAAATTATTTAGCAATAAAATGGAAGCGAGAAACGGATTACGTTTCCTTCAGTTGCTTTTTATGGAAGGAACAGAACATTCAGAGGGTCTCAGGAAAAGGGTATTCAAGAAAATCTCAGGCGAAATATAATGTTACCTTATTTGGGATTCATTACTTGGAAAAATCCTCCCTATGTCCTAATTACACAATTTGTATGCTCCAAATAATATACGTAGATATACATTTAGAAATAAACTAATTTTTCACAGAATGTAAAGAGAAACAATAGTTTTAATTGTCATAAATCCTTGATCGGAAGTAGCAAAACAAAATCTGAATTTTATTAATGGGTGATATTAATAAACGTACAGATGAAATATTTTAATCATAAATATTGTGATAAATTTAATTTTTCATTTACTCAATTACATCTCCATTTATTTTTTTCAGTGTAATTAAATATAGAAACATTACCACAGTAAACAATTGCATTTATTTTTACCACCTGAATTTAAAACGGTTAACGAATAAGGAACGATTGTTGACGAAGGGTTAACGATATATTCACGGTGGATTTAAGGTATTCGTCTATGCAGATTCGCATTTTTTACGAAAGTGGCCGAGAAAACAATTTAAAAAAAATTAAAGGAATCAGCATTTTAGGGGATGCTAGAAAACATAAAACTAAAGAATTGGGGCTCCATGGCTGAGTAGTTAAGGTACACTGACTAATCGCCTGCGTGCGTAGGAGTAAGTTGGTTCCATTCCCACTGGCTCCATTGCACACAGTCTTAGTGTAAAGGTCTTGGATGCAATTCTCTCGTGTTGTAAAATTTATTGTACTGTCTCGTTGCTGTATATTGACAATGACTTATAAACATTCTTTAATGTCATGCACACGCATCAGATGAATTTTGTTCAATAAAATATATATAAACTAAATAATTTATATATCTAGTTTATCAAAAACAATATATGATTTTTAAATTTAATTATTTAAAATTTATAAACTTTAAACCCAGTTTTTTTTAATCATTGGAAAAGAAAAATAAATAAATCGTTGTAGGTAAAAACTGCAAAAAGATTCAACAAACTAAGGCTATAAAAAGCGGCACAATAACAAATAAAGATAATAGTGGAAATTACAATGTTGTAGAATAATATTCAAGTAATTTGAAAGTTAAATAATTGAAAATATTATTTTATAAAAAATATGTAAAGTACAGTTTTAAGAGAGCGAAATGCAGTATAATTCAAAGATGTTACGATTAATTTAAAAAATATATATAATATATATATTTTTTTTTGCTTTAAATTTTTACTTCTTTGTGATTTGAATAAAGAAATGTTTTAAAAAAAGAGATTGCGATGACATTTATTCAAAGTTGTACCAGAAGGGTTTGATATTTTAAGATAATGATGTGTATATATATATTTTTCAAAGTGAGAGACAAATTACTGTCTGTTATTCGAAATGAGATTTAGTAATTTATAACAAACCTTCATGAAAAATGATTTTAATAAGCGTTTTCAACACAATAAATTTATTAGAGTAATTTTTAATGAAATTATGTAATTCATTCTAATTTATTGCATTAGATCACACGTCTATGCAACATATAACGTTAAATTTATGGTACAGTTCTGAAGACTACGATGATATATTATTTTTAATTAAAATTTGCATAATTATTAATATGATAAAAATAAGATTAGAAATTTATGAAGCTTACACTTAATGCCGAAAATTACGTAAAGGATACTTAATTTTAGCGATAAATTCCAAACAATGGAAAAATCAATAAGTCTTTTGTATTTTAATTTAAGGTGCTAGTATTTGATTTGTATTTTTACCTATTTTATGTTTTGAATATAGTGAATATACATTTACGGAAATTTTATAGATATTGCTGTTAATTTTTTGCGTTAATATTAGTATATCATATAGCCAGGTGATAATAACCTGGCTATATATAGCACTTTAACAACAATATTAGTATATTTAAACATTAATTTAGCATTTCATAATTTTAAATCATTATTTCTCATCATTTAGACTGATTTTGTTTTAAATTGGACATATTATGGAATAATAAAAATTCCAAACTCATAATAAAATATGTTGTGACACCATCTTTTTAAGATAAAAAAAATATCTATTCAAGTAAATTAAAAGTAAAATCGGGAAGAAGATAATCGGAAAGCAAAATAATTCAAAATACGAATTACTGTATTTAAAAATCTTTAATATGCAAAACTAGTTAGTAATTTATTTCATAAGCTGATTTTAATATAATTATGGTTCTTACTTTAAGCATATAATTATATTATAATTGTATATACTTTCCTTGTTATAGCAATACATAGTTGATGTTTCTTTAAAATTACGAATTGACACAATTGTTTAATATCATTGCATTAATAATGAATGTATGAAATATATTTTATAAAATATATATTTTTTTAAAACTAACAGCTTCGGAATTTTTAACGATATTTTATACAACTATTTAGTTGGGAATAAATAGGTTAAAATTAGAAATGATATATACTAATATATATATATATATACCATATGCCAGAAGTAATTATATTATATTATTATTATATTTATTTTTATATGTTACATGTTAATTAACATAATTTTATGTGTTTCATTTCTTTTTAAATTTGTATAGCTATGAAAAACTCCCTTATTGAAAAATATACTTATTTTTAATTTATTTAAAGCAATAAAAACATATATAATTTAGCATCACGTTATTTAACATGTTAAAACATGTTAAATAACATGTAAACACATGTAATAAACATGTAAAGCCTTATAAAGATAAATATATTTTTGTGACAGGAACGAAGAAAATATTAATGTAATGAAAAAAAACTTATTTAAAACTGAATAAGACACCCAAGATATTCAGTTTTTTTAAACGAACTAGACAAAGTTAGCAAGTTTAAGATATGTTTGAGGCTAACCTTATACGACATAATAAATTTTAGACTAGAATGTCCCCTATTTAAAGTTAATGAATAGGACCAGACAGCATCGTATAAAAATTGGTTCCAGATTTGTTTCCCAAAACATTTTTTAATTAATTATTTTTATGGTGAACGAAGCGAAATAAGTTCTATAATATGTGTTCAGTAAGGTAAGAATTTAATCTGGATACACAATTCTTTGACTTTTTTAAAAAATAAAGCGACGTCAGCGACAAATTAATTGTCATGCGACGTTGTAAATCAATATTTTAATTTTATTACATTGAAAACAAATTAAATTGAAAGATAACTTAATTCTTACTTACTTATAAAAATACTTTTCCATATACAAAATTTCAAAAGAAGCAATGGAATTTTTAATTGGGATTGTGGGTCTTCTTTTACTTGAAGTGTTTTTCAAAGTTTAACGAAACACGTATATTAAATTTTCGAAAGTTTCGTTAGATACGTACTTCATATTACTTTTAAAATATGGTAAAAGATTAAATGAATCGTTTAATTATACAGAGGTATGTTTCGAAGTTTTGTTGGCAACTTTATTCTTTTGAGATTGTAAGAGTTTAATGATAAACGTAAAAAACAAAAAAATTCCAGAAACAAATTAAGTTTTTCATTTTATGTTAAAAAATTTAAAAGTATTTCCAATATTTGTGTTAGATGAGAGCTTACGTATAAATATATCTTTCTAATTTTCTTATAAATATTTAAAAAAATTTCAGCAAATGGATTTTGATTTTAAAAAATATCTTTTTAAGTGACTTTTATTTATTCTTCAGTTATTAAAAAACAAAATACATATTGAAACAATTTTTGAAAGGTACACTGAGGTATATTCTAATTAAAAAAGAAATTATTGGAGTACTCGTGGAGGTGTCTAGTTATCTGTTTTGGCTAGCGGAATCATTTGAATGTTGAAATTTAAAATGCTGGATAGTAAAATTTTAGACAATCCGGCTGCATATGTGGTTCAGATTTTTTTTAAATTAATTACTTATAGAACTCTGTGTAATAATAAAACGCATAAAAAATAAAAATAGTAATAATAATGTATCGCCTGTATCCTATGTTAATTACTTCCGAATTATTTTAACATTGAACTTTTTACATTCTTTTTATAATATTTTAACATAATATTTTTAATTACATGCCTTTCTTTTCTTAAAAAGCAAATTACATTACTTATTTCATTGTATCTGTTGATAATCCCAATCTGTTGTTCTTGTTTCAAGAAGGGATTCCAGCGGCATCGTATTCGGCCGTCTGAGAAAACTAAATGAGGTTTGTGTCGGCGGGTTAAATTTGACTAGTTAAAACTAAATTATCAAAATTTAATTGGTAAAATAGATGCTTGTCGCACAATCCTTCTTTTCCCGCGCAATAAAGCTATATAAGACAGATTACGCTGGCTTTGGAATCAGAGTCAGTTCAGTTTAGTTTAGTTTTTGTGTGTGTCTTCGATTTTTTAATTGTCACTTGATGAAGTATGACGTTTAAAGGGTCCATCTCTGTTGCCCAAACGTTATCATTCTGTTCTTATAGCGGCATCTTATAGTGGTACCAAATTTAAACAGGAGTTATTAGTGGAATTGTGATGATGCTTTGAACACAAATAAAAGTGTGGTTTTTCAAGAAAGGACTTCGTTTGATGTCTCATATCTAGATCTGTTCCGCATTATAGTGGGAAATGTCTGAGGATTTCCATTCAGTGCGTTGATATCTTAATCTATATGACTGCAAGAGGTACATTTCCTGGCAATTTAATAGTTAGAACAGAATTTCACACACATATGTATTACTGGTGTGAAATATCATGAAAGTAGAGATAAATTGCCAGCGAGCGGGTGCCTCTCCAAAGCCCCTTCTTTGAAAACGTTTACGTAAATCTGTCAGCAGATAGTAAAGAAAAGAACTGAATTATTTCTTTTGAGTCTTCATTCATTTTCCAAACTGTTCAGAATAAGACAAAAAAACAAAATTTCATGCAATAAATAAATTTGTATTATATGAACTGTTATTATATGAACTGTATGCAATCTGTTAAAAAAATACACACATAAATATTAACACATTCAGGAAAATTCTTTTAGGAATGCCATCTTATACTGGAGTGTTTTATGCTTCCGTGTTTCTCAATTTGTATCTGCTCTACAAATATAATTTATGTAAAGTCAAAATTAGAATGTTATCTCAATGTGGTTATTTAGAACGTAGACACCCATCGTTCTGGTTAAACTTATTCCGAGTCCCTTTTCCTCCAAATTCAAATGCCTTTTCAATGAATTGAGATCATTGTCTTTTAGAAATAGATGTAGGATCGGAGGGGGTGAAGAGGAGAGACGTATTACTCCCAAAATTTTCCTGAATATTCGTATTTCCAGATTATACCGTTCATATAGTAAAAGGGCGTTTTAATACATGGGATATTTCACTTTGTTTATTCAGAACTGTTTAGATGACAGAAGTACGAAAACCAAAAGTGCAACGTCTTTTCTTTATTCTCTGCTTATAGATTCACCGAAACGTGTTTACTGCAGAGGCGCACAAGAAAAATATTTCGTTTTCGATAAATTTTCATTTATTTACTTAATAATATCTGGGTAATTAATAAAAAAATAATCGCAAGTTCATCAAGAATAGAGTTGCAAGATTTCTATCCAGCTTTTCAAACAGCCGCCAGCTAAGGCAGCTAATTAGACACAAAGACTTCACTCCAACAAATTCTGTTTTTTTTAGAATATCCTTTTTGTACCCGATTTTTTTCCATTTTGATAACAAATTTTCTTTTATTGTAATTACGTTAATCGTAGCGATCCAAATACACTTACTTAAGTTTAAAGATTATCTCATTATTTGAAATCCAACTAATGTATTTATTTCGTGTTCTTTTCAATTCATACTGATATGATAATAGGTTAAGGAAGATTTTTTGAAGAGGACGTTTGAAAAATACTGTGTTACAACATAGTTTAACCAATATCAACTGTCTAATGTCTTTTTCTTCCTTTTTAATGCCTGACTCATTCACAAAAGGAAACTATATTTCAAATTTAAACTTTAAAATATGTGTATAGCTTAAAGGAATCGCCAACGGTGCAAAGCTTATTAAGCAAAAATTGAAATAATATTGTTATTACTAAATGTCAAATCATAAATGTAGCCATAATAAGAAAGGTATAGACATATATTATCAAATTCACATTAGAAAGTAACAAAAGTAATTTTTAAAACAAAATAATACTCGATAAAAACGCGTGTACTATTAATAATACACCAGACCCCAAAGGAATATATGATAATGTGCTTAATGTAATCATTGGCATTTATCAATTAAATTTTGTTTGTGAACAACTGAGGAATAAATAAGGGCTACTTAAGAATAGAAATATATTTTGTTCAGTATTATTAGAAATGCACTTTGTGGAACTTTTGTTTTAAGAATATATATATAAAAATAAAAATAAAAATATATTTATACGTTAACACCAATTTATCACAAATATTAGAAATAACTTTTAAAACATTAGCATAAAATAAAATATTTAATTTTTTTCTTGAAATTGTTTGTTTATTAATTACGTTTATCTTTTTTCTTAAGCTAAATTCCAACAAAGTCAAACGAATAAAGTTACAAATAAAAATTCAAAACCTACCTGTACATAATTAAACGAGAAATTTAATCTTATATCAAATTTTAAAAGGATCGTGTAGTACGTACATAACGAATCTTTTCTAAAATTTATTAAATCCCTTCCATTCAACTTTGAAAATGGAAATGGAAAAAAGACAAAACACAAACTTAGATATAAATTTGTTTACTTTAGAGATTTTGTTTAACCTTTACGGATGGGCTGTGACAGCATCTGTCCGGGCTTACATGTATTCTCAGGTAGACACTGAGGGAGCCCCTGCGTAAAGGTTAATGAAAACGATTTTTATAGTGTGTATGAATTGAGTTATCTTTGAGTTTAGTTTGTTTTCATTTCCATAAACTTTAAATTTTTACTTACAAACGTTTCACGACTTTAATTTAAAAAGTTGTCAAAGGATAACATATCTCATTCATATTATTTCCGTGCTGAATGCACGCTATAGAATTTATTTTACTTCATTCTCCATCAAATATATATATCATAAAAAAATGGAAACCACTTATTTTTCGATGCCATTAAAAAAAAAAAAACTTTATTAGAAACAAATCTCACACGCCAATTTAAACATCTGGCTAGCTGGATTAATACTTATTACACCGTGTTATGTTAGCCAAAAATATACCTTAACAAACACGTCTGGTGTCACATTCATGTAATAAAGTTTTTTTTTCTTTATTTGAAAATTTATTAATTTACCTTGCAAAAATACAATTTAACTTTATAATAATTCTTTTAGAAATGTCAAGTAAAATGGTAATAACATTATATATTCATTTCATATATTTCATTGAAAATAATTGTTTTTTTTTTACTTTTTTCCAGTTATATACAAATAGTATATAGCGTATTAGTAAAAATTGACTTTTTAATAAATATATAAATAAAAAGAGAAAAATTATGAAAATAACGTGGATGGCCAGGATATTAGTTTCATTAAATGATGCCACATCTAGCTTAAATAAAGCTTACTATGGAAGTTGAATTTTCAATAACTTTGAGGAGCAACATGGGCCGTATATAAGCAATAACTTGATGAATATTAATTATGAAAGGGCGTAACCTTATTTTGCACACTTTGGAGTAGTTCTTCTGATTTAAACTTATTAATGGTGAAATCAGAAAACGTAACAGACACAAATCATATGTCAGATGTCAAATTGATTAAGCCTTGAAATTCTTTTGCAATTTTGAATACCACGCCTAAAAAATGTACTTCACTACTCATTGTATTCTGTCATTACCCTCAGAATGCACAATAAAAGAATAATCATCTTTACTTAGAGACTGACTGAAAAGTTATATCTATATGTCATTGCTTTTTAGGAAAAAAAAGTTGACATACTCCGTTCTATATAAAATAAGAGCCATCGAGAATATTCGTAGATGTAAATTATGCATGATAGACATCACGTGATGTTAATATGAAAATATGGTCAAAATGTTCGCTCATATAGAAAAATGTTTGAACACAAACCGAATAGACAATATATACTTTGTATAATATCAGATATATACTTGGTTGTAAGAAAAGATTTCTGAAGATCTAGTTATATTAACCATTATATTCTGATATGTTTCATTTCATTATGTGTCATTCCAAGAGGATTGTATGAGTATTAATGAGAGGTCCAATGTATATTTATGTATGTTGTATAATATGCGTACCAATGACAATGTTTTCATTTGACGGTATTTTCTATTCCTCAAATTCTATTCCTCTTTTTTCTATTCCCTCAATTCTATTTAAATGATGCATACTTCTTACATATGCCCATATTTATTGGCTAACAACAAGGATCATCGATGCACAATTTATGCGGTTATCGCGCAATACAGAGGATGCATATATATATATACAGGGTGTTCCGTTAAAGGAGTCCAATATTGATAGGGGTAATAGAGGAGATCACATGGAGCATAAATCAGTACATAAAGCCCGGTCGGATCTCAATAGTTTTCAAGTTACAGCAAATAGAATGAAAATTCGGAAAATTGTAAAAGAACCCTTATTGCTAAACTATCGATAATGCTACATAAAAACGAAGCACATATTTAGAAAGAGCAGAAAAAAACCTACAAAATGACATCAATTGTATTAAAATAGCAATATTTATTGACGAGTTACAAGCCCTGAAACAGTGAAAAAAGTACGAAATCCAATATACATCAAAATAGTTAATCGTTAATTCCAAAAAGACAACTCTAGCTACAACAAGGAAAATGTCGTAAAATTTGGTCCATTCCGAAAGCTTTCGAAAAAGCTTACAATGAATCATATCGGTTTAATTGTGTGAGAGAAATTAATCAGTTTCTTAGTTACAACTCCGCTTTCTTTGACACTAGCAAAGGTTAAACTCCGCCCATCACGATTGGAAACACCGCCTTTTTAATTACTCTCAACTATACATTTTCGATCATGCTTCTTCTCAGATGCAACATTTTTAATTATTCAAGAGTTGAATGAACCAGAATAACTTTACAATAATAGTCTACATTTTAAAGTGGTCTTTTATTGATATAAAGCTTAAGTTAAATTCTTTAAAATTAAACTGGTGGTGAAAATTCGGAAATAATTAACAATATTGCGATTTGTAACTATGCAAGAAGTTTTAGTACATGTTTTACATGGACAATTATTGTATGTATATGTGCATCATAATTTATGATAGGAAATAATGATAACAAATAGCATAATAATTTTATTAATTATAAATTTAAAAAAGACACTAAATTTTAAATTAATTCATACAAACTTTGTAATTTACAATTTGAGTACACCACAGTCTGTGACTTACAAAATACTGTGCCAAAAAGTGTTGAAAATAAAAGAAAAATGACAAATAAAGAAGTACATTCCACGTACTTTATGACATATGTGAAGCATAGTCTTCTGGCCTGCGCTGCACAGTTCAATGTCGGAAGGCAGACGAACGGACATTATTATAATAGGTGTTCGAAGTTGCGCCCATTAACAGAATCGCACAGCCGACAGCGACGTCGTAAAGATTGGCGAACACGCCGAAAACTCCGACGGAGTTGGAAATGTCTCCTGCAGCGACAACGATTCGCGCTAGTAAATCCTCCGGTGTATCCACAGGCGTTTCATACACCAGTGATTTAAGGTGTCCCCAAACAAAAAAGTCTGACGGATTGAGGTCTGGAGAGCGTGCAGGCCAAGCAACAGGTCCACTGCGTCCAATCTATTTCCCAGGATATGTTGAATTGAGGTGATTGCGAACACCTATGAAAAAATGTGCCGGTGCGCCATCGTGCATAAATCACATATTGTGGCGCAATGTTGCTGGCACATTTTTCAGTAACTGCGGTAAGCTATCCCGTAGGAAAACCCAGTACGTACTGCCATTGAGTACATCTGGGAGTAAATATGGTCCTATGAGATAATCGCCGAGAACACCTGCCCATATGTTCACACTGAACTTTTGTTGTGCGTTCGACGGGAAAACAGTGTGCGGATTTGTATATGACCATGTGTGCATATTGTGCGTGTTTACCACGCCCTCTCTCGTAAATGTTGCTTCATCAGTAAATAAAATATTTTCCAGAAATTGTGGATTATTTTCTGTTACATTAAGCAACCAGTGTACGAAATCTGTCCGCTGAGCACAATCTGTTACTGATAACAGTTGTACCCGCTGCACATGAAAGGAATGCATGTTTTCTGCACGCAGAACACGCCACACACTTTGGTGAGAAACACCGACTTCAGACGCAGCAGCTCGTGTACTCGTGGAGGGGTTATCTTTAAAAATATTCAGTACATCTTCTTCCATTGCAGGTGTTCGTACATGTCGAGGTTTCCCTGCATCAATGCTTGCTGTATTAAACGATCCAGTCTCCCGTAATCGTCTATCGATTTTTATGAAGAGTTTCGAACTTGGGCAACGTCTCCTTGGAAATTGCTCACGGTACATGCGCTGTGCTAGACATGCATTTCCATGAGCTTGCCCGTACATCAGATGCATGTCCTCATATTCTTCGTTAGAGTATTCCGGCATAATTATTATACATCAACTTACTACAATCCCACTTACAACAGCCTCCCTTTAACATAACGCCCACTGATGACTGCTGTTTTATTACACTTTTCTTCCTATACACATAGAAAATTTGCATAAAAAGTACTTCTTCATCATCCTGAAAGTTCATAAAGGAAACGCAGCAGTCACGGAGTTTGCTTTAAGACAAAGGCGAGAGCTGCACAATATGTCATTCACTTGACCAGGCTGAATAATGAAAGGGTATTGATAGAGGTTGATCAGAAATGTATAGTTGAAAGATAGTAAAACGGGGTGTTTACAATCGTCATGGGCGGAGTTTCGCCCTTTCCGAACGTGCAACAGTACAGAGTTGTAACTGGGGAACTGCTTGATTTCTCCCACACAATTAAACTGATATGGTTTATTGTAAGCTTCTTCGAAAGCTTTCGGAATGGACCAAATTTTATAACATTTTCCTTGATGTAGGTAGAGTTGCATTTTTGGAATTAACGATTAACTATTTTGCTAAATATTTGATTTTGTATTTTTTCACTGTTTCAGAGCTTGTAACTCGCCATTAATTCTCAATATTCTAAAACAACTTATGTCATTTCGTAGGATTTTTTCTGCTCTTTTTAAATATGTGCTTCGTTTTTATGTAGCATTATCGATAGTTTAGCAATGAGGTTTTTTTTACAAATTTCCGATTTTTCATTCTATTTGCTGTAACTTGAAAATTATTGAGATCCGGCCAGGGCCAGGCATTATATACTGATTTATGCTCCGTGTGATCTCCTCTATTACCCCTATTAATATTGGACCCCTTTAACGGAACACCCTGTATATATATATATATATATATATATATACTTCAATGCACAATTAGGCATGTATGAATTTTGTAAATGTGATGAAAATAAATAACATAAGAATACTTTGTCTTCCATTAGCCGGAAAATCTGCATGTTGTTTGTACTCCTGAACAATCATTACTGTTAATTAAAAACAGTGATTAAAAGTTTTTGAACAATTACTGTTAATGATGACTTAATTTTAATTACTAACTGCCAAATTTTTATCAGAATTTTGGATTTTATTATTATTATTATTATTAAAAATTAAGTAAAGAAAATATTACAGTTTAAAAATAAATACGTTTGTATGTAAATTCTGCTGTTATTCAACCATTTCTCACTTTTTTGAATATAGATACTTTTTTCTTCAATACCTTAGACTCTACTTTAATGTATTGTATGGTTTAGCAGTAGATGAAATGATGAATGTTACTGGCTGCTAAATTATTCATAATATACAGGATGGGTTCGCAAAAAATCCGGACTGATTGTTTTTTGAATAGATGTGCGCACGGGTTTGTCTGTTCCGCCGCCAGGATGATATAGTGTTAAGTAACAGGTAACGGAGCAGGTATATGTCAGTTGCCTCCTTGTCATTGGGGTCAGTAGAGTGTCAATAGCGTGAGTTCATGTCATTAATCGCCTTAGAAATCTGGTTGATTCACTTGCAAGATAAAATATAATTTATTTAGGCAAATTTCTCACTGATGATCTACCTCGATCTATCTGTAGGAAACCTAAACAAAATGGCAAAGTGAGGAGCGGCATACCTCCTTAAAGTGTTATTACATGGGGGGTCTAATTCAAGGAGTCCTCATGTTATCCTATGTCTCCAGAAGAATCGCTTGGAAAGCAAACGCCTATTTTGTCTTCGAGCGCCTTTCGCGCCTGATACCAAGTGTCATGTCGCCAGTGACAGGCATTCAAATACTAGGAAATCCAGATGATCGAAAAGTCATTTCTCGAACATGATATGCTTACAAAACAAAAAGGAAGCTAATTTTGTTCGTTTGAAATTTTTGCATGTGATAGCATCTTTAATTTATTCGACACGAGAATGATAACTCTTACTCGCAGCTTTCAATCAATGAAATTTTGGTTAAGGTTTACGTGACAGTACTACCACAAGACCTCTACAGCTACAATCTCGCTCTCAGAGCCTTTTTCCCCAGATCAAGATAAACTGCAGAAAACGGTATTCGGCACAAACCCATTGATCCAGTTAGCTTCTAGGAAGTTTTTTACTTCCTCTAGGGAGCGTGTGAACAATAGAAAAAACAAACGCTGTCGACAGTGTATTGATGTCCAAGGACCATATTTTAAAGAATTTTAGTCCGCTTTGAAAAATACTTTAATAAATGTTGTATTCTGAGACCATGCTTGGAACTTTGTGAATACACAAATTATAACCATTTTGAATTTTTGCAATCTTATTTTATTTCTCATAGCTATTAGTGTGTTACGTAAATCATAAATGTACTTCTTTAAATTACATGAGAAGATTACGAGCTAAAAGTACGTAACTGTATTCTGTACATTGTGACAATCGAACTCACTTATTTTTATATTTTAAAAGAATTATTAGATATTATAAAGTGCTATAACTGGCAAATCAACTATATCAATCAATAATCTTTTAATAACATTTTCCAAACATGATGATTTCTTATTTTTAAAACCATATTCGTAAATGTACTAATCAGTATTATTTCGCTTAAATATGTGTTTATCTAACCTACTGACTTTTTTGTACGAGTTGAAAGATAAATTTATAAATTTATTCATTTATCATTATTTTAACAATATTAGGTATTCCATTACTTTTTTTTATTTCAACGGAAATACTTTTTTCATTGCTCTAAATACATGTTACGTGCTTTTATAGATTTCTTAGATAAAGATAGCATGAAAATGACACGGGGACAAGGAAATCTTCATTTGAACTTTTATTTGTTTATATACAACCACTCCCCTTTAATGTCCACAATGTTTTACTTATTCAGGACAATGTTACTTTTACTGCAACATTCTTTTCTCTCTTTGTTATTTATGTAAATATTTGTTGCATTTTCTAAGGAAATATAATCCGTTTCTTAATTACATCGAAACAATTTTCTTATTTTGCTTCTATATATGAAAATTTCTTATAGAAATGAACTCACTTTATGAATAATTTAGAGACATTACGACTTTTATCCATATATTTGCTGAAACTATTAAAGATGTTTTATGTTTTTTTAAAACATTAAAATGGAATGATTTTTTTTAGATTTTTACATTCAAAATAAATACATATCTTTAAAATAAATATAATAAATCATTACACAATGAAGTATAAATGTAGCATTATTTGTGTAATAAGAAAAAGAAAATATAAATCTAATAACCCTTATGAAACTTTAATTTATTCTCATTATCAGGTTCCACATTTAACCATATTCTATTTCTATTATTATTATTTTAATTATTTTCCATATCCTATTATTCCAAAAAAATATATGCATTGAATTTTTTGTTTTGCTTTAAAAAAGCCATAGATTTCATATTTATCTGATAAAAATACAAAGTTTGGATTTGTTACGATGAGAAACAATGTAACGCTACATAAAACGAAACAATAAAAACTAACTGAAAAGGCTTGAACAAACATTATTTTGCATTCATTTTGTAAAGAAGTGTTACTGAATTAACACAATTTGTAACTGTAACGTAGAAAATGAAATGCTCATTGTTTACTTTCAAAATGAAAGAGTAAACAAAACTAAGTGAATAATTAAATTAAGAAGCTAAGGAGGGTACGAAAACAAGAAGACAAAGAAAACAACTTGCAAGAAAACAAATGTTTATACATGCAGAAACTTTTAAATATTATTTTTTTAATCATGCAGAATGTAAAATATAGAATCCCAATGAAAGTAAATGGATAAAATGGAACAAAATTAGCACATCTAACAGAATATTTCATAATTTTAAAATATTACTGACAGTTCATGAAAAAATATTTTACCTAAAAATGTGTGCAGTTTTTATCCAGCAAATTTGAAAAGTGCTTGTGCATTTGGTGTGTCTGTCCGCCTCTCCACTTTGTAACGACCGTAAATATACTCTGATTTTCATTCAAAAGATAAAGCTTATTTATGGTCACCAAAGCATGTTTGGTATTGAATATAAAGTAAGTATAGTTAATGGTTCAATATCAAAAGAATTCTATTATATAATGATCAAGGTAAAAATCATTTGGAGAGTATTTTAATGACATAGTACTACTTCAAATATATCGAACCTGAAATAAATCACCGAATTTCTCTATGATCTCATTAAAACAGAAAATTCATAGAAAATTTTATTAATTTACGGGAACACACAAAATAAATCGGCTGTAATTATGTCCTTGCGTAATAACTGCTGAAGAGTTCGTTTTAACATTCGGTATGCGCTTTAAAGTTAGTTAGTTTTTTGCATATTACTTTTTATATATTAATTCTATACCTCTTGTACAAGGCTGCACAAAAATATTTGCATAATGTTTTCTTTATTACAGGAAATTTTTGAAGGAGAAATTTCTAAAATATATGTATCTCTAAAATGAACTAAATTTTGAAATTCATATCATTAATAGATAAAAATCTCTATATCATACAGAGGGCTGCTAAAATATCGGGTAATTTTTCAATTGTAGATGGGAATAACTGAAATTCGATTTTGAAATGTGTTACACAATTCTGTTTGTGAAATGAGACGTAATATTTTAATTTTATTAAAGTTGCAAGTATGGCGCATTTTTATACATGTTGCGGCCAAAACCCGGAGCCTGGCCAATTCTAGAATTGGCCGGCCAATAACCGAATTGGCAAAGCTTCCTGGCCAAAAACCGAAATCATGAAATGAATAGTGTATTTCGGGTTTTGGCCAGCCAATTCGCAAACAAGCCAGGAAGCCTTGGCCAACATCCGAACTGGGGATTTAATGATACATTTTAGATGCGGGGCTACCTTTTAAGGCTACTCTTTAGATGTAAAAAATCTGAGTTTTTAGAAAGTAATACGTGTAGAAATCAGATTAATTAAAGTTTCCTTCACAAGATCCATCCTTTTTCAGGAATTTTTGCTTTTAAACCCCATCTTCTCCATCCGAACATTCAGGCCCGTGCAAAAGGGGAGAAGGGGAAGGAGGCAGTCATCCCAGCTGAGGACATTAAGCAAGCGCCATCTACCAACAAGATGGCAATTTCTATTTTTTTATTTCCTTCTATCTTTACAAAAAAAGGTATTCGATTCGTAGAAATTTTTCAAATTCCAGTTTTCGACGTATTTACATGTTTTAGGGGCCAGAAATTCCAAAAAAATAAATTTTCTACAAAAAGTCCATCAGTGTCTCTCTGTGGCATAAATTTTGTGGGCAGTTATCCTCAAGAACTAATCCACGGAGTTTAATGAGAATTGTGATTTTTAGGTAATCCCTCATATAAACTGTTGCCGATTAATTTTCTGTGTAAATCACTCAACAAGTGACACTGCTGCGCTACATTTTTTACGATTTACGCAGCAGCTGTATCTCAAGAACTAATGCAAAGATTTTAGTAAAAATTAATATTCAGGCAATCCTTGATATAAATTGATAGTGATTAGTTTTAGTGTAAACTTCTGTGATAGTTATATCTCAATAACTAATGCACAGAATTTCATAAAACTTGATATTCTGTTAGACCTTGCTATAAATAGATTTTGATTATTTTTTGGTGTAAATTGTCTACCAGATAACGTTACATTGCCGCATTTTTCCTGATTTCCGCAAAATCTATATTTAAAGAACTAATGCAAGGAATTTCACCAATCTTCCTAGCCTGTAAAACTTTGAGATGAATGAACACTAATTATTTTTTGGCGTAAATCGGTCAGCAGGTAATGCTATACTATGCCGCATTTTTCCAGATTTCCATGATACATATAACTCAAAAACTAATCTACGGAATTGCATCAAACTTTATTCATTAATCATTATAAAATATTTAGATTTTCTAAATATATTAATAATGAAACGAAAGCTTATAATATGAAAGATTACATAAAAGAAGCATTAACGTGATTTCTAATATTGTAGTTGTTATAAAATTGCCCTTTTTATGAATTTATGAAATATAGTTATCGCGGAAATCGGGAATAATACAAAAAAGTACTGTTATCTGTTGGAAAATTTACACTAAAATTTAAAAATTCTATTTATCTCAAGAACTAACAGAATGTTGAATTTGATGAAATTCTGTGCATTAGTTCGTGGGGCATAACCGTCGCAGAAATCTTGAATAAATGCGGCGGCACAGCAGCGCCACCTGTTCTGTTATTTACACCAAAACACAAACAGCATCTATATATGCTATTGTGTAGTAGATTAGAAAGTAGATTACAAAGTCATTCCGTGCATTAGTTCTTGATATATGACTAACGCGGAAAAAGAGAAAACTGGCAAAGCAAAGCCACCAGTTCGGCAATTTGCACCAAAACATAATCAGCATCTATATATATGTCAAAGTTTAATAGAATATGAAGTTTGAGGAAATTCGGTGCGTGAGGTATAGTTCGTGAGGTATAGTTATCGTGGAAATTGGGGGGGGGGGGAGTTTAGCAGCGCTCTATTAGGCGATTTACAACAAAAATTAATCAGCATAAACTTATATCAAGATATAACTGGATAAAAAAGTTCATTAAACTCCGTGTATTTGTTCATGACATACAATACGTAGAAAATTTGTATAACATTCAGCTAGATAGATGTCAAATCTTGTTCAAAATCTTCTAAAATGCATAAACCCATTGAAAACAAATTTAATTTTTTCACAATTCCACAACTTTCTTCTTCAAAAAAAATTTGAAAAAAAAAAAATGTTAGCAGTGTTCAGCAATGCAGTGTTGAGCCTCTTCCATCCCGCTGATATTTTGTATTTTCAATGTCAAAAAGTGCAATCCCCCCCCCCCCCCCCCGAGACACAAAAATCCCTCCAGCAGAAAATCGCCTGAATTCAACAACGATAACTAACCTTCGATAACTAAGATTGTATAAAAATAACACTTTGTGATTTTTGCAAAAATTATTTTCTAAGTTTCTAGGCAATGACTTATAATTTATACTACCCCCCTCAAATAATTAAGATGAAAAACTTGTTTTAATTCTACATGTATTAATGAAACAGTTATGAAAAATTATGAGTTATTAAAATATTCTATGACTATAAAAACAATATTCAATATTAAAATTTACTCCAGAAAATTTGGTTAATACTTTTAATTTTTAAAAATCATAAGCCTATTTCTTGGCTTTCCACGATATTCAATGTCTTTAAATGGCCTTTTGTTTTTTGTCAGAATGATCTCGTCTTAAAAAGTCTTAAAAATCAATCGAAACGCCAAGTATCTTCCAAAATAAATATGTATCCAGTGAAAACAACTTCAATTAATCAGATTTCAACTTGTATATCTTTCTCAAAACTCAGATTTTTTACAAAAAAAAAAAAAGAATTAAAAATGAATGCTTTTCCCAATGAAAAGCATTACAGAAGCATCCATTGACAGCCTGATATATACGGTGGCGCCCTCATAATTCATCAAAAAATCACTTTGTATTTTTGTGAGTGTTAAGTTCCCCTTCCTGTCTCCTACTCCGTTGTAACTAAGATAAAGTAACAGTATTAAAATGCACAGTAAAAACGAATCCCATTGTTTATATTAAAACAAAATATTTTTGTGTATCCTAGTAAATTAACCAAAAATAGAATACAATTCCCTTTCAATACCTACATTAATTGAAAAACTCAATAAGATAACAATTACAAGTTAACCAGAGTCTTTACTCGAGTTAGAGCACGGGCAGGCGGACGTCTAGATTACTTGAATTCCTAGCCATTTTCAACTATGTTAGAAAGTATTAAGCCGAGTGCCGATATAATATTTCGTGAACTGGCCAATCACATCTGGCAAGTTCGCGAATTGACCAATCGCATCTGGCCATTTCGCAAACTGGCTGGCCAATTCTAGAACTCGCCAGTCATTTTAAACGATGCTGGCCAGTTCCGTTATTGGCCGGCCAATTCTAGAATTGGTCAACTTCGGGTTTTGGCCGCTACATATATATATATATATATATATATACATATATATATATATATATATATATATATCAGTGCAAAATGATTTAAAAACTAACGTAGTATTGATTAAAAAATGAAGAAGAATTGTAAAAAGTTAATCAAAAGTCTTGTACATAATTTCAGCTGAAATAATATTGCTTAGAGTAATTACTGAAGCAATTTATTTTTTTATAATGTCCCAAATTTAATTTTCAATGTTTACTTTTCATTGAAAAAATAAGTATATATATATATATATATATATAATGATGATACTACTTTCAAATTCTGATATTTATTTTAGCTCGAATATTTAATTATTTTTTACTAACACTTAAACAGCTAAAATGCAAATTCTATTTGGAATCAGTTCTCAGATTAATTGAAAAACAGCCCGACTTCTCCAAGTTTTCGATATTGAACGTTAGCAGGGTATACACGAACATAGAAGAAAACAAGTTGGAAATTGCACGTGAAGCGTAGCAAATTAGGTGCGTTCGTACGATAACGAAGTTTTAAAAATATTACTTTCATATGTCAATCTCATAAAATTGTAAATAGTGAATTACAATTAAAACGCTCATCAAACAATGTTCTTCCTATACCATTATATAATGTAATACTTTTGTGTGGCCTTGTAAATCAATAACAAATGTTCTTTGCACCACAAATTATGTATGATGTATATTATAATATGTACTTTATAGTTGCATATAAATTTTATTAAGTTCGTATGCGTGTAACACGATTAAAATGCATTTGAAACATTTTTCCCATTGACCGTAATGTAACGGAATACTTTTGAGTGTCCCTATAATTGATCTATAAATCCGATTTTCATAAAATTTGAAATAACTCGACAAAATTATGTAATAATTATGTAGTTTAAATTTCAAACGTATAGAATATATTTGAAACTTTTTCCTAATTGACCATAATGTAACTGAATAATTTTGATTGCGCCTGTAATTGATCTATGCACACGATTATCAAAATATTTGAAATAACTCGACAGAATTATGTAATAATTGCGTATTATAAATTTCAAACGATTAAAATGCATTTGAAACTTTTTTCCCCATTGACCGTAATGTAATGGAATACTTTTGATTTCCCCTGTAATTGATCTATGCATCCGATTTTCATATAATTTGAAATAACTCGACAAAATTATGTAATAATTATGTATTTTAAATTTCAAACGTATAGAATATATTTGAAACTTTTTCCTAATTGACCATAATGTAATTGAATACTTTTGATTGCCCCTGTAATTGATCTATGCACACGATTATCAAAATATTTGAAATAACTAGACAGAATTATGTAATAATTGCGTATTATAAATTTCAAACGATTAAAATGCATTTGAAACTTTTTTCCCCATTGACCGTAATGTAATGGAATACTTTTGATTGCCCCTGTAATTGATCTATGCATCCGATTTTCATATAATTTGAAATAACTCGACAAAATTATGTAATAATTATGTATTTTAAATTTCAAACGTATAGAATATATTTGAAACTTTTTCCTAATTGACCATAATGTAATTGAATACTTTTGATTGCCCCTGTAATTGATCTATGCACACTAGGGTGGAGCGAAAAAAATTTTTTTTTGAAAATCAAAAACGGGTAGGTGCCAAAAGTTGCCTTTATACTAGTACATTAACTGCGTAAAATTTTACCGCTGAAAAAAAATGGCTTGAGTCTGCGCTTTTGCTCCAAAAATCGAAATTTTGAGTAAAATTTGTCATTTTTTGACATTTTTTCAAAAAAATTAAAAAATTCCTACAGAGCTGGTTAGTATTTAAAAGTGTTGCTTAGACCTTTATATTTATCTGCTTAACATTTTTAAACTATAAAACAATATCTGTAGTCTGTATAATTGGAGCAAATCTGACAACTTTTTGTGAAAAATCAGCGTTAACCTCTCTATTGGAGCATACAACGAAATGTTCTTTTGAATGCATTTCTTACCTAGCTGCTTTCAAAACTACTCTCTATATAACTCATAGAGGTGGTTGAATTTCATATCCCACACGTCTCAACCACCCAATCATCTAGGCCCAGTGTTTTATTTATGTATTGAATTGTTACTTTTTTCCCGAAGACGAGTATATATATCAAAGTAATTTATCTCTTTTTTGTATTCACTGACTTTGGATGATTTGGATTGCTGGTGTGACCTGCTGCACGTATATTTTTATATCATGTATAACAGAAGAGAAGCTGAGTAATGTATTGGGTATGTTCTTAATGGAACCTATTCAGCAGTCTATTATCTTCCTTAAATTTTCATGCAATTAATACACTATGATTGAAAGTTCTGTTACCACAGCATTTTTTCAATCAATTACATTTTATATATAATTATTTTCCTAAAAATTGATTGTATGAATTCAATTTTTAGTATGTCATCATTTACTGTACTTTTTACATTGAATATATTTTGAGAAGCTGGCTGCTTAATATTATGACGATCGTCACAGAGGATTGCAAACAAAATTTGCGTGTAAAACAACAATATTTCTAAAGAAGTTTTAGTATGCTTTATGTCGTTTCCTGTGTTGTTCCATAGTCTAGTAATTTCTAATAAGATTTTAGATCTATTTTTTAGGTGTTAGTACATTTGGTATATAACATCCCGCGGTATAAACTTGGATTATACATTTTGTGAGTGAACATATAGACGCTGATTGCCAATCTGCGCTTATATAAAACGGAAAATTTTATTAACTTTATGAGCTGTCTTTTGTGTGAGATGTTTTCTAAACTCCTATTCCCCATTCTTTCTGAGAAATAGCTTTCCTTATGAATTAGCTTTGCAATCTCTGACAGAAATTTCTAGTCTGTTCTGAGTATGTTTTTCTCAATTTGAGAAAATAATTTTTCAAAATTATTCTCTATGTTATATTTAAAAAATTTGCAATAGGAAGTGAATAGTACGTAGACAAAGATTTTCCTTATTGATCCAGTGAATCCATGTAGCTTAGAACGTTTTATATCGACTTCTCTAACAATTGGCGCAGAGGAAATTCACTGGAGTTGAAGTAGCGAATGATTCAATATTATACACAATTCTAAGCTTACCCCATGCAAAATGGTTCACAGTGACAAATAAAATTCTCCTAATTTTAAATGAGCACTTATAGTCGATTAGAGTCCGTACATTCCCTCATAAAGTACTATGCATTATATGTTTATGCGCAGGACATTTCACCATCAAATGTTGTCCACTCATAAAAAGAGGATCTAAAAGTTAATAGGAAATTATCTGGATACGAAAACACTTAGAAAACGGCATAAAACTAATGCAAAAAAAAGTTATTTACAACAGCGGTTGCTTTACACATGAAGAACAAATTTTCATTGCAATTCTCGCTGACGATCACCATCACATTAAACAGCTCGCTTCTCAACATATAAAAAATGCAAAAGTAGAATAAATGATGGCATACTTATAGTTGAAATATCTGAAATCATCTTTGAAGCAAATCATTACGTAAAAAAATACAATTGACTGAAAAAATGTTGTGGACTTCCAATCACTATTCATCAACTGAATGTAAGTTTGATAAATATAATAGATGGCCGAATAGATCCCTTTAATAGATTCCCGTGCATTACTCTGCTTGTCATTTTTTTGTATAAACTGTAAAAATATACCTGAAGATAGTTACAGCAGCATGTGGATGCAAAGAACAGATGAACAAGGTGGAATCATCAAAAACATGCCAAATTTTTATAAAGAAAATCACAAATCAATGTATAAATAAAACACTGTACTAAGATGATCGCATAGTTGGGCCGTGTGGTATAGGAAATATAGCCACCTCCACGACGCATGTCCAAGGTAGTTTTGAAAACAAGAGCTGTATTAAAAACAACAATTCGTTGTATGACCCAATAGAGTGGTAATGCTGTTTTCTTACTAAAAGTTGCCTGTTTTGCTCCAGCTATAGGGAATAAGCATATTGTTTTATAGTTTAAATATGTTAAGCAGATAAATATAAAGGTCTAAGCAACACTTTTAAATACTAACCAGCTCTGTAGGAATTTCTTAATTTTTTTGAAAAAATGTCAAAAAATGACAAATTTTACCCAAAATTTCGATTTTTGGAGCAAAAGCGCAGACTCAAGCCATTTTTTTTCAGTGGTAAAATTTCACACAGTTGATGTACTAGTATAAAGGCAACTTTTGGCACCTACCCGTTTTTGATTTTCAAAAAAAAATTTTTTTCGCTCCACCCTAATGCACACGATTATCAAAATATTTGAAATAACTCGACAGAATTATGTAATAATTGCGTATTTTAAATTTCAAACGATTAAAATGCATTTGAAACTTTTTTCCCCATTGACCGTAATGTAATGGAATACTTTTGATTGCCCCTGTAATTGATCTATGCATCCGATTTTCATAAAATTTGAAATGACTCGACAAAATTATGTAATAATTATGTATTTTAAATTTCAAACGATTCGGTTGGGTAGTTTTTGCGTTGTTATATGCGGACGGACAGACGGACGGACAGACGGACGGACAGACGGACGGACTGAACGACAACTATAGGTGCTACGTATTATATAATTACGAACGCACCTAAAAACCCACTGGTATTTGAGATCAAGTTTAAAATTTCTCCTTTACTGAATACATCCCGCAATACATAGACTGCCAGGGTATTCCACGTAAAGACGGATCTCTTACGATAACAAGGCGAGCCATATATTTCTGAAGTTATCTGCTTTTTCTGATTTTTGCATCATAAGCTTTGATTTGCATATCTGTTTTTAGCACACAGGCCATCATAGGCTGAGAGCTTATGTGCCCGCCCGTTCTGTATGTACATTCGTACGTAACGCGATAACTCATGATAAAAATGTCCGATCCACTTGAAATTTTGTATATAGGTATATCCCGACAAGGCGCTTCCCTGATTAGTTTTCGGAGTTCATTCGATATGCATAAGAGTGAGAACGGGGGGCTCATGCCTCTCCCCTTAATTGAGATAAATGGGTTTTTCATGCAGAATTAAGTTTTCGTTCAAAATTTAAATAT
Source organism: Maratus speculifer (assembly GCA_964019185.1). Lineage (NCBI taxonomy): Eukaryota > Metazoa > Arthropoda > Arachnida > Araneae > Salticidae > Maratus > Maratus speculifer. Next base: position 435,059,088 of record OZ025291.1, on the reverse strand, counting down.
AGGATCTTTCTGATGATACAATTCCGTATCCGATTTGCTCTGAATTTTGGATATAGATTTTTTATATGAAAAAGCATGTTCTTGATAGTTTAGGAGGTTCCAAGGTTAAGTATAAAAAAGGAGAAAGGGAAGAGCTGTTTCCTCTTCTTAATTTTTTTCGAACGGAATTAACCCTTGAAAATATAAGGCTGTAGTGTACAATTAGTATGCGTAGCCTGTGACTCATTGCCATCAGTTTAACTGGACAATATTCTTTTTATTTAATTTATATTCTATTATGTTTTAATTTGTTAATGTCTTAATTTACGTTAATTATTGGTGTAAGTATTTATGCTACTTTCGTAAAACCCCGTGACCTCATAATTTTTTTAAACACTGCAGTTCAACCTTTTTTTAACTTTAATCATCAGAGATTTCGAAGAATTCCCCTAAAATAAATATAAAATAACGCAAGGGGAAAAATATTTTCGTATGTAATCGTTATTATTGTCTGAAAATTACAGTAAAACATTAAAATGTCAAATACATTTAACAAACTTCCTAAACTATGCCAAAAATTTTTAATATTTAATTTATCAGAAATGTCGTAACTCGAAAATTGTGATATATATCACGATTCCTAAATGATATTATTTCCATGTTCTAGAGAAATTTGTGAGTTACAAACTGATTTTTTCCTTTATCCAGAACTTTAAAAATTTATTTTGAAAAGTTTATTCATGCTTCAGTGACGAAATAAACTCATATGGCATTTTTAAAATGAAACTTTTCCATTAATTATTTGTTTCTGCCCGACTGAAACATACATAATTCTTAAATTACGACATCGAGTCATCATTTAAAGATTTTTTTAACCGACTTGGAGTAGGAGGTTATGATTTCGACCTGTATGTATTCCTTCTTCACTCATAAAGTCTATAAATATGAACCGATTTTGATCATTCTTTTTTTGTTTGAAAGTATAATATACCCAGATGGTCCCATTTAAATTTTATTAAATTCTGATTATTAGAAATTTTTTAATGAGAAAATATGGATTTGATTAAAAAAATGATTTGTCGCAATTCATCTTTCATTGTTGCAACCGTTTTCAAATCATAAGCATATTAAAAGTATGCATTCATATGCGTTAGCGCCAAATTGTCGCCAAACTTGATATTTTTTTTTTTTTTTTTTTTTTTTTTGAAGTCGGTTAGTATTTTTTTACAAAAAAGCATATTCTATTATTCATAACATTCAGAAGAGAAATTCTATCCGCATTCTTTGACAGAAGAAAAGGCCACCGTCATCCAATGCATAGAGCTAACATTAAAACTATTATTTTCATATGTGTCGCATTATTTATTTTATAAGCAATCTTAAAAAAAAATTCTATAAATTGGAGATTCATAATTTGTCGAATTTCAAAAGTTTTCTTACTGCTTTGTTCGTATATAAATACTTTATATTTAACCTTGGAATATGTTTGTAATTGAATTGCGAATATTGAAACAGAATTAGTACATCATGCTTATAAACATTTCGCATCAAGGGAAACTTTTTAAAGGCGATGGTATATTGTGAAATAAAATGTTGTTTCATTTTCTAATCTCATATTTTACAATTGATAAGGTAAATTAAAATCCTCAAATCAGGTTTATGGATTTTGTTTTCTTATGCATACTTCATAGCATTTCTGGCATATATTTCGACATCTAAAGTCATCATTTAAGACGTTTTCATATTCCAAGGATATGGATTTCTATCTAATTATTTGACAGAAGAACAGACCATCGTCATCATATGCATGGAGCTAACTTTAATACTCTTATTTTCATAAGTGTCGTGATATTTATTGTAAGTGCTTTAAAAAACATTCTATTCATTAAACTCGTAATTTGTAGTAGCTCAAAAGTTTTTTTACTATTTTTTTTCTTTTTGAAATGCTTTATTTTTATTTTACGTTTGTAAATAAATTCCGAATCTATAAAGGAAATTAGTACATCATGCAAATGCATACTTTGCATAAAATGAAACGTTTTCAAATCCGGAGATTACATTTTAAAAGGAAATGTTGCTTCTTTTTCTATTCTCATACTTTACAACAAAAACTGTATTATTTCTACAGACGTTTATAAATAATTTTAATTTCTGAGAGAATTTAAATAATTCTAAAGAGAATTTAATAAATATATATCTTGCCTGTTTTTTTCTAATTTCTAACATCATAACCTTCGATTTGCATGCCTGTATTATTCATCTATTTTCTATTACGTTATTTATTATTGATGTCTTAATTTACGTTAATTATTGGTGTAAATATTTACATAGATTCCTTATAAGCACGTGCTCTCGTAATTTGATTGAGCAGAGTAATTCACTTTAATCTGGAAGTTTAATTAACAGATATGAGAAATAATCCCCATAGTAGGAAAAAAAACTAATTACGCAAGAGGCAAAAAAAAGAATTTATTTTCTTATGTAAGCGTTATTGTTAGCCAGGAAATTGAAAGGTTTCAGCATAGCAATAAAATTTAAATATGTCAAATACACTAAAATCCTGCTAAAATAAGCCGACATTTTTTTAATATTAAATTTTGCACAAATTTAGTTACTCGAAGATTATGGTAAATGTATAACAGTTCTTAAAAGATATTTATTTCAAAGGTCATGAGAAATATGCGAGTTAAAAAGTAAAATTTTCCTTTATCCGTATATTTAAACCTTTATTTTGAAAAAAAAAATTCTTCAGTAACATAATAAACTCATATGACATTTAAAATTAAACTTTTTTTCGTTAATTATTTATTTATGCTTGACTGAAATATACATATTTCATATATTTCGGCATTGAGATTCATCATTTAAAGCCTTTTCATATCTTCCGGAAAAGAATGTCTACCCACATTCTTTGATAGAAGAAAAAAACACGTCATCGAATGCATGGAGCTAATTTTAATTCTATTATTTTCATATGTGTCTCATTGCTTATCGTAAATATAGTTTTAAAAATAAATGGGCTATTCCTAGCAAATTAATAATTTCTCTAATCGTAAAAAAATTCTTACTATTTTATTCTTGTTGAAATGCTTGATATTTATGTTTGAATCATGTTTGTAAATAAATTCTGAATCTTCAAAGAGAATTAGTACATAATGCTTATAAATATTTCGCATAAAATGAATTATTTCCTAGTGGTTTCCGTACTTCAATAAAAATTTTAATATTTAAAATACATTTTTAAAAACCTCCGAAAATACGCCCAAAAAATTTTTATTATTATTATTATTATTTTAATTTAGCATAAATTTAAAAACTCGAAGATTGTGCTACACGTAATAGTTCTTAAAAAATATTTATTTCATACTGTCTTAAACTTGTTCAAATGCTTTATATTTATCTTTAAAATATATTTGTATATGAATCCCGAACCCTGAAAGAGAATTAGTAGATACAACAAATTTATACTTCCTTATTAACTAAATATTTCGCATAAAATGAAATGTTTTCAAAAGCTTCAGTTTAGCAATAAAACTTAAATAAGGTACCATGGGGTAATAACGCCACGTTAAGGTTCTACCAATTTTCACGGCTTAGTTTTAGATTGTATTTTTTATGTAAGGTTTTTATGTAATTTATATAATTAACAAAGTATTTCCGTCTTCACATCACAAAACGTATCTCGCAAATTTTAGATCAAGCGTTAATTTTAGTTGCTTGTAAAAACAATAAGCCCTAAAAATGACACAAATTAAATTGAAGCTGTTTGCGATTTATATGACTCAAAGAGCACATTAATGTCATTTACCAGATTATTTCATAATTATGCATAATTTTAGCACTTGGCGTTATTAACCCGCTTGGCGTTATTACAGCAGACCACCTTATGTCAAATGCATTTAAAAAAAAAAATCTCCTAAAACGTACCGAAAATATTGTAATATTAAATTAACCACAAATTTCGTAACACGAAAAATTGTGATATATATAACAATTCTTAAAAGATATTTATTTCAATGCTCTTTAGAAATATGTGAGTTATAAATATTTTTTTAATTAATGGTGGGATTATATAGGGAAATGAAAGAATGTTTCTTTTTACCTTCTCATATTTTACATCTGAGACAGTGAAATTATAATGAAATTTATACGTAATTCCAATTTCCGCACTTACCTGTTTTTTATACTTTTGACATCATTTTGACTTTCATTTGTATGTCTGTTTACTTCATCTATTTTGTATCACTCTTTGACTTATTGAAAACTTAATTTATGTTACTTATTGGAGTAAGTATTTAGATAACTTTCTTAAAACCATGTGATTCCATAATTGTATTCAGTAATGCAGTTTACTCTTCTTTTTTTTTTACTTTAATTATCGAAGACATCAAAGAATTCTCATAACATAATTATATATTCACCAAAGGGGAAACAAGAAATTATTTTTGTTTGTAAGCGTTATTTATGTTAAAAGGCTTTTATACAGCAATAAAACTTAAATATGTCAAATACATTTAAAAAATCTCCTGACATATTTTGAAAATCTTTAATTTTAATTTCAGCACAAATTTCGTAACTCGAAGCTTATAATAAATATATAACAATTCTTAAAAGATATTTATTTTAAAGTTCATGAGAAACATGCTAGTTAAAAAGTAAATGTTTCCTTTACCCGTATCTTTTAACGTTTATTTTGAAAAGTTTATTCATGCTTCAGTTACATTATCAACTCATATGACATTTAAAATGAATCTTTTTTCTTTAATCATTTATTTCTCCTTGACTGGAATATACATATTTCATGCAATTCGACATCAAAAGTCATCTTTTAAGGCCTTTTTTTAATATCTTCCGGAAGAGAATTTCTGCCCACATTCTTTGACAGAAGAAAAGACTACCGTCGACGAATGCATGGAGCTAACTTTAATTCTATTATTTACATACGCGTCGCATTACTTATCGTAAGTTTGGTTTTAAAAATAAAGGTTGCAAATTCATAATTTCTCTAATCTCAAAAAAAATTCTTACTATTTTATTCTTGTTGAAATTCTTGATATTTATGTTTGAAGCATGTTTGTAAATAAATTCTGAATCTCCAAAGAGAATTAGTACATAATGCTTATAAAGACATGATATAAAATGAAAGGTTTCTAACAACTTCTGTACATCAATAAAAATTTAAATATATCAAATACATTTAAAATACCTCCGAAAATATGTCCAAAAAATTGTTAATATTATTTTTTCAATTTAGCATAAATTTCATAACTCGAAGATTGTGCTACACATAACAGTTCTTAAAAAATATTTATTTCTTACTGTTTTAATCTTATTGAAATGCTTGATATTTAACTTTAAATATATTTAAATATGAATCCCGAATCTTAAAAGATATTTAGTAGGTACAAAACGCTTATAAATACCTCGCATAAAATGAAACGTTTTCAAAAGCTTCAGTTTAGCAATAAAACTCAAATATGTCAAATACATTTAAAAAATTAAAACCTTCCTAAAACGTACCGAATATTTTTTAATATTAAATTTGGCACAAATTTGGTAACACGAAAATTGCGATAGATATAACAAATCATAAAAGATATTTATTTCAAATTTCTTTAGAAATATGTGAGTTACAAACGTTTTTTTTTTATTTATGTATTAAAGGCGGGAATATATAGTGAAATGAAAGGATGGTTCTTTTTCCACTCTCATTTTTTTCATCTGAAACAGAGAAATTGTAATGCAATTTATACAAAATTCCAAATTATCCACTAACCTGTTTTTTTCTATCTTTGACATCATAAATTTTGATTTACATGCATGCTTTCTTTATCTATTTTATACCGCACTTTGAGTTATTGGAGACTTAATTTACGTTATTTATTGTTTTGTAAGTATTTACATAACTTTGTTAAAAACATGCGCTTTCATAATTTTCTTGGGCAATGCAGTTCACTCTTGTTTTTTTAACTTTAATTATCAGAGATGTCAAAGAATTCCCATAACATAATTATATAATCACCAAAGCAGAAACAAGAATTTATTTCCGATTGTAAGCATTATTATTAATCTTAAAAAGGCTTTTATATACCAATAAAACTTAAACATGTCAAATACATTTTGAAAATTTTCTGAAATATTCTGAAAAAGTTTTAATTTTAAATTCAGCACAAATTTCGTAACTCAAAGATTGTGATATATGTATAACAGTTTTTAAAATATATTTATTTCAAAGTTCTTGAGAAATGTACGATTTAAATCTAAATTTTTTCTTTATCCGTATCTTTTAACGTCTATTCTGAAAAATTTATTCACGCTTCAGTGACATAATAAACGCATACGACATTTTTAAAATGAAACTTTTCCTTTAATTATTTATTTCTCCTTGACTGGAACATACATATTTCATGCAATTCGACATCAAAAGTCATCTTTTAAGGCCTTTTTTTATATTTTCCGGAAGAGAATTTCTATCAATTTCTTTCCGCATTCTTTAACAGAAGAAAAGGCTACCGTCGTCGAATGCATGGAGGTAACTTTAATTCTATTACTTTCATATGTGTCGCATAACTTACCTAATGAACAGTTTTAAAATAGGTTCTATTCATAGGAAATTTGTAATTTGTCGATTTTGAGAAATTTACTAACTGTTTTATTCTTGTTGAAATGTTTGATATTTATCTTTCTAATACGTTTTTAAATGAATTTTGAATCTTGAAAGAGTACATTATGTTTATAAATACTTGGCATAAAATGAAAAGTTCTTAAAGGCGGAGATGTATTGTATTTTTTTCTGTTTTCATACTTTTCAATTGGTAAGGTAAATTAAAATCCTTATAACAGGTTTTTGGATTTTTATTTTAATGTACACTTCTTTGCATACCAAACATGGAAGCCGCATAAATGAAAGGTCACAAGTCCAATATAATATTTGAAATCGGTATCTGTAAATATTTAGGGGAAGAATTGGCAGATAACCATCGTCACCATATGTCTAAACCTAACTGATTGTGGATTATTATTTTGTTATGAAAATTCTATTTCATAAAGGTAACGCAAGAAAGAAGTTATTTGTCACATTGAAAATTTAGTTTAAACTCTGAAATAATATAGTCTTAATTTATGATAAATATTAATTATATGTAAAAGTAGATATTATGAAAAAGTAATTTAAAATGTAAAAATAATATACATATACATATAAATATACATACATATACATACATATATATATTTACCTACATCATCTATGACTAGGTCATCTCATTTAATTTTAGTGATCAATGATCTCGAAGAATATTCAAAACGTTAATTTATATAGCCTTAAAAAAAGTTATTATTAATCTGAATACTGATAGGTTTTTGCATGGTAAGAAAAGTTAGAAACTGTGAAATAAAATCTAATATCTCATAAAATATGACATATATATTTTGACACTATATTTTTCATGTTATGTTAAATTACATAAATTTTTATGTCGATCATTGTGGTATTACGTCTCTATATCAGTTCATAGAACATATTTATTTCCGAGTTCATGAGAAATATATGATATGAAAATTATTTTTTTCCTTTAACAATTTTTTAACGTGAATTTTGGAAGTTTTATGCATGCTTCACAAACATAACACTAATAAGTCCTTCTTTAAAATGAAACTTTTACTATAATTATATATTTTCTCCTTGACTAATCCATATACGTACTTTGTATATTTCGATATCTGACTGTATCATTTTAGGATTTTTTATACCTTATAGAAAAGAATTCTTATCCACTTTCTTTGAGAAATAAACAGTCCATCGTCGCCAAATGCATAAACCTAACTCTTATCATATTGCTGTAAAGACGTGTTATATTGTTTCTTTTATTTGTAGTTAAAAAATATTCTTTTCATAACAAATTTGAAGTTTGTCGCTGTTCTGAAATTTTCTCACTGCTTCATTCTTATTGAAAGGCGTGATATTTTCTGAAGAATATTTGTAAATGAATTCCTTAGCTATTAGTGATTTAATTCTCAGTCTTATAAATATTTTACATAAAACAAAGTATTTTTAAATGGGTTGATATCTTGAAAAATAAATCGCAGTCATACTTTTAAACTGCTAACTTAAATGAAAATCCATATAATATGAATATGCATCATTAATTTTTTATGTATTTTTTATGAAAAAATCACAAAAAAGATATATTTGTCACATTAAAATTTTAATTTAAACAGTGAAAAAATATGGTGTTAATCTATATATTTAAAAGACCTGCTGTTTTTTTAGTCATCAGCCCTGAGTGTTCTACTCAACCGATTTTGATAATTATTTTTTTTAATGAATGCTGTTCAATTAAAAAATAGCTAGAATGGGCACCACTAAAAATAGTGGTGCCCATTCTAGCTATTTTTTAATTTATTTCCATCTTTATATGTTATTTTTAATTTTAAATGCTTTTTTACGATATTTCTTCAAAATGGTGGCAACTCAGTTAAGCTTTTCTTTCGATAATAAAAATGTATTTTGAATTATAACTTTCCACCAATGAGAAGCTTGATTTCATCAGTGAACATGTTTTCGCATTTAAAAGGAAAAGTTAGTTGTTTTCGTAAAGTTTAACCATAATAAAATGATTGCGTATAATTATCACTAATTGAGGTAAAATAAATTATTTACTGAGAAATAACATTAACAATGTAAATAAAATAATAGGAAATAATCTATGATAAAAATTAATGTTTAAAGCAAAATAAGAAAAAATTCAAATGAGGAAAATGATGCCATTCAGAAAGCAGATAATTGGGATTTACAATATTATTACAGATGCCTTTTTCATATTACTACTAACAATAACTTAGAAAAAACATTTGAAGGGAAAATGACGTCACTATATAAAATATCGCCTTTTTACTCATAATGATATTACATTTCAGTATTTCTTTTCATTTCACGGACACTGATATTGAGATTCAACTTTTAGATGACTTCAATTGGTGAAAGTAATGTTATAGTGAAAATAAATTAAGATTTTCTAAAAATAAAACTATTTTTTTGCGAGTGCATCTAAAATAAAATTTCTAGGTATAGCCGGCACTGAGATTACATTTTAAACTTAAGATGTGTGAATATTTCCATGCAAAATTGTAACTGTCAAACTTGACATCAAGTTTGGAAATATATTTATTATAGATTGATTCAATAATGTAATTACTTTTGTTTTTGTTTTATTTAATGAAAACGATCGGGTATTTTAAACATTTCATTCGTCAAATTCGAAGGGTTTCCACCCGTATTAGTATATTTATAATGTATAAACTAAGATATTATGAAAAAATTACAATTAAATTTAAAGGTAATTAATTTTATCATTTATTCTTACCATCGTAATCACTTAATAGTTAAACTTTCCATGTTTTATGATAAAAAATGTTAATTAAAGAAAATTTATAATGTCCAAAACGAAAAGAAAAAATACATTTTTTTAAATATTATTGTTATTCTGAATATTTGATAGGCTTTGTTCAATATAAAAAAAAAAATGTCAAATGAATTCTAAAGTCTTATAAAATATAATGGAATATTTTCAATGTTATGTTTAACACAAATCTTATCACAGTAAAAAAAAAAAAAAAAAAAAAAAAAAAAAAGTAAATACGTGTGGGACTGCCGCGGTAAAGCTATTGCATAGCATTTTTTATCAATTTATGCAATTATAATTAATTATTTATTTTTTATTTATGCAGTTTTTTGTCTTTTTATTAATTCAAGTTATTTTCTTTTTCTTTGATATTAATTCAAGTTACACTTTTTGAGCGTGATGACCGATAAGAAAACATTTTTTTTCTTTTATTGAATAAATGAGAAGTCTGCCGAACTGAAACGTCATTAACCGAAGTGTTTTTTTTTTTTTTTTTTTTTTTTTTTTTTTTTTTTTTTTTTTTTTTTTTTTTTACTCGTTACGGAATTCCTAGATTCGGTAGCCGCGCTCAAAGGCCGCGATAAAAGCTATGCAATAGCTTAAAAATTGGTGATAATTATTAGTACATTTATAGTATATAAAAGAAGATATTATGAAAAATGTAATATTTAATTTTAAACTAATTAATTTTATCATTTACTTTTGCCAACATAATTACTGACAAGTTCGCGTTAGTGAACTTTCATGATAAAGCATGTCAAGAAATTCTTAAAGCATAAATTTATAATGTTGTAATAAAAAAAAGAAGATCCCTTTAAGCATTATTATTAATCTAAATACTTCATAGGCTTTATATAGTAAGAAAACTTAAGAACAGTCATATAAATTCAAATATCTCATAAAATATGACGGATTTTTTAGCATCATGTTTAACGCAAATTTCATGATTTATGATTTAGATATTACAATTTCCACAATGCAAAATTCTTAAAACATATTTATCACCAATTTTACGTGAAATGTAAGAAGTGCGAAATGTGTTTATCAACATCTTTTAAAATTTTATTTTGTAAAATTTTTCGTACTTCACTTACATAATAAATTCATATGAAGCAATAATAAATTCATTCAAGTTTTAAAAATGAAACTTTTCCTGTAACTATATATTTCTCGATGACTAGAGCATACACGTCATATATTTCTTCATTTAAAAGCATCATTTAAAGGAATTTTTCAAATCATACAGAAAATAATTTCTATACACATTCTTTGAGATATTAAAATAGCACCGTCATAGAAAGATTGGGTCTAATTCTAATGCTATTACTTTCACGTCTTGCCGTGTTGCATAATTTATGTACAATTCAAAATATATTTCCTATTCGTGTCAATTTTACACTTTTTATGCTCAGTATTATCTTTACTGCTTTATTTTTGTAAAATGTTTCATATTTATTATCGGAATATGTTTGTAAATGGATTCAGAAGCTTGAAAGAGAATTGATACATTCTGTTTAAAATTATCTCTCATAAAATGAATTATTTTTAAATGAGTTGATATCTTACGAAATAAAATGGTATTTCATTTATTAAACACATATTTCCGAACTGCAATGCGAAAGAAAAATTCTTGTAATAGGATTATGGATTTTTAATTTTGTTAGGTATTTTTGTGTGAAACCTCTTAAGAAATGAACTGTCTATAGTTGTGAAATATCATTTGAAACGCTGAAATGATATGGTGTTAATTTACGATAGTTATATAATGTATGACAAATAATATTGTAATTTGTTTAAAATAATTAATATTCTGGATTGTCTATTACCCATATGTGTAACTAGTTAATTTTATATAAAAGAAAGGAAACTTTTATGATTAGAGATGTTAAGGATCTCACAGCATAAATTTATGACATGGGAAAAGACAGGGATTTATTTTTAAAGGTAAGCGTTATAGTTAATATATATGATTGAGAGCTTCTTGTATAACAAGAAAATTTAAATCTCTAATACATTTCTAAAATCTATTAAAATATGACTGAAAATGTTTAATATTAAATTTAACACAATTTTTTTATTCCATCTTTGTAATTTTGCACTTTTACCTAGGATAGTTCGTAAAAAATTCTTTTTACAACTTTCCTTTGGAATATATAAAGTAAAAATATATATTATCCCTTTAAGAGTACCTTTTAAAGTTTACTTTGGAAATTTATTCTTGCTTCATATATCAGTGATATAATAAATTCATACGAGTCTTTAAAAGGAAATGTTTCCGTGTTTATTTATTTCATCTTTATTAAGATGTATCTGTATCAAAGATTCCCGCATTTAAAAGCACCATTTTGTCATTATTCATATCTTACAATAAAGAAATTCAATCCGCATTATTTGATTTAAAAAAAAAATACCTTGATTATGAGTGTCATGGACCAAACTTTAAATCTATTACTTTAAGCTTGTGTCACTTTGCTTATTTTATTTGCAATTCAAAATTTTTTTATATATAAAGGGTGATTTTAAATTCATGCTACAAACTTTAAAGGTTGTTACAGGACTCCTTAACAATTATTTATATCATAGGAATGAATGGGCAGGTGAAATTTGAGGTAAAAATATCAGGTGGCTAATTTAGCTCACTTTTTTTAAAAATTTCTCAATCATACCAGAAAATTTTCCTATAATGTTTTATTTTCTTTATTTTAGGCAGACATATCATAGTTATATTAAGAAAAATTCTTCTTTGAAAATTTCCGGTATAAAATCAAACTTTTTGAATTTAAAAGAAAAGCAAAACTAGTAAATCGGTCAAACACAATAAATACATGAATTTATATTTTATTTCAGTTCGCAATTTTCCATTTCACAATGAAAATTATCAAAGAAGTTTTCTTTTTCTTTATGAAATCATGAAATGTCTCTCTTAAACAAATAAAGGATTAGTATAGGAATTTTCTTATAGTGAAAAATTTTGAACCAAAAATGGGCCAAATTGGTGTTTTGGTGTTTGCACATCATTGCGTCAATTGCATCCATACATTCCTGTACAATAAATGATTATTATACTTCCTGTACTAAATTTTACAGATTTTAGCATGAATTTAGAACCACTCTGTATACCAAATTTGCAATATGTCAGTTCTAAGAAATTGCTTTACTGCTTTATTCTTTGTGGAATAATTGATATTTATTTCTGGAGTACATTTCTGAATGCATTCAGAATCTTGGAAGAGAAGTAATGCTTAATGCGTATAAACAAGTCTGATAAAATTAATCATTTTTAAACGGGTGGATTCTTTACGGAAGAAAACTTTGTTTATTTTCCACTCATCATATTTAAAAGTACTACGCTAAACAAAAATCCCCGTAATAAAACAATGGGTTTTTTTTTCATTTTTTTTTGTTACGTACACCTTATGTTAGAAAAACATCATAAGAAACCAATTATCCATTATTTTGAAATTTCATTTCAAAATGTAAAGATATTAATTTTTGATAACTTTAAAATATATAGCAGAACACATTGAAAAAAAATAAGATTGGGCTTTTAATTAATAAATATTATTTCTTTTAACTTTTAGATTTGACCTATAGAAACCGTAGTTAAATTACCAGTTTTTAAAAAAAAAACTGAATTATGGTTAAAACCTAGAACCCAAAAATGTGCTGGAAAATGTTAATATTACATTTTTCAAAAATTTCTTATTATTTACGTTACTCAAAGATTGTGATATTTCACTTTTCCATAGTCAGGTTCTTAATCGAGATATATTTCCAAATTTATAAAGACGTCATGAAGTATAAATTATTATACCCCTTTATTAAGATCTTTTTTTACATTTATTTTAAAAATGTTTGTTCACGGTTTAGAAATATAATAAAATGATAGGGCGTTTTATAAAGAAATTTTTCGCGTTATAAAATGTATTTCTTTGACTGAAACTTTCATGTTTTATGTATTTCAAAATCTAAAGGTATTATTTTAGGCATTCTTCTCATTTCACAAAAAATAATTCCTATGTATGTACTTCACATAATATCAGATTTTGATCGTCTAAGATAGTAAAAATATAAAATGAAAACAATTCAAAATTTCAAGATGTACATTTATTTTCTATAAGGGAATGATGGTTTTCACTGTATAATTGTTGAAAAAAAAAAACGTAACATTAAGTTACATTTTTAAATAATTACATTTATTGGCATATGTAAGCCAGGATAGTGACAATTTCATTTTAAAACATTTCTTGCATTTTTGTGCATTTTGATTTTTTTAGGTCTTACATTTTAACATTTTTTTTGGAGAAATATGTTTTCAATATAATAACTCAATTTCAATGCAATGTTCAGTTTTATTTGTTACTTTGTGGAAGACAGGAAAATGGCATTCATTTTCAGTAACAACCATTTTTTAGTTATGATTTTTTTTTTTTTTTTTTTTTTTTTTTTTTTTGTAAAATACAGAATTTGTTATCTTTTTCATATATTTTCTTTCGAAAGTATAAATTGTAGTTGAAAAAAAAACTGTTTACTTTGCACACATCACAGTGTGACATTCTATAAAATGACAATGAAATTCTAAGTATTTTAATTACTATATTTATATTATTAGAAATATAATGTCTCTTGAAAATACATCTAAGAATATTCATTTTTAGAATGTGTCAAAAGAAATTTCCTTATATAACATTTAATAGAAATTTTACTGTACCGACTCCAATTTCCGTATTTTTTTTATATTCACTTCAATCCACATTTTTTACGAACTATAAAAGTCACCGTCATTGAATGGGTGCTAACTATAATTCTATTACTTTGAGGCGCCGCAATGCCTATTTTATGTGCTGCTCAAAAAATACTCTTCTATTCATGTCAATTTTCAATTTATTACTGTTCAGAAATTTCTTTTCTGATTTATTCTTAGAGAAGAACCATTTCTATGCTCTTAGCACGTTTCACTGAGACTTGGTATTTCTAGTTTAAATATAATTTAGAAAACCATTCTTTGGACTATTAACAAGCTTTAAAAAAAGAAAAACACAATAAAATACAAATTAAACAATAATACACATACATTATTGAAAAAAAGTTTAGAAATTCCTTCAAGAATCTATGACTTTTACTTTAAAAATTTTCAACATTATATTCACATTTTTTACGAGTGAAAAGTTGGCGTTTTTTTTTAACAGTAGCGTTTTCCGGTAATCCTAAAAGACTGTCGTAGCTACTTCTCGTGTGTGCGTTTTTGTTTGGACTGTACTAGAAACTGTGATGTCCGACCTAATTAAGAACAGTAAGATTTATAAATTTAAAAAATATATTGATTCACAGTATGATTCATTTCACCAAAAAATAGAACATTTAATGCAACATTGCATTTTAAACTTTCGAAACTTTATTCCATTCGATTTCAAATAAAAATAATTTGCATATTTTGTATTTATATATAAAAAAATAGATTTCAATGTTCTTAAAAGATTTCAACTGTAAATATATAAACATACTGACTATAAATATATAAACAATTATACTTATTGTTTATATATTTATAGTCTGCATAGAAGAGATAAGCGAATTCTTGTTTCTTATGCTATCAATTAATCACAATGCTATCTAATATATCTAATATGAAAACTCCAGGTATAAAGCGGACGAAAATTTTCCAATGCTATATTTAGAGACTTAACTCATATTTAGCGTGTAATAAAGAAAATAACTATCCAGTAAAAAAAGAATAATAAAAGTATCAAAAAATACATAAAATATTATTTTAGCAAAAACGTTTTCTCGCTTATCTAACTTTTATGTATATGGCTGCAAAATGCACCACGCCATATCTTACATACGCTAAGATGAATGAAAATTCTCATAATAGTACAATCGAACTCTAATTATCGATACTTTGTATTAGAATTAAAATTCTTAAGAAAACACTTAGTTATCACTTCGAAATTTCCTTTTAAAAATGAACATACATAATGTTACTTTATTTTATAATAACTTTATAATATATTGTATAAAATATAATTAAAATTAAAGTTTACATTTTAAAACAATTAATTCTATCAATTTAATTAAACCAATTCACTTTTTTAAGGATAGACAACTTTAAGGATGAAGGGATTTCTATAAGATACATTCATAAGTAAGGGAGCGTAAGGGAAATGAAATATATGATGTAAGCATTGCAATTAATCATAAACATAAACAGGATTCTGAATATCAGGAAAACTGAAATTTGGTTTACACACACACACATATATGTACATTTAATCTAAAGTATGACAGAAAATATTTATTATTAACTTTTACAGAAATTTCGTTACTTGATCATAGGGAATTTCTGTGAAGATTATCTTAAAGTTACATATATTCTGGCTTATAGGAAATATATGATGGACCCTGATTTGCCCGTACGTCATACGGGCAACATGTTTTCGCCAATCATGATTTTTTATTCTCAACAGTAATTTTTTATTACAAATTTTACATTAATTATTTTTTTTACATGTAATTAGCCAAAAATTTCTGTTTTGAAAAACCGGTGATTAAAGATTAAAAATTGTATAAAAGACGCACTAATATAGACATGACATGGAAGATTTTTTTTTCTTTTTTGATCAGTTATGTGGTAAAGGTGATTGTTAACTTTTCAGTCATGTTTCAAAGACATAATATGACGTTTTTAAAACGAAACTTATCCCTTTGATTATTTATATTTCCTTATATAATATATATAATTTTTATTTCCTTATTATATATATATATATATATATATATATATATTTTAATCATCTAAGAGGTTTAAGTTTATTTTGAACTTTTCATTCATATTTCAGTGACATAATAAACAAATATGACGTTTTTAAAACGAAACTTTTTCCTATAATTATTTACATTTCTTGGACTGAAACATAAATATTTCATATCTTTCGACATGTTATGACATAATTTTAAGCATTTTTCATATCTCAAAGAAAAGAAATTGTATCCACACTCTTTGACATATCAAAAGACCATCGTCATTTAATACATGGATCTGAGTTTAGTTCTATTACTTTCAGGTCGTTTCGCATTACTTATTTCATGTTCAATTCACAAAAAAATCTTCTTTTCATGCCAAATTTGGAATTGGTTGCTTCTCAAAAATTTTCCCACTGCTTTATTCTGAGTGAAATGATTAATATTTATTTTTCTAATGTATTTTAAGTTGAATTCTTAATCGTCAACGAAAATTATTGCACCATGCTTGTAAATATTTAATATGAAATTAGTCATTTTTAAGCGGTTTCATAACTTGTAAAATAAAGTATCTCAATAAAAAGAACATCGTCCTTGAATGCATGAACCTAAATTTCATTCTATTATTTCTAAATCGTGTCACATTCCTTATTTTACATGCATTTAAATTTCGTTTTTTTTATTCATATAGAAATTGGAATTTGGCGATGCTGAAATATTTTCTTATTGCTAAATTGTTAAAGAAATGCGTCATATTTATTTTTCAAGTATGCTTCAAATAGAATTCCAAATCTTGAAACAAAATTAATAAATGTTTATGAATGTTTCATCTGATTTTTTAAAAGAATATATATCTTATGAAATTAAATATCGGTTAGTTACCCATTGCTTATATTTTACAAACACTTAAATAAAATTTAAATTTTATGCAAGAATTTATGGAATTTTTAATTTGTTACGTATAATTTACTTAGAAAAATCAAGAAGAAAACGCTTATTGTTTGCAAAATTAAATTGTTCACAAAACTATTTGGAAATATACAAAATAATAATGTTTAATACATTTTTTTTATTTTCCCAAAATATGAAAAAAAAATTATATTAAATTTAGAACAAATTTTGTTACATGATCATTTTGATAAATTATGTTTTCCTATACTCATTCCCTCACTTTTCCCCAGCGCCTAAAAGATATTTATTTCCATTCGCACTCAGAATATTTAATGTACGTATTGCATTTGCATTTTATTATAAAATTTAAACTTTTTAAAAAGTTTTATTCAAGCTTTAACAACATAATAAATACGTATGATGTTTTTTAAATTAAACTTTTCTTTTGATTACATATATATCCTTGACTAAAATACATATTTCATGCATTTCGACATTTAAAGGTAAAAATTTAACTATTTCTCACGACTCAAACAGATGATATTCTCTACACTATCTTTAAGAAATAAAAAGACCATTCTATTACTTTAATATCGTGTTGAATTGCTTATTGTACATGCATTTAAATTATATTTTTATATTCATATTAAAATTGGAATTTGTTGATGCCAGAATATTTTCTTACTGCTATATTGTTAATGAAATGCATGATATTTATTTTCCGAATATGTTTAAAATTGAATTCCGAATCTTGAAATAGAATTGATACAAGCTTATAAATATTTCATTTGATTTTTTAAAGAGTTGATATTTTTATGAAATAAAATGTCGCTTCTTTTATCGTTGCTCATATTTTACAAACACTTTGATAAAATGGAAAATTTTATACGAAAGGTTATGTATTTTTAAATTTGTTAGTTATAATTTACTTACAAAAATCAAGAAGAGAACGCTTATATATACATATTATATTTTATTTGAAATGCTCAAATAATAATCCTAACCTTTTACTAAGTGTAACGGATCATATTATGAAAAGCTTGAGATTAATATATATATATATATATATATTGTTTTCTACATAAATTTTTAAATCATGTTTGGCAAAATATATACATAAAATCGTTCATATAAAGTACTTGCTTTTCGATGCAAATTAATAAAAGGGAAATATTCTTTTAAATAGTTTTGTTTATATTTAAGTGACGTAATAAACATAATATATGTCAAATTTTTAATAAAGCATTTTTTTATATTTCGTTAACAATTACACATATTTCATATATAATTTGACATCTACAGGGAGTTCTGGCATTTTTCGTATCTTATGGGAAAGAAATTTTATCCTCATCCTTTCAGAAATAAAAGTACATCGTTCCGAATGCATGGACCAAACGATGATTCTATTACTTCCGCATCGTAGCACATTGCTTATTTTATGAGTATTTAAAAAGCGCTTTTCTATTCCTCTCATATTCGGTGCTCTTAGATAATCTTATTGCATTATGCATTATTAAATGCTTGAATTTTCTTTTCTCGAGATGTATTTCTAAATGAATGGACAAGCATTTAGAAGAATTAGAACATCAAGCTTATCGGTATTTCCCATAAAGTGAAGCGATTTTTAACGGGTGACATGTGAAAAATAAAGTGCTCTCGTTTACGATTATTCATTTTTTATTTAAATGCCCCGATAACACTAAAATGTTTATTTTAATAGTTGTGAATTTTCATTTTTGTTAAATCTTTCTTTTTTTAAAAGCAATTTAAAATGATAAACGCGTGTATATATTAATTTAAAATAACAAAATAGATTCTGAATCAATACAAGCCTAGCTTTGGCATCAACAAACACTGTTAAAAATCCCGTCCTTGTTTGAACCAAATTTAAATATGTGCCACTGTAAGCTGTCTGCCACTGTTTTTTCTTTGAATCTTTTTTCTCTTGGTATCATTATTCTTCTTAAGTATTTTAAAGCAGTTCCCGTTAGTAAATTTAATTACAAAAAGCACTTTGTCATTTATAAATATCCTTAAAAAAACAGTAGTTTCAAAAACACGAATAAATAAATAACATATTTTTATTAAATAATATTAAATTAAATATAAATAATTTTATTTCCATTCCATAATCATTACCTACAATAAATATCTGTTTTGTTTCTATTTTTTCCTTTGTGGTGTTATAAATTTAGTGGCCAACAGTGTAGAATAATAAATAAGTGTAAATGTTGAAATTAATAGTGAATTTGGTGACTTCATTCAGGAATATGTTTTACAATTAATATAAACTTCCTATACAAATTTTTTATACAATAAAAATCTAGAACATTAAATTTTGATAATAAGATTTTATTCCGCTTGTCTCATAAAGACGGTACCTAAATATAAGTGTAAGAAAATTATGTTTAAGCACCCTCTTTTGACAGACATAAATTTCAGGATTTCAGCCTTTTTTTCTATAAAGTAGTGGTACACAAGCTGGAAGCATACAAACCCTGATAGTGTTATTAAGCTTTCCGACGAAATTTTTAGACGAATATTTTCGAAGAAATTTTTAAACATGAAATATTTAATGTGAAGTTAATTTTTATACATTAGGATAAAAAATAATAATGGTAATAGTTCAAAGGCTTAGATGCTTTATGTTTATCTTAATGAAAAGCTTATTATAATTGACAATCAGTAATAAATGAATAAAATATATTTAATTTTTTTAAATAAAATGATTTGAACACTCCATTAAAAAATCCATATTTACATTCAAAATTCTGAAAAGATAGTAAAACAATGTACATGATGTGAGAGATTTATCTTTATATATGAATTATTATCTTAACAGTTTCTGCAGCTAATTTTGCAAAAAAAAAATAATTAAAAAAAATAATTAATTTTAAAAAATAATAAAAATCTCTAGGCTTTTTTCACTATATTAATGCAGTTTCGAATTCGTTTTAAAATACGCTTAATGTTAAAACAATTATAATTACCCTGATTTTAAAGGTATTTCTTTATCTCAAGTATATTTACAAATTATCATTAAGTACATGATCTATATTTTTTAAAAATATTATCAAATCACAATAGCTGATATCTATCTTTATTGAATTAAATCTTATGAAAACATACGATATAGTAAAAATGAAACACATAAACTGAAATGTAATTAGAATTTTCTGAAAATGTAATAAAATAAATTTAAACAATGAAAAATATTTAGCTTCTTTACATATTTTTTTATTTCTTTTTTTTAATAGTCTATGGATGTGATTTCTCCAAAAGTGTGTCACTAATTTGTACCCTAATAAAACAATTTCCAACTCGTTTCCAATTCTCTTATTGCGGAAATAAATCTAATTACTCTCATTTTAAAGAATTATCCCTTTTTCGTGTTATATGGATCAAGAAATGTTCGCTATATGAACTAAATTTTTATGAAATAATATCTGAAAATCGAACTTGAGACAAAACACTACAAGTAATATATGTCTCTTTATTGTATGAAATCTTAGGCAATCACAGGTTCCCATAAAAGTGCAGTAAAAAGCAAAGCACTCGAAAGAAGAAACAAATTGCTGCCGTAACTCACAAAAAGCTATTTTTGCAAGGTAAGAAAAAGCGAAAAAAATGTTTTAAGGATGAAATATAAAAGGATACTTTTAAATCTGCCAGAACATTTAGCGATGGTTTTCATCATAGAAGCCATAAATGGTACATTAAGAACTGATTTTTAGACATTTTCTATTTCTGTAGAAAATTCAATGTTATAGTTTCTTTACTTTGTTTTTAAGTGTATTAAAAAATAGTTATATTAAAAAGATGGTAGTATTGCATGTTTTTATTGTTAGTTTAATGCACTTGAAGAATCACATTGTTATATTGGATATCCATATAATATATTTAATTTTTAATAATCTTTATTGATCAACATGTTTTTAAATTTCAATACATTCTTATAAATTTTCATTCTTTATAACTTATTCTTTTCTCTACAACATTCTTTACAAGATATTTATTTCCAAGTGCATGCAAAATATGTGATTTTTTGCATTATAATCAACTTTTATCATAAACTTTAAATGTTTATTTTAAAAGTTTCATTCATGCTTTAACAAAATAATAATGTACTATGACAATTTTAAAATTAAACTTTTTCATTATTTATTTCTCCTTGACTGAAACATACATATTCACGCATTTAGACATCTTAAAACACAATTTTAAGCATTTTTCACGACTCAAAGGAAACTTTTTTTTTTATCCACAGTCTTTGAGAAATAAAAAAGTCCATCGTCCTCGAATGAACCTAAATCGCATTCTAGTATTTTAATATCGGGTCACATTGCTCATCATATATGCATTTAAATTTAATTTTTCTATTCATAACAAAATTGGAATTTCTTGATGCTGAAACATATTTTACTGCTATATTGTTAGTGATATGTTTGATATTTATTTTTCAAGTATGTGTGAAATTGAATTCCGAATCTTTAAACAGAATTAATATATGTTTATAAATATTTAATTTGATTTTTCAAAGAGATGAATTCTTACGAAATAACATATCGCTTCGTTTTCCATTGCTCATATTTTACAAATGCTTAGATAAAATGGAAATTTTTATACGACAGTTTTTGGAACTTTAAATTTGTTAGATATAATTTACTTAGAAAAACCAAAAACAAAACGCTTATATTTGCATATAAATTTTCATTTGAAACGCTTAAATAATAAACAGATATTTTTTTACTATTTTTCACTATTCTCTGTTCTTATAAATTCTCTAAAAATTGTCAATTACTCTCACATAAGTTCAGTACAACCGTTAAGGCTCAAAATCATTCAGCCTTATTTCTTCTTGTAAGATGAGTACTGGAAGTGTGGCAACAAAGCATACAGTTAAATAAAATGCGAAAGAAACCACAAAGATTACCAACAAAGCAATTAATCTAAATAGCCGACCCGGTTGCTTGTCTTAGTGGATCGTCACAAAAATTTCTATATGCATGCTAATAGCGCCTGTTTTATGTAAAATCCGTGTTGGGTGCAAAATCCTGTAACTTACCTGTAAATTATACCTTTGGTGGTGCCTTGGCAGGTGCACGTTTCGTCATTTGATCAAGGTTCTAAATTATGAGACCAACTTTGTGAGGGAGTGTCCCTTTGTTATAAAGGCACTCTAGAATTTTTAGTGAGATCGTGACGTCAATGTTCTAACATCTGTGGCACAAAAGCGACATCTATCTTTTATTCAACTTTAACTTTCCGGAGTGTGTGTAGCACCCTCGAGTCTACAGTTAGCTACGGTTGGGAGTATTATGCAAATTTATAGCTCCGTCTTAAGTTTGCAATGTATAAAAGCTATGAGTTGGAGTGTGTGGCGTGTGGTGAGGTGGTGGAAGCCAGCCAAGTGAGATAGATTGTGTCTTGAAGCAAAGCAAGGTTGTTCTGAAGCGAAGTAGCTAGTATTGTGAGCCGAGTTATTTTGTGTTTTGAGATGAGTTACCTAAGAGGAAAGTCAGCGGGTAAGAGTTATTTAATACGTTGAGCATTTTTGAGAATAAAGATTGTTTGCAACCACGGGCGGTTTCATTAGAGCTTTAACCTAGCATTTAACCGCAACCTGAAAGTAGAGCCGGTGTGCGTGCCCCGAGCTGAGCTTACGCCGTGGACGTGAGTATACATTATGATTTAATCTCTTAGTACTGTGTTTAGTGACTGGAATTCTTGAATTTAGCTCCACTTCCCATGTCCCAGAGGTTTAAATAAAGTGTTGGCTTTTAGTTTTTATTTATATAATGTTGTAATTTGACCAACAAAACACCGGCCACGTGACAACTTGAGTAGACATTTGCAGTACAAACAACGGGAAGCAACGTTGAGAAACCGACAAAACAAAGTATGCTCAAACGAGAAGCAAGTACTTAAATATGATGACGTGCGAAGCGAAGATATCAGGTTTATTGCTTCGACGTCTAGATTAGGTGGTCACCTGCCTCCATACCAGATATCTAAACCGTTAAGTTGAGGTAACTCTGCAGGTAGGGGCCTGGTCATCGGTTATAAAGAACGAAAGTTATGACCCTTAAATAAATATTATGAAAAGTCCATACCAATACATAGGAAATGGAATGTGTCGCATTTCTCTATAAAATTTTCAAATCATGTTTGGCATAAAAAATAGTTCGGAAAAATTATTTGTTTTTCGATGCAATTTAATATAATTGATATTTTAAAAAAAATTTTATATTTAAGTGACATAATAAACATAATATATCACAAATTTTATAAAAACTTTTGACTTATTTATTTCTTTTTGAAAAAAGCACATATAATTTACATTTAGACATCTACATTCATTTCGCTTTGTTTTCAAATACTCATATTTTACACATTCTAAGATAAATAATTATGCCGTATAATAGGATGAAGAGTTTTTTATTTTGTTGTGCATACTTTATCTTAGAAATAAAAATATTAAGATACCAATTAACTGTCGCTTTGAATATCGATTTTAGACGTGGATATAATATTCAGTTATTTTACTATAGCTTTATAATATGTACCACAGTGTATTATGAAAATTAAAAATTGCATTTTAAGACAATTAATTCTAAAAATTATTTTAAATTTTATTTTTTGAAATTTCATTTATGCTTCAATGACATAATATACTAATATGACGTTTTTAAAATGAAACATTTTTATTTAATTTTTTATTTCTCCTTTATTGAAACATTCATATTTCATGCATTTTGACATATAATGACATAATTTTAAGCATTTTTCATATCGCAAAGAAAAGAGTTTCTATTCACATTCTTTGAGAAATAAAAATATCATCATCATCGACTGAATAAACCTAAATTTAATTCTATTACATTCAGGTCGTTTCGCATTACTTATTTCATGTTCAGTTCACAACAATTTCTTCTATTCATGTCAACGTTGGAATTTGTCGTGTACCTCAGAAATTTTTTCACTTAATTATTCATGGTGGAATGAATGATATTTATTTTCTAATATATTTAAAGTTTAATTCTGAATCTTGGTGTGAAAATTATTACATCATGTTTATAAATATTTCACATAAAATGAGTAATTTTTAAATGGGTTGATAACTTGTGAAATAAATTGTAGCTTCGTTTTTTATTACCGATATTTTACAAACGCTAAGATAGCATGAAAATCTTGAAATGAAGGTTTTCTTAAATGATTTTAAATTTTGTGAGATGAATTTTAATAAAAAAAGTAAACAACAAACATTTATCTAAACATATGAATTTTCTCTCAAATATGTTCTAATACCTTTTATAAGTCTAATATAAAATATCATTAAAAATTGAGATTCACTTTTAAACGAATCTTCATTGCTGGAATTAAAATATAGTTTATTTTACGATATCTATTTTAAAAAGGTTTTTTAAGTTCATTAAAAATATGTTCAAAGAAATTTACGTTTCGATGCTTTTTAACAACTCACTATTAATTTTTAATAATATTATATGTACTATATGTGAAATAATATGCTCATATGCAATAATTTTTTAACTTAATTAATTATTTCTTCTTCATACTAGCCCATACTAGTATTTAATGTATCACGACATGTTTGCGATAAAATTGTTAATCAAATTTCATTCTTATAATGAAATGAATTGCATTTATCGATCTAGATTTTTAAATGGTGCATTATTTAAGACATTTATCAACCACATATTTTGTAAAATTTATTTTTGGATGTTTTATTTTATGTCCTAATTCTTCTTTAAAATAGTTTCGGTTCTATTTAACTGACATAACAAACAAAATTTATAATAAGTTTTAAATGAAATATTCATTTACCGATGACTGCAGCATATATCTATTGACTTCAGTTCCGGCATTTTTCATAACTTGTAGAAAAGAATTTTGTCGAGATTCTTTGGCGAATAAAATAACATCGCTGCTTAACATGGGCTGAACACTAATTATCTTACATCCATACGCTAGGTATCGATTATTTACATTAAAAATTATCCTATTTTACTCTGAATTATTAGGTGGTCTGAAATATTCTTATTATATTTTCCAAATGCATAATTTATGCTTAAATGTTTTTTTTTATCATACCAGTAATATATTTCTGTGAAAGAATTCCCCATATTTTATTAATTTAACGATAAATGAAAATATACATAATTTATTCCAGAGTTTTTATTTTTTTGTGTATGTATACTTTATTTTTATTTTATTTTTATTTTTATTTCTTTACAAAAAATAAAAGAAACAATTATTTATGACATATAAATTTCATTTTTAAACTCTAAAACAGCACGGTTTATTCTATTATATTCCTATATTCAATATATAAAATCAGCTAAAAATAGTTTAAAGTAGTGATGTTTTGTATAATTATATGTAATCAATTACATGTGATTATGCAACTATTTAAACATATGTCTCTTCCGTACACTTTTCTGAAGAAACTATTGAATATATTGCTTTAAAATTTGTTGTAGTATCGGAAAACATACTGTTTGATAATAAGAAGAAGCTATGTCAATTGTGACTTAAAAGAAATACAATTAAAAATATTTTAATAAAAATTTTTAAAATAAAAAAATAAGTATTTATTTTTCATTTTTTAAAAAATTGTTTTTCCCCCAGTGCTATAACATTAGATATTTTTAAAGAAATTAATCACGCAGTTTTGGAAATTTTTAACTTTTTACCTAAAATATAATTTTAGGAAAATGGTGTAATTTATAACTATTTTATAATAAAAAAGAAACAATTTTCAGACATAGAAAACACATTTCTAAAAATGACAAATATATATATAAATACACACCCGCAATGCTTACATATTATTTTAAAGTATTCCATTACCATAATCATTTATCGCCATAATCTTTTTAGCACTATTTTATAGGCCAATATTTAAAAACTAGAAAAAAAATGAATTATTTTATGTCCTATGTGCCCTTAAGAGCATGTTGTTGAGAATAAACTCGATTTGAATTTTAAATTTTATTTTTAAAAGATATTTGCTATGAAATTTATTAAACAATTTTCTTTATAAATGTTCCATATAAATGCATTTCTACAAAAGATATTTTAAAACAAAAATTACAGCTTGATTTAATTCTAAATATATTTTATAGAAATAACGCCTTCATCATACAATATTTTTTATATATAAATAAAATTTTCAATATAATAAAGTTTATACTCATCTGTTTTTATTAGTCCTTGCATCCATTATGTTTTAAAACTAATATATATTATAAAATCGTATAAAAAAGATGTTAATGTAAGATTATAATGAGCGTACATAATAGTATTAATAATTGCTTTAAAGAAAATTGCTAGCTTGTAAGTTTCTAGTTCTAAAAGCTCCTTAATTCATAAATTGCATTTATCACCGTTAAGAATGTCAATAATTATATTCAAGTTTACGATATCCTATTTATTTACATATATTTTACTGTAACATGCCAGTTTTACATATACTTTTACTCAAAACTATCTAAAAATTTGTTCGATAGTCTAAACATAAACTATCAAAATATTTGCTCTATTTGTATGTAAGTATTTGTTCTATAAGTTGTATACTAAACTAATTTAGTTTTTAAACGTATATTTAAAGTAATGTATACTTCTTGGTAAGGAACAGTGCAATGAAAATTCATTTGGTTATTCGCCTGTATATATATATATATATATATAATATATATACATATATATATATATATACAGTAAAGCATCGTTTATACGACGATCACTTATACGACGTTTACATTTATACGACATTTTAATGTGGTCCCGATTCATTTCTATTCATTTTAATGTAAAAATATATCTTTTATACGACGCCCAATATCGTTTATACGTCGATTTCTCGATTTTGTATAGGGTTATTTTTTTTCATTTTTCTTGTGTATCTTCAGAACGAGCGAAAGTTGGCAGTAATGAATGACACTAAAGAGCGTGTTTAAATGTACTCCACATTATAAAAAAGTGGGCTGGTGTTCGATTAGTCTGAAAAATCAGCTGACGTGTAACAGATTACACTGGAAGTGGTCATTCTTTTTTCGGGGATGGTCAGCTTTCCCGACCTGTTTCAAGCTGCAAACAGACTATACTGCTAACTGTTATCTGTATTGGCGACTTTTAGTTGGCCACGCAGGGTCTTTGATCTTCGACTTTAAATGGAATGGAAATGATGTACTGCAAATGAGGAACCTTTCAGTGAAACATAAACATAAGTGAAACATAAATGAAGATACGCATATTTAAATTGCTTACTATCCCCACAAACATTGAAATTAAGTGAAAGCAAAATTAATTCTAGTTTTGGAAGTGAAAATCGATTATACGACGTTTTTTTGTAGTCCCTTCGGCGTCGTATAAACGATGCTCCACTGTATATATATATATATATATATATATATATATATATATATATATATATATATATATATATATATGTGTGTGTGTGTGTGTATATATAAATATTATTTAAATAACATGAGTAAACAACACTTTAATGACCATAGCACCATCTTCAATAAAGGCAGCTTCAAGCAAAGAAAATATAAAAAAATGTGTTCGACCATAATAAGAACAAACACAATTAATTAAGATATATTATTTAATTCTACATAATTATTTTTAGCAACTCATTGACAGCCTTATCAAAATATAGTTAATTTACTTTATGTACTTTATTTTTTCTTGTAACAGACATAAAGAAATGCTATCCACAAACAAGACTCATATTTTATATATCATACATAAAAATATTTAGTGTTTAATTTGTTATATTTTTAACTATGAATTAAACATTTGTTGTCTCAAGGATTGTACCGATTGGGAGAAAATAATCTGACTTTCTAAGACCTTTTCTCTCTACTGTATTAGATTTCAGTACGATTTTCCTAAACATTAACTTAAAAAATTGTATATAAAATACTTTTGGTAGTTTTTAAATCGTTCTATGACATTTTAAGATGATTGAGTAAAACTGATAGCGATCAAATGAAAAATAATTAAATATGATAAGTTATTCCATATTTCGACCTACTTATTTATGATTCTCTTTTATAAAATATAATGTATAATTATGGTTCGAATCTTTATTTTCTTTTTATTTATAAATATTCTTAAAAAAGTTTTTAAAACATCAATAAATGAATAACCTATTTTTAATTTATATACTATTAAAGAAAGCTAAATCATTCATATGCAAAGCTAAATCATGTATTCGTACCATACTGTTTACATACAATAAGTATCTATTTTGTATTTTTTCTCCTACATGGTATTACAAATTTAACGGCCAGCAGTGTACTACAATAAATAAATATGAATGTTCTAATTAATACTGAAATTGGTTAACTTCGATCCTCGGCTTAGGCATTCTGTTTGTTCTACTGTTAGTAGCAAAGTGAAAACAACTTGATTCGCACTTTCCTCAGTTATTTCAGCCTCTAACGATCCAGTGATTGCTGACGGTTCCAACAAGCCAGGGAAATTCCATTCAGGAAAATTTAGATCAGATATACATGAGCATTTTTCTATTAAAACGTCGCCTTTTATGATTATACGACTTCAGTTTTTTTTGTTGTTGTTGTTGTTTTACGCATGAAAATACTGTTACATAAGCTAAGCGAAGAAACCTTGACTGAGTAAGTAAGTTTGGACAATAACATTTGGACTTAACATTTTGACAATATTTTTCTAAACATTTAAATATTCAAGGTGAAGTTAATTTTATATATTAAAATAAAATAAGTAATATTAATAACTAAGAGGCTTAGTTTTCTAACAGGCTTAGTAGGCATTATGTTTATTAACAAAAAAACATAACATAATCGACAATCAGTAATAAATAAATGAAATGCATATCCATATTTTCAAGTAAAATAATTTGAACATTTGGAAATTTTATTTTTAAAAAATCTAATGTTGAATTTGAAATTCTGAAAATATAGTAAAAAAATGTAAATCACGAGAAAGATTCGCCTTTATATAAGAATTGTTTTATTATTGTCTAAATATTTTCTGCAACTAATTTCGCAAAACAAAACATTCGTCATATTCGTACTGTAATAACGCAGTTTACATTCGTTTTAAATTACGCTTATTGCCAAAAAATGAAACTTATTCTCTTTTTAAAATCAATATATTTTCTAAAATTATATATACAAAGTAATTTTAGGTACAGAACTGTATTTTTTTTTAAATATCTACAAAAATAACTAGAGAACATAAAATGTACTTGATATCTCTCTTTATTCTATGAAATCTTAAATAATCATTCGTTATAAACAAAATTTAATAAATAAACTTTAATGTAATTGGAAATTATGAAAATATAATTAAAAAATGACGTGAAAATTTTAATTTGTATAAAAATTTGTTTTCAATTTATTGTCTAATAGTATCTGTATCTAATTTCGCAAACAAGGTGTGACTTATTTGTACTCTAACTACACAGTTTCAAATTCATTTTTCAATATTGTTACTAAACATAGTCTAATGATGAAAAGAGTCTAATTTTAATCACTTTTTTTAAAGAGAAAGATTTTATATAGTTTTATGTGCAAAACGATTTTATATATATGAACTATATTTTTATAAAAATATATCGGCAAAAAAGAACTTGAGGCAAA
This sequence comes from Maratus speculifer, assembly GCA_964019185.1. Classification (NCBI taxonomy): domain Eukaryota; kingdom Metazoa; phylum Arthropoda; class Arachnida; order Araneae; family Salticidae; genus Maratus; species Maratus speculifer. Next base: position 435,029,414 of record OZ025291.1, on the reverse strand, counting down.
ACACTATAAGTAATGTATGTCTCTTTATTGTATGAAATCTTGGACAATCATGGGTTCCCATTAAAGTGCAGTAAAAAGCAAAGCACTCGAAAGGAGAAACAAATTGCTGCCGTAACTCACAAAAAGCTATTTTTGCAAGGTATGAAAAAACAAAACAAAGCAATTTTTTTCAGGATGAAATATAAAAGGATTTTTTTAAATCTGCCAGAACTTTTAGCAATGGTTTTCATGATAAAAGCCATAAATGGTACATTAAGAACTGAATTTTAGAAATTTTGTATTTCTATAGAAAATATAATGTCTTAGTTCCTTTACTTTGTTGATAAGTGTATTGCAAAAATACTTATATTACAAGGATTTTGCTATAACTTGTTTTTATTGTTACTTTCATGGACCTCAAAACTTAGATTGTCATAGTTGATATCCATATAATTTACTTAAATTTTAATCATCTTTATCGATATTTCAACACTTTATTAAATTTCAATAGACTTATGCCCTGTAGGTTGGAGAATAACTAGGTAATTATTAATTTTTATAATTCATAGTTAAAAATGTGCAACTGATATAAAACCTAAATCAAATATTTTAGTGTTATTTTTTATATTAATTCGGGAAGAAAGACAGGATATTTTAGCTTTTATTTAAAAATATTAAAAAGAAATAATTCTGATATATTTAAAAACGTATAAAATATAAATTACATTAATTTTTTTATTTATTATTATTTCTTCATTTTTTATTATTATTTATTACATAATATTCTTCACGTTATTAAATCGCAGAAATTCTTGATTTAATTATAGAATGTTTAATATTCGAAAGAAAAATTAAAAATCCAAGCTGTTGTCAGTTTGTTCTGATATAAAATCAATGTATCTTTATACTAATAAAAGAACAAACTGTGTGTGCGAGTCTCTGCGATGTCTAGCGATAACTACGGCACTTACAAGGCTCATTTTTGTAAAGTTACACTGTAATTAAAAAAACTGTAATTCTACAAATGTAAAAGTATCGAAATCTCTATGTTTACCAATATTTATCTGTACCATAGCCGACTATATACTACCAGCCGAGCCATTTCACGAAAAACCGCTGAAAAAGTGAAGCTGGATTCAGCTTCAAACCCTGAACCATTTCATTGGACCACGTGTGAGTCCACGTGACGCAAACCCTGCCCAAAGTAGCATTGAATAAGCTGCTTTCTGTTCTCTGCGCATGTTTGCACACGTGGCCATTGTTTTGGTTCAGGGTTTGCGCTATTGGTCAGATTAACCTGGGCAAAGTATCAGAGTCCTCTGGCGGGAGACTTCATACATTAATCTGAAATAGACAGGCCTTTAGATATAGTCGGCCATGTCTGTACACAGTAAATAAGAAGATTTCAATCTACGAAATTTATTTTTGTAAAGCTACAGAAATCTGTAATTTTACAAACGAATTTACTAAAATAACACTTATCTTACTAAACGTTTATCAGTAACTTGGGTTGTCGTTACATAAACACATAGAGGAATCCCGGTTTCATATAACATTATTAGTATAGGTTAAGGTTTTTAAGGTTTCATAAATGAATATTAGAATTGCAAAACTTTGAATTAAATTTCATACGCTCATGCATATTTTTGGTAATGTTTATTGCAAAATCTATCTCGCAATAATTACAAAACTGATAAAAATATGTTTTAATTTCAGTTTTTTTAGTAGCCATCTTGTATACAATACACACGTTAATAAAATAATTAGATTTAATAATTAGATTTACTAGTATTCATAGTACTACTCTTTTATAATTAATTTTTCTATTTTTTGTTACATGTTAAAATTTTAAAATAGACATGAATCCATAAAGTAATGTCCGATGTTTTATCAAAATATGTTGTGGGAACGAAAATATGCTTACACTACTAGAAACGATTTATATAAATTAAAAATACACGTTACTACGTTCTATTTTTTTAGTATAATTTTATGATTTTAAGTTAGCGTTAGAAAAAATTAGATCGCTATCAATGTGCTTTGAAACAAAGGAATTCGAAAAGTAATTTTTATATCATATCCTATATAAACATCCGTTATAAAAGATCCGTTATAATGTTACCCGTTATAATGTTTATATTCTATGATATATCCGTTATAATGTTTATATCCTATGATATACCCGTTATAATGTTTGTATCCTATATAAACATTATATCGAAACCGTTTTGGACAACATGGAAAATGGTCATATTACAGATTACAAACTTGTGTAAGAATGCATGTTGAGTATGCATATTGTTATAAAATTAATAAACATATTTTTACGAATTTTGTTTCGAGATTCATTTCCGACATGGTTTCGAAAAGCAATCCTCTTTTAAATTAGAACTGCACATATAAAGTAGCTTTTCACCTGCTGCGATTTGAGTCAAAAAGACCAAATAAATGAAATTCTGCAAAAGTATTGAGGAATCACTAATTTTTTTAGGAAACTTATCTATTTATTTGTGTAAAGCAAAAATGACAAACAAAACGAAAATTTGGAAAAAAGAAATTTCTGTAACTAAACAAACCTTTTACTACTCCTTTAACTAAACAAAGAAAATTATTTGAAATAATTTAAAAACTCCTATTTTTCTACGGCTTGTTTTAGTTTTAAAATGTATGTTTTTGGATAAAGAATTTCTATTTCTTCCAAAACCTTTGAATGTTACAAACATGGAATCTACACTCAACACACAAACATAGAGTCCCACTAATACTGAACGTATTGGGGGCAAGAATTTAGACAGATTATTCTTTCGAAATGTTGACAAATTCCGGTGAGTAAGTTTCCATCTTTCATGCACTGGAAGTATCTGAAAATGTTTGCATTAAAGCTTGTACACTCGTATGCATTTCTGGTACTTTTATTATCGCAAGAACTTCCAATACTTCCAAATATGAAAAAATATCTCTTAATGTCAGTTTTTTAAATTACCAACTTGTATAAAATACACGGGATAATAAAATTAAATGTTTAGATTTATTATTATTTATCGTAGTTTAATTTTATAATTAATATTTTATTAATCGTTACATATTAAAATTGTTGTAATAGTTACGTATGTATTAAATATTATGCAATATTTTATGTAGCATTTATATAGAATTTGGGAATAGGTAATTTGAATCGCTCTCAGAAAATATATTTACATTACTACACTGTTTGCCCGTGTACCATTATGTAGTGGAATACTTTTGTGTGACCTTGTAATTTAATGATAAAAATTCTTTGCATCACAGATTGTACAGAATGCGTATTTTAGTATATATTTCATAGATTCATGCCAATTCTATTATGTTCGAATGAGTGTAACATCATAAAAATGCATTTGAAACTTTTTTCCCATTGACAGTAATGTAATGAAATACCTTTCATTGTCCCTGTAAATGATCTATGCATCCGATTTTCATAAAATTTGAAATGACTCGATAAAAGTACGTAACAATTATATGTTTTAAATTTCAAACGATTAAAATGCATTTAAAATTTTTTTCACCATTGACCGTAATGGAACGGAATTCTTTTGATTGTCCCTGTAATTGATCTATGCATCCGATTTTCATAACATTTGAAATGACTCGACAAAATTACGCAATAATTATGTGTTTTAAACTTCAAACGATTCGGTAGGGTAATTTTTTCGTTGTTATATGCGGACGGACAGACGGACAGACAGACAGACAGACGGACGGACTGAACGACAACAATAGGTGCTACGTATTTACATAATTAAGAACGCACCTAAAAATTGTAAAGTTACTAAAAGTTTTCTAGGAAAATGGGGTTCCTAGAACTTTTTATGTAACGGCAACAGCAAAAATTCATGTAACAGATACAGATAAGAGCTGAAAATCAAAGAATCTGTAAGGTTACTAAGAATTTTTTAGGAAACTGGGATTCCAAGAATTTTTCATGTAACTGGAGCCCAGATTGCAGATAAAATTTTAGTAAGAAAACTGTAATTTTAGTAGACTCGGTTGCAAAGTTACAGATTTCTGTAGCTTTAAAAAATATAGTTTTGTAGATTAACATTTTTTCCTGTACAGTGTACAGATAAAATGTGAGTAACCATATAGATTTCGGGAATTTTATATCTGTAGGATTATAGATTTTTTTTTTTACAGTGTAGTATGAACTAAATATACACTTGACCAATTTCTCTTTTCTAGTATGATTTTATGATTAAAAATTAACGTTAGGAGAATCAGATCACTATCAACGTGCATTGAAACAGAGTTAGCCTAAATGTTACTTTTTATATTTATATCCTACACAAACATTGATCGTTTTTGGCAGCATGGAAAACGGGTTCATTACAGATAGTATTCTTATGTGAGAAAGACTATTCTGTATGCATATTGTTAATAATTTAAACTAGTTGAATTTGTACTCAAAAATAATGTAAATAATCCTATTACACTCTATTCATTAACCAATATTTGTCTTTGATGTATTAAGATGCCAAAATTTATTGACTTTTTTCAAACAAGCAAACCTTTTGATTTTCATTGGATATATATGGGAACTTGGCAAAATATTATTGATATCCTTACAGTAACCCTTACTGTGACATGTGATTACATTTTGAAATAATAAATAAATTTGGAAAGTATTTCATTTCATATGTGAGCGTTATTATTAATCTGTATAATTTAGAAGCTTTTGTACAGATACAAGAAAAACATTTCAATGCATTTCTAATAACTCCTAATACATGAAGGAAAATTTCAATATTAAATTTTGCACAAATTTCGTTACGTGATCTTTGTAATATATAGCCCTTAAAAGATATTTTTGTTGTGGAACATTCCATGGTCGAATAACAATTACCATTAATCATGAGCTTTAAAAGTTTATTTTGAAATTTTTATTAATGCTTACTGACATAACAAAATGAATTGACTTTTTTAAAATTAAATATTTTTATTATTAATTTTTCCTTGACTAAAATATACAAATTTCATGCATTTTGCCATATAAAGGCAAAATTTTAAGCGTTTTTCACAACTCAAAGAGATGAATATTTATCCATAGCCTTTGAGAAATAAAAAGGCCACCGTCATCGAATGCATGAACCTAAATCTAATTATATTACATTCAAATCGTGTCACATTGCTCATTATATATGCATTTAAATTCTATTTTTTTTATTCCGAACAAAATTGGAATTTATCGATGCTGAAACATTTTCTTACTGCAATATTGTTAGTGAAATGGTTGATATTTATTTTTCGAGTATTTTTGAAATTGAATTCCGAATCTTGAAACAGAATTAATATATGTTTATAAACATTTAATTCAATATTTTTTAAAGACATGATATCTTATGAAATTACATATCGCTTCGTTTTCCGTTGCTGATATTTTACAAAAGCTTAGATAAAAGGAAAAGTTTTATACGAAAGTTTATGGAATTTTAAATTTCTTAGATATAATTTACTTAAAAATAAAAAATAATACAATTATCTTAAACGTAAAATTTAATTTGAAACGCTTATAATAAGGAGATAAGTTCTAACCCCTTTTCACTATTCTCTGTTCTTATTAATTCCCCCAAAATTGTCCCCACTCTTAGCTAAGTTCAGTATCGCCGTTTAGGCTCAAAATCATTCAGCCCCATTTCGTCTAGTAAGATGAATACTAGGTTTGCGGCAACAAATCAAACAGTTAAGTACAATGTGCAACAAACCACAAAGATTACCATCAAATAACTTTATCTAAATAGCTGAACCGGTTGCTTGTCTTAGTGGATCGTCTCCAAAATTCCGAAATGTACGCTAATGGTGCCTGTTGTTAGTAAAATCTGCCGTGGGGGTAAAGTCCTGCAACTTTTCTGTAAAGTATACATCTGGTCGTGCCTTGCCAGGTGAAGGTTTCGTCATCTGATCAGGGTTCTAATTTACGAGACAAACTTAAGTAGCAATTTCCAGTAGAAACTACAACATGTGACGTTGAGACGAGAAGCAAGTACTTCAGATATGATGAGATTCGAAGCGAAGATATCAGGTATGTTACCGCTACGCCTAGATTAGGCGGTCCCCCCTCCCGATACCAGGTATCTAATCCGTTACGCTTATGTAACTCTGCAGGTAGGGTCCTGGTCATCGGTTATAAAGAAAGTTCTAATCCTTTCATCAATATAATTAAATATGTTGTGAAAAGTTTCAGTCTAATGTATAGGAAATGGAATATGTTGCATTTCTATATAAAAATTTTCAAATCATGTTTGTCAATTATAATATGATTAGTCTTTTAAACAGTTTTGTTTATATTTAAGTGGCATAATAAAAATAATATATCACAAATTTTAAATAAAACTTTTGACTTCTTTATTTCTCGTTGACAAAATCATATATTTCTTACATTTCGACATCTACAGGGATGTCGATTGGCTTTCAAATACTCATATTTTACATATGCCAAGATAAATAATTATACCGTACAATAGGATGAAGAATTTCTCATGTTTTCTGCATACTTTATCTTAGAAACAAAAATCTTAAAATACTAATTACCTGTCGCTTTGAAATTCCATTTTAAAGGTGGATATAATATTCCGTTATTTTATTATAGCTTTATAATGTGTACCACAGCGTATTATGAAATATTAAATATTGCATTTTAAAAAAAATTAATTCTAACAATTCATTTAACCCAGTTCACTCTTTTGCTTAAAAAATTAATAATCAGTAATGTTTTATAATCGAGTAATTTACATCATATAAATTCATAATGACGTAATGATAATGAAATTACACTATATGTAAGCATTGCAAATAATCTGAAAAAAAAATAATTTTTAAAATTTAGGAAGGAAATTTAATTGCGTAATATATATATACATATCTATATCATCTAAAGTATTACACAAATATTTAATGCTAACTTTAAAAGAAATTTCTTTACTTGATCACATTATCAAGTAAATTCACATAGATGTTTCATTCTTTCTGTAACAGATTTTAACAGATTTTCCTCATTCATGTAATATATATTATGTACGAACTACATTTTCTTATCAAGACATTTAAAATTTTTTTTTTTGAAATTTCATTTATGCTTCAATGACATAATAAACTAATATGATGTTTTTCAAATGAAACATTTTTATTTAATTATTTATTTCTCCTTGACTAAAACATACATATTTCATGCATTTCGACATAGAATGACATAATTTTAAGCATTTTTCATATCTCAAAGAAAATAGTTTCTATTCACATTCTTTGAGAAATAAAAGGATCAACGTCATCAACTGAATAGACCTAAATTTAATTCTATCACATTCAGGTCCTTTCCCATTACTTATTTCATGTTCAGTTCACAACAAATTACTCTATTCATGTTGTATTTGGGGTTTGTCGTGTCTCAGAATTTTTTTCACCTAATTATTCCTGGTGAAATGAATGATATTTATTTTTCTAATGTATTTAAAGTAGAATTCTGGCTCTTGTTGTGAAATTTAATCCATCATGCTTTAGAAAATTTTCACATAAATTGAATAATTTTTAAATGGGCTGTTAATTTGTGATATAAAATTTAGCTTCGTTTTCCATTATTGATATTTTACAAACGCTAAGATAGCATGGAAATCTTGAAATGGAGGTTTTCCTATATATATTTTTTTAATTTTGTGAGATGTATTTTAATTTAAAAAAAAGAACAAACATTTATCCAAACATATGAACTTTCTCTAAAATATGTTCTAATGTCTTTTTAAAGTCTAATATAAAATATCATGAAAAAATTGAGATTCACTTTTCAAAGAAAATTCATTGCTGGAATTGAAATATGGTGCATTTTACAATACCTATTTTAAAAAGTTTTTTTTTACCTATTTTAAAAGAAATTTACGTTTCCATATAAACTTGAATTATGTGAATTATGAATTATGTATCATATTATTATTTGTTGCATTTATGTGAAATAATAAGCTCATATGTAATATTTGTTTAATAAAAGTTTTCAGTTAATAAAAGTTAATTTTTTCTCCTTCATAGTAGTACATACTAGTTTTTAATGTATCACGACATGTTTGCGATAAATTTTTTAATCAAATTTCATTCTTAAATGGAAAAATGTTGTAATTATCGATCTAGATTTTTAAATGGTGCATTATTCGCAACGTCTATCAATAATATATTTTGTGAAATTTATTTTTGGATTTTTTTTCTATGTCATACTTTTTCCTTCAAATAATTTTGATTCTACTTAACTGACATAATAAACTTAATGTATAATAAGTTTTAAATTAAATATTCATTTACCGATGACAGCAGCATATATCTTATACATTTTGACATCGGTTGTCATCAGTTCCGGCATTTTTCATATCTTGTAGAAAAGAATTTTGTCAATATTTTTCATGGAATAAAAATTCCATCACTTCGTAGCATGGACTGAACTCTAATTCTCTTACGTCTACTCTTAATACATTGATTATGTAGATACATTAAAATATATCCTTCTAGTTAAGTCAGATTCCGAATTATTCGGTGGTTTGAAATATTCTTATTGTGTTATCCAAATGCATAATTTATGCTTAAATGCTTTTTTTCATTCCAGTATTAGAGTACTGTGAAAGAATTGAGAATATTTTGTTAATTCTGCGATAAATGAAACTGCTCATAATTAATTCTTGGATTTCTATTTATTTTGTGTGTGTATATTTTAATTAAAAAAATAAAAACAATTATTTATCAATTATAAAATTCATTTTTAACTCTAAAACAACTCTATTTTTTTTACACTTATATACACATATATTTTTTTACACTTTTGTACACATTGTATTTTTTTTTAATACAATTATTTATGACATATAAAATTCATTTTTAAACTCTGAAAGAACACGGTTTCTTTCACTGCATGATTTTTTTATTCTATTATATTCCTAAATTCAAGAGAAAAAAAATATACTAAAAATAGTTTAACATAGCGATTTTTTATGTACTTAATTGTAATGCATAGTGATTATGCAATTATTTAAACATATGTCTCTTCCGTACACTTTTCTGAAAAAAAAAAAAAAAACTATTGAATATATTGCTTTAACACTAGAACGCCGGACGGTGACATTTCGACACCGAAGCGTGTAAATTTAATGTGTAAAATCTGTAAATTATAAAGGAAATATTTTACATCTCTCGACTTTTATTAAATATGTGGGTAGAACTCGCATCGGAATTTTTTTGGAAGTCGATTTACTGATATTTGGTTTACGGGAAAATTTACCTAGAACGCCGGACTGGTGTCAATTGGACACCGCAATAATTTCATTTCCTTTAATTTTAATTTCGTTCTTCTGTGCGATAATTCCACTAACGATCGTAGTTGAGGGGATCTCAGAATGTTTTTTCAATGCCTGGTCATCACGTGGTTTGTTTCAGCTGCAACAACACCTGCCACTGAGGTTTTATTTCTCACAAAGATAGTACTATACGGTTGCTTCCGAGTTATGACTAGTAAAATTTCGTGAGATATTCTTTCGTTCTTTTTACATTTTATGAATAAATTTAAAATGTCTCATAAAAGGGGGCTTACTGCGGATGAAATTACCGCGCTTCTGAGAGAATAGTCAGATAATGAATCAGAAGGTGGAGAATTATCCGAACTGTATGATGAATCTGATAGTGAAAATTTTATTCCTGTTATATCACCTGAATCAAAAAGCAATGAGGATATTTAAATTAATTATTCTCGAAATCAGATTGAATTTATGGCTCGCGATGGCTGACACTGGAAAGAATGTGGTTCTGGAAGTGCAACCGTTAGATTCGCAATACAAAATATTTCGCGAGAAAATAGTGGTCCAACTAGTTATGCAAAAAGAAATGTGAATTATGACAGTGTTTTGAGTGCCTGATTTCTTTTTATAGACAGAAAGATTTTTGAACATATAATAAAATGCGCAAGCACAGAAGCTCGCCGAGTATTAGAAAATGATGCTTGGTCTCATTCAGAACAGGAACTTTTAGCTTACATTTCGATTTTGTATGCACATTTAGTTTCAGGAACTAGTAACCTGGAACTCGAAAAATTAAGAGTATTTTACAAATATAGTAATATTTGTGTGTACTTTAAGCATTTTAAATTAATCTTGTAATTTTTTTTTATTTTAGATTTAACATTATTTGTGTGTTCTACATGTATTTATAAAAAATATTAAACTGTACATTTTTTCCCAATTTTTTTGCATAACATCGATTAGTGTCAAAATGACACCTGACCGGCGTTTTAGGGGGTAGCAATATTTCAGGCGTTCTAGTGTTAAAATTTGTTATAGCGTCGGAAAACATATTCAGGGTTGGTACGAGTACTTGAATTTCATGATCAGGAAATTCTTAGATACCAATCATTTCTTATAGAAATACTTTCATGTAATAAATTGAAATTTCGCAATTTCAAACTAGTGAATGTATTTTTCGATAAATAAATGTTGGTATACCACCTGGAAAATAACGGTATTCTTATAAACCATGATATTGTTTGATAATAATAAAAAAACAATGTCGGCGTTTTAGGGGGTAGCAATATTTCAGGCGTTCTAGTGTTAAGATTTGTTATAGCGTCGGAAAACATATTCAGGGTTGGTACGAGTACTTGAATTTCATGATCAGGAAATTCTTAGATACCAATCATTTCTTATAGAAATACTTTCATGTAATAAATTGAAATTTCGCAATTTCAAACTAGTGAATGTATTTTTCGATAAATAAATGTTGGTATACCACCTGGAAAATAACGGTATCCTTATAAACCATGATATTGTTTGATAATAATAAAAAACAATGTCATTTGTGGCTTAAAAGAAATATAATTAAAAAATTTTCAATAAAAATTTGTAAAATCCAAAAAAGTATTTTTTTTTTTTTTACTTTTTTTAAATAGTTTTTCACTCACAACTATAATATTAGATATTTTTAAATAAATTAATCACACAGTTTTGGAAAGATTTAACTCTTTACGCAAAATATAATTTTAGAAATTTGTTCTATTTGACATTTATTTTATAATAACAAGAAGCAATTTTCAGTCATAGAAAACACATTTTTAAAAATGACAAATATATGTATATACAAACCCGCAATGCTTTAATTTTATTATAAAGCTGTCCATTACCATAATCGTTTAGTTCCATAATCATTTAGTTCCATAATCATTTAGTTCCATAATCATTTAGCACCATAATCTTTTTAGCTCTATTTTATAGGCCGATATTTCAAAACTAGAAAAAAATGAAATATTTTATGGCCTATGTGTCCTTAAGAGCATGTTGTTGAGAATAAATTCAATTTAAATTTTAAAAGATAATGGCTATGAAATTTTTTAACCGAATGAATTCAACTATTCGAATTTAACTATGCAATTTTATGACTTCTTTATAAATGTTCCTTATAAACGCATTTCTAAAAAAGATATTCTAAAACAAACTGCAGTTTGATGTTCATTCCATGACTATTTAAAATGTTATTTTAAGAAATAACTAAACCACTTTTAAATTACTTTCAAAATTTTCGCAATTTCTAACTTTTTTCCAAATTCTTCTAACAAATTTAACTTTATATTCCAATTCTTTAAATTAGTTAAATTATATTATTCGCAACGTTATTTCGAGTGAACATTAGGTTAATTATTTCTGCTTTAAGGAACACTTCTTAGAAGTTTCCTGGGAATGCTTGACTTAGAAATTAAATTGATAAGAAGAACACTAAAAGTAACTATTTGATGTCATTTTTACATAATTTCTTAGAAGCAGAGTTATTTTAGAAATTTATTTTCTTTCCCGGGTGAAGCAAAGAAAAGTTACTTTACTCTTTACGAGTTTATTCAGATGTATGTTTGTTCGAATGTGAGGAATTTTATGCATTTTATCATTTAATACTTTATACAATATTTTTGTATTACATGAAAAATTGAAGATTGACTACCCACATAGCATGCATGGTCACAGTGACGTCACAATGACGTCACTGTGAGTCACTTTGTTCACATAACATCTGTGACCAAAATGCCACCACGCAGTGACGTCACATTGTGACTGAGATGTGACTTTATTAAATTTTTTTAGAAAATTACAAATATTCTTCAAAACGTGTTATTTACTTTAAAAAAACATGTTTCTAACAATTTAAATATCTTTCTTTTGTCACAGTTTCTTCACAATGTTAATGTCAAATTAGTCACAAATGACACATTTTTCACAAATTTGCCACATTGTGACCACTTTGTGAAACGATATAAAAGAGCTCTAAAACGGCCATAACGACTTCACATTTTAGTCACTGTGACTTCACATCGACGTCACGTGACGTCACATCGACAATCGATCTTCACAAACCCACAATGTAACTTCACAACGACGTCGCAGTGACGTCACCATGCCTTACGGGTATTTATATAGCTTGCGAATTTTTAATGTGCCGTTTGAAATAGTTATTTAATAGATATAATGTGGTTACTGAATAATTCATCTTGAAAAATAAAGAAAAATTAATGCTAAACATATTTTATAGAAATAACGTTTTCATCATACAATATGCTTTTACATTAAAAAAAAGTTGCAATATAATAAAATTTACACTAATTTGTTTTAGTAGTCCTTGAGTCAATTATATATGATAACTAAATTTCTTTTAATATAAAATCGTATGAAAAATTATGTAAGATTATAATGAGCGCATATCATAGTGATAATATCGGTTTTAAAGAGAAATGACAGCTTGTAAGTTTATAGTTCTAAAAGCTCTTTAATTCATAAATTGCATTTAATACCTTTAAAATGTCAATATCATTATTCAAAGTTTACAATATCCTATTTATTTACATATATTTTACTGTAACATGTTAGATTTACATATACTTTTACTCAAAAATATCTAAATATTTGTTCTAAATTTGTATAAAAAATTAATTTAGTCGTAAAATAGATATTTAAAGTAATAGATACTTCTAGTAAGGAACATTGTATTTTTAATTAAATGAATTCATTTGTTGATTCACCTATATTAAAAAAAAATATGTTATTTAAATAAAATGAGTAAACAAAATTTTTATAACGATAGCGCCATCTTCAATAGAAACAACAAAAGAAGACAAAAATAAAATTGTGTTCGTCCACCAATATAAATAAACACAATTGATTAAGATATATTAGTTAATTCTACATACATCTTTTTAGAAACTCATTGAAAGGCATGATATAGTTGATAAACTTCATTAATTTTTTTCTAGTAATATACATAAGAAAATGCTAACCACAAACAAGATTCTATATTATACATGAAAGTATTTATTTTTTAAATTGTTATATCTTTAACTATAAATTATATTTTTTTTGTCTCAAGGACTATGCCAGTTGGGAAAGAATAATCTATCACCTTTTCTCTCTACTATACTTGATTACTGTACGATTTTCCTAAACGTTAAATAAAAAAAAAGATATACAAGAGATTTTTTGTAGCTTTTAAAACGTTCTATGACGTTTTGAGATGACTGATTAAAATTTATCGCGATCCAATCATGACATATATCAAATAAAAAATAATTAAATATGATACAAGTTATTCCACTTTTCGACCTACTTTTCCATGATTCCCTGTTATAAAATATAATGTAAAGTATAATTGTGGTTCAAATTATTAGTTTCTTTTCATTTATATAAAGGAATGACCTATTTTTAGTTTATAAAATAGATATGCTATTAAAATAAAGCTAAATCCTTCATGCGAATAACATTCATACACAAAGCTAAATCATACATTCAATTATCTAATTCTAAATCATACATCAACCATACTGCTTACATACAATAAGTATCTACTTTGTACTTTTTCTCCTACATGGTATTGCAAATGTAATGTAATGGTCAGCAGTGTACAACAATAAATAAATATGACTGTTCTAATGAATACTGAACTTAACTAGCTTCATTCACGAAGATATTTTAAAATATAAATTTACTTAATTAAATTTGTATAAAAAAAAAACCATCAAAAATTGTGAATCGACAATTAGTAATAATTAAATGAAATGCATATCCATATTTTCAAATAAAATGATTTAAACATTTAGAAATTCAATTTTAAAAAATCTAATGTTGAATTCGAAATTCTGAAAAGGTAGTATATATACATACATACATACATATATATATATATATATATATATATATATAAAAATGACGAGAAAGATTTCTCTTTATATAAAAATAGTTTTATTATTGTCAAACAATATTATAAAAAAAATGCATTAGGCTTATTCGAACTGTAATAACGCAGTTTAAATTCGTTTTAAATTACGCTTATCAATAAAAAAAATAAAAATGACTCTCATTATAGATCAAGATCTTTTTCTCAAGTTATATTTACCAAATAATTTTAGATACAGAAGTGTAATTAAAAAAAATTACAAAAATAACCAGAGAAAGAAAATTGTGCACTTCTTTATAGTATGAAATCTTAAAAAATCATTCGTTATAATCAAAATATAATGTATAAATTATAATGTAATTCGAAATTCTGAAAATATAATAAAAAAGTCAAATTACGCGAAAATTTTAAACTGTATAAATATTTGTTTTTATTTTATTATCTATTAACCTGTATCTAATTTTTCAAACAGTGTGTGAGTTATTTTTACTCTAATTACACAGTTTCAAATTCGTTTTTCAATTTTCTAACTAAAAATAGTCTAATAATGAAATAAGCCTAATCACTCTCTTTTTTAAGAATTTTTTTCCTTCAGTTATATTTGCAAAACGATTTTAGATATATGAACTATATTTTTTTAAAAGAATATCGGCAAAAAACAACTTGAGACAAAATACTACAAGTAATGTATGTCTCTTTATTTTATGAAATCTTAGGCAATCATGGGTTCCCATAAAAGTGCAGTAAAAGGCAAAGCACTCGAAAGAAGAAACAAATTGCTGCCGTAAATCACAAAAAGCTATTTTCGCAAGGTAAGAAGAAACAAAACAAAACAAAAGTATGAGGATGAAATATAAAAGGATACTTTTAAATCTGCCAGCACATTTAGCAACGGTTTTCATCATAAAAGCCATAAATGGTACATTAAGAAATGATTTTTAGACATTTTGTATTTCAATAGAAAATGTACGCCTTAGTTTCGTTTTTTTTGTTTATAAGTGTATTGTAAAAATATTTATATTATTACTAGCTATAACTAGTTTTTATTGATAGTCTCATGGACTTCAAAACTCAGATTCTTCTAGTTGATATCGATATAACTTACTTAATATTTAGCTCACAGGCTATCATAGCCTGACAGCTTATGTGCCCGTCAGTTCTGCATGTATGTTCGTTCGTGCGTAACGCGATAACTCATGATAAGAAAATCAGATCCACTTGAAATTTTGTATATAGGTATATCCTGATAAGGCGCTTCCCTTAATAGTTTTTGGAGTTCATTCGATGTGTATAAGAAGGGGAACGGGGGGCTCATGCCCCTCCCCTTAATTGATATAAATGGGTTTTTCATGCAGAAATAATAGTTTTTGTTCAAAATTTACACATAGGATCTTTCTGATGAAGCACTTCCGTGATTGGTATTAGGTGTTCATTGGATAAATATAAACAGGGGAAATGGTGGGGTCTAATGCCCCTCCCCTTAATTTATATAAATGAGTTTTTCATGCAGAATTGTCAGATTTCGTTCAAATCTCCGAATAGTTTTGAAAGTTTAATGGTTAAGTATATAAAAGAGGGGAATAACTCCTCTTAAATTACGTAATAGGGTTTTTATTAAGAATTATCCGATTTGCTCTGAATTTTGGATATGGATTTTTTTCTGATAAAGCATGTCCTGATCAGTTTAGAGGGTTCAATGATTAAGCATAAAAAGAGGAAAAGGAGGAGCTGTTCCCCCCTCCTTAATTTTTCTGCGAACGGAATTAACCCTTGAAAACATAAGAGTGTAATGTAGAATTAGTATGCGTAGCCTGTGAGCTCAATGCCATCAGTTTAACTGGGCAATATTCTTTTTATTAATTATCTTTATCGACATTTCAATACTTTTTTTAATTTCAATAGATCCATGCATTGTAAGTTGGAGAAAAACTATGTGATAATTTATTTTTATAATTCATAGTTAAAGATGTGCCCCTGATATAAAACTTAAATCAAATAATTTAATGTTATTTTTTATATTAATTGGGGAAGAGAGACAGGATATTTTCCTTATTACTTAAAAAATATTTAAAAAATAATTTTTGTACATTAGAAAGCGTATTAAATGTAATTCACGTTAAGCTTTTTCATTTATTATTATTTCTCCATAATAATCTTCGCGTTATTCAATTGTAGATATCTTTAATTTAATTATAGAATGTTTAATATTCGGAAATATTGCTAAAAATTCAAACTGTTGTCAGTTTTTTCTGATATAAAATCAATGTAACTTAATTCTAACGTTTTAGTGATGGCTAACCATAACTATGGCATGTACAAGGCTCTTTTTTGTAGAGTAAACCGTAAAAAAGAAAAAAAAAACTTTAATTTTGGAAATGCAAAAGTGCCGAAATCTTTATGCTTACTAACATTTTATCTGTACTCTCTACATAAAAATATGAAAATCAATGAAACTAATTTTTATAAAGCTACAGAAATCTGTATATTTACAAAGGAAGCTACTAAAATAACAGTTATCTTATTAAAGTTTTATCGGTGACTTGGATTGCCGTCAAGGCAACACTAGATACCGGGCTTGCTCATTCCTTTCATGCCGTCACAAAAGATGGCTGAATGACATCCAGCGATTGGTACAAAACGATGGTTGCGTCACTTTGAGCCCTGTTTGTACCAATCACAGATAGAGGCCAGCCACCTTTCGTGACTTCGTGATAAGGAATGATCAAGCCCGGTATCTAGTGCAGCCCTGTTGCCGTTACATAAAAAATTCTAGGAATCCAGCTTTCCTAAATCATTATTAGTAACGTAAGAGATTTTTTGATTTGCAGTGCAAATCTGTATTTGTGACATGGATTTTTGCTGTTGCCTCACCATAAAATGTTCTAGGAATCCAAGTTTTCTAGAAGACTTTTAGTAACTTTACAGAATTTTTTTTTTACAGTGTGCTTCAACACAGTATTTGTACTAAAAAATAATATAACTAACCATATTACGCTCTATTCATAAACCAATGTCTTTGATGTATTAAGACTTTTGATTTTTGATTTTCTGCAAGCAAGCAAACTTTTTGATTTTCTTTGAATATATATGGAAACTTAGCGAAATATTATTGATATCCTTACAAAAACCCTTACTGTAATCCCTTTATAGATATGGAGATGCTTATAGAAATATAGGTTATTAGAAATTTCTATACTCTCGTGCATGCTTTCACTACTATGCATATGGGATCGTAGAAGAGTAGGCAGTCAGTCTGTCAGTGAGTGAGCAAGTTAAGAGCTTTTTCTGAATGCGATACGTTCAAAGATGTTTTACTTGACTTTGCGGTTTATTTACTTTGTTTTGAATTTGTTGCGTTTGTGTGGATACGTTGTTTAAAGAGTCTCTGCGAGATTTCTCCTATTGCACCTGAAGATCAGAACTTTTATTTCTTATATTAGATTCCGAGACATTATTTATGAAGCTCAACTCACTCTTATCAAAAGTCACTTTTTTAATTCTCGGGAAACAAAACTGCTTGTACATGCACAGCGTACACTCAAGTTTACGAAACGAAACAAAGAAAGAAATATTTTTCCGAGTTTGTTTCTATTTCTGGATCATTTTGTCTCAATACAAATCAGCCAAATTCTCGACTCAGTTAAATTTGGAAGACATATTTTGAAATTTCATACTTTTAGGTCCTTAATACGATAACCATATTTTTAATGTAGAGGTTAACACTTTAAAAAACAAAATTTCTTCCTTTTATCAGCGCCCCTCTATGGCGCATGTTTTGAGATATAATTAAACAAAAATAGGATCTTAAAGCTGAAGTATTCTTTTAGTCGATGATGTAATCCGTTTTAAAAAATATCGATTTTAACATTCTAAAATACATTGGTAAATGAAGTTACTTTGCAACTTTTCGGTAGTATATTTTTTGTACTCTAAAATTATCTAAACTTACACACAATTCAATTCACCATATTTCAACACAATTTTTTTAATGTGTCTCAATAGACCAGATTTACACCTTCTACAAAATTTTCGAAACATTTGATGAATAGAATTATCTTTTAGAAAATAAAATATACGAAATAATTAATGAATTCAGTAAAAACCAAATCATTTCATTGCGGTTTTGCCTCTGCAGAGTGCAAGTCTATAGGTTTTAACAAATTAAAAAATATTTTCTTATAGCTAAAACATAATTAACAGGACAAAAAAATATACTGTAAAAGTATTAAAATAGCTCTAAATGCCTTTAATAAAGCTATGTATTCTACTGAGTAAAGCAAAAACGACAAACAAAACGAAAATTTGGAAAGAAGGAAATATAACATTTCTTCAACTAAACACACTAAGTTATTTGAAATATTCTCAAAACTTTTATGTTACCATGTCTTGTTTTAGTTTTGAAATGTATATTTTTGTTTAAATCTGTTCTTTAAAAAAGCTGTTCTTTAGCTGTTCTAAATCCTTGAATCATAAAAACATGACATTTATACTTATATCCTAATCAGCCGCTGAGAATCGCTAATGCTCGTTGACATGATATTAGAAACAGGAATTAAGACAGATAAGTCTTTCGAAATGTTCATAGATTCTGCTGAGTAGCTTCCATTCTCGATGTACTAGTAGTTATGCGAGACTTTGAATTAAATTGCATATGCTCATGTATGTTTTTTGGTACATTTTATTGCAAAATTTATCTTGCAATAACTACAAGACTTATAAAAATATGTTTTAATATCAACTATTTTTGTAGCCATTTTGTATAAAATACACACGTTAATAAAATTAAATAATTAGATTTATTAATATTCCAAGTATTACTTTTTTATAATTAATCTTCATACTTTTTGTTACATGTTAAAATTCCGTAGTAGACAAGAATGTGTAAGGTAATGTGAGATGTTTTATCAAATTACTGAATGGGAATGAAAATGTGTTTACACTGCTAGAAATAACTTGTATGAACTAACAATACACGTGCCTACGTTCTATTTTCCAGTATGGTTTTAATATTATAAATTAACTTTAGAAAATATTATATCGATATCCATGTTCTTTGAAGCAAAGTCATTCTAAAAGTAATTTTAATATCATATCCTACATAAACTTAGAGGATTTTTGGACAACATGGAAAACGGTCAGATTACAGATACCATGCTTGTGTGAGAATGCATGTTGAGTATGCATATTGTTATAACATTAATAAACATATTGTTAAAAATTTTGTTTCGCGATTCATTTCCGACATGGTTTCGAAAAGCAGTCATCTTTTACAGTAGAGCTGCGCATATAAAGTGGATTTTTGCCTACTGCAATCTGAGCAAATTAAGTCTAAAAAAAGGAAATTCTGCAAAAGAATTGAAGAGTCACTAAATTTATTTAAGAAAACTATCTCTTTATTTGAGTAAAGCTAAAATGACAAAAAAAAAACGAAAATTTGGAAATGAGAAGTAGACATTCCTTTAACTGTTACTTATTTGAAATATTCTAAAAACATTTATGTTACTATGTCTTGTTTTAGTTTTAAAAGGTATATTTTAGGATAAAGCGCTTCTATTTCTTCAAGGACTACCAAATCCTTGAATCTTAAAAATAGAAAATCTACACTTAGATCCTAAGCAGGCACTGAGTCCTTCTAATACTCGCTGAGAACGTATTGGAAGCAAGAATATGTATTTCGAAAGACAGATAAGTCTTTCGAAATGTTGACAAATTTCGCTGAGTAGGCTTCCATCCTCAATGCATTGGAAGTGTCTCAAAATATTTGCATTAAAGCTTGTTCTCTCGTATACAAGTCTGGTACTTTTATTATCACAAAATACATCTTCCAATGCTTACAAAATTGAAAAATATCTCGATAATGTCAGTTTTTTAAATAGCCATCTTGTATAAAATACACACGATAATAAAATTAAATGTTTAAATTTATTATTACAGGGACACACAAATTATTCTATTGCACAATGACAGGGTATAAACTGTTTGGAGCGCGTTTTAATATTATTAAACTATTTCACATATTATCAAATTGATATCCGTTGCTGAGATTTATTACATGTTATTTACTGTATAATAGATAACAGATAGTATTTACCGGGACAAACAAAAGATTTCGTCCCCTATACTGTATCCGATGCACTGTATATCATTGCAGAAAGATCAGAATATTTTTAAAATTTGTTCACGTCATTTGATACATTGGAGGTTTAATATATATATATATATATATGTATATGTATAGCACCCAATGAATGTAGTGTATTGGCAGATCCATAGTCCCGTGCTATAATAAAACTCGTGATTTTTAAGTTCATTGTTGTATTATGGCACGGTACTATGGATCTGACAATACACTACATTCATTAAGTGCTATAAATATATGTAATTTATGTGATTGTTCCAACTATTAGCGCTGGTCATATGAATTTTTGTGATTTTAAAGTTCATTTAAAATTTTTTTACAAAAAACTTTCATTCAAAATTAAAAAGTACAAAAGTACAAAGTACAAAAATGTTCATTTAAAACTTGTTTTCTTTTGGATTATATATATATATATATATATATATATATTACACATATTATTAATTACACTTATTTCATATATATAAATTCAACAGACAATTTTAACCGATGTCTGACCTTCCTCTGTCTTGTTTATGTTTATTGATTTTTTTATAGTTAATTGTTTAACACATAGATATGCATTCTATTCCTTGAATTTCTATACTTGCATTTTTATGATGCATGAAATATATAATTTGTTGCATTTATTTATGAGCTGCTCTTTAGTGCCAGTAGTGCTACAATTTTTCATGAGGAATTCAGAATTATATATACATATATACTACCTCTGACAATAAAGTTCGGTGAATAGTCTTGTAATATTATTGTAGGTGAAATATTAACGAAAGTTTCCATACCATATTTCGAAATAGTCATCTCCCTTAACTATGCACCGCTGAGATCTGTTATACATGCCCTGGAAAATTCGCAAGAAGTGTTCTTTTGGGATGGAGTTCAAAAGCTTCGTCACGTTTCGTTGGATATCAGCAACAAGGTCAAATCTCTTTCAAAGGGAGTTTGAGTCGTAGAAATAGGAATAAGTCTAGAGGATTGAGATCTGTCGAGCACAGTGGAAGTTTAATTTGCACCACCCCTCATGAATTTCTTTCGATATCTTGCAAATTATATATAAAATAAAAAATTATACTGATCTTTAGTTCTTTCATTTTCCTGTTCTCAGTTAATAACCAGCACACTGAAAAGCACTTTGTAAAACACGTCTTACGCAGAACATAAACGACGCTCAACTGAACAACGGTGGGGGAAGATTATCAACACTTGCTTCTATGCAGGTGCTGCGTTTTGTTCCCCCAGTGTTTCTAGATCGGGCGTTCTGAATTCATTCACCGAACTTGTCAGAGGTAGTATATGTGTGCGTGTGGTGAACATGTTAAGATTACATTTTAAGGAGACAGTGGACCTTCATTTGTGAAAAATGAAAAATCGTCTATAGCAAAATCATCAGAAACATGGTATATTTCTGTGGTATAATAGTATCAAAAAGTTTTTTCTTATTAAAATTTCATTTATGAATATTTTAAAAAGTAAATAATAAAGATAAGTCTATTTATATGCTTTAAATCTGTTTTTCTCAAAACTAATTTTTCAGCGTTTTTGAAATACTTCTTGCGACGTAATTTTTGATCAATAATTATGAAATTGATAAAGAAGTATTCCGATATTGTTTAGAAATAAATTGTGTAAGCTTTTTAAAATTCTTCTTCATTAAGATAGTCAAATTTGATTTTTTACTAATTAAAAGGCAAAATTTTGATGAAAATCGATATTGAATTTAGAAAAAAATCTGTAAAATATTAACTATTCAAGCGTTTTAAAAAATCTTACACAAATTTGTTTACAATAGAGTTTTAAGTAATAAAAATGCAAAAGCAAGACAATATCTCAAAAATTAAGACACAAAGAGCATTTTAAAATTTCGTTTAAAACTTTAAAACTTTAAAACATTTAAAAAAAATTTAAAAACATTGGAATTATTTTTGAAGGTGTTCCACATGCTTTTGGTGAAATGTATATATGCACAAAATTTTATATTGGTATGATAAAAATTTAAAAAAAAAATAATTTTTAACGTCCACACTGTCCCCTTAAAATAATAAATAACTTTGGAAAGAATTTCATTTTATATGTGAACGTTTTATATGTTTCATTTTATATGGATACAAGACAACATAAAAATATCAATGAATTTCTAACATCCTCTAAGGTATGAAAGAAAATTTTATGTTAAATTTTGCACAAATTCTGTTGTGTGATCTTTGTAATATATCAATTTTCCGAATATTTATAGCACTCCTTAAATATATATTTTTACTGCGGAACATTCGATGTTCGTATTACAATGATCTTTTTTTAAAAGCTTTAAACGTTTATTTTAAAAGTTTTATTAATGCTTTATTAATATAACAAATTGAATTGACGTTTTTAAAATTAAATTTTTTCATTATTTATTGCTTCTTGACTGAAATATACAGATTTCATGCATTTTGCCATATAAATTCAAAATGTTAAGCATTTTTTGCGAGTTAAAGTGATGAATTTTTATCCACAGTCTTTGAGAAATAAAAAGACCATCGTCATCGAATGGATGAACCTAAATCTCACTCAATTACTTTCAAATCGTGTCGCACTGCTTATTATGTGTGCATTTAAGTTTTATTTATCTATTTATATCGAAAGTGGAATTTGCCGATGCTGAAACATTTTCTTACTGCTATATTGTTAGTGAAATGCTTGTGATTTATTTTTCGAGTATATTTGAAATTGAACTCCGATTCTTGAAACAGAATTAATATATGTTTATAAATATTTCATTTGACTTTTAGTGAGATGATATGTTTTGATAATCGCTTTGTTTTCCGTTGCTCATATTTTATAAACACTTAGATAAAATGGAAATTTTTATACGAAAGTTTATGGAATTTGAAATTAGTTACAAATAATTTACTTAGAAAAATCAAAATCAAAACTTTTTTTTTAACATATAAAACTTTATTTGAAACGCTAAAATAAAGAGATAAGTTCCAACCCTTTTTCACCATTCTCTGTTCTTATTTATCTCCTCAAATTTATCCCTACTCTCAGCTAAGTTCGGTACCACCGTTTAGACTCAAAATCATCCAGCCCCATTTCATCTGGTAAGATTAATGCTAAGCGTGAGGCAACAAATAACACAGTTAATACAATGTGAAACAAACCACAAAAATTACCAACAAAGCACTTAATCTAATAGCTAATAGACCCGGTTGCTTGTATAACTGGATCGTCACAAAAATTCCGGTATGCATGTTAATCACGCCTGGTGCATGTAAAATCGTTCGGGGGTGCAAAGTCCCCCAACTTTCCTGTGAATTATACCTCTGGTGATGCATTTCCAGGTAAAGATCTCGTCATCTGATCAAGGTTTTAAATTACGAGACCAACTTGAGTAGTCATTTGCAGTACAAACAACAGGATTTAACGTTAAGCAACCGACAAAACAAACTATGTTCAAACAAGAAGCAGGTACTTCAGATATGATGATGTGCGAAGCAAAGATATAAGGTTAATTGCCGTTACGCATAGATTAGGCTCTCACCCGTTCCGATACCAGGTATCTAACAGGTAGGGGCCTGATTATCGGTTAGAAAGAAAGTTCTAAGCCTTTGATAAATGTAACTCAATATATTATAAAATGTTTTAGACCAATATATAGGATTGGAATATTTTGCAGTTCTCTATAAAATTTTCAAATCATGTTTGGCATAAAAAATAGTTCGAAAACATTATTTGTTTTTCCATGCAATTTAATAAACAGTTTTGTTTATATTTAAAGGGCATAATAAACATAATATATCACAGATTTTAAAGAAAACGTTTGACTTCTTTATTTCTCTGACAAAAGCACATATTTCTTACATTTCGACATCTACAGGGATGTTGCTTTGGTTTTAAATACTCATATTTTACTCATGCTAAGATGAATGATTATGTCGTACAATAGGATTAAGAATTTCTCATTTTGTTTTGCATACTTTGTCTTAGAAACAAAAATCTTAAGATACCAATTACCTGTCGCTTTAAAATTCCATTTTAAACTTGGATATTATGTACCGTTATTTTAATATAGCTTTATAATGTGTTCCATAGTGTTCCACGGCGTATTAGGTAAAATTAACCTCTTCAGACCTGAGGTATACAAATGTGTACCTCCATTCTTTTCCACATAAAAACTAAACTGTTCGAATTTTGTCCATTTTTACTTTACTTCTATGCAGCTGAATGTTTTTTGCTTTAAAACAAATCCAATAAATTTCATCACTGATGAATATTGCCTCATAAAATAAATATTATTTTCCTCCGAGTTTCGAAAATACCTTCAAGACATTTTGGCCAAGAAAGTAAAAAATATTCATAATTATTTAACTTAAATTCTTTACAATAAAAATTTTTGAGGACTTGCTGATCATTTACTTGTTTGAAGACCTTAATTGTGCTATTTCGTAAATTTATATTACTGATAGTTAAACTGATGATTTAAGGAGACTAGCACTTTTATATCCATATGTGTAAACCTAAAATACCCAGTCCCCAAAAGTGCTGATTTCATAAAAATGACTCTTTCTGTCATCTATGGTGTCATTTCAATTAAGCAAAAGCAATAAATATATATTTGTAGAGTTATTTTATGCTCAGGTCTGAAGAGGTTAAAGATTGCATTTAAAAAAAATAATTCTAACAATTCAATTAAACCAGTTCACTTTTTTGTTTAAATAATAATAATAATCAGTAGTGTTTGATAATCAAAGAATTTACATCATATGAATCCATAATGACGTAAGGATAATGAATAGATACTATATGTAATCATTGTAATTAATCTGAAAAAAAAAATGATTTTTAAAATTTAGCAAGGAAACTTAAATATATAAAATATGTATGTATTTTTATATGATCTAAAGTGTTGCAGAAATATTTGTTGCAAACTTTAAGAGAAATTTCTTTACTTGATCACAGGGATGTTTCATTTTTTTGTAACAGATTTTAAAAGATATATTTTTCCTCATTGATGAGATATATATGATGTGCAAGCTACATTTTTTATTAATATATTTTAAATTTTATTTTTCAAATAACATTTATGCTTCAATGACATAATAAACTATAATGACATTTTTAAAACGAAACATTTTTATTTAATTATTTATTTCTCCTTGACTAAAACATACATATTTCATGCATTTCGACATAAAATGACATAATTTTTAGCGTTTTCATATCTGAAAGAAAATGGTTTTCTTTTCGCATCCTTTGAGAATTAAAAAGATCATCCTTATCGACTGAATAGACCTAAATTAAATTCTATTACATTCAGGTCGTTTCGCATTACTTATTTCATGTTCAGTTCAAAAGAAATTCTTCTACTCATGTCAAATTTGGAATTTTTCGTGTCTAAGAAGTTTTCTCACTTATTTATTCTTGGTGAAATGAATTATATTTATTTTTCTAATATATTTCAAGTTGAATTCTGAATCTTGGTGTGAAATTTAATACATCATGCTGATAAATTACATAAAATTAATAAATTTTAAATAAGTTGATACCTTTTGGAATAAATTGCAGCTTCGTCTTTCATTACTGATATTTTACAAATGCTAAGAAAGAATCAAAATCTTGAAATGAAGGTTTCCATATATGATTTTAAATTTTGTGAGATGTATTTTATTTAAAAAAATAAAGAACAAACATTTATCTACACATATGAATTTTCTCTCAAATATGTTCAAATGTTTTATTAAGTCTAATATTAAATATCATGAAAAAATTGAGATTCACTTTTAAAAGAATCTTGGGATTGAAATACATTGAATTTTACGATAGCTATTAAAAAAAAAAATCCTTAAAAATATATTCTAAGAAATTTACGTTTTGATGCTTTTTAATAACTCACAATTTATCTTTAATAATATTATTTATACTTATGTGAATTAATAAGCTTATATGTAATAAGTTTATAATACAACTTTTTACTTAGTTAAATATTTCTCATTCATAGTAGCACATACTAGTATTTAATGTATCATGGCATGTTAGCGATAAAACTTTTAATCAAATTTCATTCTTAAAATGAAAAATGCTGCATTTATCGATCTAGATTTTTTAATGGTACATTATTTGTGACGTTTATCAACAATATATTTTGTGGAATTTATTTTTGGATTTTTTTCTGTTATAATTTTTCTTTAAAATAATTTTGATTCTATTTAACTGTCATAACTTAATATATAACAGGTTTTAAATGAAATATTCATTTACTTATGACAGCAGCATATATCTCATACTTGTCACCAGTTCTGGCATTTTTTCATATCTTGTAGAAAGTAATTTTGTTCACATTCTTTACGGAATAAAAGTCCACCTTTTCGTAATATGGACTCAGCTCTAATTTTCTTACATCCACTCGTAATACATTGTTTATGACATTAAAAAATAGCCTTCTATTTAAGTCAGATTCTGAATTATTCAGTGATCTGAAATATTCTTATTGCATTTTCCAGATGCTTAATTTATGTCTAAATGCTTTTTTCATTCCAGTTATATACTACTGTGAAAGAATTGCCTATATTTTGTTAATTGTATGATATATGAAAATGCTCAATACTGATTCCTGGATTTTTATTTATTTACATATTTTTGTGTCTGTATACTTTAATTTAAAAAATTAAAAAAGCAATTATTTATCACTGATAAATTTCATTTTTACAATATGAAACAACAGAGTTTCATTTACTGCATGATTTTTTTTGTTCTATTATATTCCTAAATTCAAGATAAAAAATCTGCTAAAAATTGCTTTACATAAAATGTTCAATATGAAAATCTATTCAAAATAGTTTAACATGGTGATTTTTTATGTAATTATATGTAATCCATAGTGATTATGCAATTTTTTAAACATATATCTGTTCCGTACACTTTTCTGAAGAAACTATTGAATATATTGCTTTAAAATTTGTTATAGTTTCTGAAAACATACTGTTTGATAATAATAATAATATTAAAAAATTGTAAAATCCAAAAAAAATAAGTATTTATTTTTTTATTTTCTAAGTTGCTTTTCCCTCAGAGCTATAATATCATGTATTTTTATCACACATTTTTATCACACACTTAGAAATTAATCACACACTGTTTTAAAACAGTTTTAAATTTTTACCTAAAATATAATTTTAGAAAATTGTTCTATTTGATAACTATTTTCTTTAAATGACAATGATTTCTTAAAATGACAATATATATATATATATATATATATATATATATATATATATATATATATATATATATATATATAACCGCAATTCTTAAAGTTTATTTTAAAGCCTTCCATTACCATAATCATTTAGTTCCATAATCTTTTTAAGCTCTATTTTATAAGCCGATATTTCAAAACTAGAAAAAATTGAACTATTTTATGTCCTATGTACCCTTAAGAGCATGTTGTTGAGAATAAACTCAATTTTAATTTTAAGTTTTATTTTTAAAACACATTTCTTATGAAGATTTTTAAACAGACTTCCTAAAAGTTCAATATAAATGCCTTTCTAAAAACTGTATTCTAAAATAAACTATAGTTTGGTATTCATTCCATAACTATTTGAAAAAAAAATATTTTAAGAAATAACTAAACCGCTTTTAAATTACACGCCAAAATTTTCGCAATTTCTAACTTCTTTCCAAATTTTTCTAACCAATTTACTTTAAATTCCTATTTATTAAATTGGTTAAAATCTATTATTCGGTACGTTATTTCGAGTGAACATTAGGTTAATTATTTCTGCTTTAAAGAACATTTCTTAGAAGTTTCCTTGGAATGCTTGACTTAGGAATTAAATTGATCAGAAGAACACCAAAAGCAACTAGATGATGTCATTTTTACATAATTTCTTCGAAGTAGTTTTATTTTATAAATGTATTTTGTTTCCCGGATGCAGTACAGAAGAGTTATATTTTAATTTTCATGAGTTTATTCATGTGTATGCTTATTCAAATTAATAGATGTAATGTGGTTATCGAATAATTTATTTTGAAAGACGAAGAAAAATTAATACTAAATATATTTTATAGTAATAACGCTTTCATCATATTATATTTTTTATGTATGAAAATGCTGCAACATAATAAATTTTATACTAATCTGTTTTTAACAATCCTTGCATCAATTATATTTGATAACTAATATATAAATATATTTATAAAATCGTAAGAAAAATTATGTAAGATTGTAATGAGCGCATATCATAGTAATAATATCTGCTTTGAAGAGAATTGCTAGCTTGTAAGTTTATAGTTCTAAAATCTCCTGAATTCATAAAATGTATTTATTACCGTTAAGAATGTCAATATAATTGTTCAAGGTTTACAATATATTATTTATTGAAATTTTATATTTTGCTGTAACATGTCTGTTTTGCATATACTTTTACACAAAACTATCTAAATATTTGTTATGAAGTTGTATACAAAACCAATTTAGTCTTTAAACGTATATTTAAAGTAATATGTACTTCTAAGTAAGGAACACTGTTCATTTCATTAAGTAAATTCATTTGTTGATTCAACTATATTAAAAAAATATATTTTTTAAATAACATAAGTAAAAACACTTTAATAACCAAAGTGTCATCTTCAATAAAAATAACTTCAAGCAAAGAAGGTAATTAGAATTGGTAATTAAAATAGGTAATTAGAAAAGAAAATTATGTTTGACCATAATATAAATAAACACAATTAATTAAGATATAAGAGTTATTTCTACATAATAATTTTTAGCAACACACTAACAGCCTTGTCATATTATGTGCTTATTTATTTCTTGTAACAGACAGAAAAAAATGCTATCCGCAAACAAGATTCATATTTAATATTATACATAAAGTTATTTAGTTTTAAAATTGTTATATTTTTAACTATAAAATATTTTTTGCTGTGTCAAGGGTTACACCAATTAAATAATATAATCAAACTTCTTTTCTCTCTACTGCATTTGATTTCAGTACGATTTTCCTAAACGTTAACTAAAAAATGTATATAAAAGACTTTTGGTTGCTTTTAAAACGTTCTATGACATTTTGAGACGATTGATTAAAATTGATAGCAATCGAATCATGAGATCTATCAAATGAAAAACAAATAAATATGGTACAAGTTATTCCACATTTCGACCTACTTTTCCATGATTTCCTTTTGTAAAATATAATGTAAAATATACTTGTGAATCTAATTAATTTCTTTTCATTTATAAACATTCTTGAAAAAAGGTTTGAAAACAAAAGTTTTGTGAATGAAGGAATAACCTATTTTAAGTATATAAAATAGATATACTATTAAAATAAAGCTAAATCATTCATGCTAAAATCATTTATACATTCAAGTCTTACTGTTTACATTCAATAAGTATATATTTTGTATTTTTTCTCCCACAATGAATAGCAAATTTAATGGTCAGCATTGTAAAACAATAAATAAATATGACTTTTCTAATTAATACTGAACTTGATTAAATTTAATTAATTAGATTTATATGCAAATAAAAATCATCAAAAATGAGAATAAGATTTTATTTCGCTGCGTCTCTCTTAAAGCCGGTATCTTATCATAAGTGTAAGAAAATCATGAATAAACACCCTTTTTTCTTACACATCATCTTGTAGACGTTTCAATCTTGTGTTGCACTTGCAACCTTACCAACATATGTAAGTGAGAAATAACAAGCTGGGCATCGTTCTCGTAGCTTAATTGGTAGAGCGCTTGGAGTGTTATTCCAAGGTTTCTGGGTTCGATCCCGTACGCTTAGTAGCAAATTGAAAAACATTTGATTCGCGCTTTCCTGAGTGATTTCAGCCTCTAATGATCCAGTGATTGTTGACGGTTCCAACAAGTCAAGGAAATTCCAGGATAGAAAATTTAGATCAGATATACATGAGCATTTTCTATAGAAAAAATATCATTATACGACAGGTGTTTTTGTTGTTGTTGTTGTTGTTGTTTTATCCATGAAAATACCATTATATAAGCTGAAAGCGTTTTGGAAGATATTTTTCCAAACTTTTAAATATTCAAAGCTAATTTTATGTGTTAGAATAAAATAAGTAATACTAATAACTGAAAGGATTAAATACATTTTGTTTATCAATAAGAAAAGCTTATTATAATCGACAATCAGTAATAAATAAGTATCCATATTTTGAAACAAAAAGATTTGAACATTAGCAAATTTAATTTTAAAAAATCTAATGTTGAATTTGAAATTCTGAAGTGATATTAAAAAAATATAATTGACGATAAATATTTATCTTTAGGTAAGAATAGTTTTATTATTTCCTTAATAGTTTCTGTAGCTAATTTCGCAACCAAAACATTAGGCTTATTCGTACTGTAATAACCCCACTAAAAAAATCTGTAGAAAAGCAATAGCTTTTTGGCCCAAAATCTGTGTGAAATTCGAAGGTATTTGGCCCATTATGCAGATATTTTTAGGAATATCTTTAAAAAATTCTGCAGATATTTTAAAGATAAAGCTAAGTGTGCAAATTTTCTTCAAATTTCTGTAGAATTTCTGTAGAAAGTGGCGATTTCTTCAGATAATTTTAAGATTATTTTTAGTGGGGAACGCAGTTTAAATTCTTTTAAATTACGTTTATTGCTAAAAATGAAAATTACTCTCATTTTAAATCAATATCTATTTCTCAAATTATATTATCAAAGTAATTTTAGATACAGAACTTCTAGAATATCTGCAAAAAGATCTAGAGAAAGAAATATGTGCTTAATATTTGTCTTTATTCTATAAAATCTTGGAAAATTATTCGTTATTATCAAAATTTAATATAAAAAGAATAATGTAATCCGAAATTATAAAAATATAATAAAAAAAGTTAAAAGACGTGAAAATTTTAATTTGTATAAGTATTTATTTTTAATTTATTGTCTAAAAGTCTCTGTATCTAATTTAGCAAACAGGGTGTGACTTATTTGTACTAAAATTACAGAGTTTCAAATTTGTTTTTCAATTCTGTTACTAAAATTAATCTAACAATGTAATAAGTCTAATTACTCTTTTTTTAAGAAATTTTTTTCTACAGATATATTTGCAAAACGATCATAGATATTTAAACTATATTTTTGTGAAAGAATATCGGCAAAAAAGAACTTGAGACAAAACACTATAAGTAATATAAGTCGCTTTATTATATGAAATCTTGGGCAATCATGGATTCCGATAAAAGTGCAGTAAAAAGCAAAGCACTCGAAAGAAGAAACAAATTGCTGCCGTAACTCACAAAAAGCTATTTTTGTAAGGTAAGAAAAAACAAAACAAAAAAAAGGTTTTTGAGGATGAAATATAAAATAATACCTTTAAATCTGCCATGACATTTAGCAATGGTTTTCATCATAAAAGCCATAAATGGTACATTAAGAACTGATTTTTAGACATTTTGTATTTCTATAGAAAATATAATGTCTTAGTTTCTTTACTTTGTTTATAAGTGTATTGTAAAAATACGTATATTACAAAGATCTTGCTATAACTTGTTTTTTCCTGGACTTTAAAACTCAGATTCTTATAGTTTACATCCATATAACATACTTAATTTTTAATATTCTATATCTATATTTCAATACTTTATTAAATTTTAAGAGATTTGTGCCATGTAAGTTAGAGAATAACTAGATAATTATTTTAGTTTTAATTATTTCTTTTAATATTTCATAGTTAAAAATGTGCTCCTAATATAAAACCTAAATCAAATATTTCAGTGTTATCTTTATATTAATTGGGGAAGAAATGCAAGATACTTTCGCCATTATTTAGAAATATTTAAAAAGTAATTTTGGTACATAAAAAACGCATTAAAATATTAATGACATAAAACTTTTTTATTTATTTATATATTCTCATAATAATCTTCGCGTTATTCAACCGTAGAAATCTTGCGAACTTCAAATCAGACGACCGTTTATATCTGAAACAAACCAGATCAACAAATTAAACAAGTAAAAAATTCACTTCAGGTATAGCAAAAGAGGTACGTTCGTACAACAAATTAGTTAAAAAATTTTCAGATACTAGTGTAATATTGTACAGTACTTCGGATTATAGCATAATACCCAAAATGTTCTGCGTGAATTGTAAATACTACCTGCAATCTTTTATACAGGAGGTAACTTTTAAACCTGAGCAAAATATATCAGTTTAAAAAATGTGAAATATTTTAATATAATTATAACGTGCCCCTAACAATGTTTTCTCCTGTGCCATTATGTAAAGGAATTATTTTGTGTGGCCCTTTGAATTAATTACACATATTCTTTGCACCAGAGATTCCACATAATGGGTATTTTAGTATATACTTCATAGACGTATCTCAATTTTATTATTTTAGAAAGAGTCTAACACTAATGAAATGCAATTGAAAGCTTTTGTATCATTAGTTGTAATGCAACGATACACTTTTGACAGTTACTGTAATTAAATTATACATCCGAGATTTATAAAATATGAATTAACTTGGCATGTATAACCAATAATTACACATATATATTTAATTAAAACGATTCGGTTGGGTAGATTTTGCTCTAGCATGTGCGGAAATACAAACGGAAGAACAGGCAGAACGATGACTATGGATGCTATGAATTTAAATAACATATGAATGTACCTAAAAAAAAACTGAATTAACTGGTGTTTAAAAGTAAGAGTTTGATTTTTGAGAAAGTTCATTTAATTTGAAAGAAATGGCTATGCTTCCATATTATATATATTTTTTTAAACCCGGAAAATATAATTCATCAATGAAGTTTATATTTTTCGATGTCATAAAGCCCAGAAAAAGATGTTTACTTTTATTAAAAAGTAAAGAAAATATTTTGCAAAGTAATCGCAAAAATCGGTGGGCTACTTAGAAGACTACTTTACTTTCGATTCATTTACGACTTGGTTTCGAAAATCAATAACCTTTTAAAGTAGAGCTGCATCTATAAAGCGTTTTTTCACCTGTTGCGATATGTAACAAAATTTAAAAAAAAAATGTAAACATATTAAAATATGTCTATATGACTTTAGTATACCAATCTATTCGAGTAAATCAAAAATGACAAACAAAACAAAAATTTGGAAAGAAGTTTATAGAAAATTTCTTTAACTAAACACACTAACTTATTTGAAATATTCAAAAAAAATTTTATGTTACTATGTCTTGCTTTAGTTTTAAAATATATATTTTTGGTTAAAGCTGTTTTAATTCTTTAATTAATGGAATTTTATTGTCCAGGAAACAACAAAATCCTTGAATCTTAAAAACATGACATTTATACTTATATCCTAATCAGGCACTGAGAATCACTAATGCTCATTGAGAACATATTGGGAACGAGAATTAAGATACATAAGTCTTTCGAAATGTTGATAGATTCTGCTGGTTAGGCTTCCATCTTCGATGCACTAGAAGTATTGCCTCATGTATGTTTTTTCGTACTGTTTATTGCAAAATCTATCTTGCAATAATTACAAAACTGATAAAAATATTTTTTTTAATTTCTATTTTTTAATAGCCATCTTGAATACAATACACACGTTAATAAAATAAAATAATTAGATTTATTAATATTTATAGTACGATTTTTTATAATTATTCTTTCTATTATTCATTACATATTTTAATATTTTATAATAGACATTAATCTATAAAGTTATGTGCGATGATTTTTCAAAATATGGAATGGTTAAGAAAATATGTTTAGACTACTAGAAATGATTTGTATCTGCCAACGTTTTATTTTTTAGTATGGTTTTATGATTACATGTTAGCATTTGTAAAATTTAGTTCGCTACACTGTAAAAAAAATTCAAGAGGTTACTAAAATTTTTTTAGTAAATTTGTATTCCACAGAATTTTTTAGTAACCATTACAAACTTTTCTTTTGTAAGGGAAACAAACATTTCTTTTGTAAACTGAACAAAAGAATTTTTTGTATAATTAACTTAAAAATTTTTAGTATGAACCACCAAGCAAAATTTAGTAATATCTCCAAAATGATTTTTAATAACCTTTATGTGCGCCCGAAGGGCAAGAGCTTCCTTCGAGCTGCATCCAGACTTCTGAAGCGATAGATTTTCGGCAAAACCTCAATAGATGGCAGCACCAAACATTGCTACCACCTTCGACAGGATTTTCATAATCCCTTTATTAACGAGTACTTACACTACATACATTCGGGGCGTAATTTTCCAGCATCGAACCCGGGACCTTTCAGCCTGGAGTCCGTTACTGTAACCACTATGCTATCAAGGCCACGTCATGTGAGTTTTAGTAATAGCTATTAAAAATATTAAACTATTAACTCTTATTCATTGCTAACTTTTTTCTAGTAATTCTTACAGATTTTCTAGTAACCGACTAAGATAACTAAAAATTTTTTAGTAATTACAAGGATCACTAAAGTTTTTTTAGTAGATCGACCCTTTTTTTTACAGTGTATCAGTGTGCTTTGAAACAAAGGCATTCTAAAAGTAATTTTAGTATCATAAACTTATAAGATTTTTAACAGCATGGAAAATTGTCCGATTACAGTTAGCATGCTTGTGTGCGAGTGCATGTTGAGTATGCATATTGTTATAACGTTAATAAACATGTTGTTACGAATTTTCTTTCGAGATTCATTTCCGACATGCCTTCGAAAAACAGTCATCTATTAAAGAAGATCTGCTCATATAAAGTAGCTTTTCGCCTGCTGCAATCTGAGACATAAAGACTACAAAAATGAAATTCTGCAAAGGAATTGAAAAATCACTATTTTTTAAGTAAAACTATTTATTTGTTTGAGTAAAGCAACATTGACAAACAAAACGAAAATTTGGAAGTAAGAAATAGGTCTTCCTTTAGCTAAACACACAAACTTATTTGAAAATTCTGAAAACTTTTATGTTGATATTCCTTGTTTTAGTTTTAAAACGTATATTTTAGAATAAAGCGGTTCTATTTTTCGAAGACTATAAAATCCTTGAATATTACAAACATGAAATCTGCACTTAGATCCTTATCAGGCACTGAGTCCCCACTAATACTCCCTAAGAACATATTGCAAGCAAGGATAGACAAATAAGTCTTTCAAAATATTGACAAATTCCGCTGAGTAGGCTTCCATCCTCCATGCACCGGAAGTATCTCAAAATGTTTGCATTAAAGCTTGTACACTCGTATACATTTCTGGTACTTTTATTATCACAAAATACACTTTCCAATGCTTACAAAATTGAAAAATATCTCTTAATGTCATTTTTTTAAATAGCCATATTGTATAAAATGCACGCAATAACATAATTAAATGTAAAAAATAATATTATTAAAGGTAAATGAAATTCTTCAAAAGAATTGAAGAATCACTAAATTTCTTTAAGAAAACTCTCTATTTATTTCAGGAAAGCAAAAATGAGAAACAAAACGAAAATTTGGAAATAAGAAATAGATCTTCCTTTAACTAAACACACAAACTTATTTGAAATATATTAAAAACTTTTATCTTACCATGTCTTGTTTTTGTTTTAAAATGTATTTTTTAGGATAAAGCGGTTCTGTTTCTTCGATGACTACAAAACCCTTGAATCTTACAAACAAGAAATCTACATTTAGACTCTAATCTGGCACTGATTCCTACTAATACTCGGTGAGAACATATTGGGAGCAAAGAATTTAGACGTATAAGTCTTTCGTAATGTTGACAAATTCCGCTGAATAGGCTTCCATACTAGATGCACAAGAAGTATCTCAAAACGTTTGCATTAAAGATACTGCACACGTATACATTTCTGGTACTTTTATTATCCCAAAACCCATCTTATACTTACAAAATTTTAAAATATCTCTTATTGTCAGTTTTTTTAAGTGTCATCTTCTATAACATACACATAATAATAAAATTAAATGTTTAGATTTATTATTATTTATCGTAGTTTTTATTTTATAATTAATATTTTTTATTTATTGTTGCATGCTAAAAATTTCGTCATAATTACGAATGTATAAAATATTTTGCGATATTTTATATAACACTTATATAGAATAGGGAATAGATAAGTTGTATCTGTTAGGAAATTGCTTCTTTTGTACCAAAATCTGCCGCCAGATGGCAGCACCAGACATTATTCTGTTTTCACTGGAAGAGAACTTTAGAACAGTTAGTTGATGTAGTGACTGAGCTGGGTTAGGCAGCAAAATGCTGTCAAGGATTAACAATCTATTATCATACATTATGATTCCAAAGGAATAATTACTGTTCATCAAGAACTGCTTCAAACTGAAGCTAATATATGTTTCAAAGTTATTTTTTTTATTTTTTGTGTTCTGTAAATATTGTGAAGACTGTGCATCTGTTCTTTTGTTTAGTGAAATATTCCAAGTATTTGTTCATCATTATTCTACTTTATTTCTTCAAATAAATGTGTGTCAACTAAAAGGTAAAGCTTTTAACTCTTTTTTATTATTGAGGAACTTACTTACTCATGCCTTATGGAATAACATTCCAACATTGTTGATTATGAGACTGAGAAATGAGTCTCAAAATTTAAATATAATAATATCAAAACAGAAAATGTAATATATAAATTCAAAAGAAATACTTTGAAATGATTATTTTCTGAATATTATATTTTTTAGAAATGAATGATAGAATAGAAAATTCAAAGAATTGTTCTTGTTTTGAAATGTGATTGTTTTGATTTGTTGATATGAAAAGAAATTATTTTGCTTGTTTTTTATTGAAATTTATTAGTTGAAAATACAAATTTATGTTTAAAACAAAGAATTTTGAATATTTAGGAAGATTTTTCTGAAACCAGAAGTAACTTTTAAAATTGTTCTCAAGAATTCTATTATGTTTTTATTTCACCATTAGCATTATATATGAGTTTATAATATTTTACTGTAGTAAATTAATAAGATAAACACTCTTTTATTTTCTGTGAAATAAGCAAATATTATTATATAACAATGTCTAGTCTTAAAGAATCTCATTATATTGATAAGTTAACTGATGATAATTATTCAGTATGGAAGTTTAAAATTGAACAATTGTTAATCAAAGAAGGTTTATATGATGTTGTGTTTGAACCTAAAAAAGAAAATGATGACAATTGGGTGAAAAATGATAGAAATGCTAGAGCATTAATTTGTTTAAATATCTCAGATTCTCAAATTGTTCATGTTAGACATGCTAAAAGTGCTAAAGAAACATATGATCAATTGAAATCTGTGCATGAAAGGGTAAATCTTACAACTAAACTTTATCTTCTTAGGAAGTTGTATTCCATTAAATATAATGAAAGTATTAAAATGCAGGAACATATAAATTCTGTCTTAGAATTGGCAGAAAAATTAAGAAGTATAGGTGAAGTAATACAAGATGATAATTTAATAGCTATTTTGCTTTGTTCTTTGCCAAATTCTTATAGTACCTTTATAACTGCTATTGAAAGCAAATATGACACAGATTTATCATTAAAATATGTTCAAAACAAGTTAATTGATGAATATCTTAGAAGAGTTGAAACTAAACAAATTTCAACAAAATTTGAATCTATTGCTTTAAAGGGTAATAGGGATAAACCAAAACACTTCAATAAACAAAAGTTTTGTTCTCATTGTAAAAGAACCAATCACAACCGTGAAGATTGTTTTCACTCAAAGAATAACAACAATAACAAAACAAAACCAATTTTTACTCAAGATAGATCACGTCAACAGTTTAAAAAACAAAATTTCTCTGCTTCTACTGCTAGTCAAAATGAAAATCCACCAAATTCTCAAAACTATCATGAATTAATAAAAGAATCAAATTCTTCAGGTTTTGTTATGAAATCTCAACAAAATGGAAATCAAAACAAAAAGTTAACTTTTGTTATTGATTCAGGCGCGTCTGTTCATTTAGCTAATTCTTTAGAATTGTTCTCAGAATTAAAGAATTCAAGTAAAGATACAATTACAATTGCTAATGGAACTAAATTAACTGCAAAAGGAAAGGGTAAATGTACTTTTAATATTGAAACACTTAATGGTCAAACAAATAAAATTACATTAGATCATGTGCTTTATGTTCCCGAGTTAGACAGTAATTTGTTGTCTGTACAGTCTTGCACTGAGAAAGGTTTTGTTGTAACATTTAAAGATGATATGTGTTTAATTAAAAAGGGTAACATATTAGTTGCAGATGCAAAAGCTGATGAGGGGTTATACAGATTAAAAATAAAACCCACAAATGAAAAAGTATACAGCGCTTCAGAAATATTACCTGTATGTTCTAATGTCAATTGCATTC
Organism: Maratus speculifer; assembly: GCA_964019185.1. Lineage (NCBI taxonomy): Eukaryota > Metazoa > Arthropoda > Arachnida > Araneae > Salticidae > Maratus > Maratus speculifer. The sequence continues at coordinate 434,990,806 of OZ025291.1, read as the reverse complement.
TAAAATGGCACCAAAGGCTGGGTCATAGAAATTTGGAATCCATCAAGAAAATTCAAAAGGATGATTTAGCTTTAGGTATTACTGTGTGTAATTGTTCTCATAATACTGAATGTTCAAGTTGTATAAAAGCTAAGCTAACAGAAAAATCATTTCCAAAAGAAACGCAATACAGAAGTAGAAAACCACTTGATCTGATATATAGTGACGTTTGCGGTCCTGCTGAAACAAATAGTATGGGATCAAAAAGATATTTCGTTACGTTTATCGATGATTATTCTCGTTATACACAGGTATATTTTATTTCCTCTAAAGATGACGTATTTGATAAATTAAAGGAGTATGTTGCATCAACAACAAACAAATTTAGATTGAAGATTAAATCCTTGCGTACTGACAATGGAGTAGAATATTGCAACGAATATGTTAGTAACTACTTAAAGAACTTGGGAATACATCATGAAACAACAACGCCATATTCGCCATCTCAAAATGGAGTCGCAGAAAGAAAGAATCGCTCGCTAATTGAAATGTGTAAAGCCATGCTTATAAATGCCAAATTACCAAAAACATTCTGGGCAGAAGCCATAGCTACAGCAGCTTATTTGCAAAATCGATTACCCACAAAATCAACTGAAAAGACACCATATGAACTGTGGAATGGGCATAAGCCGAATTTGAGTCACCTTAAAGTATTTGGATGCAAAGCATATGTGTATGTTCATAAACAGAAGAGGCAAAAATTTGATGAAAAAGCCACTGAAGGAATCTTTGTTGGTTATGATTTAAGAAGCAAAGGATATCGAATTTATACAGGCGGAAGAAAAATTGTGATAAGCAGAACAGTAAAGTTTTTTGAAAATATGAACGGTGAAAATTTTTTCCCAGAAAATGTTGAAGAGCAAACTTCTGATTTAATTCATTTCAATCTTTCAGAAGAAAATCTTGAAAATGATTGTGAATCTATTCCAATAGAAAATGCTGCAGAAGAAATAGAAACTGATGAAAAATCAGTAGATAGCCCAACAACAGAAGAAAGTGAAGCTAATTCACAGAGAAGAATTTCTAGCAGAGAGACAAAAGGAATTCCACCCGAAAGGTTTTCTTACAAAACTGAAGACTGTTGTTCCAAAAATCAAGATCCCGAAACTTTTAAAGATGTTCTAAAATTACCTGTAAAAGATCAACAGAAATGGTTTCAAGCTATGAAAGAAGAATTTAACTCTTTAAAAGAAAATGAAATATTTGAGCTTGTTACTTTACCAAAAGGTAAGAGCGCAATTGGCTGTAAATGGGTTTATAAGACAAAATGCGATGAAAATGGAGAAGAAATAAAATACAAAGCACGACTAGTTGCCAAAGGTTTCACTCAACAACTAGGCACTGATTATGATGAAACTTTCTCTCCTGTCGTCAAACATACAACTATTAGAGCTTTTCTGACCTGTGCAGCTTATCGTAAAGCCAAAGTTTTCCAAGTAGATGTTAAAACAGCCTTTCTACATGGTAAATTAGACAATGAAGAATTATACATGCTTCAACCAGAAGGCTTTCAAGATAAAGAAAATAAAGACAAAGTCTATAAATTAAAAAAGGCTATATATGGTCTCAAGCAAGCCGCCAAGTGCTAGAAAGAAGAAATAGAAAATACTCTAAAGGCATATGGATTTAAACAAAGTGAAGCAGATCCATGTTTGTTTACGAAAGAAAAATCAAAGAAGACAATTCATCTCATACTATATGTAGATGATATGTTGATAAGCTCAGAAGATGAAGATGAAGTCAATGAAGTAATAAATTATTTAAAGAAGTCTTATCCTATAACATCATTAGGAGAAGCAAAATACTTCTTAGGTATAGAGATTCATTGAAAAGAAGATGGAAGTTATCTGCTGTCACAAACAAATAAAATAAATCAATTAGTTAAAGATTTTCAGCTTGAAGAAGCCAAACCAACTTATACCCCAATGGAAACAAACTATTATAGTTTAGAAAAAGAAGAAAATCTTTTATCATCAAATGATAACTATAGACAAGCTATCGGAAGTCTATTATATATTTCTTCATGCACAAGGCCTGACATTACAGCTCATACGCATATACTAAGTCGAAGATGCAATAATCCAAGACAAAAGGACTGGAATGCTGTTAAGAGGGTAATAAGGTACCTAAAAACCACAAAAGATCTTGCACTTCATATTTCCTCAGAAGATTATCCTAATATAGTTGCATACTCAGATGCTGACTGGGGTCAAGATACTACAGATAGAAAATCTACCTCAGGAAATGTAATCTTCTTGGGCAATAGTTGCATTTCTTGGTTCTCAAGAAAACAAACATGTGTTACATTATCGTCAGCCGAGTCGGAATATTTGGCACTGTCACAAGGAACTCAAGAAGTGTTGTGGATTTTAAAACTATGTAAAGATCTCAAATTACAACAACATTACCCAATTAAAATTTTTGAAGATAATCAATCAACAATTAAATTGGTTAAAAGTGAAAAGTTCAAGTCGCGAACTAAACACATCGATACAAAGTATCACTACATACGAGATTTGAAAATGAAAAATGTAATAGATGTCAAATATCTGTCAACAAATGAAATGATAGCAGACATAATGACAAAGCCATTGCCAAAGACCAAATTTGAACATTGCAGAAACCTTATCCATCTGGTGTCAGATTCTATCACAAAACGGGAGAGATGTTAGGAAATTGCTTCTTTTGTACCAAAATCTGCCGCCAGATGGCAGCACCAGACATTATTCTGTTTTCACTGGAAGAGAACTTTAGAACAGTTAGTTGATGTAGTGACTGAGCTGGGTTAGGCAGCAAAATGCTGTCAAGGATTAACAATCTATTATCATACATTATGATTCCAAAGGAATAATTACTGTTCATCAAGAACTGCTTCAAACTGAAGCTAATATATGTTTCAAAGTTATTTTTTTTATTTTTTGTGTTCTGTAAATATTGTGAAGACTGTGCATCTGTTCTTTTGTTTAGTGAAATATTCCAAGTATTTGTTCATCATTATTCTACTTTATTTCTTCAAATAAATGTGTGTCAACTAAAAGGTAAAGCTTTTAACTCTTTTTTATTATTGAGGAACTTACTTACTCATGCCTTATGGAATAACATTCCAACAGTATCGTTCTCAGAAAGTATTTTTTTATATTCATTCCCTACACAAACATAGAGCATTTCTGGCAGCGTGGAAAACGGGTTCATTACAAACAGTATGCGTCTGCGAGAATACCTATTGAATATCCATAGTGTTACGAGTTTTGTACTAGTTGGTATTTGTACTAAAAAATATTAATCTTATTACGCTCTATTCATAAACCAATATTCTTGTTTGATGCATTAAGACTTTTTTCTGTATCTATATTAAAAAGGCCAAACGTATCTGTGCGTAACGCATACGTCATTTTGCGCAAGGCAACATTTTCAAATTTTAAATGAACTTTCGGTATTGCAATTTTTGCTAATAAAAAAATTTAAACTTCTAATTGCCGCATATTTCCAAATTTTACACCATCGTGCAGGGATAAAAATGTACTTTTAAATGAAATTTGTTTGAAAACTATACCTTAATTTGCTTTTGAAATATTAATATTTTTGTAACTTTTAATACTGCTTTTTTAATTGGGGCAACAGGAGTACTCCATTTCTATTAAAAGCAAAGGAAAAAAAAGGGGGGTGATTCATTGCTGTATCTTTATGTTGCCATTTTTCTCATTAAAAGGGAAAAAAATAAAATTCAAATATCTTCTGTTATAAAACCCGGTGGATTTTGATTTAATTTAAAAAAATTGATTTACACATTAAAAAAATATATATCAACAGTTTAACATCTGTTTCAGCTAATAGTATTGAGACTTCAAGTTTTGATTCAAAATGATCAAATTAAAATGCCAATTTTTTTGAAAAGGTGAATACAGATGCGAAGCATTTGTAAATTTTGATATAGTGAAAATGATGCCGGGTTTATTTTTCACGGGAAAAAATTATATGATTGAGTCACAGCTGAATACATTTTGCTTTTTTTCATTTTTGAATACTAGTATAAGGGCTTTAATTGATAACTTTATCATAATAACATATATTTTTATATTTTTTTCTGCTTACATATATAATTAAAGCTTAATTTTAACAATTTCTACAACTACGTTTTATAGAAATAGTATTTTGTTAATTTGACAATAAATATCGTTCGTTTAAGAGCTTGATGTACCAATATAAGACGCATTTTTTACTTTAACTAATTTTGTAGGTTTATTATAAGCCAATGAAACAGTTCCTTCTTAAACATTTTCTTTCGTCAAAATTTGACGGGTTCTACCTTGTGTTTATAGTTATAAAATGAGTATCTTAACAGAACAATAGTATAAGAATTTTCTGGTATAAATGGTAAAATTTGAAATAAAAAAAAGAGTCATATTGGTTTTCTGATGTTTGAATCTGAAACCATCATTATTGCCTACACATTATATGAAGTAAATATTTTTGCAGTGTCCTGTTACATCCCTCAAAGTTTGTACTATGAATAACCCTGTTTAATTTGAGATATAAAAGGATAATTTATGCTGTAAGAAATGTCATATTATTTTTTCATAAAATTGTCAGCCGTTTAGGAATTTTTAATTTTAATTTTTTTATTTTTACCATTTAATTTCTCAAAAACTCTTTCTTAAAATAAATAAATAATAAAAACAATACATTCAAAAATTAATGAAAAATATACTTTTTTCAAATAATATTCAAAAGCTCTATGAGTAATTTACATTATTTTCTGAGATTTGAATAACATATAAAATTTATAATATTATTTTATAGTTATAGTATAAATATTATAATAATTATAAATGAAACTTTTCCTTAAATTATATATTTCTTTTCACATAAACATACTTATTTCATGTAAGTCGAATACTAAAGGATTCAATTTAGGAATTTTTCATAGCTTACTGAAAAAAAACCCCTTTCTTTGCGAAATAAAAATACTTTCGTCTCGAATACATAAACCAAAAATCTTTTAATTTCATGTCCTGTGGCATTATTTATTTTACGAGTATTTAAAAAACTTTGCTGCCATAATGTCAAATTTGAAATTTGCCATTTTTGCTGAAGTAAACTATTTAATTTATTCTTCAAAAAATGTTTAATATTTATTCTCTTTATATATTTGTAAATAAATTTCTAAAGTTAAAAATAAGTTAATGCATCATGCTTATAAATATTTCAAATAAAATGATTCATATACTTTAGGAGAGATATGATATGAAATAAATGTCGTTTCTTTTATATTTTGTCTGACTTAAGAATTACTAAATCAATATTGAAAACTATACAACTTTTTTTAGTAAAACTCTTTTATTAAAATAAATAAATAATAATAAACAAGAAGTATCTGTAATATTCATATCATATGCTAAAATGCTTTTCATTGCAGTTCATAATTTTGAATTTAAATAAGTATTGTTGTAATTAACATAGTCGAAATATTTTTAATTATATAATATCTAAACGAAAAGTTCTTTCTTGTGTGTCTTTTAAATAATGATCTACTATATAAAACATATTTATTATTAAATGATACCGCAAACTGACTGACAGACAGACATATAAGCGAAAAACTGGTAAAGTGTATTCCTAAGCATATTTTAACTCTACTGAAAAGGATGATGAAAAAGACACTGTAATTTTTTTTCTTAATTTTTTCACATACAAATGAATTCTTTAGCTAATTCCAGATATAAGAATCTCAGCTGCCTTTGTAATAAATAAAATATTACGCTCCAAACAGCTGTACATCGATGCTTTACAAAATATAATTTGTGGTCTAGATGCAAAAACACATTTAAATGTTCGATCGTATTGACAAAGCACTAAGATTTTTTTTGCTTGAAACGTGATGATATAATTTAAGAAGAGCCCGTTAGATAATCAAGAGTCAGACATGTATCTGGAAAATATGGAAACCAAATTCCTAAGACTTTTTAAATTTTATTAAAAATAATTTGATTCTGTTACAATTCCAGGATACAGATTCACAATTACGATTGAAAAAGTGAAAATATTATTCTAGAAACATTAAATCTATAGAATTATGTTATCTTAACCAATTGGTGTCAGGTGCTCTATTAATAATTCATGTCTTTTTAATGAGTATTATCTAATTTTAACAAATACTTTTCTGTTGTTTATGTATTGTAATGTTAGTATGTGTCTATGTATTCAGTATATGAGTTCATTAACGTTTAGACATTTAGTAATAAAAATATTAATAAATATTTGCTTAATTCTCTTTGCCCCGTTTGCGACTCATTTATTTTAAACAATTTTTCACACTTTAAATTTAAGATTAATGTTATTTTTCTGAAAGAATCATGTTCAATAAAGTGCAAAAAAATATTAGCAAATTGTAATACCAGTTAAATGTTGTTGTAATATAACATTTTCTAAAAATCTTCCAAAACTCTTCTTAGCCTATTGTCATATAAATATGAATTAGATTGAATCAACAATAATTGTTAAATTTCAGGCAATAAGCACTCATCAAACACAAATTAATGTATTTAAGTAGCTAGTTTAATGTTATTAAGGTAAAAGTATTTTTTCTCTAAAATTTGCAAAAATAATCGGACCCGAAAGAGTTAAATATTGGTTATATTACAGTGAAACTTGGAGCTAGCGGAATACTATGTTCCGAACACTCAGAGTAATAAAACATTGTTAAATTTTAAAACGCATATGACAACTGAAAATGCACTACCAGCAATTACTTATCGTATGTTTCAGTAGGTTATTGGACACATTTTTCCTGTAGCCAAATTATTTTTGTTAGGCCCTGTAAATACATGGTAAGTTTTATGCGCACGGCATTTAGTAGTAAGGGCCTTTGTATTACATCTCGGTGTTGTATAACAATTTCAGTACGTTAAAAAATTGTTTCAATATCATTAACATACGCGCCAAGTGTCTTTCTCCATAGACTGTAATGTAACGTGCATGGCCCTGTAAATGAACCTAAAATAAACGCATATCATTTTCGATATCAATAATACCACAGCAAACTCTAATAGCACGTATCCCTTTCCGGGCAATCGGAGTCTTTTTACATGAGTTAGAACACGAGGAGGCAGATTGACGGCCAGACAAACCGAATTTATAAAATCTTTTTAAGTAAGTTGAAATGTGTTACTAAAAGGAAAACTATATTTACAAGATTACTACAAATACATATATTTCTAGAACATGAATACTGGATACTTACTTATTTGTTAGCAAATCACATTGTTCAATTGAATGAGAAAACGAAGATACAAATATATTGGGCATATCCTTACCTAAAAAAAGAAACTTGTTATTAGGAAAAATTTTATTAATAAAAAAATTATTGTATCAGAGACAATAGATAATAAGTTTCAAACATTAATCATCGATAACATTTATCATGTTTTTTCTAGCTAAACAAATTGAAAATTCATTAAATGTATAGAGTTATATTATCTGAAGTATTTCTTATAATGTAATGAACCCTGGAGCGGAGCATCACATTCTAAATTCTTAGAGGAATCATTAAAATTATAAAAATGACATTTTTTTTGCCCGAAATTTCAAAACTAGTTAAAATTGAATTATTTTATGATCATGGTGTCCTCAAGAGCATGTTGTTGAAAATAAACTCAATTTAAACTTTAATTGCCGAAACGTCAGTGAATGCTTACTTTGGAGACACGAATTTTTTTTGTTTATGTATGTCTGTATGTCTGTCAGTCTGTCAGTCTGTATGTTCCGCGATAACTGACGTAAAAAGCATTCCATTGACTTGAAATTAAGTGGGTATGTTAGTGAGGCACTGGGATTAAGCTGTATAGTTTTTTGTTAGATTTGATTCATTCGTTCGGAAAATATAGAATATTTTATTTTCCGCAATAATGCTTTTCTATGGCAAATCCAATGATTTTCAATTTTTTTCCTTGAGGGAAAATGACACATTTGATTAATGGAATTCAATGATAAATGGATACTGAAATTTACCGGTTAATTTATTCGTATTGTTTTGAAATTTTGTCGACGCATTCGTCAGATTTTTAAAATTATTACTGTAAATTTTGGAGATTTTTTATAAATGTGTTCCAATAATATAGAGAAATTTGTTTTAGAGATTTACTTATTTCAAATGTATTTATTTCATTTTCTTTATTTTCTCATATTGGTTGCTAAGCAACCATTCATCCTAATTCTTATCCATAATGTGAAAGGGTGTACGAAAATTTAAATGAAGTCAACATCAAAACTAATGAAACAATTAATGTCTTTGTATCTTTTCGTATAAATATAACACAACCCAGAAAAGAACATAGGTTATGTTTTATTAATTTTATTCAAATATTTTCTTAATAATTCAAAATTTCATTCTTTTTCATACACAATCAATAGAGACTTTTAGATACAATTTAACCAATTTCCTTTATCGTTGCCAAAAAAAAATTAAAATCTGGAATAATTATTTTTCAACGACAATAAGTTTCAATTGAGCAATTTCCATTCGAGAAATTAAACTAAGAAAAAATAAATAAATATGACGTCAGAATTAAAATAAAAATAGATATAGTACTTTTTGTTAAACACGGATATTTGTTTCTTTAATAAGAATTTTTTTGACAAAAATGGAGACATAATTAGAAGTAAAAGAAATAAAAAAAATATATATTTTTAACAAACAATTCACTTGGTAAAATATGACGTCATAATTGAAATAAAACAGGTATTTTATAGTAGTAGTTAAAAATACAAGAAACATGGATATCAAAAACTCGTAAATAATGACGTCATTGTCGAAACCTCAGTGAAGGCTTACTTTGGTGACTCGGAATTTATTGTTCATGAAATTGTTCGAAATTTATTGTTTATTCCGTCTGTAAGTCTGTTTTTCAGTGTGTCTGTTCCGTGATAACTGCTGCAAAATGCAATCAATCTTTTGTTTTCGGAAAAAATTGTAAAACTCTAGATTATAAATTTCACACTTTAAAAAGTTCCTTATACATCAGATTTAGATGTTTGTGGTTGGCAGGCATGTAGAAGTATGATGTTAATGAAAAATGCTTGTCCAAACTCTTACTTATCCTTATAAATCTAAATGTATAAAGAAATGCAAGATATACGATAACCATTAGCACAATTAATAGAAAGTTGAAAATTCAGTTGAAAAGAATTCAGTTGAAAGTTGAAAATTAGGTTCAGGGGGGCGAAGCCCTCCTGAAGAGATGTTATAAAAAAATTATGTTATAACAAAAAAAACAAAAATAATTGATCATGAAAATTTCAGAATTTCCTAACATAACTAAAATTTTAATTTAACGGATTTGATGGCTGAAAACTTCTTATTCTTATTTTATTCTTAAAAATAATTACGTAATTTGAAAATTTTTAATTACAATTTCCAGAAAGTTGATTTTTGCCCAAAGTGTGTTTAAAAAATGATGTGCAAAGCTGACGTCGAGGCTCCTGATCTGTAGATTTACTAGTTTTAAAAGATATTACTATGAAATTTTTTAAACAATATTCTTAATAATGGTTCCATATACAGTGAGGTCATAAAAAAACTTTGCCGATATATGGAGCTTTAGCGGCCAGTCCGTTCAACAGATTGATGTGAAATTTCAGATATAGCTATTTAGAGATATGTGCACGAGATTCTGTGAACGGCAACAAAATGGCGCTCACGGTTACGGTTATAGTTACAGAAACTCAAAAGTTTTCAATGGCAACGTCCATTTTTTTTAAACGCAAAATGCTCAGCGCGTTAAAAAAAACGCGTTGAAACAGCGCGAAAACCCTTAAGAGCGTTGGAAGTGTACATGTATCACAAGAAACGGACGCGTTATGCACGCACAAAAAACAGCTCTGCAAATCTCTCCTATATATCTCTCCTATATCTACATTTTATGCTTTATAGAAATGACGCTTTCTTCATACTATATTTTATATGTATAAAAATGCTGCAATATAATACAGTTTATACTAATCTGATTTTAGTAGTCCTTGCATAAATTATATTTGATAGCTAAAATATGTATTTTTTTTTTATTGTATGAAAAATTATCTAAGATTATAATGAGCGCATCTGATAATAATAATATCTACTTTAAAAAGAATATTTTGTTTTCTAGTTGATGTTGAGAAAAGTTATTTTACTTTTTGTGAATTTATTCAAATATATGTTTATTCAAATATGATGAATTAAAAAAAAAAATAATCATTTAACTGTTAATAAAATATTTTTGATTGATCAGAAAAATCGAATTTCAGATATTTTTATGTCGATGTGAAACTTTAAATGATCATTTTGAAATAGTTATTTAAGGGACGTACTATGGTTTCCAAAGAATTCATTTTGGAAAATGAGTAAAAAGTATATTTAAAATATTTGACATCTCATAATATTGCTATTTTTAGTTATATACTATATGACCAAATCCTAATGTATCCAAATACTGTTGTACGTGCTATATTGTGCATTCTATATTGACACTAATCAATGGACAAAGAGATACTTCTTCTCATCTTTCTACTTCATTTAGGGAATAACGAATTTTGAGATTATTCTATCGACGATAACTTTAGGAATTTTGAAATTATGTTTTGGGGGACTTGATCTGTAGCTAACACGTACAAGCATGCGCAATGATAAATTAAACCTGCTCGTTATAAATACATTTTTTATTATTTTTAATTTTGATTGCAAAATATTATGTACAATGTTGTTTGTTATATTTTTGAAAAATAACATTGTTTTATATTAAAAACTAAGCAAATATAAAGCAAAGAAACTTGAAAAAAAAATGTGGCTTTTTTTTTTTTTAACTTTAATTTTTCTACTTGCTATCCGCATGAAAGTGAACACTAAGCAACTGAATCATAATCTAATGCATGAATGCTTTTGCTACATATTCATTCTGTTTTCAAATTGTTGGCAGCCACCTATCGAGTTTCGATAAAGAAATCTTCACGTAAATGTATGACCTGTATTATTATATTTACACACAGAGGGCTTCAGGATAATTCCTCATGCATTTTTTTAGATATTAAACAAAATTTCTAAAATCGGTGAATAAGTGACCGGTCACATTTGATAATGTAGTGTTACTTGCATCAATTATATTTGACACATAAAATCTATTTATTTATATATTTATTTATTTTACAAAATTAAGTTTTTTTTTTTTTTTTGAAAAATTATGTAAGATTTTTATGAGCGCATATCACACTAATAAAAAATATAGAATAAGTGTATATATAGACGTTAAAATGAATCTCTAGATGGTAGCTAAGTTTCTAGTTCTGAAAACTTGCTAGTTCATAAATTCCATTTGTTATTGTAATTAACGCCAGTACTATTAATCAAAATTTTAAATATTTTACTCATATATATATATATATATATATATATACTAGCGGCCTTCGCCCGCTACGCTGGTCGGTTTATCTAAAGAAATCTTGAAGAAGTAGTTAGATAAGGTTCAGACATACATTAAAAAAAAAAAAAGCAAGTCGATCATTCAAAAAACGTTGGGGAATATCAAATATTTACTGTAATTTTTTAAGAAAATCAAAGTTTCGAAAAAAAAAATTAAATCGAAAAAAAAATTACACTGACATATTAATGCAAGGAAATTTTCCCAGAGAGAAAATTCGCCTTGAATACAATATTTCAAATTCTTTTAATTGCTTATAGGCGTTAATGCCAACATAGTGAAAAAAAATTCCATGCTGGGAATCGAACCCGGGCCATCAGTATGGCGCACTGACGTTCTACCGACTAAACCACATGGAACAACAGCCAGCTTGAAACTTTCTCATACTTAAGTAGACTGGCGAAAACATAACGATAGCGCGTTTTAAAATCGCACAGTGACATCTATTGGATTTTATATGTACTAAAAAACGTTATGTACTAAAAAACGTGAGCAGCGCACCTAATAGTTTCTTTTGTTTCTTTTTGTTACTTTTTGTCTGTTGTCCGATTTTGATGAAACAAAGCCTATACACTGCCCGGGAGTGTGCATTCTTCATTAGTGAAAACCGCATAAAAATCCATTCAGTAGTTACGAAGATAACCTCGAACAAACAGACAGACAGACAGACAAAAAATTCAAAAAATTTTTTTTTGTGTTTCATTGGTTTTCTTTTATCGCCCTGACTCCATTTTTGTCAATTATCTTCAATGTACAGACACACCGGGTCCTACTGTTTTATTATATGTATAGATATTACTGTAAAGTATCTGTTTTAAATTTAAATACATTTTTACACATCGTTACGTAAATATTTGTCCTGAACAAAACTAATTTAGTCTGAAAATGTATATTTTAAGTAATGTATAGTTCTTGCTAATCAACAGTATATATGGCATTATGTAAATTTATTTGTTCATTCACCGACAATAAAAGCAGTATAATTTAAATAAGATGCACATATATATATATATATATATATATATATATTTATTTAGTAACCATAGCCCCATCTTTAATAAAAACAATCTCTAGTAAAGTATATGTAAATTATATTTTGTCTGTTTATATTATAACTAAATTCAATTAATTAAGATACATTAGTTAGTTCTTCATAATTATTTTAGTTACTCGTTATTTTCTTATCATAATCTAGCAAATCTATAAAAAAGCGTTCTCAGATAAATGGGAGAGGCGTCCGCCAGATTAAAGGCAGGGTCACATCAGTCAAGGTCATGCGACACCTATCGGAAGGGGGAACAACAAGAGGATTATTAAGTAAGTTGCAGTGATAGAATTTAATGCTAAATAAAATATTCAATTTTAGCTCCTTTTTTTCCTTTACCGATTGCAGACGATAAGGATCCATTGTTTTCTTGGTCGTACTGAGCTTTTGATATTTAACTTACGACCATTTCATTCTTTTAATTTAAAATTCATTTCCTTGAATATTCGGAATAATTTTAATTTTAAATGCATGTATAGAATGTTGTTTTATTAAACAGACAAATATTGCTCATTTACTTGTTTAAATACATTGCGATTCTATGCAATAATTTTCCTAAAATCGTAGATTACGCATTTTTTTATTTCATTAGACAAAGCTATTTAGAGTATTCATATTAAAAATTCAATCATAAATTTCCAGCTATTCTCTCATGAAAGATGAAATCTGTTTCCCAGATTTATTGTAACAAAATATTTTCGTTACACCTTTTTTTAATTAAAAATATGTGCATTAAAAAAAATTGTCATTTTAATTAAAGAGTAAAAGACAATATTTTTCGTAGCATTAGTGATTTTTCTCCCGAAATTAAAATTATATTCTGACTAGAGCTGCCAACTTCTACGCCTATATAAATCGTATAAACATGTTTGTAACCACAAAAATGTTTTTGTAAAATACGTGCCAAATATATTCAATGCTATGCATTACAGCATATATTCCTAATCATTCACAAAAATTTCTGTTTTTAACATGTTTATTTGACTCTAAATAGGCGTAGTAGTTGGCAGCCATGTGTGACTATTTTTTAAATGTACATAATTTAATCAAAACAAACAGTCCTAAGAATATTATGCAATAAATCTGGAAGACTTGATTAAATTGGCATGATTGAGTAAAAATTCAGAAAATATGTGCAAGAGATACGCAGATAATAGATATCTGTGCAGATATGACGTCATACTAAAAAACCCGCTTATTCATTATCACCTCGACCGCCAGTTGGCTCAGCTATGTCAATTTACGACAGAATCCAGCATTGTCTTTGTACGCTTGACATGCATGCAGTTTTCTAATATGGTTAACTACTTTTCTGAGTTTAATTTTATTTTTCATGCAATGGAGACAAAGGAATGCTTACGTGAACAAAAATTCAACCAGTATTTTATGCATGGAAAAATTTTTATTTTAAAATTGTGATATTTATAACTATAAATTATTTTTTATAATCTCAAGGATTCTGTCAATCGTGAAAAAATGATACAACTTTTTTTTTTTTTTTTTTTTTTGTTACTGAATCAAGTATGTGTTGCCTAATTTTACATAGAAAAAATCTAAAAAAGAGTTTTTTTTTTTTTTTTTTGTTTACTGAATCAAGTATGTGTTGCCTAATTTTACATAGAAAAAATCTGAAAAAGAGTTTTTTTTTTTTTTTTTTTTTTACAACTTCTAGAACTATCTATGATGTTTTGAGATGATTGAATAAAATTGATAACGATCCAATCATGGCATCTATCAGAAGAAAAATAATTAAATACGACAAAAGTTATACAAAGTTTTGACCTACTTTGTTGATATCCCCTTTAAGAAAATATAATGTAAAGTATAATTGTGGTTCCGGTTTTCACTTTCTTTTCCTTCATCTTAAAAAAATATATTTTTGAAAACATCACTAAAGAAATAACCTATTTTACTTACATAAAATAGAAATTATATTAATGCAGAACTTTAGTCGTAATTATTAAGTATTATTACTTATTAAAGGGGTCAGGGAAACATTTTAAATTAACTCTTATTTATTTAGTTAATATTTTGAAATTTTTGCAATGATTAACCATATCATTTATAAAGAAAATCACATAATAAAACGTCTCATTTTTTAAATTAAAATTTAAAATTTATTACAAAATTGGGGTAATTTAAAATCGTAAAAACTCAAAATACTATTTGTAGAATTTCAATATGTTTACATTGCAGTAAACACAATTATCTAAATAATAATTTTGATTCAACGTTTTAAAAGATATTAATTTTTTAATTAAGAATATTTTTTTAAAAAACACCGATCTCTACAGCGATCTCTATGATGTTGTCAAAGCAACATTAGACAGTGACACATATTTATACTCAATCACGCAAAAATCCTATTAATTGAAAATAGATCACACTTTATCGCTTTCGTTTGAATTTCGATACCGGCCCGGTAGGTCCGTTCAATTTTATCCGTTCGGCCCATTTTAAGATTTGTCTTAATTCGGCCAGGCCGGATAAAGACCTCAGACCAAGCACAGGTTCTTTCATACTTCTAAAAGAGCTCATACCAGGGACAGTGAAATATAAAGTGTTTTATTTTTCAAGGTTGTTTTACACAAAATGAAAATATCAGATTTCGATTTTGGCTCGGTTAATAGAAACCTCAGTTCATCAAGGTTCTACTATATAACCCATAATACCTGTTATTTGTTTCAAATTAAAATGTGTGTGCAAAAGTGTTTTAAATAAAGCATTAATATTGATCTTGGTTACCTTCATTGGCTAAGTTTTTGTATATCACAGACCTGCAAAATTGAAGTTATTGAAAAATACAAGAAACAATTTCGCTGAATTTTATGTCAATTAATGTTTTAAAGTCCAAAACGACTCGACATTTCGTAAATCCCATCAGAGTTTCTTCTAAAATTGATATCGATATTTAATCTTAACACTAGAACCGCGAAGTGGGTCAATTTGACCCGAATTGAAGTTTAATCTCTCGCCGCGCGAAAAGTATTCATTGAAAAATGTTTCCCTTTCTGACTTTTAATATTTTAGGGAAACCAAGATTTGACTTATTTAATAGCAAATAACACAGATATTTTTTCCAGTTATGTCTGACTATACGTAAAACTGCGAAGCGAGTCTGTTTGACCCGTAATAAGTTTTTACGCATAAATGACAAAATAGAGATGCATTTTTTCGAAAGTAATGAGAAAGCATATCTGTCTCACTCCTAATTCCTCTAATCGGTGACTTTGAAGGGAGGATTGTGTATATTTTCAATCAAGATCATATAATCTTGATGAGAACAATGGATTATTGAAGTAGAAAATTACAAGAAATATTTAGAATCAGTATTGAAGTTGCTTTTATTCTGCATTTACTGAGATTATAGATAAGATTTGCGATGTTTTAATAGTACCGTCAAAGAAGCTTTGGAATGTTAGTAACTATTATCTGAAAATAGTTGAAAATGCGAATGATTGAGGATAAATGTCTGCCTGTAATTGAAGACAATTAAATTCTAATGCTAAAATGAAAATGACGAAAACCTGCTTATACTCTTAACCTTGTTGAAGTTTTCATTATAATGTAGATGAAAATTTATCAGTATTGTGATATTTATCAGATGAAAAATCGGATATAAAAATGAAGAATTAAAGACTTGAACAAAAGTGACAAAATTTTAACTTTATAGTCATGGAAATCTGAAAACAAATAAGCAATAACTTGAATATTCACACCTTGATATAAAAAAGATGACAAGACTAACAACATGAAAAGGCATAACGTTACATACGCGTAGATAACTACTTATTTCCTTCAATATATGTGATTAGGTTTACTTTGTAGGTTTTTTCCAAAACTATATAAATTTAGTATCGTATCATGTTCTAGTTGCTTGCAAATTTTGGTAAAAAACTCTCTTTATAGAAAGTGTAATCTGCCCAACATGAGAAATACATGTCTGCGTAAAAATGTATAAATCGGGAATGCATTCCGCTATTCTTCTAACACATTTTGACATCACTGTTTATAAAGGAGTACAAAGTAAAAATGTTTTGTTGCTTAGAAGTATGTATCTAATTGTTGAAATTTTAGATAATTTTAAAAAATACTAAATAAACTTCTTTACTACAACGCAACTACATTCAGGGAAGCTGTGTGATTTCCCAGATGACAGGAAGTCTGCATATGTCTAACCTGATTCTTTTAGGAGGCCGGTGAATGTAAGTTACAATATTTTGTATTTTTCTACTATTAATGCTTAGGTTTTATGCAAACCTGTAACCTGAAAATTAGTTAGTAGGCGTCTATTTGTATACGTTTATTATCTATTAGCATATGTCAATTTATTCAAGACTTAGTTGAAAAGGTAAAAGAACAGTTTGTTATTTCTCACTCCCCCTCCTCCTCGAAAAAATGTCATATGCGCAAGAAGAAACACTAAAAACGAAGAAAAGCACAAACTAAGCATAAAAAAGTTTGTTGTCACTACTAAAATATTAAAAATTTTACATCTAAACATATTCGAATGAGATAATCTACTTTTTATTAATGTAATTTTTTAAATCAAAGTTTATTTATGTTTAAAATATATGTTCAATATTTGTTCAATATATTTTCATCATATTTAATGAAATGTAATTTTTAATAATATCGTTTACGGAAAAGTAGGTAATTTTTGCTAATTTTATGTGTAAAATACGATGTAAATAATAATAAATATTGATTATTATAAGGAAATAAACTTTTAACTAACGAAATTAAGTATTTGGGCATATTTATAATATGTTTTCATCTCGGGTCAATTTGACCCGCTCCGCGGTTCTAGGTATATGGAAAGTCCTGTGGTTCTACTCTTAAAACTTATTTGAAAAAAATTCTCCATAACAATTTTGAATGTCCTGTCTACCTACAGTGGTTTTTTATCCATTTTAATATATGTAAAATAATTAATTTTTTGTGTAGCAAACAGCAAATTACCGTTTCAGTAATTGATTTTTTAATAGATTTTAACTGATTATAACATCCGTTACCATGTTGAACAAGCAACTTCTGGCCTAGAAAAAAACAAAAGCTGAGAGAAAATAGTTTGCAAGATATTTTTCTAGACATTTAAATATTTAAGTTGAAGATAACTTTTATTTGTTAGAATAAAAACAATGATAATATGAATTAAAATTATTAACTGCATAAGGTTTTATTAATAAGAAAAGATTACTATAATCGGCAATTTGGAATAAATAAAGAAAATGTGTTTTTATATTTTGTAATAATATGATTTAAACTTTTAGAAATTTAATAATAATAAAAGTCTAATGTTTAAATCGAATTTTTCAGAAGATAATTATAAAAATCTGTAAATGGTGGGAAATATTTATATTGTTGAAGTAATTTTTTCTTTATTATAATTGTCGTAATAGTTTCTGAATCTAATCTTGCAAAACAGAGACTAGACTTATTTGTAATTAATAACACAGTTTCAAATTTGTTTTAAATTTTACCTATTGTTAAAATAATTATAATTACTCTCATTTTAACATCTCTTTAACAAGTTATATTTACAAAGTAATCTTAGATATGTGATAGATTTTCAATTACGAATACTGCAAAAGGGACTTGAGATAAAACGCGACAGTTATTATGTCTCTACAGGGTGTCCCAAATGGTCGTTTACAAACTTAACATGCTGGTCTGTCATATCATGATGAACAATATTAAATAGGAAACTAAGGGTCCAAAACGTCTTCCAAAGGAGATATGCGCCATTAAAGTTTAGGGTTCAAAAATTCAAATGATTATAAAAAACAGAAAAATTGGTCGATTTTTTGCGGTTTTCACTAAAACTATTCTTTATGTCAGTATTTTCTTGAAAATAAATTATAAAGATAAATTTCAAAAAATGTCGATAGAGGGCGCTCTAGACTTTGAAGTAACTATAAACTAGTTTTTACCATTATTTTTTGCACCTCATTAAACTTTTTTAGAAGCTTAGACATAAACTTAAATTTTGAGCTCAAAATCTAAATAGTTGGAAGTGGTTAAGTAGCGCAAACTGAATTGCGGGGGGAGGTTCAAATTTGAAATGATTATAAAAAAGGAAAAATTGGTCAATTTATTTACGATTTTCACTAAAATTATTCTTTATGTCAGTATTATCTTGAAAATAATTTATAAAGATAAAATTCAAAAAATGCCGATAGAGGGCGCTTTAGACTTTGGAGTAACGTGCAACTATTTTTTCCGTTATTTTTTGCATCTCATAAATTATTTTTAGACGGTTAGACATAAACTTAAATTTTGAGATGAAAATCTGAATCGTTGGGAGTGGTAAAGTAGCGCAAACTGAACTGTGTTCAAAGGGGTGGGGAGGTTCAAATTTTTAATGATTATAAAAAACGGAAAAATTGGTCAGTTTTCGCTAAAATTATTTATGTGAATATTTCCTTGAAAATAAATTTTAAAGATAAATTTAAAAACATCCGTTAGAGGGCGCCTTAAACTTTAGAATAACCAACAATTATTTTTAACCGTTTTTTTTTAAATCTAATTAAATGCTTGCAAAAGTTTAGACTTAAATTTTGTGCTCAAAATCTAAATCGATAGGAGGGGTTAAGAAGCGCAAACTGAACTGTGTTCAGGAGTTGAAATGTTACCTTCCCCACCCATCGAACGCAGTTCAATTTTTTGGCCGCTTAATTACTCACAACGATGCAGATTTTGAGCACAAAATTTAAGTTTGAACTTTTACAAGCATTTTATTAGATACAAAAAAATAACGGTTAAAAATAGTTGTTGATTATTATAAAGTTTAAGGCGCCCTCTGACGGAATTTTTTGAAAGATATCTGTAAAATTTATTTTCAAGAAAATATTGATATAAAGAATAGTTTTAGTGAAAACCGACCAATTTTTCCGTTTTTTATAATCATTTAAAATTTGAACCTCCCCACCCCCATTGAACACAATTCAGTTTGCGCTACTTAACCACTCCCAACGATTCAGATTTTTATCTCAAAATTTAAATTTATGTCTAAGTTTCTAAAAAAATTTTATGAGATGCAAGAAATAACGGAAAAAATAGTTGTACGTTACTCCAAAGTCTAAAGCGCCCTCTATCTGCATTTTTTGAATTTTATTTTTATAAATTATTTTCAAGATAATACTGACATAAAGAATAATTTTAGTGAAAATCGCAAATCAATTGACCAATTTTTCCGTTTTTTATAATCATTTGAAATTTGAACCTCCCCCCGCAATTTAGTTTAAGCTACTTAACCACTTCCAACGATTTAAATTTTGAGCTCAAAATTTAAGTTTATGTCTAAGCTTCTAAAAAAATTTAATGAGATGCAAAAAATAATGGAAAAAACTAGTTTATCCTTACTCCAAAGTCTAAAGCGCCTTCTATCGACATTTTTTGAAATTTATCTTTATAATTTATTTTCAAGAAAATACTGACATAAAGAATAGTTTTAGTGAAAACCGCAAACGAATCGACCAATTTTTCTGTTTTTTATAATCATTTGAATTTTTGGACCCTAAACTTTAATTGCGCATATCTCCTTTGGAAGACGTTTGGGACCCTTAGTTTCCTATTTAATATTGTTCATCATGATATGACAGACCAGCATGTTAAGTTTGTAAACGACTTTTTGGGACACCCTGTATATTGTATGAAATCTTAGGAAATCATGCGATATAATCAAAATTTAATATAGAAACTGACATGTAATTAGAAATTTTGAAAATATAATAGCTAATGTTACAAACAGGATGTTACAGATTTATAATGTAATAACAAGGCAACACTAGATACCGGGCTTGCTCATTCCTTTCATGACATCACAAAAGGTGGCTGAATGACGTCCAGTGATTGGTACAAAACGATGGGTTCGTCACTTTGAGCCCTGTTTTTACCAATCACATATAGCGGCCAGCCACTTTTTGTGACGTCGTGATTAGGAATGAGCCTACCCGGTATCTAGTGCAGCCCTTGTAATAACTCAGTTTACGATTCGTTTTAATTTACAATATTGCTAAAATAAGTCTAATTATACTATTTTTAAAGAATTATCTCTTTTTCAAATTATATGGATCAAGAAATTATAGATATATAAACTATATATTTAAAAAAGAATATCTTCAAAAGGATTCGTTAATTTAGCAAACAAGGTATCATATGTTTGTACTCTAATAACACATTCTAAAATTTGTTTTAAATTCCTCTATTGCAGAAATAAGTCTAATTAATCTTGTATTAAATAATTATCTTTTTTCTAGTTATATGGATAAATATTCGATATATGAACGATATTTTTATAAAAGAATACCCGGAAAAAGAACTGGAGACAAAACACTACAAGTAATGTATGTCTCTTTATTGTATGTAATCTTAGGCAATCATGGGTTCCCATAAAAGTGCAGTAAGAGCACTCGAAAGAAGAAACAAATTGCTGCCGTAACTCACAAAAAGATATTTTTGCAAGGTAAGAAAAATGCAAAAAAGGTTTTTGAGGATGAAATATAAAAGCATACTTTTAAACCTACCAGAACGTTTTGCAACGTTTTTTTTTCTCATAAAAGCCATAAATGGTACATTAAAAAATGATTTTTGGACATTTTGTATTTCAGTAGTCAATTTAATGTCACAGTTTCTTAACATTGTTTATAAGTGCATTGATAAAAATACTTACATTACAAAGATTGTATTGTGACTATATTTATATAGTTAGTTTCCTGGACATCAAACTCATATTCTTATAGTTCATACCTGTATAACAAATTTCAATTTTAATACTCTTTATTGATATTATAACATGTTATTAAATTTCAGTGCATTCTTTAAAATTAATGTGGGAAAAAGCTGGGTAATTCTTCTTTTTTAAAGCTACATAATTAAAAATATGCACCTGCCATAAAACCTCAAGGGAATTTGTCAATGTCATTTTTTTATTATTCGAGGGAGGAAATCTTTCATATTTTCGCTATTCTATAAAGATATTAAAAAAATAACTCTGGCACATTTAAAACATATTTAAATATAAATATTTTTTCCTGCCATTATTATTTCCCAATAATAATCATTACGTTATTCAATCGTAGAAATCTTTATTTTAATAAGACAATATTTAATGTTCAAAAATAGCGCTTAAAAAATTTCTAGGTGTTGTCCGTTTTTTTTTCCGAATTCATTTATATGTCCCTGTAAATAATATCTAATACAGGAAGGAACTTGTAGAAACCTGAGCAACGTATATCAATTTAGTAAAATCTGATTTTTTTTATGTACTTAAAATTCACCCCAAACAATGTTTCCCCCTATACAAATACGTAATGGAATACATTTCTGTGGTCATGTAAATTAATATCAAATATTCTTTGCACCACAGGTTGTACAGAATGTATATTTTAGTGCACACTTCATAGACGCCTATCAATTATATTATGTTCGAAAGAGTATAACATTATAAAAATACACTTGAAACTATTTTCCCTTTGGCCATAATGAAACGGAATAATTTTGACTGTCTCTGAAATTGAACTACAAATCCAGTTTTCATAAAATTTGAAATCACTCAACTTTATTATGTTGCAATTATATATTTTAATTTTCAAATGATTCGATTGAGTAGTTTTTTTCAGTTCTAAACGGACGGACAGACAATATCACAGACGAACTTATGAATGAATACTACAGCGTATTTACATAAATATGAATGCATTTAAAAAGAATTGAATTAACTGGAGTTTTTAGAAAACATTTACAGTTAAAGTTTGATTTTTGACGAAATGGGATTTCATTTGAGCAAACAAAATCTATGCTTTCATGTTCTTTAAATTTTCGAGATAGGAAAAAAAGAATCATCAATAAAATTTATATTATTCTGTGGCATAGTTCCCAAAAAAAAAATACTTTTATTTTTAAGACTTTGAAGAAATTTGTGGATACGAACTGGCAAAAATCTATTGGCCAGTTTGCAAATGTTTGCTAGTTTGAATGGTTTCGAGATTAATTTTCGACATGATTTGGAAATGCATTAATCTTTTAAAGTAGAGCTGAACATACAAAGTGGTTTTTCGCGTGCTGCGACATGAGACAAAATGAAAAAGAAAAAGAGAACAAGTCAGAAATTTCACATTAAACGAGATGCATTCCTACTTCAGCGAAGTTTCAAAAATACTCAGATCTTTGTGTGATAGTATACAGTACACTGGATACAGTATTCTAGCCGAAATATTTTGAGTATCCCTGCAAATACTATCTGCTTTCTATTGTACTGGATGTAACTTCTAGTTAACTTCAGCAACTTATAGCCACTTTATAAAATGTTCCATAAAATGACAAAAAATATATTGTATAAAAATTGAAATATCATCTAATGCCTTTAAGAAAACTATCTCTTTTTTTACTAAAGTAAAAGTGACGATAAAATTGAAAACAAAAAGTAATAGAACACTCCTTATGCTAAACACACATACTTATTTGAATTATTCTAAAAACTTTTTTTAGTTTTAAAATGTATATTTTAGGGTAAATCTATTCTATTTATTTGGGGACTACAAAATCCTTGATTCTGAAGAACACGTCACCTATACTTAAGTCCTAATCAGACAGTGAGAACCACTAATGCTCGCTGAGAATGTATTAGGAGCAAGAATTTAGACGGATAAGTCTTTCAAAATGTTGACAAATTCTGCTGAGTAGGCTCTCATCCTCAAAGCACCAGAACTATCTGAAAACGTTTGCATTAAATATTGTAAGCCCGAATATATTTCTTGTGTTTTCTTTTAGCAATGTCCATCTTCGAATGCTTACAAAATTGAAAAATATTTTTTTAAATAAAATATTTAGCTTTATTATTATTTATAGCATTTTTTATTTCTTAATTAATCATTCTACTACTTATTACATGTTAACAGTTTGTAATATATATAAATGTATACATTAACATGCGATATTTTATCAGGATAGGGAATAGATTATTTGAATCTTTCTCGGACGATATATTTTCATTAATATAAAAGGCTTGCATTGACATACTTTGACCAATTTCTCTCTTCTAATATTATTTTATGATCAGAAGTTAACGTTAGGAAAATCATATTACTATCATCGTACATTGAAGCAATGTCGCGCTAAAAGTAATTTTTTGTGCTCATATCCTGTTTAAATTTAGAATGTTTTTAACAGCAAGGAAAATGGTCAAATTACAGCTAGCATGCGTGCGTGATAATGCCTATTTAATTGCACGTTGTTATGACATTATTTAAACATATGTTTTAGGAATTCTGAAACAAGTTTTCATCTATGTGAATAGAAAACATTTAAAATGAAACTTTGAGTTATTACATTCGATTTTTAGTTTTAAAAAGCACGGTCAATGAGAGAGACTTTGCTCCACCATTACTTAAATTTGATTCATTATATTTGGGTGGCATCTTGACGGATTATTTCCAATGAGCCTTCAAGCTCACACGAGTGATTCTATCAATATTTTGAAACCAAAACTTTGCCTTTAACTCAAGTAATATAGAAGGTTTAATCTTTTTCTCTATATTTTTTTATTATTTTTAATAAATAGTTACATTTATAAATATTTTATTTATAAAAAAAATAGTATCTCTAGCTGTTTATGTAACACAATGTATGTAACACTTTAAACTACATGTTTTTTCGCATAGCGTCACACCGAATTGAACCCAGTCTCTTAATTAAACATTCTTTAAAAACGTGTTATCATCGCACAATTAAAACAATTTCAAACAAAAACTGTGTCTTAGCAGGGTTGGGTTGAAATGTCACCTTGAATTTTGGTAAAATAAAAATACTCAAATAAATTTAAACGATACATGGCAGCACAAAAATGTTCATGCATTTTGATTTCGAAATAATTTTATTTGATAATGTAATGAAATCTGATTAATAAATTTAAATTTATTTTTCCACTAAAAGTAACTACCGTTAAACTTTTAAAATAAGATATTTATTAAATGGTACACTCTAATATTTATAGTATTTATTTATAATATAAATTATATCAGTAAAGTTAGTGTGAAAAAAAACTAAATTAAGAGGGGTTGTCCTCCAACGCTCCCCCTCCTTTGTACTTAATCAATGAACCCCAAAAGGTAATCTTAGAGGCACATTATGATAATGATCTTATATTTAAAATTTTAATGAAATCTGATAAAATTTAGTTTGCATTAAAGTATTATCTGTACATTTATTCTGTATTTTGTATTAAAATTTAGTTATTCTGGACAGATAATATTTTTTTCCAAACTGAATGCATTATTTATTCCCTTATTCTTAATAGAGTTTTTCTGAAAAAAATGACGCAGTATAGAAATCAAAGATAAATGTATACGGCTTTAAAAGGTTAAATCATCTTGGCCTCAAAAGCTAGCGGAAGAAGAAAATGTGTTACATTGAAAGGAAAACGTCCGGCTCGTTTTTAGAAAGGAAGTCAATTTAAT
Source organism: Maratus speculifer (assembly GCA_964019185.1). Lineage (NCBI taxonomy): Eukaryota > Metazoa > Arthropoda > Arachnida > Araneae > Salticidae > Maratus > Maratus speculifer. Next base: position 434,965,817 of record OZ025291.1, on the reverse strand, counting down.
ATAATTTTTAAAGAAAACATGTCGTACATCATATCGCTGAAATGAGCATTATAAAGAATTTCTACAGTATCGTGTGCAGTTATAACAAAACATTACTTCTCCTTTCTGAGTATTTTAGTCAATGTTATAGGAATTCAAAGTTATTTCAGGTTTATTACTATGTACATTTGTTACATATCTATAATAAATTGAGACATTCACAGATCGGATTTTACTTGACCCAGATTTTAGCTAATATATATATATTAACCTGGATAAGATATATTATAACTAGATGCTAAAGCAATAGTTTTTTAAAAGCAATTACGTATCTGAATTTTAATACAAATCAGCAAAAAGATATACAAATATACTTCAATTATAAATTTTATCATTTTACACAAAAAATTAACATCAAAATGCTTGTTTTTTTATCTGTAAATTATTCAGAACTTAAAAAAAGAATAATCTCGAAACTCACGGTTAAAAAACAGAACTATAACCGATGCAACGCCTATACATTTAATCACTTCGGAACGACGTGACCGGTATACGTGCCATTTAAGGTGTTCACGTTCCTGTCTTATTTTCACCAGTTTTTTTTTCTTTCTTGTAAAGTTTACCGTATTTAATCGATACGTTTTATTGATTCAACTTCACATATTTTCTGGTTTGGAAAAAGGTCGTAAAATATTAAAAATTAAGCGAAGTGTTCTCTTCGCGAAAGAGATAATGTCAACCCAGTCCGCAGTCAAACAAACAGCATCAATAAGAAACGACCTGATCGGAAGATCAGATTTATTTCGTATGAAATCAGTATACATGATACGGCGCAAGAAAATAATAATTCCTTCAAAAGAATAATTTCTTAACTCTCAAAAAAGGTAGAAAAACCAGAATTATAACCGACGTAACACCTATACATTTAACCCATTGAGGACTACGCGAATGTATACTTGTCATTTAAGATTTTGAGATTCCTGTCTTATTCTCACCAGTTTTTTTTTTTTTTTTTTTTTTTGTAAAGTTTACCTTATTTAATCGATACACTTTATTGATTCAATTTCACATATTTTCTGGTTTGGAAAAAGGTCGTAAAATATTAAAAATTAAGCGAAGTGTTCTCGTCGAGAAAGAGATAATGTCAACCCAGTCCGCAGTCAAACAAACAGCATCAATACGAAACGACCTGATCGGAAGATCAGATTTTTTTCCTATGAAATCAATATACCTGATACGAGGCAAGACTCTACTTTTTTCACTCTAAATAAAATACCTTATTTAAATTTATTTCTCAGTGAAGATTTAAAATTTATTACGTAAAAACAATATAATATCTACAAAATATTTTTAAAACCATTATAAATAATTGTGTCAATAATTAATTTTAAAATACATTGAATTAGAAAACAAAGGATTTTTCCATTTGCAAAATACAGAAATAGAAAGTATCAAGTAGCAAATATCGTTTGCATTACATATTAAAAAAACTCTTTTCGCGTTGTTATATTTGTTGTTCCGAATGTTTTGTAACATGAATCAAATCAATGATTTGCATATTCACTAAAAAATCAGGAGTCTTGGTTGATGTTGGAAAACAGCGTGGTCTTAAGAAATTAAATGTGCAAGTTTTTCACTATCTTCCATGCACAAGATTTATAATCGGGTACACCTTTGCTTTCAAACGTTCTCAATGGAGTTACTATTATATTTGTCGGAGAAATTATATTAACCCTTTAGGGTACGATTTTTTTCTATTTAAAAAAAAATATTTTTACTATTACTTGCTACATTGACCTTTTATCATGAACTTGAAACTTTTATTTTAAAAGTTTGATTCATGCTTTAACAATTTAATAAATTCATTTGACGTTAAAAATAAAATTAAAATTAAATTAAACTAATTAATTTAAATTAAATTAAATTAAAATTAAAATTAAAATTAATCTTTTCATTTGAATTTTTTTTCTCTTTAACTGAAAGATACACATTTCAACCATTTTGGTATATAAAAGCATAGTTTTAAATATTTTTTACGACTCAAAGAAATGAATTTCTATCCAAAGTCTTTGAGAAATAAACAAACTATTGTCGTTGAATGCATGAACATAAATCTTATTCTATTATTTTCAAATTGTCTCACATTGCTTATTATATATGCATTTTTTACTTTCTTCTATCTTCAATAGAAGAAAGTATTGTAATCGAAATTTTTTTCAACTTCCGGTTTTTGACGGATTTACACGTTTTAGGGGTCAGAGATTCCAAAAAATATGTTTTTACAAAATGTCTGTCTGTCCGTGTGTCTGTCTGTGTGTGTGTCTGTGTGTCTGTATGTCGCCCTTCTACCATCAAAAAGTGTATGAATTTATGCATAGAATTGAACCAAATTTTTTGTGAATGTTTTTTACTGTGGCAAGCAGGTCCTCCTTCAGTTTTGAAATATTCCGCCGGAAGGGGGCGCTGCAATCATGATTTTTGTGCCATTTTCAATATTGTACCAACCAAAAGTATAACAAGTTATGTATCGAATTGAACCAAATTCTTTGTGTAAGTGTATGACTATGGCTAGTTGGTCCCCCCCCCCCTGAATCTGAAAGTAATCCGCCGGAAGGGGGCGCTGCAATCGCGATTTTTGTGTCATTTTCAATATTGTACCGACCAAAAGAACATGAAGTTATGCATCGAATTGAACGAAATTTTTTGTGTAAGCGTATGGCTATGGCTAATTGGATCGCCCTGAATCTGAAAAAAATCCGCCGGAAGGGGGCGCTGCAATAGCGAATTTTATACCATTTTCAATACTGCACCGCATAAAAGTGTATGAAGTTAGTTCTTGAACTGAACTAATTTTTTTGTATATGAGTATTTTTTGGTAAGGCAAGTAGGTCCTCCCTGAATTTGAAAAAAAAAAAAAAAATCTGCGTATCATTCTATTGTCCATCGGCTCGTTCAGAGACGGAAATTCGTTTTTACTCCGATTAATTGATTGAAGCAGAAATTTAACCTGAAAATCAAAGTTGGTATGGTATTGAATTAAAATTAATAAAGCATTAAAATGAGTAACTATATTTTTAATATTAAAATGTACGTATGAAATAGAAGAAAGTTTTGGGATGGCACATCCAACTAGTTTATTTATATCAAAATTGGAATTTGTCGATGTTGAAATGTTTTCTTACAGCTATATTGTTAGTAAAATGCTTGATATTTATTTTTCGAGCATCTTTAAAATTGAATTCTGAATCTTGAAACAGAATTAATGCATATTTATAAATATTTCATCTGATTTTTTAAAGAGATGATATGTTATGAAAAATGTTAATATGTTATAATCTTGATAAGTTGAAATGTTATGAAATGTATATTAAATATCAATTCGTTTTTCGTCGTATATATATTACAAAACAATTAGATAAAATTGAAATTTTTATACAAAATTTATGGAATTTTAAACTTGTGAGACATAATTTTCTTAGAAAAATGAAAAAGTAAACACTTATCTATACATATAAAATTTCATTTGAAACGGTGAAATAATAAAGCGATAAGTTGTAACCCTTTATGAAATGCAACGGAACATATTATGAAAAGTTTGAGGTATTTATATTGTTCTCTACATAAATTTTGTAGTCTTGCAAATTTTGTCACTACACAAATTTAAATCATATTTGACATAAAAAATATCATAAAAATATTCGATTTTCGACGCGATTAAATAACGCACAATCATTTTTAAAATAGTTTTGTTTATATTTAAGTTACATAATAAACATAATATATAAAAAATTTTAAATGAAATATTATACTTATTCATTTCTCTTTCGTAATGTTGCATATTTCATATATTGCGTCATCTACAGGCTTCAATTCCGGCATTTTTCATACCTTGTGGAAAAGACATTTTATCCACGTTTAATAAGAAATAAGTACATCGTTCGAAATGCACGAACCGAATGTTAATTCTATTACTCCCACTTCGTAACACACTGCTTATTTTATGTGCATTTTAAAAAATTACTTTTCTACTCGTGTCATATTTGGTGTTCTGAAGTATTCTTATAGTATTATGAATTATTAAATGCTTGAAATATCTTCTCGAGAGGCAATTTTTAATTAATGGAGAATCATTTAGTAGAATTAATATATCATGCTTATCAATATTTCCAGTAAAGTAAAGCGAATTTTAACGGAATGGCATGCAATAAGAAAGAGGTTTCATTACTTATCATTATTTTAATTAAATGATTCGATAACACTAAAGTGTTGACTCTAAAAATAAATTCCGTTAATTTTACGGCAAAAACTGGTGGCAGAAATTTATTTCGTAAAAAATGCAGTAAAAATATATGTGTTTCCTTTAATTTTTACGGCAAAAACTACTTTTAACATTCCTGCCAGCAGTTTTTGCCTTAAATTTAAAGATTTTTTTTTTTTTTTTTTTTTTTTTTTTTACAGTGTTTTTTCAAAGGTTTATGTACTACCTCTAACAATAAAGTTCGATGAATAGTCTTGTAACATATATGAAAATGAAATATTACCGAAAGTTACCATACCATCGATCGGAATAGTCATTTCCCATAACTATGCACCGCTGAGATCTGTTATACATGCCCTGGGAAATTTGCAAGAAGTCTTCTTTTGAGATGCAGTTCAAAAGCTTCGTCACATTTCGTTGGATGTCAGTAATACGGTCAAATCTTTTTTAAAGAGAGTCTGAATCGTGAAAATAGGAACAAGTCTGGAGGATCGAGATCTGGAGAGTATGGTGAATGTTCAATTTGCACCACCCCTCGTGAATTTCATTTGGTGTCTTGCAAAGATTAAAACCAAACTTTAAACTGATGCTTGGTTCGTTCATTTTCCTGTTCTCAGTTAAGAACCAACACACTGAACAAGAACTTAGTAAAGCACGTCTTACAAAGAACATAAACGACGCTCAACTGAACAACGGTGGGAGAAGATGGTCAACACTTGTCTCTATGCAGGTGCAGCGTTTTGTTTCCCCAGTGTTGAAAGATCGGTCGTTCTGAATTCATTCACCGAATTTTATTGTCAGAGGTAGTATTTTACTTTTTATTAAATCCATTTTATTTTGATAAACAATTTAAAATGAAAAATATCCGTATCTATGAATTTAAAATAACAAAATATATTCTGAGTTTTTACAAGGTTAGTTTGGCATCGAAGAATATGTGTCCAAATTATGATGGCATTTTTTAAAATCGTTAATTATAAAGTTAATGCTTTATGCTCTGGCGGCACTCGAAAATACTTTGGTTTTCTACCCTAAATATAACAAACTCACTGAATGGATTCGCAATGATAATTTTAAGGTTAAATTGTAAATATTTCGCTTTAGCATTACTAGAAAACAATAGCAGATCCACTAAGCTTAACGTTGTTTACAAAGTTATTATGTCTTTGCGAGACTCAATTCTGCTTACATTTTCTTTTCTTAAGCGTATCCCTAATTTATAAGTGGAAACAGTTTAAATTTTAAAGATAATGTTTTTAAATATTTTTTCTAGTTCGAAATAAATCGTTTTACGATACGTTTTGCTCAAAAATAATTTATTTATTTTACGGAGCATTTTTCGAGTGGTGCTTTTAAATTCCGCCAGGACTAGCATTTTTAGTTTGATTTTTATACGTTCATAAATGTGGTGCATAAAAATGCATATATTGCTTTGGGATAAGTGGATTCTAAAGAGTTGAATTTATATGCAATGCGTAAGAAGATATTTCATGATTTATATATGCCGAACAACAATGTTAAATATATGTTAATTATATCGTTAGAAAAAATAATGTAGTTTTATAAACAAAATAGAAAAAAAAAGCTCAGAAAAGAAATTTTTAAAACCATTTTCAGAATTTTTATGAAATATTTTGAATTTCTAGAACTATTTTTTTTTTCAGAGATCGTTTTATCGGATTATATTTAGCTTGCTAGTATACTGGATTTTTCCTTGAATATGCACCAACGCATCGTCATCTGTTTTTTCTACATCGCAAACATACATATACTAAATATATTCGCAAAAATTACATTCGCATAATATGAAAAATTTGGATACTGCACTTTATTTTAGGTATTACTTTTTGTGCATGAATATATGACCTAACGGTAGGGCATCAAGACAAGATCAACTAATTAGCATTTTTTAACGCATATAACTTCGAAAGTATCACAGTAATGCAAAAAGAAACAGTTTTAAGTAGATAGTATTGTAAAATACAGGGTGATTCTAATTACATGGTAAAAACTTTATGTGTTGGCACAGAGTCTGTAACAATCATTTATTTTACAGTAATGTATGCGCGCAAGTGATTTGTTGAGATCCAAACACCACGGGGCAAATTTGAAACTTTTATTTTTTCAAAATTTTCCTTTTTATACCAGAAAATTCCTATGCTACATTTTTTTTTTTTTATTTAAGACAGCCAGTTCATGATTCTATAAAGAAAAAAAAATATTTAGAAATTTAGGTTATGAAATCAAAATTTTTCAATAATAATGATGATAATAATAATAATAAAGCGTAAATTCTTGCGGTTCATGTGTGTTGATGGAGTTACTAGTCTTACATGTTTTTAAATTGAATTTTTTTTTCTCTTACAACGGGAATTGTCAAAGAAAATTTATTTTCTGTGCGTAATCATGAAACGCCTGTTTTAAATAAAGAGGATAATGTGGAGATTTTATGGTATGAATGAAAAAATATGCAATAAAAAAGATCTATGGACTCCTGAAGTTTGAATCTCGATGCGCCACTTGTGTCCTCACATGCCTACATAATAAATGATTATTGCAGTGTTCTGTACCATCAATGAAAATTTGTACTATGGATTTAGAATAATATATATGATTTGGAAAATAAAGCGTAAATTTTATTCTTTAAATCATATCCATATAAAAAGTAATTTATTAATTTCTCATAATTGTCAAATCATTTAGGAATTCTTAATTTGTTTATTTTTTACCATTTATTTTCTTACCTTTTATTTAAAAAAAATGTTACCTTTTTTAAAAAATAAATAAATAATAAAAATGTTACATTCAAAAATTCATGAATTATATAATTTGTGGAAATAATATTAAAAAATTAAATAAATTAAATTAATATTAATACTAATTAAATTCATTAATATTAATTAATTAATTTAATTATTATTAATTATTATTATTACTATTATTATTAATTTAATTATTATTTAATAAATTAATTAATACTAATTAAATTAATATTAATGAACCACTTTTATTCTTTTTCCATAATGATTGACTTATTGAAGTAATAATATTATTTTGAAATAAAATTTTTCCTTTAATTTTATATTTTTTTTTCACATAAACATTTATAAACTTCGGTAACTAAAGACTTCAATTCTTTAATTTTTCATAGCTTACGGAAAAAAATCTATTCGGGTTTTTTTGTAATAAAAAAGACGTTTGTCTCGAATACTTAGACCAAACTATGACTCTGTTATTCTCATGTCCTGTTTCTTACTTATTTTACGCTTATTTAAAAAATGTTTCGGTATTAATATCAAATTTGAAATTTGCTGTTTTTGCTGAGGTAAACTATTTACTTTATTCTTCATGAATGTTTAATATTTATTTTCTTTGTATATCTATAAATAAATTTTTAAATTTGAAAAAAAGTTAATACATCATATTTATAAATATTTCAAATAAAATTATTGATAAACTTTCGGTGAGATAGGACATGAAATAAATGTTGTTTCTTTTAAATTTTCTTTTAATTAAGAATCGCTAAAACGACACAGAAAACTATATAATTTTTTATACAACAAATGCTTTTTTTGTTAATAATCTGTCTTTAAATAAAAGTTGTACTTATTTTTTTAAGACGAAATATTTTGATTAGTTAATATTAATGCCAAATGTTTTTTCCTTGTATGTCTTTAAAATATTTTTCTATTTAATTAAAAAAAAAATGTTGTGAAAAGATATTTATTGTGAAAAGTTGTTTTTTTTCCTTCTATTTTTCAAATATAATTTAATTATGTTGTTAAATCCAGGTTATAGTATCACAATTATCATTGAAATAATTAAAATATCAAGCTTAAAACAAATACACGTCGATGTTTTACAACAAATAAATCACGGTCTAGATGGAAAAAGAAGTTTGAATACTCGATTTGATTAACAAAAAAATAAGCAAAAAGTTTTTTTTATTTGAAATGAGATGATATAATTGTTGAAGAGGACGCTAAAATATCAAATGTACTTCTAACATTTTATGTTTACAATTTAAGTTTGCAAAATCATGGGACGTATAGTCCAGGGCTTCAATAATTAATTTGACACTAAAAAATGATTGCCATATCATATATCTCATGATATGCCGTGTCAATTATATGTGATCAAAGTAATTCTGTCGGAAATATTTTCCATATTCGAATTACATATTAGTAATTAAAGCATTCACTTTCTTTTCACAATATTTCAGTGGAAAAAAATATTCTGTTTAGGAATCTTTTTAACTGTGTTAATTTGTCGATGAATGAAACAGAATACCTATTATACAAAGGCGGTTTTATAAGTACCTGCCTTGTCAAGACAAACACACTTTTATGTAAAAAATGTAGTTTACTGAACAACATAATCTCTTTTTAGTTCGATTCACTCAGCCCTTTATTTTTTTTTATTCTTTTTACCCCTTTAAAAAATTACGATTTCTCCAACCCTTAAAATGTACGTTTGTCAGAGTAAAAGTCTCACCATTAAAGCCAAATGCTTTTCTACCGAACTATTTTGTCAAATTTGGAAACATAAAATAATCGTCAAAGGCTGAATCTTGATAATGTAGTCGATGCAGAAGCAGTTCATCTCTTAACCTATATATGTATTATGCTATCGTCCGTGGCACAGAAATCGCGATTATTTGTTAATTGTTTAATGTCAACGGTCAAATGAAAACATCTTACTGCTTATTGTTTAAAAGTCCTTTTGACAAGATTTATGCCATGGTAAATTACGATCGTTAACGTTTTGTTCTTTCGCTGCACTTATGGAGCTTCAAAATATCATTATTTTTTCTACTCTTTTTATTTAAGAAATAAATACACGTAGCGAACTTTAAACGTTTCAGTTTCAAATTGAAGTTTTCTGATACAAATGAAATAAATAAAAGGATTATATTATTATAATTTATATGAAATTAATGAAATACGAAACAATGCCACGAGTACAAATTTTGGCGATTTATCGCTTGTGTCAGGCTGACAAAAAAAAAAAAAAAAAAAAATATTCCGAGTTCTTGAATTTTTTGCATATACGCAGAATATTAGCGCAATTTTTTTCTGATATCTATTTGGTGAAAACTTTGTTTTCTATACTTTGTTATCAAATATGAGTTGCATACACACACACACACACACACACACACACATATATATATATGTATAACTGTCCTATTATTTTAAAAAGGAAACAATAATAAATAAAAAAAAGCTTAGTTAGTAATTATAAATAAAAAAAAAACAATTTAAATCATTTTAAAAAAAGAAAATAAAAATAAATGAACAGATTATTAATAAATAAACAACAATAGCCAAGTTACTATGTGAGGCATATAGTTGCCACTTTGTTGCAATGATGCCAATGTAATGCATACATGACATCTATGTCTATTTCTCTAGCAGAATCTTCAAAGTTGGCAAAAAATTTAGCAATTAAAATAAATTATGAATAAAAGCAATATGATTTAATGTGTAGTACCTTTAAGGGAGACCAAACTGCGGCTAGTTCTTATAATTTTGCCATGGGGATGACACACGTGTACACGCGTGATTTTTCTTGAAGAAAGAGAATATTTTGTCGCCAAATCGTTGAAACGATCCAATAAGTTGACATAATATTCCCCATTTATAGATTTGAATTTTTCAAGGTAATCAAAGAGGATTATACTGAATGCATCCAAAACAAGTAGTCGTGACGTTTTTTGCAGATAAATCCCTATTAACCTTTTTTTGGCGCAGGTTGGCCATAAAAATTCACTGTTTGAACTGTTTTTTAATTTCTGGGTACTCTCTTAAAAAGTCAGCCACAAAATAGCTCAAGTTGAGCTGAAATCCACTCATCTCAATGTTGAAAGGCAGCTTCTCAAAAAAGAGTTGAAATAACTCGAGTTTCAACTAATTTAAATGAAGTTGAGCTATTTAAATAACCAATTTAGATCAAGAAGTTTTAATCGTTTGAAAAACAACTCTTTTATGATCGAAAAAATTACAGCTCTTTTATGAGAAGCCAAATCAGTTCTTTCGGTTTAAGAGTGTACACTGTGATGAATCCATGTTATGAATAGACACAAAAAAATCATTTGTATTTCGCCTTAACTTCTAAAAATTTCTATAGAAAATGACACGCGAGTGGGTTTAATGTCAATAGGCAGTATTTCTGGTAGCTATATTGCGGCAAGCATTTTAATATCAAAATTAGCTATTAAAATATAGTAAACCCATTGAGTTGAAATGACCGCAATCTCACGCACTTTACATCACAAAACCGTGGATGTTTTCAATCAGTTCTCATGTCCTAATCACAACTGAACGATCTCGACATTCTTCATTAAAAATGCTTATACGGCCGCGTTTGAATTCAGCTGTCCAATATATTACTGTAAATAACGAAAGTGCAGTGTCCAAATAAACTTTTTTGTTCTCATAAATTGTTTTATTTTTCAAAAGCAAGTTTTTCATCACTGTTCAGTATTCTATTTTTTCATTGTTGAAATATCGCTAAAGTTGCTCTATTCAAATAGCTCCCATTTACACGCTAAAACACTGAGTGACTTGGCAAATTGCAATGTATAGTGCGAAGGGTTACTTTTACGAAATAAATAATCTTTAAAATTATAGAAGCACCACCTGTTGTCGAGGTCATGTAATTATCAAACTGTCCTCGTAGAACACTCAGTCAAAATATCTATGTAATTGTGGTTTTCATTTTATTGACGCGATAAGATAATTAACGTTATTTTTTGCAATAAGTAAACATCAACAAATTCTTTGTTAAAAGAATTTTAAGAAAACCTATTTATTAATTCATTTATAAATGCTTAGTTGATTTAATATAGTTACATTTAAATGACTAATTTACTTTTTATAAATTTTTTTAAACATATGTATGTTTCATACACTTTTCTAAGGAAACTGTTAAATATGTCACCTTAAAAGTTGTTGTGGTGTCTGAAAACATGCAATTTCATAATAATAAAAAAGCAGTTTTAATTTTGACGTAAAAGAAATAAAATTTCAAATATTTTATTGGAAACTTTAAAAATCCAATAAAATCAGTATTTATTTTTAATTTTTAAATTCTGTTTTTCACTCAGATCTATAGCATTTGATATTTTTAAAGAAATTAGTCAAACAGTTTTTAAAAAGTTTTATACATTTTACCTTAAATAGAATTTTAAAAAGAATTACAAAATCATAGAAAACACATTTCGAAAAAAAGACAAATAAATATATAGACACTCCCGAAAAGCTAAAAATGAATTATTTAGAAAATTTCCACTTCTATATTCGTTTAGGTCCATACTCCTATATCTTAATATTGTTTTATTTTATAGGACGATAGTACAAAAGTAGAAAAAATATAACCATTTTGTCATTAAGAGATGATGTTGAGAATAAACTCAATTTAAACTTAATTTTAAAAAGATATTTACTATGAATATTTTTCAAACAGACGCCTTTATAAATGTTTTATCTAAATGCATTTCTAAAAAAATATTTAAAACAAACTACAAGTGGGATGTTATTTGCATAACTATTTAAATTTTTATTTTAGAAAATAGCAAAGTCACTTTTAAATTACTCACGAAATTTTCGCAATTTCTAACTTCTTTACAAATTTTTCTAACCAATTTAACTTTAAATTCCTATTCTCTAAATTAGTTAAACTATATTATTCGTAACGTTATTTCGAATGAACATTAGGTTAATTACTTCTGCTTTAAAGAACACTTCTTAGAAGTTTCCTGGGAATGCTTGACCCAGAAATTAAATTGATCAGAAGAACACTCAACGCAACTAGTTGATGTCATTTTTACATGATTTCTTAGAACTAGAGTTTTTTAGAAATTTATTTTCTTTCAAGGATATTTAGAGAAAAGTTATTTTACCTTTCGTGCGTTATGTCACATGTATGTTTGCTCACTTAGAGAAATTTTATGCAGTACTATAATAGCTTTTAAAATATTTTTGAATGGGAATTAAAAAAGGAAAAATCGAATATAGAAAAATGGAAATTAGGGTATTTTTATGTGTACATGAAATTTTAAATGGGACTTTTGAAATAGATATTTAATAGATGAAGTGCAGTTATCAAATAATTCATTTTGAGAAACGAAGAAAAAATAGCTCTAAATATATTTTACAGAAATAACTATTTATCATAGAATATTTTTCTAAGATAAAAAAGTTGTAATATAATAAAGCTTATAATAAACTGCTTTTAGTTACGCATGCATCAATTATATTAGATAGCTAAAACTTTAGACAGCTAAACATTTTTTTATAAATTTATATAAAAGATTATGTAAGATTTTAATTAACGGGAATCATAGTAATGATAAATATAATATAAGTGTATATGATATATATATATATATATATATATATATGTGTGTGTGTGTGTGAAATTTTCAATATATGCTTTGAAATAGTTACTTAAGAGACGTAATGTGGTTACCTGAGAATCCATTCTGGAAAAAAAAAAAAAAAAAAAAAAATGCTAAAAATCTACTTTCTTTTTTTAATCTACATTTTCATCGTACAATATTGTCGTTTTTAGATATACTTACAGTAATTATATTTTACTTATGAATATACATATATATTTAGAAAATTGATTTTTTTTAATTACATGAAAAATTCTGTATAATTTTTATGAGTGCATATAATAGTAATAATAAATATGGTATAAGTGTACATATGAATATTTAACAAAAATGCTTGCTGATAGTTATTTCTATTCTCGCTTAAACTCATAAATTGCATTGATTATGTGATAAACGCGATTACTATTATTCAAAATTTACAATTTTCAACTCACACGCAAATACTTTAATGTAAAATATCTATTTTAGTTACATTTTTAAAGGAAACTATGTAAAAAGTTGTTCTGAAGTTGCATAAAACACTAGCTAATTTTGTAAGTGTATGTTTTAAATTATATGTATTTCTAGATAAGGATCAGTGTATATGGAATTACGTAAATTTATTTGACCATTTAACTGAAATAAAAGCATTATTATTTAAATAAGGTGCCCAAACATACTTTTAAGTAGCGATAGCACCATCTTCAATACAATGAAGTTCAAGTAAATTATATGTAAATAATATTGCTCCTGTTTATAATATATCTAAATGAAATTAATTAAGATACGATAATTAATTCTTAATAATTATTTTTATTAACTCATTAATAGTTTTATCATAATATAGTTAACTATTTCTCTGTATTAATTTTATTTTTCTTGTAACGGGGACAAAGGAATGCTGGCGCAAACAAAAAATCAACATTTATTTTATGCATGGAAATTTTTAATTTTAACTAGTTATATTTTTAACTCTAAATAATCTAATATATGATCTGAACAAAAAATGATGTAAAGTTTTTTCCCCCTTTTGATATTGATTCCAATACATTTTTGCTAAATATTAAATAGAAAAACCTAAACAAGATTTAATTTATTTTGCAACTTCCAAAACTTCAATCATGTTGTAAGATGATTGAAAGAAATTGATAACGATCCAATCATGACAACTTTCAAGTAAAAAAAAAAAATAATAATAATAATAAATTCGATGCAAGTTATTTCAAATTTTGACCTACTTTTTTTGAGATTCTCTTTTAGTAAATATAATGTAAAGTATAATTGTGGTTGCGATTTCCATTTTTTTTCGTTCATAAATATTCTTTAAAATTCATAGTTTCAGAAACACCACTAAAGAAATAACCTATTTTAATTATATAAAATTGAAATGATATTAACGCAGAGCTTTAATGATAATTGATAACAAAATACCAGATAATGTATTTGCAATACATATAACTTTCTTTTCTTATTAAAAAGGTCCTGGACGCTTTTTTTAATTATTTTTTTTTCTTTTTTGTGTTTTTTATACCATATGCTAACAAAATCACATAAAACTTCTCATATATATATTTTTTTATTTAAATATATTTATATTAAAAAAGTGGGGTAATTAAAAATATAAATGACTCAAATTATTATTTTCCATGTTTGTAAAATTTCATTTTTTTTTTCAAATTTAATAAACAAAAATATCCATATTTTAACATTTTTTGATTCAGCATTTTTTAAAAATATTATTTTTTAAAATAATTAAAAAGTATTTCATATGCATAACTTAATAATACTAATTTAATATACATAACTTTTATTTAGAAAAAAACATATTTTCAAAAGTAAATGTTTTTAAAAATTGCTGACTCAAAATTTAAGTAAAATAATAAAAAAAGACATGTTCCAAGTTTCAAGCATTTAATTTTAACGGTTCTTGATTTATAACAATTTAAATACAAGAAATTTTGAAAAAAACCCATCATGAAGAAAAACGAATTTTCACAAAAAGTCATTTCCGTGAGAATCATTTCTTGAAAACTCTATATTTGAAATAAACGAAAACGAAAAAAGAATCCAAATAGAAACATGATTTAAATATCATTTTAAGCATAAAAACAGAGAAAAATTTTAATGCAATAACTTTATTTGGAAAATATAAAGATTTTGTGTTACTAAATGTTTGTGTTTGTTATCCCCTTAAAACGTGATAGCATTCTAAGTGCTATTGTAACTTAAAAGTATCTGTCCTAAAATTTCCGTTTGTCAAAAAATCCCAGCAATTTAAATGTCGATATGAATGTTTAATATTTAATGTAAAACATTATTTGCAGTAGATTTTTAGAAAATGTACCATTCCTTATACCAAAGTTCTAAAAGAAGTTAAATTACATAATATTTAATTAATTTTTCAATCAATTTTCAGCTGTGCAATTACGCTTGTACTTATTGTATTTTAAATACATGATTTACTTGATAAGTAAGCGTTGAACTAACAGGATAAAAAATGGCCGAGTCGGAAATCGAACCCGGAACCCTTCGAACAGCCTCCGAGTTCTCTACTATTTAAGCTACAAGGACAATGCTCTATGGAGGACCATTTTCCACACCCATTTGTTGGGAAGGCTGCAACTGCAGCACAGGATGGAACAGTCTTTACAAGTAAACAATCCTGAGTCGCAAAAAGAAACAGAAATAAACCCAGCTTCGGTTGACACATGTACAATTTTTAGTTTATTTTTAAATCAATTTTCTGCTGTGAATTTACTGATTTTACTACATGATTTATTATTTGATAACAAAGCGTAGAAAATCAATACTGAAAATTACACTGTGAATAAATTAAAAAAAAAAACTATAAATGATGAGAAAGGATTACTTTGTGCAAATATTTTTTTATTTTTGTCTTAATTGTTTTTGCAGCTAATCTCGCACACAGAGACTAGACGTATTTGCAGTTTAATAACACAATTCTAAATTCGTTTAAAAGTATTCTTATTGATAAAATAATTATAATTATTCTCATTTCAAATAGATATTTTATTTAAAGTTATATTTACAAAATAATGTTACAGATATGATATGATCATATAAGAATATCCGCTAAAGGAACTTGAGAGAGACTTTTACAATTAAAATTTTTCCATAGTGTATGGAATCTTTGGAAATCATGCATTATCATCTAAATGTAATACAAGAAATATTCTGTAATTAGAAATTATGAAAATGCAATAAAAAAAAATTTAAATTACTCGAAATATTTTATTTGTGTAAGTATGTGTTTTTATTTTAATGTCTTAATATACACAATATATAATTTCGAAAAAAGAATGCCATATATGTTTTACTCTAATAATGCAGTTTAAAATTCATTTTAAATTTACCTATTCCTTAATAAGTATAATTACTTTTATTTAAGAGTTATCTCTCTTTCAAATTATATGGATCAAGAAATTATAGATATATAAACTATATATTTAAAAAAGAATATCTTCAAAAGGATACGTTAATTTAGCAAACAAGGTATCATATGTTTGTACTCTAATAACACATTTTAAAATTTGATTTTAATTTCTCTATTGCTTAAATAAGTCCAATTACTCTTATTTTAAAGAATTATCTCTTTTTCAAGTTATATGGATCATGAAATTTTAGATATATAAACTATATTTTTATTAAAGAATATCTTCAAAAAGAAATTTTAATTTAGCATGCATATTATCACAGATTCGAACTTTAATAGCATATTTTAAAATTCGTTTCAAATTCCTCTATTGTTCAAATAAATTTAATTACTCTTGCTTTAAAGAATTATCTTTTTTTCTACTTATATGGATCGAGAAACTTTCGATATATGAAATATATTTTTATAAAAGCATATACTCAAAAAGAACTTCAGTTAAAACACTACATGTAATGTATGTCTCTTTATTATATAAAATCTTAGGCAATCATGGATTCCCATAAAAGTGCAGTAAAAAGCAAAGCACTCCAAAGAAGAAACAAATTGCTGCCGTAACTCACAAAAAGCTATTTTTGTAAGGTAAGAAAAAAGATACAAAAAATAAAGTTTTTAAGGATGAAATATAAAAGGATACTTTTAAACCTTCCAGGATATTTAGCAATGGTTTTTCTCATAAAAGCCATAAATGGTACATTAAGAACTGATTCTTAGACATTTTGTATTTCTACAGAAAATCTA
Source organism: Maratus speculifer (assembly GCA_964019185.1). Lineage (NCBI taxonomy): Eukaryota > Metazoa > Arthropoda > Arachnida > Araneae > Salticidae > Maratus > Maratus speculifer. The sequence continues at coordinate 434,949,008 of OZ025291.1, read as the reverse complement.
ATGTCTTAATATTTTTACTCTGTTTATAAGTGTATTGTAAAAGTACGTGTATTCCACAAATAGTTATTATTAGTTTCATGGTTCTGAAAACACATATTCTTACATTTTATATCTGTATAGAAAATTTCATTTTTAATACGCCTTATGGATCACAATAGCATGTTATTAAATTTCAATGCATTATTATAATATAGTGTAGGAGAAAATTGAGTTTTATCCGTTGTAAGGATATATAGTTAAAAATATGCCCGTGACATAAAACCTAAAGCGATTATTTCGAATGACAAAATAGCGTTTGATTTGAACAAAAAAGTTTTCAAGTTATTTAAACTCCAAAAATATTCATCAATAAAATTAATTTTATTCGACGGCTTAGTTAAAGAAAAAATTGACTACTTTTATTTAAAAACAATGAGTGAGTGAACGAAAAGTGCTCCAAAAATCTGTGGACCACTTTGAAAATCTTTGCGAGTTTGAATGGCTTCAATCTTACAAAATTGAAAAATATCGCTTAATGTCCATTTTTTAACAGTAAACTTAAATAAATATTTAGATTTATTATCTTTTTTATCTTTCAATTAATCTATATGTTAATTGTTACACGTTAAAGTTTCCTAATAGATATGAATTTATAAAGTAATATGGGATATTGTATCAGAATAGGGAATATGTAAGTTATATTGTTCTGAGAAAATGCATTCGTACTGCTAGAAAACACGTGAACTAAGCATACTCTTGACCAATTTATATTTACTAGTAAAATTTTTATGTTTACTAGTTAACGATAGGAGAATCAGATCACTAACATCGTGCATTGAAACAAATTCACTCTAAAATTAATTTTATGTGTTCACAATCTACAAAAAATTTAGAGCGTTTTTGACAGCAAGGAAAATAGTTTGATTACAGATCGCATGATTATGGGAGAATGCCTAATATGTTTCATATTGTTATAACATTACCTAAAAGTATGCTATACCGCATGTCTAAATTTGAATGAAATCTGATAGTTCTGCATGAAAAAATCTATTTATTTAAATTAAGGGAGAAGGATTATTCCCCTATTGCACCCGTTATACTTAAACAATAAATCCAGAAAACAAATCAGGAAGTGCCTTATCAAAATGATCCCATGTCCCAAAATCCATGCGAATTTGTGAATTATGTCTGAAAAATCCGTATACCTAAATTAAGAGGGGTTACCCTTTCCCCCTCTCCTTTGTAATTAACCAATGAACACTAAAAGCTTAGAGGCACGTTATCAAAATCATCATATATCTAAAATTTAAATGAAATCTTATAAAATTTAGCATTATTCTGTATTCTATATTAAAATTTAGATACTCTGGACAGAATTTTTTTTTTCTAAAAAGAATACATCACTGACTTACTCATAATAGAGTTTTTTTGCAAAAAATGAAACGGTAGAGAAATCAAAGATAAATGTATACTGCTTTAAAAGGTTAAATCATCTTACTTTCAAAAGCTAGCGGAAGACGTAAATGTGTTACATTGAAAGGAAAACGTCCGGGTCGTTCTTAGAAAGGAAGTCAATTTAATATACTTTTAAAGAAAACATGTTATATAGCATATCACTGAAATGACGACGTTTAAAATGACTACAATATCGCTATAACTAAACATTTTTTCTCCTTTCTTTAAGTATTTTTTGGCTATATTATATGAATTGTAAAAAAAATTCACGGTTGTTATTCTGACTTTTGTTATAAGTATATAACGATGTGATACATTGAGAGATCGAGTTTTACTTGTACCGTTTTATTCGTTGTTCTTATAACTGTATTGAAGATTCTTTTTAGAATATAATGCAGTGGGTTGTGATTTAGATTTAAAAAGATAGCGAAACAAAGAATTTTGCAAAATGAAAGTCGAGGTATTCTGAGCATGTAAACATCTCAGTATCTTTCGGAACAACGTAGCTTTAAAAAAAATGTCAAATATTTTACTACAGGAAGAAAATGTTTGCGTAGTGAAGAAAATGGCCAGATAAAAATTTAAAAGTATGAGGAAATATAGAAAGTAGTAGCTATATATATATAATTTTAGTAGATATTGTTTATGTATGTAATTATAAACAATATCAACTTAATAATTTTAATTTATACAAATGTAGAAAGTAATATTTTATAGGATTTTTTTGTGAAGCTAAAGATTTCGGTATCTTTACAAAAAGTAATTTTGTAGATTCACTTTTTTTGTTTGAAAACAGCGGTTTACGACGTAATTGGCGCTTGCACATGATTTCCTGTCGTGATTCTTAAAAATAAATATACTTCTGTTTTACATACCAAAGTAATAAATCTATTTCAAGCATTAGTACACAAACATAGACATAGACAATTACTTTCTTTGGAGAAATAATTATAAAACTTTATTATAGTAAACCACATATATATTAAAATTTATTACATATAATACTTTCTGGTATTTTCCATTCTTTTTTGATGCAATGAATTTAAAATTTGCTAGCAAAACTCATCATTTGTATGTATTTCAAAAATATTTAAAAGTTTTTTTTTCGATTTTTTATATATTTAAATAATTCTAAATATCATTTGAGGTTTAAACATGTACTATCAATTTTACATATACTTTTACGCAAAAATTATTATAATTATAATTAAAATACTTTTTGTGTTTTACTTAAATTATAGTTTCATAGCTGTATCATGTAGTCTTTGCATGATATTGGGTAAATACAATGTAAGTTTTGCTTTTCTAACAAATATCGTGTTTAATGACATGTGTTTTCTTGTATAGGTGGTAATGAAACTGGTAATACATGCTTTTAAAAAGTCTGTTTATAAACTTTAAAACGTAGTCTATGACATACTGTAAAAAAATATTCTGTTAAATTTATGGCAGAACTGCTGGAAACAATGTTACCAGCAGTTTTTGCCGTGAATTTAAAGGATATTTTTTTAACAGTGCATTTGAGTAAAGAGGTTTTCATCCAATGTTCAATCGATAGTTTTGGCGGAAAAATCGCCATTTGCGGAAAAGTTTTTATTGCTTTTGTAATTTTAATAAAAACTCTGCTAAAAGTAATTCTTTAATTGTAGAAAATTACTATGAACATATTTTTCTAATGGTATGTGTGGTATGTCGTTGCAATTTATAGACGATGGTTTTGCGAAAGACGCAAGACCTGATGATAGAATCAGCAAGGAATTATTGGGGGAAGGCAACACACAAACGTAACGAGAATGGGCAGAAAGAGTGAATTTTGATCAGTCAGTTGTTAGTACACGTCTCTATGAATAAATATCTAATAAGATAGATAAAGATGTAAGTTTAACAACAACAAAAAAATGAAATTAATTTTGCATATGCCCAATATGAAACAGTGTATTTTGTTTTAGTTTTGAAGGAATTCATTTTGCAAACATTTTACAACATTCATTTTGCAAAATGAATGTTGATGTATGCACGGAATGTAAATCAGTACATCTCAGTATCTTGCTGAATAATATAGTTTTATAAAAATGTGAAATATTTCACTGTACGGAAATAATGTTTTTGCAGTAAGGAAAATAAACATATAAAATTTTAAGTTATAATGTAATGTAGAAAGTAGTATTTTATATTATATATATGCATATATATGTATATAGCAGTATATAGCATTATTTCATCTTCAAGTTTCATCCCCAAGTGTTGACTACGTCAATGTTATGTCACTTCGGAATATAATTAGTAGACGACAGAATATACCATTATTTTCTGGCACTGAGCTTATTTCATGATTATTATTTTTTAACCAATGCTCTATTTGTCTGTACATGAAATACTTATGGGAACGGGGACTTCGAAAGTTCCAATCTTTATCATAGGTAAAATAGATAAAAACTTATTGTGTAAAGTCTAAAGATTGTCAGTATACATCGATTACTTTAACACACAATGCTCTATTTATAAACAACTCAAACGAGTTGTAATTATTTTTACCGAGGCAAAAATAAGGAAAAAAAGTTTGAATTATTTAATAGCTATTATTTGAGATGAGAACTAAAATAAAAAATTACGGTAAGAAAATTCCTGAAATTATAAATAACCCTCCTGCAAAAAATTTTTAAATAGCTGTCACCGTTTGCAAGTTATTGAATTTTAAAATCCATCAGTCACTTTTGAGACACCCGGTACGTGTCAATTATTTTGAACATAGCCATTTGACTGGTAATTAATTCACACTTTTTTTTCCTTATTTTTGCTTCGGTAAAAAAAAAAATTACTACTCGTTTGAGTTGTTTATAAATAGAGCATTGTGTTTAAAATAATCGATGTATACTGATAATCCTTAGACTTTACACAATAAGTTTTTATCTATTTTACCTATGATAAAGCTTGGAATTTTTATCTACCATGAATTAAACGCCGAAGTCCCCGTTCCCATAAGTATTTCAAATGCAGACAAATAGAGCATTGGTTAAAAAAATAATAATCATGAAATAAGCTCAGTGCCAGAAAATAATGGTATATTTTCTCGTTTACTAATTACATTCCGAAGTGACGTAACAGTGATGTAGTCAACACTATTTCCTAAGTTCCCTTTCCTGTCTTGTATTCCGCCTTGTTACCTTAAAAAAAGACCCAGATGTCAGAGCGAAATGATTGATCTGAAGAAATATTTTGTTAGCTGAGGTATCGTCCAGTTAACTGCTATTAAATATAGTGAATTCTAATAATTTTAGAGTAAATTAGTTATTTTGAACATAATACCATCTGATTAACTAACATTTAACAGAAGCTGTATTTTTTTTTTTTTTTTTTTTTTTTTTTTTTTTTTTTTTGTCGGATCAAAAAGAAATACCGGGTGACTATGAAATAAGTATCCCCATTTGGAGCTGTCGGTAGCTTGAAGGAATACAAAATTAAAGCGAAAATTTGTACACATACTATTTGAGAAAGGGGAAGAAGTCTGGAACAATAAAAAAAATAATTGCAATAGTCGCCGAGACATGACGGTGTGTTTGAAATGTAATGTGCAATACAAGAACAAAGAATTAAGGCACAAAACCGGATGGCATACCTAATTTATTGGAAATTTTCAAAGTGAATGGGGTTAAAATTTCGCATCGATTGGCGGTGCCGATCATGTTCAAGTTCCACATGACCATTGTGCCGCAAGACACAATCCAGGCGGTGGAAGACCTGCTCAACAGCGGAATGCAACGCATCAGGAGTGATTTTTCGCACATGATGTGATATGTGATCTTTTAAGCTTTGAGGTTTGCGACACCTCCACGGTAAAGAATAGACTTTAAGTGCCTCCAAAGCCAAAACTCACATGGCGTCAGATCAGGTGATCGAGAAGGCCATGTCATAAGAAAATACCGGCTTATTACTCTATCATCTATGAAATGTTGCCGTAAGAATTGTTGTACTGCTCTCCCAATATGGGGCGCGGCTCCATCTTGCATAAAAATTCTTTCAGACAGGCACTGTCTTTGCTGCAGTTGAGGAACTATAAAAGTGTGTAACATGCGCAGGTATCTTTGTGTAGTAACTGAACACGTTACAGGGCCTGTTGGTCGTAACTCCTCAAAAAAAGGACAAAGAATAAAACTTGCATTAAAGCCACACCACACAGTGACTTTTGGAGAGTGGAGGGGTATTTCGTGAATAACAGTTCTTGGCTCCGAAGCCCTTATTCTACAGCTCTGCGTATTGACTATCCCATTCATATGAAAATGGATCTCATCCCTCCATAAATTATTTCGAATTTTTTTACCATTCTTTCTAACTGCACACGGTGTCAAAAGACTTTTTCCTTTACGCATACCTTTCACACGCCTAAATTCGCATAAAGAAGCTGCACTGTTTGAACTGTTAACGTAGAATAGTTTTAAAATTAAAGCGCAATCTGGTAAACGGAGAACCATGCCGTACAACATTAATGGCAGAAATGACCACGTTATGATTTTACAAATGATTACAACGGCGTTTGCACCGACAGGAGCCTTAGTGCCATCTGTTGCCGATTATTGTAACTATCTTTTTTTATTGTTCCATTCTTCTTCCCCCTTCTTGAATAATATGTGTACCGATTTTGGTTTCATTCGGGTTATTCCTTGAAGCTACAGACTAATAGCTCCAAATAGGAATACTTATTTTATAACCCCCCTGTACGTGAATATATATTACTTCTTTGAATTAATCAAAAATGATATAATTACATTAAAATTATTAATGTTACATTACTCAAGAATATACATTGGCGTTTTTTTTTTTTTTTTTTTTTTCCATTGTGCTGTTTTAAATAACATCTTTGATATCATGATCGAATTGTTGATCTGAATGAATATGGTGTTAGATGGAGTGGCGTCTTGATAGCTCAAGTTGCGTAAAAGTAAATTTAATATTTGTCAATATAGATTAATTATTTACAACCTATTCATCTGATTAGTCAATAATTGGAACACACAATATTTTTTTCTCTAAGCAATAACAAAAAATAAAAATATACAAATAATAACAAATAATAAAATTATTATTCAAATTATTGATTGTGAAAAAATAATTAATGCATAAATATTATTCCATAGCTTATCGGAGTTTCGTTCCCTACTTTTTTTTCTGTCGTACAGTTTAAAAAAAAAAAAAACTAGATGTCTTGTCAAAATAGTTGATCTGACCCAATATTGCAGTGTCGTCCGAATAGCTCGTTTGGAAAAGCATTGGCAAATAAAGTCAAGATTATGGGGTTCAATCCTCGGAATGAACACATTTTTGCTAAGATGAAATAATAAAATCGGTATAGTATGATTCACAGCATTTTAAATTCATTCATTTTCATCTATTAATACAGGATATAAATTTTTTTAACTTTACTTTTTTATGTATTTACTTATTTGGTTTCACAGTAAATTTCAAAAGTCATTTGAATCAAGATAGCTATTAACTGTGACTATTAATTAAAATATCATTATTATTAATCACCACTATTAATATGGCTAATATTAACTGCTATTTATTTAAATATAGCTGAAAAAACAAACTTATTATTCTCTGTTTTTATGACTGAGAAAAATACTCTTTTACAGTTTACAACAGCATGCTGTGACTTCGTTTTCAAGAACAATATTTCTAGATAAAAAGGATTTTACAAAATAAAAGTCGACGTATGTATAGTTTGTAAACATCTACGTGTCTTGTTGAAGAAAGTAGCATTAAGAAAATGTCAAATATTTTACTACATGACAAAAATGTTTCTTAAGTTGAACTAGCGGACCTATAAAAGTTTTATGTATGGCGAAAGGTAAAAAGGGGTATTTTCTATTAAAAAATGTATAAGAATTTTAGCTTTTTTTAATATGTGTCATATTATAGTGAAAATATTTTAAATATTCAAAATATAAATTGCTCTTCAGTCAAATATATAAGTATTTTAAATGAAATCTACACATTGTTTTATAGATTTTGTGTTTTATTTTACTTAAAAGATCATGTGCAAATTTTATTAATAAAAATTTATTCAAAAATAAATTTGAAAATATCTAAATATTCTTTTATAATGTAAATATGTACTATCCTTTTAAAATTTTCAAAATTACAATGATATGCTTTTTTTCTTCATTTCTAGTAAGTTACAATTGTTAAAGGTATACACTTATCTATCAAACAGAGGATTAAAGATAAGAATATAATTTACATTGGAATTTCAATTTTACAATCAAAAGTGTATGAAATTTTAGTTTTCTCCTCATTCCATTTAAATAATGTACAAAGTTTGCATACTTAAAAGTATCCTTTAAAATAAAATTTATGATAGGTTGATAGGCTTTTTTCAAGTGAATGCAAGCGTGAGATTTTATTTTAATAAACATTTGGTTGCTAAAACTCAAATTAAAAGGAATAAGTCAGGAGGAATAATAAATTTTCAGGCAATTTTTGAATACTTTGAGAAAAATTACATATATACATACACATGTGTGTGTATGTGTTACTTGCAAAATGCATGCTATAAAGTACGTTATGTAAATTTCCTTTAACGATATAGTTAGTAAAACTTAAATATTTAAACCTATTATTTTCTATTAAAAACGAAGGTAAATCATTTGATTTTAAAAAAACAAAATAAGGTGTAATGAATATATGGAGTATATAACATGTCAACTATCCAATGTGATTAAATTAGATATTTTTAATTCCTGATTTATTGATTGACGCCACAATTGTGAAATGGTAAAATTCTCCTTGTTTTCTTCCTAAATAAAATTTCATTAAATAAAATTAAAAAGAAGAAATTTTACTATTTCAAAAAATTGGTGTCTATTAAGAAATCTGAAATTTAAAAAAGTAATCGATTATTTTCTCATTGGATAGTTTGATATGGTACCGACGATATATACACACATTTTTTTAATTACTTAAAAAATTAATAATTTTCCAAAATATCTGTTTTTATTTTATTTCTGTCAAAATTACAAATTTTAAGATTCAAAACATTAGATTTTATTTTGGTGGGATAATAAAGTTCAAAGATTCTTGATGGAATATTTATAATCTCTTTAACATATTCATATGCGTCTTATATGTACATAATATATGCGTTTTCATTCAGAATTAAAATAAATAATAAGTTTATAAGTATTTATACCTAATTTTTTTAAATATTTTACGCGATTTTCTCTTGTATTGCACAATTTAAAAAATTTATACAAACTAACTTAAAATGGATTAAATAAATTAAGGATGTACACTGTAAAAAAATTTCAAGAGGTTACTAAAAAATTTTTAGTAAATTTGTATTCCACAGAATTTTTTAGTAACCATTACAAACTTTTTTTTTGCAAGTGAAACAAGCATTTCTTTTGTAAACTGAACAAAAGAATTTTTTGTATAACTAACTTAAAAATTTTTAGTATGAGTCACCAAGCAAATTTTAGTAATAGCTCCAAAATTATTTTTAATAACCATTACGTGCGCCCGAATGGCAGGAGGTTCCTTCGAGCTGCATCCAGACTTCTGAAGCTGAAGATTTTCGGCAAAACTGCAATAGATGGCAGCATCAAACATTGCTAACTGCTCCGACAGGGTTATCATAACCCCTTTACTAACGAGTACTTACACTACATACATTCGGGGCGTATTTGGCTGTGGCCAATTTCGAACCCGGGACCTTTAAATCTGGAGTCCGTTACTATAACCACTATGCTATCAAGGCCACACAAAGTGAGTTTAGTAATAGTTATTAAAAATATAAAACTATTAACTCTCTTCGTTGCTAACTTTTTTCTAGTAATTGTTACAGATTTTCTTGTAACCGACTAAGATTACTAAAAATTTTTTAGTAATTACAAGGATCACTAAAGTTTTTTTAGTAGATCGACCTTTTTTTTTACAGTGTACTTTTAGAAAATCGCCTTATACAGATAATATTATTTTAGTCTTACTTCCAAATCCGTACACTAAATAATAAATATAAATAAATAAATAATTTTTTTACAGTATAATACTGACAACCGGGGCACCAGTTTCCAGCTGTAAAATTGCTGATAAGAAAAGTAAAATCAACAAAATGCCTTTAAGAAATACATACTGTTTAATTCATTCACAGGTGCTATATTATTGCTTATTTTATCATTACAAACTGGCACCTCCAGCTACAAATATTATACTATGAAATAAACAATTATTTTTTGCAGTATAGTATTCAGGGTGTATGTATAGTTTCTTAATATTATCCAATAGGAAATTTTTGACATCAGCAATAGTCATATACATTAAAGTCCAAATATTCCCCAGTAATTGGGACCGAACACTATTCGGTTTAGCGGGAATTCGGAATATTATTAAATTAGCGGATTTCATTAATAATAATCAACGTATTGACTTGTTAAGGGATAAATTAAGTAGGGGACATCATCATCTAGGAATCCCAGTTTCCTAGAAAATGTTTAGTAACTTTACAGAAAGTTTTAGTAACTTTACCTTTTTATTCACTGTAGATCTTTGAATTGTCTCTCGCGTAGGAAACATACATCTCTGAACTTTTAGTCTTTTCATCATCATATTTTCTTGAAGACGGCTCAAAATGCTAATTTTATGTTTTATTTTATTTCTTATCGTAAAAGGTTACATTAACATTCTTGGTTTTGTGTACCAATGAGCAAAGTTATGTGTTTTCAACAAATAAATTCTTAGTAGAGACAAACCTCGTTTCAAAGTCCATTATAAAAACAAATACAAAGATCCCGTAAAGCATGGTGACGTCACTGCCACGTCGTTGTGAAGTCACAGTGAAAAAAAATGTGAAGTCGTTATGGCCGTTTTAGAGCTCTTTTGTGACGTTTCAGAAAGTGGTCAGAATGTGACAAATTTGTGAAAAATGTGTCATTTGTGACTAATTTGACATTAACAATGTGACGAAACTGTGACAAAAGAAACGATATTTAAATTGCCAGAAACACGTTTTTTTAAAGTAAATAACATGTCTTGAAGGATATTTATAAATTTCTAAAGATTTTTAAGAAAGTCACATCTCAGTCACAATGTGACGTCACTGAGTGGAGGCATTTTGGTCACAGATGTGCCGTGACGTCACTGTGACCATGCATGCTATTAGGGATTTGATTCTGATAACATGGATTACTGTTAACCCTTAACTGATTTGCCCGTACGCAGTTCAGGCAAGATGAATTTCCTTAATTCATCATTTAAAAGCTTTTTGATACCATTATTTTTTTTTAATAATTTCATACAATTTAAAGGATGAAATGGTTAGACAAAATGTTACGAATATTTTATTTAAAAAATTTTGGTGTGAATCCGTTATTTTCAATTTATTGAATGGAAAAGAAAAAACCAGTTAAGGTTTTAACATGAACGAAATTTTGATTCCCCAGAGGTTCATGTTAACGAGGTTCGACTGCAGTTAAATTTTATGATGCAACTGCCCAGTATGTGTTTAGGTAATATCATGTGGCAATCGTATTAGCAGTATCAACAAGTTAATCCATGAATATGAATAAATTATGTTTTAGAATGATCGATATTACTGCTTCCCTGATTTGCCAGTACATAGTACAGGCAATGCGTCTTAGCCAATCATAATTTATTATTTTCTGCAGCAAAATTTTATTATAAATTTTGTATTATTTAATATTTTCTGTTTCAATTAAGCAAAAATTACTGTTTGAAAAACCGAAAATAAAAGATTAAAAATTTCTGTAAAAAACATGAAAAATTAGACATCATTTGAAATTTATATATATATATATATATGTATATATGTATATATATATATATATATATATATATACATATACATATATATATATATATATATATATATATATATATATATATATATATACATATATATATGTATATATATATATATATATATATATATATATATATATATATATATATATCAGTGTTAAGGGGTTAAAGTCAAATAATCAAGGCTAACCAAAATATAAACCAAATAATTAAAATAATTTACATATATGTCCTCAAAACAATTTGGTAAAAGGCTTGATTTTCATAAATAAAAAAATCATATATATATATATATATATATATATATATATATATACTATATATATGTAAATGTTAAACATTACAGCGTAGTTTCTGTGAACTTTAAATTCATGAAAGTAAAATGAGGATTTCCTGCTCAAGGAAATATTAGAAATAAAATAATATTTTATCACACTTTTTGAAAAGATAAAAATCATGATATGTAACAGTGAAAACAAATACTAGAGGTAATCTAATTTTTTTTTTCGTTCCAGTCTTTTGTGTAAAAAATCGTCGAAAGCATCAAATACATTTCGAAACATAAGTTTTAAAAGAATCGAAGTTAGAAAAGTTAGTGGTGGAAAGTATACAATACAATTCCCACCTTTCGCTTTTAAGACAATCAAACTGACTAAGAACTGCAATGTGGTGTCGTCTTGACAAAAATAAAAAATAAATAAAATGTTTTCAGTATAAGGTGGAACTGTGAAATTCCATGAGGACTGGGTATAGAAGAAACTAGGAAATATCCTCAAGAGGTGCAGCGGAGGTCGGGGGGCAAGGACTGCAGATGCGCGCGGCCAATAACAGCGAAAAGTCTTTTTTTTTTTTCTCTCCTTAGATGCAGAGAGAAATTTTTAGATCTGTGCTCTCTCTCGAAAAGACTCCACCAGTGAAGGACGAGACAGAGGGGTCCTGAAATCACAGACAGCCTCTCCGAAGATGTTGCTTCTACTATAGCATTGAAACAAAAGGCTGAAAGCCGAGGACAATGAGGATCAAAAGGTATACACCATTTTGTTTCACAATTCCGTCAGCTTTATGAGATATAAATATTTGGAGTGAAAATGGTACTGTTCTATATGTGTATCCATGTTGTAATATGAATTATATTTATCCAAGAGCCCAGTAAATAATTTTTGTTTGCATTTTGCATTCATTTTATCTCAAGATCTTGTTAATAGGAAATGTAAATAAAATTTTATGTAATATTAATTTTGCCTTATATATTTAGTAAGTGTAATTCTTTGTCTTTTTAAAAAAACTCAACTTGCTTTGCAGGATAGATTATGAAATATTTGGCCAACTAATTAATTAATCGAAAATATTTTCTTGATTACCTAATCCCTGCATGACTCATACGACAGCTCGTGCCTCGAAATGTACACAACGGAAGATTATCTATTTTAGCAATTTTAATTGAGTTAATTAACTAAGAATTGTTCCACGACCGTCCAGAGTCATGATGCCCACTATACAGTATTGACGGCATTAATAATGAGTAAAACTACTAATTAACATATTGAAAATTAATAACAATTAATGTTAATAAAAGAAAATTTCTTAAAATTAAAAAAAAATGTGCGTAGAACGTTCCAGCAGTTAAAATAGCATTTTTTAAGGGTGATAGAATAATTACTTTAAAAATTTTAAACGATCTTTTCAGAGTTATAATTTACAATTCCTATAAAATTATATATTGGTAACAGTTACCTATATAAAATTACAATTTCCAATATACTGCAGTTAATTTTAATTTTTTTAATTCTAATAATACTATTTTTAAATTAAAGTATCTTTTTTTGACATGCATCCTTATAAGATTTAATATTTCAAATTGAAAAATATTTAAATTATTTTAAATCGTGAAAGAAATTATTTTAAAATGCAGTTACTAAGAGGTTTTTCATTTCCTTTTACATCACAAATCATGACATATTGTAGTAAATGGTGTGATTTCAAATGTACATGAATCATTGGTGTTATAGCTGGAGTCACAATACATAGGGCAAATTTTATAGTACATACCAATATTTTTAATCAATAATCTTCACAAGACATTTCTATAAAAATGGAATAAGAAAGTATCATGAAACTTATTGATAAAACATACTAATACTGACAATAAAATATGTCCCATATGCTCCGATCCCTTCATAAAATTTGTCTTATTAAACTCCATAAAGAAGTAATATACTGTAAATAAATCTGTAAGGTTAATAAACTTTTTCTAGAAAACTGGGATTCTTAGAATTTTTTATGTAACGGTAACAGCAAAAATTCATGTAATAGAATCGGTAATATGCAAATTTAAAGTTTTAGCTAAATAAAATGTTCTAGAAATCCCATAGGCTTAGAAAAAATGTAATAACTTTACATTTTTTTTCATTTATTTATTTTTTATAGTATACATGCAACTCTAATTTATACAATGTAATGAAGACTAATATTGAATCTGATAAATTTCATAAAATAATAAGTCATTAGGTTATCATAAAATATACACAATTTAGTACCTGATATAAAAAAAAATCGTGATTCAATGTAATAGGATTTCATAATTAGTGTTAGATAATTTTCCTTTAACATCATGAAAGTAGATTTAGAAATATGATTCTAAATCAAACTATTCACAAATCAAATTTTTTAAACTTACAACGGAAAGATTCTCATATCCAAAATGTTAGCATTTTAAACACTATAACGAATTTTACAACCCAAAATTTACAATAATGGTCACATCAGTTCTGTAACAATTACCTCTTCATTCAACAAACTGATATTTACTCTCCAAATTAGTTTTGTTTATATTAAATCGCACGAAAACTTCAACTATCCTAATATTAAAGATGATTTTTTGAAATGTAGAACATCCTTGAAATTCATTTGATTTTTATAAAAGGAATATTTTTGTTCGAATTACAAAGCTGTTACAAAATACTTAGTATTAAATAAATTTTAATAATCTTTTTATATATCTAGGGGGGCTCCACCCCCTGCTCGCTATGATCGGCAACCCCCCGCGTAATCGCTTCGCGATTCCAAGTTGTAGGCTATCCCTGCTTGCTGCGCCAGCCAATACCCCATGGTATCGCTTCGCGATACCTTATTTTCCATACACTGTTAAAAATCCGCTGCATTTTGTTGCAACGCACTCCCCTGCTTGTGTAGAAAACGGTTACTTGGCCCTGAAATGGAGCTTTCTCATTGGTTGGTATAAAGATATTATGTACAAGCGGTGGAGTGCGTTGCAACAGAATGCAGCAGATTTTTAACAGTGTACACTCAATATTGGAATTCATCCCTCTCCTCATTGGTCGAAGCATAGACGGAGCCCTTTCCTGATTAGTCTATTCGACTCATAGAAGGTGTGGTCCACTCGGATGCGTTCGGCAACCTTACACATCAGCATCATTGCAGGAATCAATCCTGGAGATTAGTTTAAAGCTAGTTTTTTTTTTTTTTCTTTCTTTTCTTTTTTTTACTATAGACGGATTTGTCGTGCTAATTAGTCGTTTTAAATTTGCGTGTCTCTAAAATAACTCTGCCTTAGCTCTCTCCCTCGCTATCTCTCTCTGCCTATATATACACTGTAAAAAATCTGCATAGTACCTAAGATTGTTGTATTAAACTTTTCATGTAACGGTACGCTGTTCAAAAAATTGTAATCCTACTTATAAAAATTTGCGATTTCTGTATCGTTACTAACACTTTATCGGCACACCGTACAAAAAAAATACAAATCTACAAAACTAATTTTTGTAACGCTACTGAAATCTGTAACTTTATAAACAAGTCTACAAAAATTCCAATTATCTTACTTAAATTTTATCTGCAACCTGTGTTGCAGTCACAAGAAAAATTCTTGGAATCCGTGTTTCCTAAAATATTCTTAGTAAACTTACATATTTTCTGATTTTCAGTGCAAATCTGTATCTGTTACATGAATTTTTGCTGTTGCCTTTACATAAAAAGTTCGTAGTAAATTTCAGTAACTTTACGGATTTTTTTTTTCAGTGCTATCTTTCTCGGCCTATATTTATTCACTGTAAATAATAACAAAAATTCTGTAAAATTATTGATTGTTCTAGTAAACTTTTAATGTAACAGTAATACCAGGAACTAGTTAACCTTCCTTGGTTACATGAAATTTTTCTGTTATCGTTATATGCAATGTTATTGGAATACAAGTTTACTAGAAATATTTTAGCAACTTTACATATTTTTTTTACAGTGTATATACCGGGTGTCCCAAAAATGACTGATGGATTTTAAAATTCAATAACTTGCAAACGGTAATAGCTATTTAAAAAAAATTTGCAGCAGGGTTATGTACAATGTCAGGAGTTTTTTTACCGTAATTTTTCATTTTAGTTCGAATTTCAAACAATAGGTGGCGCTGACGGCGATTGAAGGCCAGGTCGACGCTCTACTCAGCACTGATCACCTGGATAAAAATTTTAATCTTTATATCAGCTAATATTAAATCTATAGCACCGATAGTGTATGAAGTAAAGTAGTCATGTAGCTCACATACCGGTTGTCCCAAAAATGACTGATGGATTTTAAAATTCAATAACTTGTAAACGGTGATAGCTATTTTTAAAAAAATTGCAGCAGGGTTATGTACAATGTCAGCAGTTTTCTTGCCGTAATTTTTTATTTTAGTTCTCATATCAAACAATAGGTGGCGCTGACGGCGATAGAAGGCCAGGTGATCAGTGCTGAGTGAAACGTCGACCTGGCCTTCAATCGCCGTCAGCTCCACCTAATGTTTGATATGCGAACTAAAATAAAAAATTACGGTAAAAAAAAAAAAAAAAACTCCTGACATTGTACATAACTTTGCTGCAAAAACTTTTTTAAATAGCTGTCACAGTTTGCAAGTTGTTGAATTTTAAAATCCATTAGTCATTTTTGGGACACCCGGTACATATAATTGTTCATAACATTTAAATTGAAAACTGCCTTTCCTCAAAATTTGGCGAGTTTGTTGTTATATCTATACTAATATTATAAAGAGGAAAGATTTGATTGTTTGTTTGTTTGAATTGAATAGGCTCCGAAACTACTTGACGGTTTTGAAAAATTCTTTCACCGTTGGAAAGCTACACTATTTCCGGTGAACATAGGCTAATTTTTAATTGATTTATTCAAATATTTTCCTTAATAATTCAAAATTTCATTATTTTTCATACAGAATCAATTAAAATTTTTCCGATAAAAAAAACCATTTTCTTTCCCGTTGCCAAAAAAATCAAAATATGGAAAATAATTTCTCCTCGGCAATTAATTTTTAGTTGAACAGTATCCACATGAAAAATTAAAATAAAAAAAATTCAAAGGAAAATAAATATGACGTCATTTATTATATTATCGGAAGTTTTGTTTGCACAGATATCATATACACACGGAGGTAACTAATGGACACTAAATTGGTGTTATTTTGCCTGGCATGGCAACCCGACTATTGTTATTTAATCTTTCTATAGTAAAAAAAAACTAGCCCTAAAAGGAATGACTCCTAGAATGATGCTGATGTGTAAGATTTCCGGAAATAACGAAGCCGGGCGGACCACTCCTTCCATGAGTCGAATAGACCAATCAGGAAAGGGCTCCGTCTATGCATCGCCGTATGGGTTACCATAAAGAGGGAAAGGTTACCATCGCCAATAATCGCCAAGTTTGTCGCCAACTTGGAGATATATCGCCAAATTTGGCGACCAAAATTAGTCGTCAAAAGTGACGCTAACTTGGCGATAACTGTAATATTTCGCCAAATTTTTTATTTCTTTACAACACCAGTCGTGTGACATCATTTGAGAGGTCTGCAATTGCTTATTCATATTATGGATGTTTTGTGTGTCACCCCCACTCTGCCCCCCCAGGGGGGACATTTTTAATTTCTTTACAACACCAGTTGTGTGACACATCATTTTAGAGGTCTGCAACTGCTTATTCATACCATGGGGTATTGGCGAGCGCCGCAAGCAAGGATAGCCTACAACTTTGAATCGCGAAGCGATTACGCGGGGGTTGGCGAGCGTAGCGAGCAGGGGGGCGGAGCCCCCCTAGTCTATATATATAAAAGAAAGTCTGGATTTCGTATTAATCACAGCACAAAAAAATCTACCGAACCAACAATCTTGAAAATTGGGGTAAAAATACTTCTTTCAACGTCGAGTGCCGCTAAGAAGGGATTTTCGAAGATTCCACCCCTAAGGGGAATAAAAAAAAGAACGAACTTTTAAAAAAATCCTTAAATATCGAATTTTGTAGTTATTTTTCAACTAATAACATATTTTAGTGTAATTTTTCATGCTGAATCGAATGCTACCAAGCAAATTCTTTTAAATCCATTAGTTCGTGAGATACTTTAAATTTTCCTAATTTGGCTATGTCTTCGGCGCAAAAACCTGAAATTTTTCAATCCTTATCTATATATATAAAAGAAAGTCTGGATTTCGTATTAATCACAGAAAAAAAAATCTACCGAACCAACAATCTTGAAAATTGGGGTAAAAATATTTCTTATAACGACGAGTGCCACTAAGAAGGGATTTTCGAAAATTCCACCCCTAAAGGGAATAAAAAAAAAAAAAAGAACGAACTTTAAAAAAATTCCTTAAAAATCGGATTTTGTAGTTATTTTTCAACTAATAACATATTTTAGTGTATTTTTTCATGCTGAATCGAATGGTACTAAGCAAATTATTTTAAACCCAGTTGTTCGTGAGATACTTTAAATTTTCCTAATTTGGCGATTTCATCGGCGCAAAAATCTGAAATTTTCAATCCTTATCTATATATATAAAAGAAAGTCTGGATTTCGTATTAATCACAGCACAAAAAATCTACCCAACCAACAATATTGAAAAATGGGTTAAAAATACTTCTTATAACGTCGAGTGCCTCTAAGAAGGGATTTTCGAAAATTCCACCCCTAAGGAAAAAAAGAACGAACTTAAAAAAAAAATCCTTAAAAATCGGATTTTTTAGTTATTTTTCAACTCATAACGTATTTTAGTTATGGTGATGTTTGAAATCAGATATATCCAATCATAAAAGGTGGCTTTATTTTAAAGGTTCCGCTGAATGAATTTTTATGTGATTAAAAGTGTTAACACGTTGACCGTTACTTCATTCATCGGTGACTAACGTTGAACTTCCCGTTTAGATGACTGACTTTTCATCGATGACAGACAGTCTAAAATATGATATAAAACTATAAATGAATATGATATGAAAGTTTCGTTTGATTCAATGTTTCTTTATTATAACTGACCAGCGTAGCGGGCGAAGTCTGCTAGTATCTAATATTTTGAGTCTCTTCTTAAAAAAAAGTCACAAAATAGTCACTTAAAAAAGTCACTTTTTCTTCTGAAATTTAATTTTACGTATACAAACCCAAAGAGAACAGGAGGGTTACATTACATTATTATACACCTAGAATTTGAGCTTACTTGCATTAAAATCATTTTATTTCGAATATTTTTTTTATCATTCAGAAGCACACTATTATATTTTATGTAATGCTTTCTAAAACGATTTTTCAACGCTTCATGCATAGAGTTATTATTAAATGTTTTCCTCATATTCTGTTATCTAGGGATTTTTTGAGAGCTGATAGGCTGAAAATACAGTTTTTGTTGCATTTTAATTCTTATTATCCAGGAACACTATTCAAACAAACATCACTCATGCTCTAAGAATGCTGAATTTTGCAAGCATTGTTGCTAAATCCCGGAGGTTGAAAAATCCCTCCTCTTGAAAACACTTTATATTAGCTTTTAAATCTTTATTTTTTTTATATTTACCCGATAAATTCACTTCAAAGAAACGCTGCTGCCCAAGTTAATATTTCTTATTCTATCTTGCACAGCTTTTCCAAAACAATTTTTTTCCCGCATATTTCAATAACATATGCAAAAAGAGTACTGTATAAAATTCATTTTTCAAAAATAGAATTTTAAAAAAGCGTGCAAATAGAGTATAAAACTAGTTGTCAGGGGTAATCTTATATTGGCTTATTACTGGAGGAGTATTATAGAAAAACTGGGAACTGAATCATTTTTTTCTGTTTTGCTCATCACCTAGATATGTATAAAACTGCACTGTAAAAAAAGTCCGTTAAATTTACGGTAAAAACTGCTGGCAGCAATGTTGCCAGCAGTAATTTTACGTAAAATTTAAAGTAAAATTAGATGTAATAAATAAATTTACATCTAAATTTAACACTTATGAGTCTTAACCGGATTTTGTCCGTCACATAACTTTTGGAAACAAAGTTGATTTAGCACAAAATCAATATTAAAGCTAATTTTTTGAAGAGAATAAGATAGAAAAATATGCAAGTTTGTCAAATAAATACTTTCATACAAATATTTTTCATAGCCACTATTTTATCAATAGTTAAACATGAATGAAAAATTCTACAGAACGTTATTTATTTATTTATTTATTTATTACAGTGAGAAGCGTTTTAGTTGAATCACCTGTCCCTCAATAACTTCTGACTAAGATTTGAATGACGTAAAAAAAGGTATTCAATCTTCCGCACCTGACTGTCTCATTAAAGAGAACTTTTCGGTAAAAAAATCCTTTTGTTTCGATATGTTTTGCATATGCAATTCCATTGTTTAAAATATTTTTTTCCACTTTATTCAAATACTTGGAATATATGCTTCTATAGCACAGAAAATATGATTTAACATGCTGCATCAAGTTTTTTTTTCGATTTATAATAATATTTAATACTATTTTCCAGATTAGTAACTACGCAAGCAATACATGAATGAAATACAGGTGACTGAGAATACAGGGGAGATACAGGAATGAGATACAGGTGACTGAGATTCACCAATACAGGGATTGAATCTCAGAACAGTTTAGATGGGAATTTAATGACAACTGATAACACGCGTTGTTATATAATGATAAATTTGTAACATGGGATGCTATAGTTTTATAGAAAATAAATTTTATTTCTGTAGGCATATAAGTATGATTTATTCTACTAGTCTAAACTCGTTTTCATGCAACAAAAAAAAAAAATTCTACATTTCTAACTTATATGAAAATGAGAATATTTTTAACAATGCGACTGAAGGATGTTACTATTCTTCAGCCTCTATTGCTTCTTAAACCTTTTTTTAAAGTATAGAAATACTTAAATTATTAAAAAAATATATAGTTTCCAGCTTTTTTTCCCAATTTTTATTCGATTAAACTTTAAATTGCGATTCTTTAAATTAGTTTAGCCATTTTGTTCGTAACGTTGTTTCAAGAGAACATTAAGTTAATTACTTCTTTTCTAAAGAACAGTTCTTAAATATTCTCAGAGATCGCTTAACCTAGAAATTTAGGTGATGACAAAAATACACAAAGCAACTAATTGATGTATTTTAAAATAACTTATCCAAAGGATTTTTTTAATCGATAATCAATTTAATAGAAAGAAAGACTAATAAACGTTTATTCCGTTTTCTGTAAGATAATTTAATTTAAAAACCGCAAAAAAGCGGAACATCTTAAGTGAAAAGTGAATTTTTCAAAAGTACTTCTGAAAATAATTTTAACTTATTAAGATTAGATTATGTGTTTTTTTTTATTGTACTATTGTTTTACGAAAGAAAAAAATGTTTTAGAAGCATGAATACGGATTCTTTAAAATAAATGCAAACTTTTATAGAATTTCGACTATTGTTTTTTATTTTTGTGTTTATCCTATATTTTTTCTAATCTATAATGCTAATCTGATTTTATTTGTAGAATATCGTAAACCGAAATTTTGTTCAAAGCTCTCTAAATTTATAAAAGGCATTCTGATAATAGTCAGATTTTTCTGGCAGATCTTGTTATAAAATAAATATATAATAAACAAACATTACGTTTTCCTATTTTGTAATATTTTTACTTTGCTACTGAACGGTGCATGAAAAAAACTTAAATTTGCCCTAATGATAATTAAATATGTAAATATTGAATTAACGTAGTTGCTATTTATGGGATTTGAATGGGAATTTAATAACAACTGGGCGTTCGTTGTTGTATGACATTCAATTTTTAACGTTACATACTTTTTTTTCTTATAAAAAATTTTATTACTGTAGACATATAAGTTGTTCTACTAATATATTCTAGTCTAAAAGTCTAGTTTAAAATGTTCAGGTTTACAAGCTAATTAAAATAATCAAATATACAGGGTGATTATAAAAAAAACTATACCGACATTTGGGCCCGTAACTATCATGCCCTTCACAGAAACTGAATGAAATACAAAACAACAGTGTCAATTAAACAGTTACGGTTACACTGAAAAAAATTCGAAAAAATCAAATGACAACATCTAATTTTTTTATATTGTGATGTGACCTCCATCGTGAAAAACCCTAAATAGAGTTGGACCGGCAACTGTAGCATGAAAAACACCGGAAATAGGCAAGAGAAAAGTGAAAAGGAGTTTGCCGTGCACCAGAGCTTTAATGTTCGTTTCATTTTCGTCACACGTCACTCCGCTTCTTTGACAGATATCCCAGCCTGATTAGTTCTCCACAAAACGAGAAGAAGAAACCAAGACCGGCAAATTTCGGGTTCTAGATAAGACATTTCGTCGTGCAACTGTACGCGGTATTTCACCTGTTTTTAATCTGCCGAATTCAACTGTACGCAAGATTCCGCGCTTTGTTCTAAACATGTTTCCGTAACGATTCCAGCGTCTCCAGAGGTTGGAAACAGGAGACTATCAATTACGGCTGGATTTTGCAAATCAATTTCTTACCCGGTACGATGAAGATAGCAGCTGGGCTTTACACATTCTGTGGACTGAATAGGCGCCTTTCTCGTTAACTGGTAACGTGAATTCGAAAAATTGTGTGCACTGGGCAGAGAATAATCCACATGATGTACTTGCACGTCCATTACAAGAGGAAAAGTGACTGTATGGTATGGTATGACGGGTACGTTCATCCTCGGCCCTTACTTTTTTGAAGAGGTTACTGCCAGTGATCTGCAAACGTATACAGTAAAGAGTGCTCGCTATCTGGACATGTTAACTCGTTACGGATTCCCGCATTGCAAAGGCAAAATGCTATATCTCAAGTTGTGTGGATGCAAGATGGCGCTCCTCCAGATGTCGGGCATTCAGTCAAACGTGTTTCAAGTCAACAGTTGGTGACAAAGTTATATCCTGTCATTTCCCCATTTCCGTGGCCACCGAGGTCTCCTGATCTGACATAAATGGATCTGGCTCTGGTGATATCTGAAATCCAAAGTGTATCAGTTTCGACCTCAAACTGCATCTAATTTGAAAGATGCTATCAGAACTGCGATTCAAGTGATTCCTATATTGCCAAGGTACGTGCTATTCACCTTCTGCAGCAAGCAAAGTCTCATCGTGTGTGAAGAAAGTAATCTGGAAATTTGTGAAACTCAATAAAATGTTTTATTTTATGCTGCTTATCTGTGTTAATTCGTTGTCCTCACTTTTAGCCTATCTATCGCCTCGTGATTTTTATCCTACAGTTGCCGTTCCAACACTATATGAGGTTTTTCACAATCGAGATCACATTCCAATACAAAAATCTCGGTGTCGCCATTTGATATTTTTCAAAATTTTCTCACTGTAACCGTAACTGTTTGGGTGACACTGTTGTTTTCCATATCATTCTTGAGCGCATACCTCAAAATATCTTTTGCCAAAATTTCATTCAGTTTCTGTAAATGATATGATAGGGGCCCAAATGTCGGGATAGATTTTTTTTTATAATCACCCTGTAGATATATATGTTAATAGTTAAATTTAATTAAAATATTTAGTAGTTTCAAGCCTTAATCAGGTTCTTTCTCAGAGAATATTTTTGTTTATTTATACAAATACATGATTTTCTTATAAAACGGAAAACGAAATCATGTATTTCTATATATAACCAAAAATATTCTCTGAGGAAGAGCCTAATTAAGGCTTGAAAGTACTAAAATATTTTTAAATAAAGTTGAATATTGACATCTATATTTGATTTTTTTAATCGTTTTTAATAAACCTGAGTATTTTAAAATTCATATTATATATTTTGTGATAATAACAAGGCAAAAAATTGCGTTCCGTCATTATTTAGAAATTTATTTTTTTTTTTTTCAATTCATCCATACATATGCATTTCCGACATATATAAAAATACATCCTCGTTTCACTTTTTGTAATATTTTAACCCTTTCACCGTCCAAGGATTTTCATGTATTTTTATAAGAATGCTTATAAATTGCAAGATATTTATATTAATTAATCACAGTTTGATGCTATAATATCTTTAATATCACTTCTTTCTATGTATGATTCAAAAAAATATTCATGTATTTTTATAAGAATGCTTATAAATTGCAAGATATTTATATTAATTAATCACAGATTGATGCTATAATATCTTTAATATCACTTCTTTATATGTATGATTCAAAAACATATTCCGTTTAAAATATTTTTGTCTGCAGCCATTTAAACATCACTTCTAGAAACGGAAAAAGCCGAGACAAACGGTTAAAGGGTTAAATAAATTTAATTATTTGTTCGTAAAGAAACTATTTTGCAACAATTACAATTTAGTATCCTCTATAGCTTTTTGAACAAATTTTTAAAAGAACTACTTAAATTATTCAAGAAAATATAGCGATTTCAAGCTTCTTTTACAATTTTTTCTTCCGATTAAACTTTAAATTAACCATGTTGTCCGTGACGTTATTTCAAGAGAACATTAAGTTAATTACTTCTTTTCTAAAGTATAGTTCTTAAATATTCCCAGAGATATCTTGACCTAAAAATTCAAGTGATTAGAAGAATACACAAAACAACTAATTGATGCATTTTAAAATAAATTATCCAATGGAATTTTTTACGAATCGAAATTCAATTTAGTAAAAGGGAAAGGAGTAATAAAAGCTTAAGTTGTTTATTGCGTTTTCTGTAAAATATTTTAAAATTAAAATCGCAAAAGTGTGAAGCATGTTAAGTAAAAAATGCACTTATCAAAAGTATTTCAGAAAATAATTTCAAACTATTAAGTATAGATTATGTGATTTTTTTAAATGGAGAAGAATTTTAATTTGTTTTATGAAAGATTTTTTTTTTGTTTTTAAAGCCTAATGGATTGTGCAAAATAATTGCAAACTTTTATTGAATCTGAACTTTTAATTTTTATTTCTGTGTTTATCCTTTATATATTTTTTTAAAACTTTAATGTTAATGTAATTTTATTTGTGGAGTATCGCAAACTGAAATTCGATTCAAAGCTCTTTAAATTTTAACAAGTTGGAAATTGCACGTGAACGTAGCAAATGATGTGCGTTCGTACGATAACGAAGTTTTAAAAATATTCAGATCTTGCTGATATAGTAGAGCGTACTCCGGATACAGTATAGCAGTCGAAATCTTTACGTTTCTGTAAATATGCAGGAAGTAATTTTTATTACACTTCAGCAACGTATATCTTATTCATAAAATGTGAAATAGTTGAATATAATTAAAACACGTACCAAGCCATGTTTCCCCGTATAGCATTATATAGTGGAATACTTTTGTGTGGCCCTGTAATTTAATAATAAAAATTCTTTGCATCACAGATTGTACAGAATGCATATTTTAGTATATATTTCATAGATTCATGCCAATTCTATTATGTTCGAATGAGTGAAACATCATTAAAATGCATTTGAAACTTTTCCCCATTGACCGTAGTGTAACGGAATCCTTTTGATTGTCCCTGTAATTGATCTATGCATCCGATTTTCATAACATTTGAAATGACTCAACAAAATTACGCAATAATTATATTTTTTAAATTTCAAACGATTAAAATGCATTTAAAACTTTTTTCCCTATTGACCGTAATGTAACGGAATCCTTTTGAATGTCCCTGTAATTGATCTATCCATCCGATTTTCATAAAATTTGAAATGACTCGACAAAATTATGTTATAATTATGTATTTTAAATTTCGAACGATGCGGTTGGGTAGTTTTTGCGTTGTTATATGCGGAGAGACGGACGGACAGACAGACAGAAGGACAGATTGACAGACGGACGACTGAGCGACAACAATACGTGCTACGTATTTACATAATTACGAACGCACCTAAAAAGGCAGGCTAATAATACTGATCTCTTTTGGACAGATCTTTTTATCAGACAAAGATATAATTATACTTATATTACTTTTCCTGGGATGTATTATTTTTACTTGATATTGAATGGTGTATGGAAATAATTTAAATTTGCTTTAATAATTAATAATATATATATATATTTAAATATTAAACTAACGTATTTTCTATTTTTGGAGTTTTTAGATCTTTACTTTCAACCCCTATATTACTAAAGACAAAACAATCCTCAAATCAGAAAATAAAAACATAAATACTTATTCATTGGGATTTTTTATAAACTTTTCGTATAAAATACATACAAGAAAGCTTATAAGAATACATCATTGTTTCAAATATTGTAATATTTTTAAATAAACTTGATTATTTGTTCATAAAGAAATCTTTGTGGAGGCAATTATAATTTATTTCTTCACCCTCTATAGATATTTAAAAAACTTTTTAAATGTAGTGTAATACTAAAATTATTCAAGAAAATCTTATAATTTCAAGCTTCTTTTACAATTTTTTTTATAAGATTAAACTTTAAATTGCGGTTCTTTAAATTAGTTTAATGATGAAGTCCGTAACATTATTTCAACAGAGCATTAAGTTAAATACTTCTTTTCTAAAGTGCAGTTCTTAAATATTCCCAGAGATCGCCTGACCTAGAAATTGAAGTGATTTGAAGAATACACAAAGCAACTAATTGGTGCATTTTAAAATAAATTATCCAATGGAATTTTTTATGAATCGAAATTCAATGTAGTAGAAGGGAAAGTTGTTTATTGCGTTTTCTCTAAGATATTTTTAAATTAAATCGCAAAAGTGTGAAGCATGTTAAGTAAATACCGCACTTATGAAAAATATTTTAGAAAATAATTTCAAACTATTAAGAATAGATTATGTGCTATATTAAATTGTGATAGAATTTCAATTTGTTTTATGAAAGAATTTATTTTCGAAGTATAATGGATTGTGCAAAATAAATGCAAACTTTTATTGAATCTGAACTGTTGATTTTTATTTCTGTATTTATCCGATATATATATTTTTTTATCTTATACGTTAATGCGATTGCATTTGTAGAATATCGTAAACTGAAATTCGATTAAAAGCTCTTTAACTTTTAAAAGGCAGGCTGGTCTCTTTTGGACAGATCTTTTTTATAATATAAATATATAATCAACCAAATATTACTTTTTCCTGGGTTGTATTATTTTTATTTTGCTATTGAATGGTGTATGAAAATAATTTAAAATTGCTCTAATAATTATTAAATAATATTTTTGTAAAGATTAAATTAACATATTTGCTATTTTTGGAGATTTAGTTCTTTTATTTTAACCTTCATGTTTACTAAGGACAAAATAGTCCTCAAATCGTAAAATAATAACATAAATACATATTCATTGGGATTTTTCCGTATAAAATTCATACAAAAATGCTTATAAAAATGTATCATTGTTTAAAATTTTGTAATATTTTTAAATAAACTTTATTATATGTTCGTAAAAAAAAAAAAAAAAAAAAAAAAAAAAAAAAAAAATTTCTGTGGTAGCAATTACAATTTTCACCCTCTATCGTTTTTTAAACAACCTTTTAAATATAGAGTAATACTTAAATTATTCAAGAACATTTGTTATTTTCTAGCTTCTTTCCTAATTTTTTCAGCCGATTAAACTTTAAATTCCGATTCTTTAAATTACTTTAACCATGTTGCCCCATAATGTTATTTCAAGAGAACATTAAGTTAATTACTTCTTATCTAAAGTTCAGTTCTTAAATTTTCCCAGAGATCGCTTGACCTAGAAATTTAAGTCATTAGAAGAATACACAAATCAACTAATTGGTGTATATTAAAATAACTTATCCTAAGGATTTTTTTAAGAATTGAAATTCAATTCAATAGATGTGAAATATCAAGAAATGCTTAAATTGTTTATTGCGTTTTCTGTAAGATATTTTAAAATTAAAATTGCTAAAATGCGAAGCGTGCTAAGTAAAAAGTTCATTTGTAAAAAAAAAAAAAAAAAAAAAAAAAAAAAATCAAAAAACAATTTTAACATATTAAGAATAGATTTATATATTTACATGTTGATTTTTTTCCGAAAGAAAACATTTCGTTTTTAAAGCATGAAAATTTGGGGTCTTTCAAAATAAAAGCAAATTTTTGTATAATATATACTGGTATTTTTTTGTGTGTTTATACTATATTTTTTTATCTATTATATTAATGTGATTTGATTTTTAGGACATCGTAACACGAAATATGATTCAAAACTCTCTAAATTTTAAAAGTGCAGGCTAGTAATGAGAGCTTTTTTGAACAAATTATGTCATAAAACGAAGATATAATCAAACGAATATTACATTTTCATGTTATGTAATGTTATTACGTTGCTATGGAATGGTATACGATAATAATTAAAATTTTAATTATAAATACATATTTTTTAAATATTGAACTAATTTTTTGATATTTTTCGGAGTTTTTAGTTTTTAATTTTAGACCTTGTAGTAATGAGAAAAAAATATTAAGTTAAACTCGTCAGTTCAGAAGCTAAAATAATAGTATAACTCGTTTTTCATTGCTTTTTTCAAACAAAATGGCATTCTAAACGACAGAAAAAATATCTGTTCTGAAATTGTTTATTTAGAAATTTAGTAATTTAGGATCAAATTAATTTGTCTAAAGCTATAAACTCTCATAAAACATCAATTATTTAATAAGCATTTATCTAAAGTAACGCAATCACAAATTTTAGTGCTTTAAACATGCACAGCAACTACAAATCTCTTAAAAAATGTATTAAAAAAGATTTAAGAGAAATACTTTTGAAAATTTATCACTTTCTTACACTGTATTTTGCGAACTAAGATGAAACTAATATTTATTTTACGTGAGATTTGGCTTAGATGGTGGCATTTTTTCGTTTACTATAAAAGCAAAAAAATCAGCTATTAAAAAGTGATGTAAAAATGTAAAAAAAAAAACAAATCAGACGATTATCATACATTCCGACAAATATGCCCAAACTTATAACTTATATCTGGACATTTAATAATTTTCGAGATGTAATTTGAATTGATGTAATATGAATAAATAACTTTAGATATTTAAAGCATTCCACTTTTTACTAAACGGAATATTTTAAATCATACAAAGTCCTTCCAAATTTTATCAACAAATGGTTGTTGTAGTAATATTCATTTTATAATAAAGTTTTAACTATATCTTATTTTTCAGAATTTTAATGTAAATTTTCTAAACTATAGACTACAGACATAAAAAAACAAACAAACAAACAAAAAGAACACAAATTATTTTTTAACAAAATTTCTCCACGTTTGCATATATCCATTTCATATAATTTTTATAGATTTCATTTTATTATACTACAGTATACCACATTATATATTTTTTATACTTCATTTAATCCAATTAATTTATTTATCAATTCTACAAATTTCAATACATATGTTTGTCTTAATGATGTTTACGAATATTCGTTAACTTAGACGTATTACAAATGACTCTATTGCGATTATTTCATATCTTTTGTAAAAATAAATGAATTAAAAATAATTTACTATCATTTTTATTATTGTCTTCTAAATGTTTAAGTCAACAAGAGTGTTTTACTTATGTTGCGAAGATGTAATACTTAGTCTTAAAAGACAAAGTATTCAGAGATATAGGAACTACATGACATGCAAATGACTTGCATTGTTTATCTTTTTAAAAATTAAATTACTTAGACAAACTAATTAAACATAGACGTAATATTTTATGAATACATAAAACGCTATGTTTTATTAAATGTACAGCAATATATCACAATTTCAAATGCAAATGCTTAGGTCGGAATTAATTATCATGTTATTATTAAAATCATTAATTTGATCGTACTATTTCATGTATCACATTCATTTTTAAAATTACTAAAAATGTCATTACTTAACATATTTGCTTCAACAGAATGAATAATTCATATGAATATATTAAAAAGCTTAGCATATGGAATAAATATAACATTGTTCCAAGTTTAATAACAAAATAAACCTAATGATCGGTGAAAAAATAATAACTATATTTATGCAAAAATAAATTGAATTTTATATAAATATGAAATTGAGCTTTCTGGAAATAACATAATATTTTATTTAGTTTTCATTATTTTCTGCTATGATTGATTAAATATGATAGTCAGCATATTTCCAAATAAATGTTATCTTGGTGGAAAATGTATTACTAAGATAGATGTTTATTTTCGTAATTTATTCATGGAAATTATACTTATTTTTAATGTGCATTTGTGTTAAAAATTCGAATAATCGAAAATAATGTCTTTTGATGAGGCATTGTTCTTTTATAGTTTATATATAAAGGACATTTAAAGAATCTCAGGAGTCTTACTCTTCACCTGGTATTTCAATTTAACAACATGTCAAATTTACTTGTTTTTCTCAGTCCGTATGGCACATGAATGTGCAAAAGTTGTGTAATGCAGAAGTTATTAAGTAAAATTAGAATACATTCTGTAAATTAGGATCGTAAAAAATACACAAAATTATGTAGAATGACATTTAATGATAATTTAGTTTTTTTAAATTACTGAATCCCCCAGTATGCAGGGTACATCAAAGGACTTGAATTTCCAGAGTGAATTTGAACTGTTGTACCATTAAACTTTGACAATTTTTTTCAAACTGCCCTGGTGTTGGAGGAGGAGATCTTTTGAAGGTAGAAGAATGTCTTACAGACTGGGCTGTAGGTGCTATTGTGATTAAGCACAAAGTTCGTCTCTTATGATTCAGCGGGGAAAAAATCCCCGCTAAATCTGAAGAGATTCATTTTTCCCATTCAAAATAAATCAATCAATAAATAAATAAATGAAAAAGTCAAAGTAAAAACAATTAAAAAAGTTTTTTAAAAAAGAAAAAATAATCTTAAACTTTAATGTCCGTCTTTAATATTTCTAATGAAAATTGCAAAAAAAAAATTTAAAGTCAGCATTTTGAATTAAAAAACAACAAAGTTAAACGTATTTTTAAATAAAGACATATAAATCCCTACAGGAAATTTGATATACTATAGCGGAAATGTGTGAAAAATGATGACCGACAAACTCAGTAAAGTGCATTTAACTTAGAACTAGTGTAAATTTACAGACATAATCGATTTTTTCTGTGTTTTTACAGGTATTTTTAATAAACAGTATGTTGTAAACAGTAACATATAACTATAACAGTAAAATAACAGTATAACAGTAACAATAACAGTAAATAAGTAACAGTAATGTTGTTATTATTTTCTCTTTTAAATTTAACTCGATTTACATCATTTTCGACTAGAGTCGCCAGTGTTTGAAAGAATTGCTGAGATTAATTGAGGTATTACTGCATTTTTATATTGGGATAATTTTGGGGTTTAAATAAAGATTTCTGTAAATACTCGTTTGTTCATGTCGCACTTTGACAAAAAAGATACCTTTAGAGAGAGGTGTGTTGCCGTTGGGTATTACAGTTTATATTATGAATACAACCTCGGAATTTATCTTGTTAAATATCTACAAAAATCTGTATAACTAGAATGAATAATACTTTCTGTCAAATAATTCGGATATAATTAAGCTTTACGAGAGCAGTTATGGTCATCTATTCATCATTTCATTTGCATTATTTTTGGGGATTGATCAACATTATATAGTTTCATTTTTAACTTGAATATTAAGTTTAGATTTTCTCCTTGAGTTGCATAAATGTTGAAAATGTACTGTTTAAAATTTAAAGCAAACTTCCTTAAAATTTTAACATTTTTAATGAAAACGATTCGATAACGGCAATTTAACTCAATTCTAATCATATCGTATATGATAGACAGATATAGGACCCTTTGACGATCAGTTTTTTTATTATTATTATTCCGGTTGATGAACTGAACTAGGAATATAGATCCGAGAGGGTGGTGCCTGCCGTGAAGGCTTTTTGAAAAATTTCTAATGAAAACACTGCTTAAACACTTGTCATTTCAATCAGGAAAAAGAAATAATATTGTGTTGGTGTTATTTAAGACGTCTGATTCTCTACACGAGGGATATATGCTCAAAGGTTAGGGTGTCATCCGTGGTAGTCTTTCTAAGAAACCTAACCCGTATTTACACAAGGATAATCAAAGTTATAAAAACCAAACGTGTAAACCAATGGGCGCGATTCGGTTCGAGCCCTGCACCAAGAGCTTTAAGTATAACTTTTCGGACACTGGCGAAGCCATTTAACGGTTTAATCGTGTAAAACTACGGTTATGTATGTATTTTCTGCGAAATCTCTACTTTTTAATTGGTGAATTTGATAAAAATGTTTGATAGTGCAAAGTTAAAAATTTTCGTCTATCTAACAAATCATTCCTTTATATATATATATATATATATATATATATATATATCATTCCTTTATATATATATAGAAAACAGGTACATAACAATAATAAAATTCTATTCGATCCGTATAGGAGCAATAATATGTTACATATGGTATTAAATTAGAGTTATGTAGTCGTTTTCTATAACAACGGATACCGACTTTTAAAATTTAGTTGAAATAAGGAAATTAAACACAATTTTATTTCAAATTGTAACAAGGTGATTTATGTGAAATACATTATTCTATTTTAGACTGTAAATATGTGCAGCATAGCGCTAATTTACTAATTCCATTGATATAATTGTACAGAATAAACATTTTCGATATTAAAAAAATAATTAAGTTAATGTGTGTAATTAAAAAAACTATTTAAATTAAATACAGATTTTAATATTTCAGACAAAGAAAATAACGAGTACAGAAGTTTGAAAATAATTCTATTTAAAAAATAAAAGCAAATATTCCTAAAATTTAAAGATTCTAAATGAAACATTAATATGTTCACTAATTTTATAAAACCATTTTAAGCTGTTGTAAAAATTTAAATAATGTGAAACAAAGTTAATTAAGTAATATATAATAAATAAATGCAGGAAAATGTGACAATTTAACTATTGTTAAATATAATTTTGTTTTGAAATACAAATAATAATTTATGCAATTTTATGAAATTTCCTTTGCAAATGAATCAATAGTTCATAGTTAAATATGCCTCAGTTAATCTCTTTAAATGCTTTTATGTTTACTATACTTTTATGTTTTATTTGATAATTATTATTTATGCTCTCTTAAGTTAGTTTTAAGGAATGTTAACATAAAATCTAAAGTTAGAATTACGAGAAATTTAATTTGAAAAACTTAATTAAATAGCAAAAACTAAATTTCCACGTCTTTTAGGAAACTAATTAATAGAGATTAAATTAATAAAAAAAACTGATAAATATATTAAAGTAGCGGGAAGACAAAACATAATTGAATACGCAGTAATTTACTTTAAACTACTTGTTTATTTAGATAGATGGTGGAGTATTTTAATAAAGGAAATTAAGATTTTATAATTACAAAAATAGCATTCTGATGCTATATTGCTTTAAACAATATTTTTAAATGAGAGTGTAATTAAAAGCTTTACATTTCGTATATTAATTAAATAAAGGCTTTAATTTTAATTAAAAAACAAATCTAATTTTGATTTAAAGATAAAGGTCCTTTATGTAAGTATTACTTACTTTCTAGTAACACATTTTTTTTTTCAAGAGCTTTTATAAAAAGAAAATTTTAGTATATTATAATCCTTATGAATAATTTATTATTGTTGTGAATTCTAGCCCATACTTTTATAAGTAAAAAAAAATAACAAAAAACAATAGAGAAAATTCTATACAGAGATTTATTACATATGTAATAAAGAATATGCACAACAAAACTTAAATCTGTATCTCAAATACAAAAAATATCTAAACATGAAAAAAAATGAAAGTAAAGAAACATGAACATAGAGAAAAAGCTGTTTTTAATTTTTCTTCTGTGTGATAAGGGTATTCATACTCCTATATGAATATATGAAAATATGAAAAACAAAACAAAAACAACAACAACAAAAACCTTGTTGTTATAAACATTGTTGTCATTACCATAAAAACAATTTATTGGATTTTTGAAAATTTTCAAAAATTTTAAAACTTTTTTTGAACAGTAAAATCAGTAATATCTTTGGCGTGAAAAATTAAGAGAAAAAATAATTATTAGTATCAGTATAAATATTAGAAGTGGAATTTAGTTTTTAACGGTTTTTTCATTCATATGAAATATGTATTCGATAAGAAAATGAATATAGTATAAAATACATAAATATAGGATGAATTATAAATAGAAGTAATAACATTCACGTTTTATATATAAAATAAATACCGCATACCAGAAAGTAATTTAATGTTATTTAAGTAAATAAAAAAAAATTAAACCATTCTGCAGTTTTTTCGAATTTAGATTTCTCTACGTTACAAATTTGGAATTTATATACTTTTTTACTCCTGTTACTTATGTTGTTAACGCAGATCAAGCGATAATTGATTTTTCAAAATCAGCCAGATGTGATACGTGATTGTAAGAAATTCACTAACAAATAAATAAAAGCGCGTATAAAAAGAATAAAGTTTTTAACTTTAATTTTATCTAAACCACAATTTATCTTACTGCTTTGTTTTAAATGATTATGATTTCTTCATATAACATATGCATCATATGTAAAATCAATTTATTTAAAAAGTTTACATTGACAGGTAAATTATTATTTTTTTTATTTTAGAAGAAAAGAAAATGACATCATATTTGACATACTTTTAATAAATCTTTCTTTCAAAAATTGAACTGTATATAAATCAAAGTTCAATTTTTATAGGCCTCAAAGGGTAAATCATTTTATTTTCAAAAGCTTCCGGAAGACGAGAATCTCTTTTATAGAATGAAAAGGTTTCAGTTAATCATTAGTTCAAGTCATTTATCATACTTTAAAAGAAAATTTGCTAAAATAAAAAAGAAGGTATCATCTTTAGTGTTTATGAAATATTTTCTTTTGGTGTTTCTTTTCGACAGATTTTTAAAGTAAATTGTGATGTTTCATTTTAAAACTAATTTATTATGAATTATTTATGACTACTAAATGTATCTTTTAAGTATTATTTTAAAAGATAGTTAATTTTTGGAACTTTTGAAAATTAAAATTCATGTACCATGTTATAAAAATATTATCGAAAGAAAAACGGTTTCTCAAAACAAATTTCTAACATTTATTTAAAGTTATCTTATTTTAAAAAAAGTGTAAGGTAACCAACAGAAAAAATATATATTAAAAGTAAGTCATTAAGAAAATATTTCAAGTACAGTCGTTAATCTTTCGACAACTTTCATGATAACTAATATTTCGAGAGTCCGAAAAAATAGTTCCGGGCAAATTAGTACAATATGATTAAAAATATCTCGGAAATTAATTATCTGATTTACATCCGTTTTTATGCATTTTTTTTTCGTTTGTGTGTTTTTTTAATATTCACTTCTTAAAATAATCAATTTCGAAATCTTTTATGTATCTTTTGTTAGAACGAATATTTTGAAAGTCCGAAAAAAAAATAGTTCCGCATAATCCAGATTACTGATATTCAATAGTATTTTCCATTGTTACATCAGTTGTAAACACCAAATTTCTAGTCTCTATCTCATACATTTTTCGGAGATACATCGTTTACGGACAGACAGACACACAGACATGGAGAGAGCACTTTTTTCTAAAAATATGTTTTTCGGAATCTCCAATGTCTAAAACGTGAAATCCGTAGTTATTTTTATTTTTTTATCAATTGTTAAAACGATTACAAGACTTATCCTGTACTATGTATGATGGGTAAGTAAAAAGTAGCAAGCGACTTACAAGGGAAAAAAAGGAATCTAAAAGCAAGAATCTTTACAAAATATAACTTCAAGCATTCTCATTATGTAGCAGTTCATGTTCTTTTCAAAGGTACCGATATAGAGAAAATGTCAAACATTTTGTTGAAAGAAAGATGAGAAAAATTGCCAGTTACTCTAGAGAGACATCAGAAACCATACAAATATCAAATAGACGGCACTTTTATAAGAAAGAGAGACTTTTTAGCTAAATGACGGTAAGAAAGTTTATTTTTTTCTATTTTTTCAGCCGCAGTTTTTTCTTTTTTACTTTGAAAAGATATAAGAAATAAATATAAAATATCTATTCCAGAAAATAATTAAACCCTTTACACTACTACTTTTCTCTGTAGAATTTCCGTTTAAATAGTTAGGTTTCTTTTATGTATACGTGTTGTGTCAAAGAAGATCATTCTTTATAGGAAAATTCAAAATTATCATAAATATTTCAAAGATAACGTTGAATTTAAAATCCTTTGTTTACTGTTTATGACCTGAAATTCTTTTGAAAATGATATTTGAAACTTAGTCATTTTTTATATTACTTTTGACAGTTTTTGAAAAACAACGCCATTGCATAAAAAATTAATTAGTACGAATTTTCATATGAAAGAATGCAATTAGAAATTTAACGCCAGTTGAACAAGTGAATTTAATTCTTGTGGTATGTTTTAACATAATTATGCCTCCTTCTTAAAAACACTGCAGCATTTTAGGGTGGACCTTAAATGCCATGATTTTTTTAAATTATTATTTTTACAAGTCTCACCCCCCTATTTTGTTCCTTTTGATACAAAAACATTATGTAAAAAGTTTGAGCAATAAATTCAAATATTTAGAGGTAGCTCAATTGACCTGAAATTTATAAAATTAGGAAAAAAATCAGAATATTAGCTACACAAAGAAGTAAGCACTTTAAATGTTTTAATGATTTAATTGTGAAAATTTATTTAATTTACAGCACAATTATTAGGTTTTCATGTTACATTAAAATTTTATTGCATTTGTGCAGGTTGAGAGAGACACATTTTTCTGCTATCTGAGTACATTTTACGATGATCTTCAACAACTTGTAGTAAAAATTATAGTTGAATTTCATCATGAGTTATCAATCCATTGTATTCTTGAATAAGTGCAACTGCATGTTCGACATGCCATTTACTACTTGTAGAGATTTTATTACCTCTTTTGCCTGTTTATAGTCTTCTCTTGACTCCCACAATTCAGGATCTATTGCAAGAAATCCATCCGGAAGTTCCAACAATTGAAACAACATCATTGACTTAGCTGTGACAAAATCTTCCAATCTTTTATTCTTGAATGAATGTAGAGTAACACTGACTCGTTTGGAATAAATTTGAGCTTATTTTTTAGAATTAGCTTCATTCTGTAATGCAATAACCATGCGACTTTTAGTTAATAAACTCACGCGGCTATTAAATAAAGCTAAACTAACAAGTCCATCTGACAAATACCACAAGTGATTAGCAAATTTACGTGATGATGACTTGGAAGCAGTTGAATGTGTTGATGAGTAGTCAAGTAGTGATTTGAGCAACAACATGCCATTATATGGGGCACATGAAGCTTGAGGTGCAGTAATCCAAGCTTTCAAGTATACACAGACTGTAAAAACACACATATCACATATACCTTCTTCCTCTTTTACAGTCAATTTATACTGAGCCTTGAACATCCAGATCTTGAGACAATATATTACTTTGGACACCCAATGGACATGGTGCATTGCACCTGGTGACATAAATCTGATTCCCCTTTCTAGGACAGCACCTAGAAATATAATTACAAGTTCTAAAAATTTCTTATCACCTTTTAGCTTTGTTTCTCTTTGCTCTTTTAGGTACTTCTTTGCATAGTTGATAATCTCTTGCTTAATATCTTCTACTAGATTTGCAACATCATCAAATGAAATTCCCGTTTTGTACTTGTCTTTATCAATTAAGCTCCACTATTAATGAAAGCGTTTAAATAATGCAACTTCAGGTGAAGATTTGACTCCCATGCATACTTCAAATACAGTACTAATTATCAGCTGCATAATGTGATGTCTGCAAGCAAATGATAAGAGCTCTTTTTTCAATTTATGTTCTAAAAGAACACATGCACCAGAATTATAACCAGTGTTTGAGCTGGTAGTGTCAAAGCACATTGCATGTATATTATCTGGTATTCCCTAGTCTTCAATGCCTTCAAAGACTGCTATTTGCTAAATGCAGTTTATTGTTTTAAATATTATTGTGCATAGTACTGTCATCTATGAATAAAAATGTAAAGCTAAATGCATTTTAAAATATTTTAGAAGATAGAATTTATTTTCTATGAAATAGCATGCGAGTACGCATATGTTTATCATTGCTCATACATTGGAAACTTCTACATCATTGAGCTACCTCTAAATATTGTTCAATTGAGCTAATATTTTACCAGAATTATTTTTTCATAAAAAGGAACAAATTTAAAGGGTGAGAAGATTACATTTAGAAACTTGAAAAATAAGGTCCACCCTAAGCATTATATGTATTTTTGACATCTCTTCAAAAGGCAACTCACAGATTGGCACAAATAGTCAATAGGATAGCATTGATAAAATATACATAAATTATATTTAACAGTTTTATGTTATTTTGTACAACGATTTTGTTACAAAAATACACGCACACACACAGATATGTATATACATATATATGTAATAAATAGTTTATTTTTTATATATGTAATAAATAGTTTATTTAAAATATATTTAAAAATAGTAAGTGATGCAAAGAGACGTCGCGTCGTAGGGTTTTGATTATGACCTATGCAACAATTTTTCTACAAAGTAATGACTTAATTTGTGTTATAATATCAGAGCCCCTTGTTTCTCGAGAACTAGGGAGCGTTGCATAAAATTTGTTCAACCTGAGACTTAAGGGCAGCTTACTACATATATAAAATTAATCAAAATCTGTGATTACCAATATTCATCCTCTCCTTGTACGACAATATAAGTGTTTTACAATAATTACATTAATCCTACATAAATCGGTCTGGTATTAAAAAACTTTTATGTGTAATTGTAAATACTATGTCCTTTCTATTATAAAGTAACATTTAGTAAACCACAGGATTGTCTATCAATTTTATTTAACAATTTAATATGCGAATTAAATACGTGCCTCGTATACCTTTATCGAACGAATACTTATGGATGAATTAATTCCCTGCAAATTAACGACAAATGTTCTTTGTATTGCATATTATAAAGAATGTATATTTTAGTGCACCTCATAAACGCATATAGATTTTATTATGTTCGGGAATCTATAACATCATTAAAATACAACTGAAACTTTTTACTCATTGGCCGCAATGTAATCAAATACTTTTGACTGTCCATTGAACGCTACACTTGATAATCATAAAATTTTAAATAAAAATCATAAAAGGCTCATCAAAAGTTTGCAAAAACTATGAAATTAAAATTTGAAACCATATTTTTGAGTAGTTTTAGTGCTGTTACTTGCGGACAGAAAAACAGGCCTGATCACGTTCATTGGTGCTACACACTTAATTATTTAAATGAAATAATAAATAAACAAAATAAATTGGCGGATTACTGTATCAAACGACATTGTTTTATTTAATAAAGTTTACTATAATAAAAGTTCATAAGTTCATTAAAAGTTTTTTTTAATTAGAAATTTCAAAAAATACTTAACAATTTCATCAACCAAAAACATGTCGAAGTTTTTTATTTCGTATTTATTTTTTACTTTTTATTTAAATTTAACTGAAAAGTGTCAAAGAAATTCATTTCTTCTTTTTTTTTATCTTATTTTATTTATTTTTTACTCTATTTTATTTTGGATATTATTTGAATACTATGAATTTCACGGAAGAATGATGAAAGAACTATGATGGTAATATGGGACTAATTTTCATTATAAGCTAAAGAAAGAGAGATATGAAGTAAAATTTGATTTGGAAAATAACAGAAAATTATATTTGGATATTTACGTGCATTTAAAATTAAAATGACCTTTGTTTAGTAAATTTTAGAAATGATTAGCATTCGATATTTTAATAAACGCTATAGTTTAAATCATACAAATATTTTTAGGTGCGTTCGTAATTATGTAAATACGTAGCACCCATTGTTGTCTCTCAGTCCGTCCGTCGGCCCGTCTGTCTGTCCGTCTGTTTCTCCGCATATAACAACCCAAAAACTACCCAACCGAATCGTTCGAAATTTGAAATACATAATTACAACATAATTTTGTCGAGTCGTTTCAAATTTTATGAAAATCGGATGGATAGATCAATTACAGGGACAATCAAAACGATTCCATTACATTACGGTCAATGGGGAAAAAAGTTTCAAATGCATTTTAATCGCTTGAAATTTAAAACATATAATTATTGCGTAATTTTATCGAGTCATTTCAAATGTTATGAAAGTCGGATGCATAGATCATTTACAGAGACAATCAAAAGTATTCCATTACATTACGGTCAATGAAGAAAAATTTCAAATGCATTTTAATAATTTTACACTCATTCAAACATAATAGAATTGGCATGAATTTATGAAGTATATTCTAAAATATGCATTCTGTATAATCTGTGATGCAAACAATTTTTATTATTAAATTACAGTGCCACACAAAAATATTCCACTACATCATTCTATACGGGGAAACATTGTTTGAAGCGTGTTTCAATTATATTCAACTGTTTCACATTTTATGAATAAGATATATGTTGCTAAGGTACAATAAAAATTACTTCCTGCATATTTACAGAAACACAAAAATTTCGAATACTATACTGTATCCGAAATACGCTCTACTATATCACCAAGATCTGAATATTTTTAAAACGTCTTTATCGTACGAACGCACCTCATTTGCTACGCTTCACGTGCAACTTCCAACTTGTTTCTTTTAATTTCGTTAACAAATGACTGTAGTAATATAAGTTTTAAATTAAATTTTAATTATAGTCCATTTTTTTTCCAAAAAGTTAAAGTATGTTTTCTATGTTAGAGCCTAAAAATATTTATAAATCACAAATTATATGTTTGTTTATATCAATTTCATAAAATTGTTATACCTTTCATTCTATTATGCTTGAATTTATATAATTATTTTTTTCATATTTCGTTTAATCACATTAATTTATATATTAATAACACAATTTGAATATTATGTGTTTGTTTTTAAAAGCGAATGATGTTTATGGCTATTCGCGTGATTTATGCATTACAAATGACTCAGTTGCGACTGTCACATGCCTTTTGCCTAATCAAATTAATTATATATAACTCCTACAGTTTTTATTTTTTGTCTCATAAATGTTTATGTCATCAAAAATGTTTTATTTCTGTCAAGAGAATATACCACTTTCTCATAAACGATTTCAGAATCTTCAGATTCTTAAACGTATTCAGAAATACTGAAGCTACATGATATGCAAATTGTTTACATTGTTTATAAGTTTAAAAATAAAATTATTCAGGCAAACTAATTAAACATAGATGCATTATTTCATGAATACATGAAATATTAGGTTTTACTAAATGTACAGCATTGTATCACAATCTCAAATACAAATGCTTAGGTTGAAATTAATTATCATGTTATTATTAAAGTCATTATTATGATCGTCCTATTTCGTGTATCACATTTGTTTTTAGATTTATTGCAAAAGTCATTTCTAAACATACATAACATTTTTACCACAGAACGCATAATTCATGAAGATAAACTGAAAGCATAATATTTTAAATAAATCTCATATTGCTACAAGTTTATTAATAAATGAAATTCAATTATTGGTGAAAAAATATTAGCTATATTTATGCAAATATAAAATTAATTTTATGTAAATACGAAATGGAATTTTCTACATAAAACACAATAAACTTTATTTAGTTTTTGAATATTTTCTTCTATTATTTATTAAATATGATTGTGCGAGCTTTTTGCCATGTTAATGCTAATTTGACGCAAAAATGTATTCTACAATAGATTCTCATTTTAGTATTTTATTCGCAGGAAATTATACTTATTTAATGTACATTTATGTTAAAAATTAGTATAATTTAAAATAGTGTTTTTTGATTAGCGTCATTTTTCTTTAATAACTTATATATAAAGTAACATGCATTTTAACAAAATTTATTTAATTAGCATTTGTGCAAAGTGTTAAGGTATCTAATAAATATATATGTATATGCATTTCGCATAAATGAGTTCCTAAGATTTTTGTATGGTATAAATGTTAGGTAAAAAAACTTTGCAAGGATGTTTTCAACCTATGTCAATTTTAACCCTTTATCTACTGACGGTACTTATAATACCATTAAAATAACTTATTATAAATTTCTTTTAATACGTCAATTAGTTGTAATACTGTTTAGAATGAGTTACAGATACATTACTTTATTATTTTCCAAAACCATTATTGGTTACACAAAACAAAAATATTTTTAAAAGAATGATTTCTTTTGCCTTTACATCTTTTCAGCTTTCTTGGCGATGAGGGAGGCGGGATGGGGGATTATCAATGCGGAATTATTTCTATATTTATATTGTAAGAACAACATATTTTTACATTTTACAATGCTACAAATTACTAACAAAATAATTATAAATAAAAAAAAATAAGTGGGGTTATAAAAATTGCACAAAATCTCTGTAAATTCAAATTTAATTAATCTTTCAATCATTTTAAAATCCTTCAAATATTTATTAAATAATTATGTAAATCTTTTAATTTTAAACTATTTGCGTAAAATGCTTTAAAATGTAAAATTTTCATGAATTCATAATGCGGTAGATAAATAGTTAAGGTGATTTAAAATTATGCTGATTTATATTACAGTATTATCCCGACTTACCCATTCTGTCGACTTTAGTCTACCTGCATTAACCTGATCATGGGATATCACCTGATCTGGGGAAAAATCTTAAATTGGGAAGAATTTTATTCTTTTTTAAAACTTTTTTTTCAATGAAAAGATATTTTCCCACTACTGTTAAGTGATACCTGTCAATGAATCAAAAAATGGCAGTAGAAACAGCTTAGAAAACTCTTCTGCTGTCACAAAATGCTTCTAAAAGTAAAAACAAAAACCTCCCCGGTCCTGAACGTGGCAACTGGAAGAACAATAAATTATAATTAAACAATTTATTAATTTATTCCATATTCCCATTAAACAAAAATATTTTTCTGTTACAAAAAAAAAAAAAAAAAAATCTTAAATATGACACAATATTTTCATTAAATTTTGTAAATTTTATATTAAAACATTAAACAATTTTCTGGGCAATTACAGATAATCCACGGGTAATCTATTATCTTAAGTACTATGTAAAATTAAAGGTATTAGAAAAACCGACATTTTGTTAAATAATAGAGAAGTTATCGAGTAAATTTTTAATAGAATCTGAAAATTTACTTTGTTAAAAATTCACAATATTTACTTTTAATTATAATTTTTTTTTTTATAGTAGCGAATCGCTCATTGGGTTCAATGACTTCTTACTTAAATTTCCCGACTAAATTTGAACTGGTGTACAGTGTAAAAGAAAAATCTGTAATCCTAAAGATGTAAAGTTGCTGGAATGTGTATGGTTACTACCATTTTATCTGTACACTGTACAAGAAAAAATGTAAATCTACAAATTTATTTTTTGTAAAATTACAGAAATCTGTAACTTTACAAGCGTGTCCACTATAATTACAGTTCTGTTACTAAAATTTTATCTGTAAACTAGGTTCCAGTTACATGTAAAATTCTTGGAATTGAAGTTTCCTAAAATATTCTTAGTATTCTTACAATCTTTTTTCAGTACAAATCTGTATCTGTTACACGAATTTTTACTGTTGCTGTTTACATAAAAAGTTCTAGGAATTCCAGTTTCCTAGAAAACCTTTAGT
Source organism: Maratus speculifer (assembly GCA_964019185.1). Classification (NCBI taxonomy): domain Eukaryota; kingdom Metazoa; phylum Arthropoda; class Arachnida; order Araneae; family Salticidae; genus Maratus; species Maratus speculifer. The sequence continues at coordinate 434,905,793 of OZ025291.1, read as the reverse complement.
AATTTTACAGATTTTTTTACAGTGTAAGAAAACTCTGTTTGCCAAATTTGTTTCTAACAATCATGAGGATTGCACTCGAAATTTTTTGACCGTGGAAGAACACCTTACCGACTGAGTTATAGGAGCTATTACATTCATACATAATGTATGTCTTTTATAATTCAGCGGTAAAAAAACACGCTAAATCTGATTAGATGATTTTTCCCTTTCTTAATTATCCTAAGTTAAAACAATTAACCTAAACTATATTTTTTATTATTTTTAATAAAATTGTAAACGAATTTTAAAAGTCCGTATTTTGATTTTTTAAAAAAATAACAAAGTTAAATGGATCTTTAAATAAAGACATTAAAATTTTACATTGAGTTAGATATACGATAATGGAAATTCGCGCAAAATGTGCGCATTTAACCGAGAACTATGATAAATTTAAAGGCAGTTTCGCTTCTTTCTGTGATTTTGCAGAAATGTTTAACAGTGTAGGTATTTTTTTCTAAATGTACCTCGATTTACATCACTTTCGACTTAAGTCGCCAATCTTGGATCGAATTACTGAGTTAAGTCGAGGTATTACTGTAATTTTATAATGAGATATTTTTAGTATTTAAATAAAAATTTCGTTAATACTCGTTTGTTCAAGTCGTACTTTAACAAATAAGTTACCATTGCAGCAAGGTATACTGTTGATTATACAAAATCTATTCCTCAAATTTTTCCTTTATGTATGATAAAAATTATTGTTTATAATATATGAATACAAGATCAGATTTTATCTTGTTAAACATGTGCAAAATAAGATTATCTATATAACTAGATTGAATAATACTTGCTTTCAAATAATTCGGACAAAATGAAGCTCTATGAAGGTAGTTGTCGTTATTTATTTATAATTACATTTTCATAATTTTTTAAGATTGATCAAAGTTATATATTTTTATTTTAAATTTGAATACTAAGTTTAGATCTTATCCTTGGGCTGTGTAAAAAGTGTAATTTATTTAATAATTTCATTGATATAATTGTACAGAGTAAATATTGTCATAATATCACAATTTAAGATAATAATTAAGTTAGTGTTTAAAGCAATAAAAAGAGAATATAATTAAAATGAATTATAGATTTTAATACTTCAGACAAAGGAAAAAACAAACGAGTAAAACAGAGTTTGAAAATAATTCTATTTTAAAAAAAATTGAATGGAAATATTCGTAATGTTTGTGGATTTAATTTGAAACGTGAAACGTTCTTGAGTTTTTTAAAACCATTTTTAACCTTCTTAAAAATTTAAACAATATAAAACAACGTTAATTAAATTACATATAATATATAAAAGGTAAGGACATTTAACTGCTGTTAAATATAATTTTGTAACATTTTGTTTCTAATTACAAATAGTAACATATAAAATTTTATGAATATTTTCACTGTAGATAAACCGAAAGTTCAAAACTAAATATGTCTCAATTATTCACTTGAAATGCTTTTATGTTTACAGTTTTTTCATGTTTTGTTTGATAATTATTATTTAAGCTCTCATTAAGTTAGTTTTAAGGAATGCTAATATAAAATGATAAAGTTTGAATTACGAAAAATTTAATTTCTAAAACTTAATTAAACGGTATAAGTTAATTTCTATGACTTATTCAATAAAAAAGTCTTTTAAGAAATTAATTAAAGGAGTTTAAATTAATAAAAGCACAGTAAAATATATTAAATCAACTTGAAGACAAACGTAATTGAATACGGAGTAATTTACTTTCAGACATCTTGTTTATTTAATTTGCTGGCGGTGCATTTTTTTAAAGAATATTAAGATATTATAATCTTGAAAATGTCATTAATTTTAGTTGTCCTTAACAATACCCATAAATGAAAATCCAATTAAAAACTTTACATTTTGTTTACTTATTTGAGTAAAGTCTTTAATTTTAATTAAAAAAATAAGTATAATTATAAATTTAAGCAAAAAGTATTTTATGCCAATAGTACTTACTTTCTCGTGATGCATTTTTTCAACAGTTTTTGCAAAAAAAAAAAAAATATTATTATATTTTAATTTTTATGATGAATTTCGTAAAATTATGAAATCTAACATATGCTTGTATATTTGTATTTAAAGAAAATAACAAAACACCTGAGCTTTATACACAGAGTTAGAACATATGTAGTAATGAAATGGCACAAAAAATTTAAATATGCACTGAGAAAAAAAATATACCGCCTTCACCTAGAATGAATAGTTAGTCACTTTCTGAATACCTAAACTAGAACTATAGATGACCGAACTATGCGAATAGGTTGAACAACTAAGCTGAATAGCCGAAATGACCTAGCATTTCTAGTCTGTTGTTTTCAAGGAGACGAAACGATATTGACTCGTCTCAATAACGAGAAATTATTGCTTGATTTCGGAAATAGTTTCGAAAACTAGAATTACAGTTACTAAATCAAATCTCTTGTGTTCGCATCTATTTGCTGAGATTTTTAAATAAGTATTACAGCGAGAATAAAGCAAAACGCTCTTGAATTCTTGTTCTAGGTTCTAGAACTCTCATATAATGGTAACTAGAATTTATAAGGACGACATGGAACTATTTTTTCTAGAGATACAATTCAGATTCTAGATTCCACAACTGAATTTTTTTCTCAGTGTGTATGTCGAATTAAAAAAAAAAAAAAAACCCTTAACATTTTTAAAACATGAAAGTTAAGAAAAAGATGATATAAAGAAAATGTCGTTTAATTTTGGCATTTGTGCGGTTAAAATATAAATACTCGTGCACGTGGTGTGAACATATGAAATAACTCATTATTGTTATAAATACAAAAATCGTTCAAGAATGGGTCATTATAATGGAAAAAAATATTGAATTTTTTAAAAAAAATTTAAATATTTGAAACAATTTTTTAACAGTAAATTTATTTCTCTGATTTCTCTTGGCTTCGGTGTGAAAAATTAAGAAAAATCAGCTTAAATATTATAAACGAAATTTAGTTTTTAAAGATTTTTTATACGTTATAAAATATGTTTTTGATTAGAAAATAAACATAGAATTTACTACATAAAAATAAAACGAGATATAAATCAAAGTAATATTATTCATGTTTTATAGAGAAAATAAAAACCGCGTACCATAAAAGAAATACTTTAGTTAAAAGACTGTTCTCTAACTTTTTCGTAGGTTACAAATTTAGAATTTATGTACTCTTTAATCCTATTATTTATACTGTTAAGACAAATATCAAGAGACCATTCATCTTTTAAAGTCCGATAATTTTAATTTTAATATATGAATGTAAGAAATTCATACACAACTAAATAAAAGCGCATATAAAAGGAAAATTAGCGATATTTTTGTTTTGTCTAAATGACAGTTTAGATTTGTGCTTTATTTTTAATAAATATGATTTCCACATATAACATACGCCTCATATGTAAAACAGTTCGTTAAAGAATTTTATATGATATTGACAAGTAAATTAGTTTTTTCAGAGGAAAAGAAGAAGATGATACCATTTTTGACATAATATTAATAAATCTTTCTTCTAAAAATGAAACTCTATATAAATCAAAGTTCAATTTTTATAGGCCTCAGTGGACTAAATCATTTTATTTTCAAAAGCTTGCGGAAGACGAAAATTTCTTTTATAGAATGAAAAGGTTTCCAGTCATTTTTCAAAAGTAGTTAATTTTTGGTACTTTTCAAAATTACAAGTCATAGATCATGCTTTAAAAGAAAATTTATAAAAATAAATAAAGGAGAAAATATTATCCGTGATGTTTAAATTGCCTGTAATACTTATGGAAATACTTTCTTTTGGATTTCTTTTTTTTAAGGAAGATTTTTAAAGCAATTTTTTTAATTAAATAATTTATTATGCATTATTTTATTAATATTAAATTTTTAAAAATTCATATTTTATATAAAAACAGTTATTTTTTAACATTTTTTCTTCTTACAAATTCTACATCATGTTTTAAAAGAAAATTTAATAAGTAAAACAAAAAGAATTCACTGTAAAAAATAACGGACGATTTAACGGAAGTATTACTGGTAATCTAGACGCCAGTACTATTTACTGTTTTTTAACGGAAAAATTACGGGATTAAATCCGGGTAAATTCCGGGAAAAAATCGAAAAAAAAAAACGGAATATTCACGGAAATTTTTCCGTTAAAAAACAGTAAATAGTACTGGCGTCAAGATTACCAGTAATACTTCCGTTAAATCGTCCGGTTTTTTTTTTCCTCAGTGAGTATTATCTGTAAGGATTAAAATGTCTATAATGCTAATGAAATTCTTATTCTTATTCTTATATATATATATATATATGTGTGTGTGAGTGTGTGTGTGTGCGTTTGTATGAATACACTCACACACAATAATTTTCAAATGTGTACCAAAAGTGGATTTGTAGTACGACAAACTCTTTATGCTGCGCGAAATTAGCTCGAAGATGATCCGCAGAAATACACCAAAAATTTATGATAAGTGAAGAATGAAGAATTAGGAAAATAATTTTCATGCACCCCTTAAAACTTTAGCTGCTGAAGCAGAAAAAGTATTTTTGGAGGTTTTACTGCATTCGATATTACGAGTACTTAGTAAAGCAATTAAACTGTGCTTGCAGTTTTTTTTGCGGTTTTTCAACCTTGCATAACACGTGATTGAAAAAAGAATAACAATCTAGAGCCACAGAAATTGAGGCTGACGATCGTTGTGGAATATCTACTAAGCAATATATATTTCTTAATTTACGTCCGCATTTCTTTAAAAGCAGTGTAGAAGTTTACAACTGGCAACAGAAAACGATGAATGTAAAACCGCCCCCACGCATACATAGAAAAAAGTTAAATTTTGTATAATTCCAAATTCTATCTCAATCTGTTGAATTTTGTCATTGTTTGTTTACCTGTTAACTTAAAAAAAATATTATAAATTCATGTTACAGACATACATTCCTAACACACACATTTCCATTCTATTAGTTATCAAATATTTTAATTAACAATGATGAAATATTTGATGTGTTATATATATTTGATTTTTATTTATTTACATAGATTTTTATTAGATGATTCTATGATTGCAATATGATGATTGTCATGTATGATTGTAGCTTTCCTAAGATGAATAAATAACTAAGCGTTGAAGGCCACAATAATTCTTATTTATCATGGATTTATATAACATAAAATAAAAAAAGTAAAGCATGTGTCAACTATTTATAAAATGCATTGTAATTCCAAAATAAAATTTAAACATATATTTAAATATTTTTAACCAAATGAGACCCTATTGGATTACGATGGCTGTCTATGCGAATTTGGCGAAATACCAGAAATAGCGCCAAAATGGCATCACTTTCGGCGAGTATATTTTTGTTGACAGACTTATCGATATATCACCACGTGGGGATAAAACCACCACTCCCCCCCTGATAGTAACCACCACTGAGTTTTCGCAGTATCTACACAGATTTTCATTTGTCCTTTTTGAAATCGTTTGTCCCATTTACAAATAGTTATTGTTATATGTGTATAGAAAGATAGGAATGCTCTATTTCTCCATTGTGGGTACTAATTCATTATCTTAAAGACCAATTTCGACTATATAAATAGCCAAACTATTCTTAAATTATGCAACTTGGCATAATTTTTATTTAAAATTATCGTATTTTTTGATAAACAAAGGAAGAAAATAACTTGGAAAAAAATTTGCAAAAATATGAATAGAACGTCGAATTAAAAATCACTAGATGACGTAATACACAAATGTAACGTGTTTAATGTCTCGTGAATCTGAATTTTACTATAAGCCATTATTGACGAATACGGGGTCGTGGAAAATCGAAAAGTGTTATCCAATCTATCTAGTTATCCAATCGAGTTCCTTTTTTATGCAAAATTTATTATATTTTAATTGTCTTTTATATTCGCTTCTTTAAATGAACAATTTCAAATTATTTTATATATCTTTTATCAAAAAGAATATTTTAAAAGTCCAAAAAAAATTGTTTCGCATAATCGAATTTACTGATATTTAATAGTCTTGTTTCTATTATTACATAATAAATACACACTAATTAATACACCTATTTTTTATCTTAATTTGTTCGAAAGATAGAGTTTATAGACAGACAGATGGATTTTTGTTTCCTAAAAATATATTTTTTGATGTTTTACGCAATTTCCAGTGTTTAACCATGTAAATCCAATGAAAAACTTGTTTCGATTAACGATTGTAAACGATTATAATACTTACCCTATACTACGTATGGTGAGTATGTAGAAAATAGCAAGCATTATGCATTTTTTCCCTAAAAGCAATAATCTTAACATAATACAACTTCAGGCTTTAATTTTATGTAGCATTTCATGTTTTTTTCAAAGATACCGAAATAAAGAAACTGTCAAACGTGTTGAAAGGAAGAAGATGGAAAAGATTGCCAGTTACTCTAAAGAGACATAAGAAACTATAAAAATATGAAATAGAAGGCACTTTTCCAAGAAAGAGAAGCTTTTTAGCTAAATAATTGCAAAATCAAAAAGGTTTTTTTTTTCAACCAGGGTTTTTTTTTAATTTGAAAAGATATAAAAATATAAATATAAAACATCTATCCCAGGAAAAAATTAGATACTTTACACTACTATTTTTCTTTGTAGAACTTCTGTGTAAATATTTAGATTTGTTTTAAGTATACGTTATCTATCAAATAAAAGTTTTTTACAGGAAACAAGAAATTTAAGTAGGCATTTCAATTTGTTTACTTTCCATGAATCTGCAATCCTCTTATAAGAACATTTGACATTTTTTATATTACTTCTGAAATTATTTTTGAAAAATAACACAGTTTCTTAAAAAATAATGTATCTGTACAGTTTTTTTGTATGAATGGATACAATTTAAAAGTTAATACCAATTTAACAGTCGAAGTTTAGTAGTTAACAAATACGAAGTATTTATAAAACTCTATAATTCCTTATGCATATAATAAATAAAAGACACTGTATTTGTATTTCATTAATAGATTTGAAAATAATTTATTTTCTGATAGATAGAAACTGTTATAAAATGAGGATCACTTAAACGCTTTAGAAGTATGACCTATAAAAATCAGTTCGCCATGTCCTAAAATTTTGCCATTTTTTAAAAATATGTATTTTTCGTGAAATTAAATTTAGAAAAAGAAAGTATAAATTTTCAGTCAAAATTTTCGTTATAAAAATTTACAGAAAACAGACGTATATCAATATTTTATACCAATATACGTGTTTCAAAAATGTTACAATTACTTCTCTAGAAGCTGGTAGATTTTATTAATATTGTTCAGCGGTTTTCAAAATGCTATTATGATTTTTTTTATATTTCTAGCTGCTAAAAAGTTGTAATAATATGATTTTAAAAACAGTATAATATTTAGCTCTTTACACATTTTTCAACTCCTGACCTGATTTTCAAACAAAAATATTCTTTTAAAGCTACGCTTTAATATAAATAATGTTTAATAACAGAAATAATGTTTATTATTTCGCCAAAAATGTTTCATTTTACTTGGCGAAATGTTCCGTGGTTAAAAAGGTATACTGCAGTTAATAAAACACCATTGAATAAGGAGACGTAGATATATGTTGCGAAAAAAAAATCCAAATTCTGTACCACTGAAAGAAAATAATTTTTCATTTTTCATTTCAAATATTTTATATTTCTATTTAAATTATTAAAAATCTTACTTTTATTTTCTTTATCTGCTTTATCTGAAGGTTAATTGGTATGACAGAAAACTATTATTGTGTGTTCCAAAAATGTGAAAACTACAAAAAATCTAAATTTTATGTAAAATATAAACAATATTTTATATAAAATTGATAAAAAATTAAAACAATAAAATACAAACAATAAATCACAAAAATTAAAGATGATAAAACATCCATTTTAATGTACATTTTAAAACATAGTTACAATTCATGTAGTAAAAAAAAATACAAAACATTTTCCATTTGAAATATGATTTTATATTCCTATTTTTTTAAATAAATATCTTATTTTTGTTTTTTTATTCACGTGCAAAACACAGCAATTGAAAACTAATTGCTGTGAATAATATATACATATATATATATATATATATATACAGGGTTGTTATAATTAAAGTTCGCCTATTCAGAAAGCTCTAGAGCCGGTTCTATGGCTCCAAACGAATCAGAATTTCACTAGTACGTAGTTGAAGACATGCGCTGTGCGAAAATCGAAAAAAAAATTAGTTAAAATTTTTGTCAGTAGGTGGCGCTGCGAAAATATTTAAGCAAATATTTGCAGATTCCTTTATTTTCGGGGGATTTTTGAAAGATTCTGTATTTAAAAACAGATGTCAGACAATCTCTGATCTGAAACACAGCATTAGACTTCACATTCGCTCAATCTTACAGGACAGTTTACGCAATGCTGTAGAAAGCAAAATTCTGAGAACAGAATGCATTATTAAAAATGGCGGAGGAATCATTGAGCATGCGTCATGTTATTCTTTGTTATTTCCTGACTGTCGAGCGACATGTTTTATTTTTGTTGATGCATATTACATCACATAAAATGATATTCATTTTTCTGTATTGTTTGAAATCATAGGTCAGGCTCTAGAGCTGTCTGATTAGGTGAACTTAATTATAACAATTCGCAGCTCGTTGAAGTTTGTTGAAACTTTTAAATTTGTGTGTTTCGTCTGGATTGACTGATATTGATATAATGAATCTGCAAACATCGCCTTATATATTGGCGCAGCGCCACCTAGTGATAAAAAATTTGACTAATTTTTTTTCGATTTTCGCAGAGCGCATCTCTTTAACTATGTACTAGTGAAATTTTGTTTCGTTTGGAGCAATAGAACCGACTCCAGAGCCTTCTGAATAGGCGAACTTTAATTATAACAACCCTGTATATATATATATATATATATATATATATATATATATATATATATATATATATATATATATATATATATATATATTATTTTTTGTTAAGAAAATGTGGCAACTAAAATGAAAATTGTCTCAGTTTTGCAATAAAGATATTCATTTATTCCGTTTTAAATTTATAATTTAAATTATCTTAAAAAAACTTTGAAAAGAACTTTAAATGTTAAAAAATATATGAAAATTATAATTTAAGAAGTGTTAAATGAATACATAAAAGGGCAAACGAAACATATTAGACAAGAATCGTTTTTCTTACACATTATAAAAATTAATTACAAGTGATGTAATGGTAAAGAAAAGTTAATTTTTAATAATCATCATTTTATTTCTTTGTTTACTTACAAAGTTTTCAGTAGAAAATGAATTGCTGCCTCCCCTTAAAAATTTTCTTTTGCACAGAGGATTTAAAAAATACAAAGAAAATGTCTAATTAAAAAAATATATAAGGTACCCTGGGGTAATAACGCCAGGCGGGGTAATAACGCCAAGTGCTTATATTTTGCATAATTATGAAATAATCAGGTAAATGACACCCATTTGCACTGCGCAGAAGGGTTTTGAGTCATATAAATCGCAAAAAACAGCTTCAAGTTAATTTGTTTCATTTTTAGGGCTTATTATTTTTACAAACAACTAAAATTAACGCTTGATCTAAAATTTGCGAGATACGTTTTGTGATGTGAAGATTATCTTTTTATCAGGAAATACTTTGTTAATTACATAAATTTGTAGTGCATTTCATGTACTTTTAAAATGTTGTTTAAGATTTTGGATATCTTCTCGAGATAATTTGTAATTTAAAATGTACTGCGCAATAACTATACTGGGGTAATAACGCCAATCCTTGACTTTAGTACCCCGGTTGATTCCCTACAGTAGCCGAGCTACATCCTAAATACTGAATCAAATAAACACAGTTAAAACTGTCCAATGTTTCTCATATTTCTATTTAAGCGGTTCTTTTTAAGCAAAAAGAAGCTCACGGTCTGATATTCTTTTGCCTCATCCCCTCCTCCCACACCACACCTTTATTTTTCTTACACTTTCATAAAAAATTGAACATTTTCAATAGCTTAGAAAGCAATTTGTCAATTTCTAAGTTTGTAGAGTTTGTATTTTTAGAATTAAGCTATCTACATTCAATTATTCCATCTTATTTCATAGTTTTGTTTGCATGGCGTTATTACCCATACAGGTGGGTAATAACGCCAAATAGCATTGGTCAAGAAAAAACGCCATTACATTTTATGAATACATATCTGTTAAATTATTTTATTTTATATAGATAGTCAATGAGTTGCTGTATCAGATCCTATATTTGTTTGAAAAATACAATCTAAATCTGAGCCGTGAAAATTGGTAGAACCTTAACGTGGCGTTATTACCCCAGGGTACCTTATATGTTTGACCTTTTTGATAATAATATAATTTAAAATTTATTAAAAATGACAAATGCGCAAAATTAATAAATCATCAAATTTGAAGCTGACTTAAGACAAACATGTTGAATATTATATAAGGATTTGGAGACTCTACTCAGCCACGAATATATGCAATATCCTGATAGAATCTCATAAAACAGATTTTCATTTGTGGCTGCAACAGGGGGACTTATGTGAAGGGAAGATTATAATAATATTATTATGTTACATACCATTGTGTTTTATTTGTAAATTCATAAACAAAGATTTTTAATATAATCATCTCCACAAACTTCGAAGAAATGTCACATAGTTTAAATGAAAGTAAACAGCAGCTTTTTTTAATTTATACGCATTCTATATTTCCATGAGCCTAATTTCTTCACGTTTCCCGAACTTGAAATGCTGATTAAATTAATGTAGGAGTTGACACTCTAAAACAATACCAGAAATTAAAAAAGTAGCTAAAGTTCAAAGACAGTTCAGGAGGCAGTTTCTATGAAATTGCCCATGGCGACTTTTATCTGACAGTATACGAGGTAGTAGTTTGAGGCAGATTAAACTGTTTAAGATGTTCAGAAGCAACTTTAGGTAAGTCCGCGGTAATCAATAGTTCAATTGTGTTAAGAGCATGTCAGGTTGATAATTCATTCTTTATTATTCCTTATTATCAACAGAAACCTGGGTGAATAATAAAAAAATACCAAAATTGCAGTCTCCCTAATAAAATTCCTATTGAATGTTCTATAATGCAATTTCTTTTGATACATTCTGATTAAAAATAGACTTAGAACTATTTTAAAGAGACAGCGCATTTCTAATAAAGTAAATAAATAAAGTGATTAAAGTTTAAAAATTTAAAAAAGTATATTTTTATTATGTCATTTTTCTGGCTTTCATAAATAAACAAATAAAACTGAACATTACGTAGAATTTTAGCTTTTATATTGAAAACATGGTTCTTTAAAGAAAATTAAAATGTCATGCCTTGAAAAAAAATAATAGAATAAAATTTTTATTATCTCGGAGGTCATTTGAGGTCATTTTTCTGGTCTCTACATATGCCAAGAAATGAGATACAATTACATTAAAACCTAAAATTTGTGCTTCAAAATTTAGCAAATTTAAATAGAAAATCCGTTATTCTCGGTATATCCGTAATAGAAAATAAATTCACTTCTTGAAATTTTGAATTGTTCTCAATGGATACTTTCAATATCTCAGATGATCTAAATCTGACATTTTATGAAATACATAGACTAAAGCAATTTGATTTGGTTTGACATTGTTTAATAAAAAAGCCTATAGCAGCCTACAGCATCTTACGGCTTTCACCTCGATTGATCCATTGCACACAGAAACAGAGACAATACATAGTTATTTTTATTTCGTATATCCATTACATATTTATGTAACGAGAACGGCGACGACGTCGAGATTCCACAACACCGTACAAGCTCCCGTGCATCACCAGGGTTGATACAGCACATTTATTAATATCTAATAATCAGCAGCAAGGTTCTGTAGCCGTAGTGTAAATTTTCAAGCAACGAAGGAGTTTTATTGGGAATTTGCCCGTAAAAAATCAAGCCGCTACGTCTTTGCAATTCATATTTATTATAAGTCATAAGGCAAACGAAGTCATTCCAGCATTAAGCGTTGCACACATCGAGTACCCTAAACTTCGTGAAATAATCGACATCATTAAATATTCCAATTTATCGGACAAACCAAGCGAACGCCTTAATAGTTTTTAAGACAGATGCATTCTCCCGCTCCTAAAAGGCCAAATGAAAAAGGAACATTTTCACGACAAACTAGCCCCCTTCTACTCCGCGTCAATCAATTTAAAAATCCAATTAGGATTAACTCGAGTCTAAACGTCAAAAGATGATCAGCTCTGATTGGTCTAAGGAGGCGTGTCCTCGGGCAGGATCTATATTTTTCCTCGCAAATAACAAGCCCTTTAACAACGCGCATTAACACCGGTTAAGCGATGTTAAATAAAAAATAAAATTAAATTCCCGGGAATATTCCAGAAAGTAAAAAGGTTACGAAATACTTCCCGCCTTTTTGAGAAGCAAGCAATAATTTATTAATAAATAAAATAAGAAAAAGAATTTTAGCTGTTAAAAGTTAATACATTACGAAACTAAGATTGAAATATATTCCACAAATTTTAGAATTGAAGTTAAGAGAGAACAAAGTGGCGCATTTTTTTTATTTTATTATATTTATTTCACTAGAAAGTGACAACTCACTATTCATGTCTTAATCGGATTCAAACCAGGACCTCTCGGCGTGGCGCTAAACGTCGATACTGATCACTCCACTGGGGCGACCACCAAAGAAATAACTGGTAGTATTTGGAAAGGGAAATTTACTTTTAGAAAACATCTCTTTTTGTAGTTCCATTTCACAAACGTATTGATAAAAAAGCACGTTTCAGTAATTTAAAATTCAAGTATTTCCCTTTTAATAATCTCTATATTAAATTTAATAAGATGTTAGATAATATTAGAATATGTGTGAAATGTTTTGAAATTCAATAGTGATAGTATGCTTAATGAAATATCCAAAACCTATGTAGGTGTTTTTTATATTATTATTATATAAATTTTTAAGAATGCTAAATAACACATTTATTATTTTATTTTATTTATCTATCTTTTTATAATTATACAAATTATTATTATTACTTTTAAACTAAATGTTCTCTTTTTCATACAGTAATTTCAATATTTGAATATTTTCTAGAAATACAGCAGTTTACTCTGTTGGAAATGCGATTTTTTGTTTTTTATACTTCGTCTTACAAATATTGCAGTTAACATATGTAACTGAAAAAATGATTCATAATAAAAAGTCAAAGGTAAATATGTTTTCATTCACTTGTATTAGAAAATTGTGTTTGCAGTAACATTATTTACTTTTAAAACAATTATTCACGTTTATGTCAAGGCATTTTTATTCTGCTTGCATACACTTAAGTTTTACTTTTAGCTGAGAATTTAATTAAACAACAAAATACATAATTAAGCAATTTATTCAACTATTTGTTTATTTTTAAGCACCTAATAAATAACATTTAAGTTAATAAAGTCAATGGTATATAGATAAAAAAAAAATATTGACATAAGTAAATGTTCCCTTTAAAACTACAATTTTTTTTAATAACGTATGTTTGTGTAACGTATGTAAAATATATGTTTTTTTTTTATTTTATTTTTTTTATTACAACTAGAGTGCTTTATGATGAGACATTAAGCATTTTTTATTAATTTATTAATGTGCAAAATTAATGTTTGTGTAAATCTTTGGAAGTATTTTTAAGTTACTAAATAATATTGATTTATTCATAAACTTTATAATACAAAATTGGAAGCCTGCTTAATTTTGAGATTTTTTAGTTACAAACTGAAGAGCATATAAACAGTCAGCATTTTCTGAAAAAAAAGTTTAAGAAATAGTCTGGATATGAATACATGATCGGATTCATAAGTAATGAGCCTCAATTTATTTTGGCGTTAACGTGCATCAGCACACGCACCTGTTTCTAGGTACTATGGTGGGAGACGTTAACATATATATTGGCATATATAAAATGAAAAAAAAGCGTCGCGCGCAAGCGAAGAAACATCAAGGATATCTGGAAGAGTCCCCACGATAACGCGCCCAGTCAGACCTCCTTCATCGTGTGTGCTTACCTGGCTCGGCTAAACGTTCCAATTGTCCCAAATCCTCCTTATAGTCCGGTCTTGTCTCCCCGTGACGTCTTCTTGTTTCCTCTCTTAAAATCACCGCTAAAGGTAAACGTTTCAACTCGATTGATGACATCCAAGAAAATATCCAGACATCTCTTGAAGCCATCCGGGAACAGGCCTACGTAGACGCGTTCCAGCCATGGAAATGCCGGATTAAATATGTAGGTATTAATCATAAGCAGTAGGTATTAATTTAGAAGTATACTAGACAACTGTACCAATTTGTCGATTAATTCTGTCTCTTTGAATAAAGGCCCATTACTTATGAATCCGATTATGTATCTAAGTATAGATAACTTTGTGTGCTTAAATACTCAAAGTGATATGTGATGAATATGTTTCAGCACTGCATTACTAATTACCAAAGCAGTGATATACTTTACGAAAAATAACTTAATATGTGTCATTTAATATTTGATATTAACAAATTGAAATTATGGTAACTAAGTGCACAATAAAATAAAACTATTCAAAACGAGGCATGAAATATTTATTATAAATAAAATTAGTTTGTAAGTAATAATTAGTTTTAAGTAAGTTGTTATAAAGAAAACTGTTTTAAAGACAAAAAAATATGAAGCTTCCTCACATTGCTTATATGACATATATAATCGTTGGAGCACAGAGAATTCCCAGTCATTGTCAATGTGATAAACGGTTTTGCCAAGCATGGTTAAATTTTAAAGATAATCAAAGGCATTATTGTTACTTGCAGTGCAAATCATTTTTCAATAAGATAAAAGCGCTGTATTGAAACTAATGCCGCGAAGGAATTTTTTTCTTCATAAAAATATAAAAGGAAGCCCAGTGACGTAGTGTTCAGAATATCAGAGTTTTGTGCTACAGGTCGACAATTCAACTCCCGATTGGGCATGGTTCACTGAACCTTTCATTCTTTTTGCACTCAAATTGTTGAGAACTAAACACCGATGTTCTCATGTTAGGCTGACCACTTGGCGAGGACGCATGCTGCATAGCTCCTCGGGGCCCAAGTTCTAGTAAACAGAGATCGATATATCGACTCCAAACTGATGGTTTGATTTTAAAATTTCCCATTATCGCTTTTTCAAATGATCTAAATTTCATTTCGGCTAAATAACCTTAAACGGGTAACTCATAGGAGCACCATTTTGTTGTGTGTGATAGTTACTTTAAAAAACGAATTAAGTATTTTGTGTCATCGGGTCATTTGCAGATTTTAATGTGGTACAAATAACCTGGTGGAAGTTTTCGTTACTGACAATAGATGTTTTAACAGTCTTAAGACCTTCATTAATATCTATAGAAGGATAAAGAAATACAGTGTTCTTTCTATTATGGTTAATTGAAATATATTTTATTCTCTTAACCAAATCATCTGTTAAGTTTATAACATAATTAGATCAGGAGAATGATTTTCAAACATAAACAAAGTCCTTTTTCAATATAGTAGGTAAAGCAGAATGTTTAGTTACAGTGGGGTGTAGGGAGGTCTTCTTGAAGGTGTATGAGACTACAAATTAAACGTGGATTAAGGCTAGTTTATTTAAGGTATGATTTAATTTTAATTTCACTAGGCCAATTTCCATTATTAATTAGAATCGTATTGGCCTTACAAACAATATTGTCACTTGAATTCTTCTTGAGCCGTATTATTAATACAAGTCTCTATTTTTCTCAAATAATTGTTAGTATACAAAACAATTATTATTATTATTATTATTATTATTATTATTATTATTATCCGTCTGTATGATTGTAATTTCCTTGTTAGATTTCACTGTTTTAATTATTCGTGATTATATTTTGCTGATAGAAATGCTTCTTTTAATAAGCGATAATATTATTATGTTTTAAACTTCTAACCTCATGTTTCATAGTGGATGTAATTGCCAATGCAAATTTTCATTTCAAACAGTATTTTCTCGGCAAAAACGGTTTTTTTTTTCACCAGTGTTTAATTTATTGGAGTATAACACGAAGAATTTTGTCATATGGAAAATTATTAAGTTTGATCTTTAAAATGAGAATTTAAAAAAATAATACAAACTTGTTTTTGTAAATGATACTTCAAAAAGTGTAAAATGGTTAGTAAAATTCATTATTATTTTGAGAAATGAGATTATTTTAATCTTTACACGGAGTCTCACACAGCATCTGGTGGGAAAATGTAAATCGGGAATAAATGCAGTCTGAGCCTCTGTGTAAAGATTAAAATAGTGCATAACATCAGCAGTTAATCATCATGATTAATAAATAAATTTTGTATAATAATGATATTAACACAACATAACATATGCACGTAAAAGAACCTATGTTCACAATGTGAAAAAATTGTATAACGATAAAAAATTCCATATACCAATAATCTGAAATGAACTGGTTTTTGTTTTTGTTTTTTTCTAAATGAATGATAAAACAATTTGAATAAATTTATATTTCTAAATAATTTATATACAAATTTAATCGCATTTTTTAAACTTTCAATAAAATAATATATATTAATATTTTCTAGTTATTCGTACATAAATTTAAATCGAATGAATTTGTTAATGTATCAAACACTAGTACACACTGTTTTAAATAATTTTAATAACATCTATCTCTAAAATATTTTAGTCAGAAGTCACTGGTACATTATGTTAACTTAATTTGGTCCGGGATTTAAAAATCTTCAAATTTTCTAGAAAAAAATGCATTAAAAATTTCTCCGCTTCATTATGCTTAAAATAACATTTACATCATGTTTTTATCTTAATGAAAGAGGAATTACAATTGTTTTTGTTTTGATTTGTTCACAAAATTTATCTTATGATAGGTTTTTCACAATTACTTAGATTTAAATTATTATAACTCATTAATCGCTTAAGATAAATGCTTCAAACTTGGAACATGTCTTTTTTTTTATAATTTCATTTTAATTTTGTTTCAGGAAATTTGAAAAACACATTTATTTTTTAAAATATGATTTTTTTAAACAGAAGTTGCATCATTTTTTTTTCAAAATTTTTACATTAAAATTTTTAATTTTATAAAAATATTATTAAAAAAAGCTGAATCAAAATTAAAATTAAAATATTTCTGTTTATTTAAATGTAAAAAAATTGTCCTATTTATCCAATGTTTAATAAATTTTAAATTTTAAAAATATTGAGAAGTCTCATCATGTGATTTTGTTTACAAATAACATGGTTAATCATCCCCCCCAAAAATTCAAAATTTTATCTCAAAAAATAAAAAATATTTTAAAATATGTCCCAGACTACAGTAAGAAAATTTTAAAAAAGTTAATATTCATCAATGAAAAATAAAACATAGAAAATTTGTAATCAAAACATTTTATGAATTTCACATTATTTTCCTCAAAAATGGTTTTGTAAAAAAAATTCATACATACAATACTTATAGTAATAAAAAATATTTCCTCAAATCTTGAACTATACCATTACTGTTAATGTTTCTACGTTTACTGTATGAATTTTTTTAGCAATCATGAATTGCTATAACATACCTGCTAAATGTAAGGTGTTTTAGAGAAGAAGCAAATTGCCGTTGGAACTTACAAAAAATTACTTTTTGTGATGTACCATTAGGTAAAAAAATGGTATCTTTAAAGATAAAATGCCTACATTTTAAACGTTCAAGGACTTTAAAAGTAAGATTTTTTCTTATAGAAGCCATAAATAATATAGTTTTTTAAACAATTTTTAAGTATTTTGGCTTTTAGTATAAATGCTTTAATTGTAACTGAAATTGTAGTTACAAATATATAGAAATTTTTAGTGTTATATAAGAAGAAAGAAATTTCAAAAGATAAATTACAAAACTATTGTTTTTTATGTAATATAAAAAAACTAAGTATATTTTTCTTGCTATTTGCTATCAGATTGGTAATAAGTTAAAATTTACATATACAGGGTGAGTCATAAATATCGAAACAATAGGCTATCTCCTTAAATATTGCCCCTAGACTCATACTTTCAATTGCAAAAATTCATTAAAAAGGGTGAGTTTTTAGATAAGTTGCAACTCCATAGTGGGTCTATTTTAAAAAGTACGAAAATAAAATTTTTATACGGCCCCAGAGGATAAAACTTCCAATGAGAAAAATTTTCCTTATCCATTTCAGAATTGAACAAAAAAAAAAAAAAAAAAAAAAAAAAAAAAAAAAAAAAAATCATCTGGATGTCTTCAAAACTCAGAGAGTTATGACAATTTTAATAAATCGTGAGGTTTTAAGAGATCAGACACAAATTGAAATGCGTGTAATTGAAGAAACAATGCTGCTAATGTGTCCAGGAAACATTTATTTTATTTATTTATATATAGAGTAAGAATTTTGAATGTTTTGTGATGGTTAACCATATAATTTGTAAGTATTATAACATCATAAGACTTCTTAATATTTTTTTTCAAAAAATCTACAGTAAATTAAAATTGTTATAACTCAAAATATTATTTGTCGCGTTGATTTTTTTCTTTTGATTAAATGAAAATTTCTAATTTTCAATTTTGATTCAGAATTTTTTAAATAAAAGTTTTTTTTAAAAACGTTAAAAAATTAAGCAAAAAATTATTTTTTTAAATAAAAGTATTTAAAATAGCAATATAAGAAAAAGCAATTTTTTGTATACAAATCATATTTTTAAAAGAAAATTTTCTGCGGTGAAAATTTCTTACGGCTTGTTGAGCATCTTTTTTTTTTTTTTTTTTTTTTTTTTTTTTTTTTTTTTTTCTTTTGAGATGTTAAAAAACTAATGAACTCGCTGGACTGTTACCGTAACCGACGGTTATTGACTTATGTCAGTTTAAAAATGAGAAATACTGAAATAAAAACATTTGATGCAGAAAAGTGCATTTAGTTTTAAACAAAGATGGACTCGTAACGATTAAATGCTTTTTAAAAGTTTCTAGGTGATTAACGCCGTCCTGTATAGTTTCGATTTGAGATTTTGTTTAAGTTTTGCCTTTCTCACCTTCTTTAATTACTGTTTAAATGCGTCAGTTGATTTAAAACTCATTTTTTATCACGTCGATTTCAATTTTTTTTATTGTTTTGGCCCTGTCAACTTCATATTTTTCTTGTTAAAATTGCTATTGCACGATGCGTAAAAGGTGCCACTAATTACGGGCGACACTAGGCATATAATTCTGGACATACAGCTATTGGGAAATCGCACAAAAGCCTCCACAGTAGGGCCACCTGTTAAGCGATTCACACCAAAAACTAATCAGCACCAATTTATATCAAGGACTAAGTAAATATAAATTTTTATTAAATTCCGTGGATTAGTTCTTGAGACAAAGCGCTCAAAAAATTTATGTCATATATAGAGATACAGGAGCAGTGACTCACAGACAGATATTTTGTTAAAACATGTTTTTCGGTATCTCTGAAATAAAAACGTGTGAATTCGTCGAAAACCGGAATTCAAAATTTTCATAAATCCAGTACTTTCTTCTTGTAAAGATAGAAGGAAGTAAAAATAGGTTTAAAAACATCATAAACTTTGAATTGAATAGTAAAAAGTAGATTTTTGAAAATATTTCTCTGTAATTTATTAAAATATATTTCCAATGATTCCTTTAACGGAAGTATCATTATCGCTATTGCTATTTTTACTAAACTTATTGCCTGAGGCAATAAATTATTAAGATACTTTTAATGAGAGTTTAATTAATATCAATTAATTTAATAACACTTTTAATAAGTGTTAAATAAGACGGTCCAGCTAGTGGGTCGTGTCAGTTACGAGGCTGGCGCCAAGCTCGACATATTGCAGACAACTAGCATATTTCAAAGAAGTTTAAAGCAAAAACATATACGCTTTTATTTTATGTCTAAAAGTTAAAGTATTGTCTTTGATCGACATTTAATAATGCGTAAATTTACGGTCGATCCCAAAATTGTATTTCAAATGAACTGATATCGCAGCGCTCAGAGGTATGCTTAAGTGGTGTAAGTCACGAATTTTGGACAATTTTGGATTTTAATATGTTTCAGTGATTTGTAGATAACGAGATGAATTTTTTTTATTCAATTCAGGAATGGATAAGGAAAAATTTTAATTGGAAGTTTTATCCTATGGGGTCCGTATAAAAATTTAATTTTCGTAATTTTTTAAAATAGACCCCCCCCCATGGAGTTGCAACTTATCTTATCAAAAAACTCACACTTTTTAATGAATTTTTGCAATTGAAAGTATGGGTCTAGGGACAATATTTAAGGAGATAGCCTATTATTTCGATATTTATGACTCACCCTGTATATAATTCAAATAAGAAACAAATAACACAATTTCATCCAGACTTCCAACATTGCAGTCTGTACAGGTTAATATACTCAGTTGTTTTCTAATCCTCATATTTAAATTTACACATGTATAAACATATCTTAATTCAGTCTAACTAAATGTAGATAAGCTGGAACATTTGTAGCACAATTAAATACAGTACTACCTTATTCATTAACTGAACGCTTCATGCATCTTATAAATAGTTAATTGGGAAAGGCATACCCTTAATTCAAATAAAATAAAATCCTTCTTCTATATTGCTATATAAGGTATTACGGATGGTAGGATCGAACCCAACAATTTAAAAACGTAACAGTGGAAAACTACGGTACGCTGACACGAGCTTTAAAAATCTTAAGTTAATTATATGGTTAACTCACTGGTTAAAGAGACTGTAAGCCACCGAGTAGCTAAAATATCTTTTCTTGCTTTTGGTGTATCATAATATTACAATCTTAAGTGTACCATTTAAAAATAATACCAAGGCAATTGCAACAATTCTCAGCGAAGTTATAAGAATTTAAAATTTATACATTGTTATTATTTTCACTTAAAATAAAATTGTATTTTACGTTTTTAAAAGTTTATTATAATTTTTCGTCTGTTTTTCGTCGATTTAGAACAATGAAAGTGTCCCATACTTCTTATTTTCAATCAAATTTTCATAATATTAAGCATTATTTTGTGACTATGTTATTGTTCAATATTAATTTTTAACATGCATTTATTACTGTTCATAAAACAAAGATTTTGTAGCTGTATAACTTTTGGAACGGAATTTCAAGAAAAAGTTTAATTATTAAAAAAATATTATTATTTTGATTGGTATGTTAGTATATTTTAAAAACGCATTTAGGCTTTTGTTACAAAAAGTATAAATCTATCAATTAAAAAAACAGCAGGTTTCTGAAACCAAATATAATTCGCATGCAGCATTCTTAATTAGAATGATAATAAGTCATGTTTTAAATAAGAAGATTATTAATTATACACATTTGTGAATAAAAATTTTCAGTTTACTTTGAAACTGTATGAATTATTCTCTATACAAAATTTATGTACACATGAGTGTAAAATAAAAAAAAAAAAAAAAAACAAACGTCTATGTTCCCATTAATATGGACGCATTCAATATTCAACACCAAATACTATTTGCAATCAATCAGAAGAACGTTTCATAATGCATCCTATTCATTAGGTAATTTGAAAACTTTTAACATAAGATGGTTCATGTTTTTCCATATAATATAAAAAACTACTTTGGCTTAGTTTTAGCTAATGAATGATAAAGATACAGATATTTAAAATATTTAAGAAAAAGACAACGCTTCACGACAAAAACAACAGAGAATGATAGACTGCCAATAATTTTTCGTACTTTTAGGAATGAAAATGCGACTAAGATTTTGAGTGTGTTGCAAAATTGGGAAAAGTTATTGTGAAATTATCATCTGTTTGACTACATCCCTCCCCCCAAAAAAAAGATTATTTTTAAAACTTTTTAAAATTCGGAAGTTAAAATTTGCTCTACTTAATTTTAATCTCTAAATACCACAAATTGCACTATATCTTAGGAATAAAAAAATATCTTTTATTAAGCATTTGATGAAAATTGTTTATTATTTTTCAATTTTTTTCATGAAAAATCTTGTGTCATTAAAAATTTACCGCATTTTACGAATAGAAGTTGTAAAATTAAATGCACACATTACACAAATTATTCCATAGGCACTGATTATATAAAAAAACACTTTATTAAAAGAATAACACTCACTCGCAGCTCACTGCTGCATTATCGTCTTCATTTATCTCAAACACAACTTTAGAATAAAAACAGAAAAAACACTTCACTTCTCTTCAGTTTCTGGACACTGAGATTTTAATTATAGGTAGCACGGTATCGTCTGCCTACATGGAACATACCGGCCCCCATTGACATGTTTCACATTCAATAATAACTCTTTTTTTACCAAGTACACTAATTACACAAATAAATACAAAAGGTCACTATATATGTTTACTCAAATATAAAAACTGAAAGAAAAAACAATATAACACTCACACACATATACATATATTTATCTTTTATCTTTTTTTTTTTTTAAGTATTATGGTTTTCAGGCATAGGAAAATACATAATTTACTAATCGATCTTTTAAAAATTTCATTCTGAGTTTTTAGCTGAACTACGCGAAATTTCTCATCATTACCGTAATATACTTCAATAATTCTGCCTAATGGCCACTTATTGTTTGGTGTATTTTCCTCTACTAACAACACTAGATCTCCTATTTTTACATTATCCTTTTCAATTCTCCACTTACCAAATCTTACAATTAATTTCAATTATTGATTAAATTAAATAGAACTTTAACTTTAATTTTTTAACAATTGATAAATAAACTTTTTAGCCTTTGCTTTAAATATCATTTAAACTTTAGTGCTAAACAGAAATATTAGAAAGGAGATAAAAGTGATAAGAACTGCTAGTATCCTACTAATGTTAAATCCTATCAAAACCCCCCTCTTAACACTTTTATCTAAAAAGGAGAGGCGACAACAAGAATATTAAAATACACCACTATAGTTTTAATCCTCTTAAAGATAGCCTAACACACTAGTGCATCCTGACGATGTCCATATTTAGAACAAAAAAGGATAACATCTTAAAAGGACCATTATCTTAACAGCACTTAATCACCTGTACACTAACTCCAAATATATTAATAAATCTTTAAAGAAGACACAATAACCGAGAATAAACAATAAAATTTAGCCAAAGTTCCAGCTTAGAACAATACCCAAAATATTCAAACATATTTATACACAAAATAAAAACTTTTATATAATATTTACACACATCAAAAAACAACTTTTACCAGGTAGGTAGTCACTTAAAATTACTCTCATACCAACAAGATCCACTCGATCTGGCTCTTAGGTTTTAAAACAAATTCAAAAATATTGATATATACTGCTTTTATATACCTTATGTACTTGAAAAAACCCTACATATATTTCAACAAGAACACAGCATGTCAATGTCTTACACTTATTAAACTTTTTCAATATTGTAATATTCATTAAACAATCTTCAAAGTCCATAACAGGAAGAAATTTCAATTATCATATACATTAATAATATATCTTACACAATTAACTATTTTAAACAATATAAAAATATTATTTTCACATATTGAATAAAAAGATCAAAAATCATTAATATTCAATTATAAAATTTAAGAATAGTGGAACTCCATTATTAAATTCAAAGGTAAACAAATCTCATTTTTACAACATACAAACTCCTAGGTCTTCATACCTCACTTTCTCGAAAAACACAAAATCACATAGGCAAGAGTTGTAGCACGGATACAGATTATTTGAATCCAGAGAATCACAAATAAACCTCAAATAATAAACTATTGTTTCCATACTTAACATATTAGGACAGATCAACCAATGTTGACACTAAGACCATAGAAACTCCTTATTGCCGAGAAATAGTACACCAGTACAAAAACACTTTCACAAAAATTACTCTCCTCACAAGCACTAAAACTTACACAGCTGACTGAATATACTATCACATGATTGTTTCTGTCACTCAGCGAGGAGCAAAGTTAACATCTGAAATCAATCCCACTCCACTAAACACAGAAACATTTTGCAAATTTAACATCAGTTTTCAAAACAAAAATTTTCATTCCGAAAAATCTCCATTAAATATCCAAAAATTCAGCCCAAGAATTGAAAACAAGCATTCCATGAGAGTCCATCACATACTAAACATCTCCAACTAAACCAAGTATAGCCCATAGGGTTCATTCGCTCTTACACTACAACATGGTTCCTCCAAACTATTGCTCTTATATTCACTGGAGATCGAATTTTATCTGACCAAGTCTAACACATTTAGAAAACTTGACAAGCCAGCTGAAAGATGTTCCTTCCACATTCAGGAGACAATTCTAACAACTTCAAAAAATGCAATCCTACAGTTGAATCTAACACAAAATATTTAAATCTGTTCCATTACATTAATATAACAAAAACCTTATTAATTTATTTCCATATCTATTTCAACATTTCACAATTGCTTAAACTCTATACCAAAAAAAAAAAAAAATGTCCGCAAAAAGATCCATCAACTCAATCAAAAAATGGATCAGATCTTCAAAGACTCCTTCATCAAAAGAGTTTAACTTTTAGCCTTACACGTGATCAACTTTCAACTTCCAACTAACAAAGTCAACTTTAAAAATTATTTCTCAAATTAGCACTGAGCAGACATGACACTAAACAACTGCAAAAAATCCTAACACTTAGAATGGTGGATCTCTTCCATGGCTCTAAAACTCTAAATCAACTCTAAAACTCTAAATCAACTCTAAAACTCTAACTCAACTCTAAAACTCTAAATCAACTCTAACACTCTAACTCAACTCTAAAACTCTAAATCAATTCTAAAACTCTAAATCAACTCTTAAACTCTACATCAACTCTAACACTCTAACTCAACTCTAAAACTCTAACTCAACTCTAAAACTCTAACTCAACTCTAAAACTCTAACTCAACTCTAAAACTCTAAATCAACTCTAACACTCTAAATCACTTTAAAACTCTAACTCAACTCTAAAACTCTAAATCAACTCTAAAACTCTAAATCAACTTTAACACTCTAAAACTTTAAATCAACTCTAAAACACTAAATCAACTTTAACACTCTAAATCACTCTAAAACTCTAACTGAACTCTAAAACTCTAAATCAACTCTAAAACTCTAAATCAACTCTAAACTCTAACTCAACTCTAAAACTCTAAATCAACTCTAAAACTATCAACTCTTAAACTCTAAATCAACTCTAAAACTCTAAATAAACTCTAAAACTCTAAAAAAAGAATCTCTAAAACATATTACAAAAATTATTATTTTTATGAGAACTCAGAAAAAGAAAAGAAATATTTATCTCCGATTATAGATTATATGCACTAAATAAATGACTGGTGTAAAATAAATTCATCCAGTAAATAAAAATTCAAATTTATTTAGAATATTCTGTGCTTAATATGCCAAAATTTTCGTGAGATCATGTTTCCCTAAATCTAACACTAATAATCAAGAGACCTCCCATACTGAAAAAATATACTTGCTTTTTTCAAACATAACATGCTAAACTTTAAGATTACATATATAAAAAATACCAAACTTTTAAACTAAAAAGAATAGGACATAAACTCCAGGAAATCAGCAAGATCAAGTAAACCTCTGGAGCCATGTCACAAAACGAAGTTTAAAATATTAAATTACTCAAAAATATCTATAAACTTTCATTAATAATTCATAAATCTCCGCCCGTAGACAGCACCAAAAACTGATTTCCTACCATTTAAGCACCTTATAAGTTTTTTAAAAACTTTAAATTTATTAAAAATTTTAATTATATAAAAGAGTCTATTAAACATTACACACTTTAATCAAAGTTCAAATCTACTCTCGAATCTTATATTTTTTAAAACTCCTCAAATGCAGGCCTATTAATTAATATATATATATACTATATATGTATAGATAGATGTAACAATTTTAACTTCATTATACTTAAACTTCAAAATTAAATTTAACAGTTTAAATTTAAAAATATAGCAAAACTATTAAGGTTTTAACACTTCATTTTTAATAAATATCTCTATATAATATTTTTCGCATAAACTACTTAAAATTTTAACCATTTAATTATTTTCTATTAAACTAAAGAAAATCATTTCACTTTCAATAAAAAGAATTTTAAAAATTTCACTTTTACTGCAGAAGTCCTCCATCACACAAAGTACCAGAACCGGTAGTTCTGTCGAGAATATATGCAAAAACGTCATGGCCAAGTAGATTCCCAGTTTATCAGAGCTCTTGAAGGTATGCAGGATACAGTCTGTCAAGTCCATGATTCCTTGGAACAAAAGCTCATTCATAAAGTCATTTCAAGCACTGTAGATCACAGTTCATGAACTCAAAACTCATCAGGAAAAAACTCATCAGGATGAAGTCCTCTCAGGCACCATAAGGCATCATAGCAAAAAGTCCAACTGGGCAAAGTCGTCACAGGCTATGTAGAGCACAGTTCAAGAAACACAAAGCTGAAAGGTTCTTGTGAGCATTCAGGGCAATCAAACTTTCATACTGCCCACACACTTCACTTACTGCACCATGACATTCACGACAAAAATGCATAAACTCTAATGTTTGGATGCAGACCATACTCAGGTCTTATCGTCGTTCTTCACACTAATAAAATAAAACCAGCACTGTCTCTCTAGAGGCGATAAACTTTTTAAAAAATCAGCACAGTTCCTCTTATCACATCCCAGGAAAACAGACTGAAAACTTTATTCTCTCAATATGCAAAAAGTTCACTCAATATACAAAAGGCCAACTTATTTGTGCATATCTTAATCACACAATAATTTAAACAGTTCTTCTTCAGATTTAACCAACATATGACTTCTTTAATTTTAATTGGCAAAGTCGTTTCAAAGAAAATTTTCATGAAATATGAACAGCAGCATCTAAACTTCTGGCTGCTTCCAAAAAGCATAGTTCCAAAAAAAAATTTCCAGCGATCGGTATCATTTTTTTTTTTTTTTTTTTGTCAAAATATTCATTAACTCTTAAAACAATATCTTCTTAAACACAACACTTCCATTATTTGAGCACAACACTTCACTAATTTAAGCAGAATATTATTTGACGAATCTCACGTTGAACGTTGGACAGATTTTTAATAGAACTCTTAACATAACATCAGCACATAGTTAATTCGAAGATTATTCACTCAAATAAATAATCATTTTCACCTCCTCCGAGACGGACCATGTAAAATTAAATGCACACATTACACAAATTATTCCATAGGCACTGATTATATAAAAAATCACTTTATTAAAAGAATAACACTCACTCGCAGCTCACTGCTGCATTATCGTCTGCATTTATCTCAAACACAACTTTAGAATAAAAACAGAAAAAACACTTCACTTCTCTTCAGTTTCTGGACACTGAGATTTTAATTATAGGTAGCACGGTATCGTCTGCCTACATGGAACAGAAGTAATTCACCACTGGAATGGTTAAATTAAATTGGCAGAATGAACTAATTTGTATGGATATTTATTGTAATGCGAGAAAATTATCCTTATGTATAATCAATTTTTTTAGTTGCTTTTTTTAAAAATATATATGCTCACTAATTTAAACAGCAGGTTGTTGTTCATTTCAGCATAACAAAGGTAATCCATTTAACACTATCTAAATTTCAAAATCTGGTATATATTAAACAATTCATTCACTTATATTAGCTATATTAAAAATGTACATCGTTTAATGACAACTTGGGCTATGGGGGTATATATATTCGTTTGGAGGCTAAAATATTCGTTTGATATTTCAAACGATCTAAGAAAAACAATCTTGACAACTAAGCCACATTTTCAATGTTCGGATGTTTTTCTTTCTTTCTTTTTTTCAGTTTTAAATAAAAGAAGAACGCGTGAATTTCTATCAAGTGTTGTTACGTGGAGTTGTGGCTCTTGTAGCTAAAACATGGTTGAAAATTCTCCCTTTATTTTTTTAGTTCTGATAGTGGTTAGAAGAGAGGGGTTTTACCCCTTTCTCTTGAAAAAGAAACGCTTTTGGTAAATGACATAAAGACAATTGTAGAAAAGCCTCGTGGTTTTACTTTATTAGAACAAAATGTTCCCGTAAGTCGTAAAGCTACTCGAAATAAAGTAAGCAAAGATTTGTAAAAAAATCAAGCCAATCTAACTATCTTCTAAAAAAGGCAGGGCCGATTTACTACATGGCAGTACACCAAAACAAAAAAATTGGTTCAAAAATACCGAGAAAGACTTCAGACAGGTATGATAATTTTTTAAACGCAATGTACTGTTAATACCAACTGTGACAACTGCAGAAATAAAATTAAAATATTAGTAATTAATGAATAAATAAGGACAATAAATCACAATCTCAACATTTTTCAATGAGTGTCAAGATTTTTTTTCATTGTAAATTAAAATATTTTCTTCTGGTGTTAAAAGTTATGTTTTTTATTAAAACTAATTATTATTCAGAATACGATTTCACAATAAGTATTTCGTTAAAATAATAAATGAACATTTATTTGCATAATTTATTTATTTTAGATGACCGGAGTTCAGCACAAGTATTAGATATAAATAAATGAATATCTTTTATTCTCCAAATCCAGCATTTATTATGATACAAAATCCACCTCGTTACATTTTGAAAATTAGATTGTATTTAATACTTTTCATGTCGGAACGATAAACACTGCTATTTTTATTAGGCTATTTACTTATCTTAAACTTTATATGAAAATAGAATAATAAAAATGTCACAAACGTATTGGGTTTGTATATTACCGGCTTTCAACCAAGTTATGATATATATATATATATATATATATATATATATATATATATATAAGAATAAATTCCTTCTGATATTTCGCTTAGTAAATATTAAACAAACTTAAATTATTTTATAATTCTTATAAAGCATGATCATATTTATAAAATTTTATAAAGTAAGAAATTAAAATGAAAAATGAAAAAATGAATCCTATTAATAAGGGAAATATTTTGCGATTCAAAAATCTCACGTTTCTAAAATAAGGAATTTTATATAAAAGTATAAAAATGAAAGTAAATTAGTAGAGATTTTTCCACAGTCAATATGCAATTCCGTTTACGCAGACATTTACGAGAAAAGTATCTTAGACTATTTAACATCCATTGTAAGCATAAATTTATTGATATTATAGGTATCCTGAAAATATTTACATGCTTACAT
Organism: Maratus speculifer; assembly: GCA_964019185.1. Lineage (NCBI taxonomy): Eukaryota > Metazoa > Arthropoda > Arachnida > Araneae > Salticidae > Maratus > Maratus speculifer. The sequence goes on along the minus strand of OZ025291.1, from coordinate 434,876,487 downwards.
AAAGTATCCTACTTAAGAAACTGTTATTGCTCTTTAACCCATTGGCAGTCAAGCTCTCTGCATTCAAAACCTTTCAGAAAGGTTTACTGAAAATATATTTTGTGTTTCTGTAAATGTTCATTCTTTGAGAAAGCTAAGTCATTATATGTGTTTCTCAAAAAACTGCTTTTCCCCCTGCAATATTTGCGGGTAATCAATAATCTATTCAAGACCATTGTGTGTGTGTCTAGCAAGGACACTCAATTTCTACTTCCCCTGACAACCGGTCTCCCACCCTTGGACACCTGAAGAAACTAATCCCTGTATAATCTCCTCTAGAAGAAATTGGGGAATCTTTTTGTAATAGGGAACATGTGTTGATTGCAAGCATTCTTGAAAACAGGTAAATCGCATTGAAGTAAAGAAAAAAAAAAAAAAAAAAAAGACAAATAGAAAACGTGATATTTTCGCACTGATTTTAAGAGTTATAGCTTATGAACTATTTTGTAAAAAACTCTCTTGATATAAATTAGTTGTAGCTAATATACATGTCTTAATATAGTTTTATTTATTTTTACTGCAGTAAAAAAAGATATAATTAAACATTGCTATGCTTTTTACAAGTATAAGTAAATTTAATTTAATTAGCTAAAAACATCACTTTTAATAACCTAACCAAGCAGATTTTTTTAATTTGATATAACATGTAGTTAAATTCAGATATAACTTATTAATATTTTTAATTACACAAAATTATTAGGAATTATTCTTCATACAAGATACCTTAGATTAAAGACTTTCTGCAAAGTATAATTTTAGAAGGTTAAAAAATATATAATTAATTAAAAAGGAAAAGCAGGATTTCAAGAATATTTTATCAAAACCCAAGAATGTAGCAAAATTAATTTAAGATTTTTAAATATTGATTCAGATCTATTATAAACGTATAAGATAAAATGAATTTTTAACTTCATATTTAAATTCATATATGGTTTCACTTCTTTACTAAATCAAGCCTCTAAAGAATAGATTTTTGAACTAGATGAGGCGCCATAGATAAATTTATCAAAGAAACTCATGCTTTAAAAAATTCTATGAAAAATAGAAAATAACAAAACAACGAAAGAAAACCCTATACTGTTTTGTCGATTAAAATATCAGACAAAGAATGTAACAATATTAGATAATAATTAAATATGATTTTAGAATGTATTTTTAGATTTCAAAATTTATAAAATGAAAAATGTTTGAACTAATAACCAACTAAAAATCATTAACTAATGTTTTTAATTACAATTTACAACATAATATCGGATTTAGTTAAGATTACAAAAGGATGTAATGTTATTCTCTTGCAGAAGTTTGGAAATCGATACTAAAATGATGATAAATTTGTTTTTTTAAATTTTTGTATCGCAAAATATAGGAATAATTTTTTCAAATGTGATTTGAAAAAACATTTTAGAACAAAGTATTTTTTTTTTTTTTTTTTTTTTTTTTTTTTTTTTTTTTTTTGTCGGGATAAAAATTATCTTTAGCGGTACCAATGTACACAAAACTTCATTAAATATAAACCTTAAGATCTTATAAACTATGTAAAAGAACTTCGTGATACTTCAGAAAAAAATAAAATATATATACATGTATGTAGTTTCCAGGATAGTTAAAACAGCTCCTTTCATCAGGTGAAAAAATCGGGGTTGTGTTCACCGAAACAAAAAATAAAGGAATATAAGCGAATGCAAACTCTATTTTTTCCATCTGATGCAGAAGAATATTTTAACTGCTATTAAAATGATATTCAGGATTTTTTACTAGCCATTTCCTTTAAAGTAACAAGGTGTGATATTTTTACACAAATATTTGCTTGAAATGTTCTATAAGAAAGCTTGGATTATAGGAATACTTCGAATGTAGAATATTTCTCTTATTGCAATACGTTACAAATAATTACATTTATAAAAAAAATGCCTTAATAAAGGAATTCTCAAATTTAAAATAGTTTTAAGTTAACGGTTATTTTATTTTCTACTATGATTTTTTTTTTTTCGTTTAAATTTACTAATATTAAATCTAATTAATCATACTAATATTTCTATTAAGTATTTAATAAATGACAAAGACAGAATTTATATTTCTGTATTTATAGAAAAGGAAACTCAACTGGGAGTGTTCTTTGAACTAATTTTAACAGTTTTTTTTTTTATTATTATTACTGAATTTTGCATACAGCAGCACAGACATGATTTTGTTTTAAGAAGGGGTGGGGCGATGGTGTCAAATTCGAGACATAATGAACACACTTTCTCATGCATTTCCCTGGAGTAAAATTTAAAAATTTGAATTCATACAAAGCTTTGAAATTAAATAATTCTGATATAAAGTAAAACACACACAAAAAACCCCATAAGTTTGAAATTATATCTTGAATTTTAAATTTCAAGAATGGAAATTTTACAATAAAATGAGTGATCTAAAACTTTATTTTTTTTCCATCACATCAAGATAATATGTACACATGAGTATATTAGAGATCTGCACGGGCCGGAATTTCCGGGCCCGGCCCGTTTAAACGTTTATATTTTAGGCCCGGTCCGGTCCGTTTTGGCCTGTTACAATTTCTACGATTTCTAAAAAATTGATATTTTTATCATAAAATTAAGATTCCTTTAAGGATTACTGCATACATATCTATGGAAGGATTTTACAGTATATTTTACAGGAAATACACATTAACAACATTAATGATTACTTAGATTCTTAGGTTTTCAACATTCGAATGAAGATTCATTAAAAAATTAATAAGGCTTACAATAAAAGAAAAAGGAAATAAATCTAAAAACATCGTTACGTTTGAAGCTCTTTAATAAAAGAAAATTTATAAAAATATTTCTATGTAATTTTATTAAAGATTTTAAATCCAAATCCATTCTTAAATTCAAAGAAGCTCCTTTCTGACACATTTATGAATTCATTTTTTCTCAGAAACGCATAAGATTAGCAGGTATCTATATTGAGAAACGATATAATCAAATGGTGTTATCCATTTTTTGATACAAGCATTTTAAAAATACTGTAAGCAAATAAAATACTGTCATAATTAGCGTTTTGAATAGAGTTTCTGGAAGCGATAGCATGGAAAGGGAGAAAAACCTGCAATCATTGAGTAACTATTATATCTCAACAAGGTTATACAAGTATTTTATTTACTTTAAAAATGAAAAACGCTATTCGATTCCAAATCCCTTCAATAGTTAGGCTTATCACTTTCATACTTTTACAATTTAAAATTAATCAGAAAATGTGTCAAACTTTCACATTATTGAGAAATTAATTTAGAAACCATCAAGAGGTATATATCCAAAGATTAAGCTAACATAAGTTCTTTATCACTGTTAATAATTTTACAAATCATGTTTTCTGCCCTACAGATCTTGAGGACAATTAAGTGTAGTTCCGGTCCGACCAGTCTATGTGTAGAAAAGTAATACAAGCTTGATCTCGGCCCGGCATGAGTCAGCTAAAAAAATATTAAAACGGGTTACACACAATGTAACTCTCTGATACCGATGTCTACACTCTACATTTTTATATTGATGTAGTCGAACTAGTATAGCTCGTGACGCACATTTACACTTATTCTCGTTAAAACCATTTTCGTTGAAAATACCTCATATTTTATTGTTTTTGCTGAAATCTTCAGAACGGACCAGCAGGCCCGATTTTTTTTTTTTTTTTTTTTATCAGCCCGGCCGGCCCGCGGGCCAAGTCCGGGCCTGTGCAGACCTCTAGAGTATATAATTCTCAATTCTAAATTAATTGGACAGGGGGGGGGGGGAGAACACACATCTGAAAAGTGTATCTGAAAAAAACGTGTTATTTAAAGGGAAAAAAGACAGAAAAAAAGAAGGGCGGAGAAAAATAGAAAGAAAAAATGTGACCGAAAAAGAGGGGACAAGGAAAAAACAGGACACGAAAGAAAAAAAATGCTATGCTTATATTTAATTCAGCATTATAACACATATTAAAGGCATTATAACACAGTTATGTGAATAGAAATGTTTAACATAAAATGAATAATGCTTACTTAAAAGGCGATTAAATAAACAATAATAGGTGTTAAAATTTTATTTTATTTATTTTATTTTATTTAAAAATCGTCTATAACTATACAAGATTAATACTATAATTATTAACATCTATAATTGTTTATTTAATCGCCTTTTAAGTAAGCATTATTCATTTTATATTAAAAGCAAGGCGAAATTTTATTCCGTCATATATTTTATATGTATTTTATATGTAGAAATGTTTATTTTAAGTCAATGTCTACTAATGCAAAAACTGGAAAATGTGCGAATGTTTGCATACAAGAATGCTCTTTACATAACTACTTCATTTTAAGCTTGTGCGTGTATAAATTCACTTATTTATTTATTTTCTGTTTATTTTTTATTTATTTACATATATAATTTTAAAGAAATTAATTAAAATAAAAATGAGGGTTTTTAAAAACTTAAATTATTTGAAATGCTTGTTTATTAGCTTAAAATTGTATTTTTAAAAATAATAAAATTTTTTGATCAATAGCATTAGTATTTTTAATTGCTAATTGAACAAACAGCCAAAAAAAAAAAAAAAAAATGATAATAAGCTAGGGACAAGATTAGAGGCCGTAATTAGAAGGGAATAATAGGGGGGGGGGACGGCTCATATTTTCTTTTTCTCTCTCTCTCCGAAGCAGAAAGATAAATTAATGCATATTCATTCTCTAGATACTATGTTTCCTATTCAACTGTTGTAATAACTTAATTTCATGCAAAGAAAATAATAGGATGATTAAAAAATAGAGTGTATAACTAGTGCAATATTAAACATCATATTAGTGCAATAGGATGAGCTAGTTTTGAAACGCGTATTTTAGTTACAATTTAGTATTTCTGCAGAATTGTGAAAGGGCCTCAAAACTAAGTTGGTTTTTGAACAGAATTTCATTTGGATTTTCGGAACAGAAATTTATTGGGTAACTTTGGAATTTTTTCCAGGAAAGGCTCAAAATATCAGTGATGCTAGGGCGGGGGGGCGGGGGGGATGAGTCACCTTCAGAATCGCCTTATGTATGGTCTTGAACAAGGCCTTTGTTGAGATTACACCTAAAATAAGGAAATTTGCAAAGTTTGTTATCCCCCCCCCCCTTTTTTTGACACGTTATAAAAGCAATTTATTATTATTATTATTTTTTTTTTGGTTATAGATTATGAAATTTCCAGATATATTATTCTAAATATTAAAATATGAAATAAAATAAACGCTCCTATAAGATACTAGAATAATGGATAAAAGCGAGCACCCCCCCCCCCCTCTTACACACACACACACATATACTCCCAATAAAGAGAAATATCGCATTTATTTAATAGTATACATAACAGAAAAGATAAAGTTTTGCTTGTGGAATTTAGAATATGTAACAGGGATAGTAAAGTTTTATCCTATTTTTTAATGACATAAAGATCATACTTAAAAATTAATTTATTTATTTCTGACATGGTACAAAAAATGATGCCTAAGAATTAATTTATTAATGCCAGAAATTGAGTATTGATAAAAACGAGCGTTCTCGTATGTGATTATTCAAGCGATTTTAAAGAAATATTCATCTACGAAAATTATACAAACCAAATATTTGGTGTTTCGTCACTTCTTAGTACTTAAATACAAAAAAAAAAAAAAAAAAAAAAAAAAAAAAAAAAAAAAAATCAATTCCTTGCCACCTTTTTTCTCTTTTTTTTTTCACTTTTTTCCGGTCACAGATAAATAGATCAGAAGATATTATATTCAGTCATTATCTTGTTTGTGTTTAAATGAGTAAAATCCAGGACGAAAAAGAGCAACTGATGGAAAGTGCGTAGATGCTTTTAATAAAAATGAAGTCGAACATTTTTTTTCATTTTTTAGGTGTAAGTAGAATATTTTTTCAGTGAACTCTGTCGAAGTTAATCCTTTGAAACAGGACTAAAAAAGAAAAAAATATCCACCTTGAGAAAACAATCGTTTATTATTAAAGATGCAATTCATCTATCAATAAGTTAACCAAAAAAAAACCAGCAGTTATATTTCCAAGTACCGTGGTTTTATGTCGTTACGTTTGTCCCGAAAATTTCATGTTGTATTGCAAGCTTTTTTTTTTTTTTTTTGACGGGGGGGGGGGGATGTTATTTTATAAACAGTCACGAAAAAGCTATATCAAAGTTGTAATTTGCTTTAACTCCAAGTCTCAAAGGAAAATTAGTGCTTGTGGTCACTTCAACTATTAAGACATAAGTTTTAATTTATTTTTTATTCGGAAATGCCAGAAACTAGCTATTGTTCAGAAACTATGTAATCGAATTGTTTTATTTATTATTATTTTTTAAGGAGGGAGGGCAAACGCAATAGATCATGCAGAAAATATTGTCAAAGTGGACGTTTTAAACCGAATTTCTACTTGAAAGTAGAATAACTACTCATAAGTGTAAAAAACCTATTTGTCACATGATCAAAATCACTTGTAATTCAATTGGTAATTTATTTACTAAATAAGTGAAAACACAGCTCGATTCCAAATTGTTTCCACAATCAAGCATTCCAGTTATATACCTTTCTGTTAAAAAATGAATTTTTAAATGTGTCAAAATATTTATATATGTTAGCTAGCCAATATGCTAGCTGAGCACAGTAGTTGAATACTTTTTCGTAAATGCTGCTAATAATGAAGAACTAATATTTATAAGTATGGTAAATGAACACTTGAAAGGTTTGAACGAAAAATTGAAATTTGCAAAACGATTACTTTTGATGAATTACTTAAACAAATTTTTAAATGTTTTAATATTTTTTGCATATATATTTGCATATAAATTAAAAAACAATAATTGTACAAATAATTTAAAGATTTAGTAATCAATTGAAAATTTTAATTTCTGTTCCTTTTGTGCCTCCAATTCTATTCTCTATTCCTTGTGTGTCTTATTAACGTAATTTACACATTTAAGCTTCACCTTTAATGACTTGTTATTTTTATATCCTTCTGAACGATTAATTATAAACAACAACCAAAACTCTGAATAAGAGACATCTCTATTTAAGAGACAAAAGCTCCGGTCCCATGGGTGTCCCTTATTCAGAAGTTTCACTGTATATATTTTGTTGTCGAAATTTGATTTTTTTTACTTTTATTGAAAAATTCTGTTATAGGCAAGTTTCGTTTACACAAGTTTTACAGTAATACAGTGCTATACTACAAAGTGAACGGTTTAACAACATCTGAAGATACCTGTAAAAATGGAAATTGCCTAAAAAAGGAATTTTTTTTTAATATTCAATATGTTAAATTTCACGTGCTAAGACGGAATCCTGTTTAAAATGAAATATTTTAACGGTTCTTCTGTTTCTTGTATTTGTTTCTTGTAGTTTTGACTTTTTTTTTTGTAAATATGATTCAGTAAACGTTTTCTGTTCAGAAGGGGAGAGGGAGTTATACCCCAGAACCTATCCTTATAAAATCTCCCCCCCCCCCCCTTCGCCCCAAAGAAAGTTCTGAAATGGCACTCCTGATACTAACAAAAGTGATACAGCAAAAGTGATGTAAGAAAAAAAGTTTTAAGTATTTAGTAATATAATTAAGTGAAAAACACTGAAAAATTTTAAGAAAAAAAATTAAAAGAAAATAAATATTTATTCTTTGAAACAATATAGTAAAGAAATGAAACGTGCAAATGTCTTAAAATAATGATACTTATTATAATGAAATATAATGTTCTGGAAAAGAATGATAAAATAAAATAAGCAAACATTAAAATAATATTTCATGAATTTGCTTAGAACGAATTTATAACACCTCATCTACATATAATCTTTAGATTCACCTTAATATTTGTTTTGAGGTACAATGCCATTTTTAACCATACACAGAAAACATCATACTCTAAGCATTTTTTAACAAAATTTCCAAAGCACAAATTCTTTCAACTACAATAAACTACTTGACAGGTAATTTACCTAAGAACAGCTATTGTGCAGTGAAAAGAAGGAGGAGCAGCTACACGCCTACTCTACTCCCCGGCAGGAACAATGGGGCAATGGGGGGAAAAGCACAACCGCGCTCACGCGCTCTTAACCTTTTCCAGGTAGAAAAACTCAACCGTCTACAAGCGCTTATAACCATTTAGGAGCATATGAGTCTGGGCGTTCACAGACGCTCTTAACCATTTACAACTACAATACTTCGGGCGCGTGTGCGCGCTTATAACCACCAAAGGGTTAAGACAATCGTATATAAAATTAAAAAAAATATATTTTTTTACATGAGGATAAATAAGAATGGACTGCCAACTAGAAACAGAAAATTACACTTTTTGCGGTTTTAACGGGGCAATAATGCAAAAAGACATTTTTTTAAAAATACAGTACCGTATAAGCGCAGGAAGCACAAATTTTATAAGCGTCTAGAAATTGCCAAAGAGTTTTCACATATCGTACCTCAGTCCCACTTTGTTTTTGAAACGTATGAGAAATAATACTTTTACAGTACACCCAGGGTATGCAGATATATATATATATAGCTTCTTTTTCTATGATAGTACCTTATTTGTGACTGATGTTTTATATTTGTGGCTTGGCAGGACTATCTATAATCAGTTGTTTTTCATGATACATTTTTCAATACTTAAAATCTTAATCTATACTTAATCTAAGTTACATAACTATACTTAATCTATACTTAATCTAAGTTACATAACTATACTTAATCTATACTTAATCTAACAATTAGATCTTTCATATCCTTCAAATTTAATTAAAGACAATTTGATTGCGCTTCTGTTACTTTCTATTTAAATTTGTTTTGATAGGTAATAACTTGATGCATTATTTTAACACTTAGAGATATTATATAAAACCCATAAATCGTATTACAAATATATATTTAACAGGCTCTCCTTTTCATTGTTCCAAAAAGATAAAAGATAGTCACACTTAAAAATCATAACATTAATGTGAAAAAAATATTGTCTAAAATGGTTTTATTTTTGTTTGTTTGTTTCTTTTTCTCCTAACACAATGAACTTAAAATGTGAAATACGTTTTTACAATAAAAACTAAATCAATTTATTTTAACATAATTTTATTTTAAAATTAAAAATTTCTTTCAAAACTCTATAATATTAAACTAACATATCGCTTTTGTTGGCATAATTTAAGATAATACTCTCTAGTGAGCACTGTATAAACATATTTCTATTGTCAAAATATGTTTCTATGTTTATTGCAAAAGAATTTTGATAAATACAAACAGTTATATCGTTGTATGTATTTTTATTTGAAACTGAATTTAAAAGCCACTGCACTAAAGTAATATATGTCTTTTGAGAATAACTGAAATTAAATACGCACTTATTCTAGTATTTTAAATTAGTATAAGGAAAACTTATTGTGTTAAATATTCTAAATCATGTGTTAGATCTTATGATAAAAGGATAACCAAGAATGAAACAGATGATAATGAGTTACTCACTATGGAAACTAATTCATGTTATAATTCAGAAAATGTTTTGAAAATCACCATAAGATGGTTGCTTCTTTTTTTTATTTCTTGTTTTATTCTAGTATATTAGGGGGGCTCCACCCCACTGCTCGCTACGCTCGACAACCCCCCGCGTAATCGCTTCGCGATTACAAGTTGTAGACTACCCCTGCTTGCTACGCTCGCCAATACCCCATGGTATAAATAAGCAGTTGCAGACCTTTCAAATGATGCGTCACACAACTGGTGTGGTAAAGAAATTAAAAATGTTCACCCTGGGGGGCAGAGTGTGGGGGGTGACACAGAAGACATCCATAATATGAATAAGCAGTTGCAGACCTTTCAAATCATGTTTCACACGACTGGTGTTGTAAAGGAATTAAAAATTTGGCGAAATATTACAGTTATCGTCAAGTTGGCGTCACTTTTGGCGACTAATTTTGGTCGCCAAGTTGGCCAATATCGACATACTTGGCGATTGTTGGCGATGGTAACCTTTCCCTGTTTATGGTAACCCATACGGCGGTGCATAGACGGAGCCCTTTCCTGATTGGTCTATTCGACTCATGGAAGGAGTGGTCCGCTCGGATTCGTTATTTCCGGAAATCTTACACATCAGCATCATTTAAGGAGTCATTCCTTTTAAGGCTAGTTTTTTTTACTGTAGAAGAATTAGATGTTAAATGATGATTTATATGTTGTAGACCAATTGATGAATCCTGTTAGTTAAGATTAGCTGTTTGTGAAGAAACAGTCAAGTTGCAATATGTTCTGACATTACTCTCATCTTTATATTTTAAGGACAATACGGTCTACTCTGCTTTCATAGACTAGAAATGTGAAGATGATTACGAATATATTTCCTCATATATTTCAGGAATTATATTTACTAATATAATTCCTGATATATTTCAAGCTTACTGGATCTTATGTTTTTAATCTTTTTTAGAGATGTAACTGAAAAAAGAATTGTATTACATGAAATATACTTGGAAAAAATATTCATTTTACCGTGATTATTTAAGAATTTACAATTTAATACTTTTTACACAAACATTTGTAAATCCCTTTAAGATTGCAGTATTCTAATTCTCACAAAATTCGTTCACTTCTATCTAAAATACAATTGTTAAAAAAATGTAATTAATTTATGTTAACAAGACTTTTTTGTGAAAAAAGTTTAAAAGAATAATAATGTTCGTTACTATTTTAAAGCAAATATTTGAAGTTAATTCGAAGTAACAATTAATTTCAACATTATATAAATACATTTTTTTAAATATAAATTGATATATATTAGACCTATATTGCACCATTCAGTTAAATTTAATATTAGAATAAATATTCATTTTTCTGCATAAAGACGGCGTATTAAGTTTAACGTTAGACTTTTATTCAAAAATTCTGACAATTTTCTTTATTTTCTTAACGCAATTTAGTGTATTACTAAATATTTCCGCATTAAATTTTATATGTTAAAGAAAAAAAAAAAAAGCTAATGAAAAACAGTATAATCTGAATTTAATAAAAGAAGTAAGTTTTATTTGTTTAAATTGAATACTTATTTTCATTTTTAATTAATCTTCCTTTGGAAAGTAGAAAATGCCGAATATAAATAACGTAAAAAGTGGGTTTTTTTAATACAACAAAAGCTATAAATGAAATTAATTAAAAATCAATCAAAAATGATTTTGATTGAAATTCATTTTGTGGAGATAAAATAATACATTATTATTATTTTTAAATTATGCTTTTATTTAATATTATTCTTGTAGTATGTTTATATAAAGTTAAAAAATTTAAAGTTTTTTCGAATTTTTTTATTCATTTAGGATATACAGGGTGTTTCTAAATTCATGGTACAAACTTTAAGGGGGGATAGTACATCGAGACAAACAATATTAAACAGGAAACTATGGGCCCCAAACGTCTTCCGTAGGAGATAGGCGCCATTAAAGTTTACGGTCCAAAAATTCAAATGATTATAAAAAACAGAAAAAATTGGTCGATTCGTTTGCTGTTTTCACTAAAACTATTCTTTATGTCAGTATTGTCTTGAAAATAAATTATAAAGATAAATTTCAAAAAATGCCGATAGAGGGCGCTTTAGACTATGTAGTAACGAACAACTATTTTTTACCGTTATTTTTTGCATCTCATACAATTTTTTTATAGGCTTATACATAAGCTTAAATTTTGAGCTCAAAATCTAAATCATTGGGAGTGGTTAAGTAGCGCAAACTGAGCTGTGGGGGGAAGTTCAAATTTCAAATTATTATAAAAACGGAAAAATTCGTCAATTGATTTGCGATTTTCACTAAAATTATTCTTTGTGTCAGTATTATCTAGAAAATAAATTATAAAGATATAATTCAAAAAATACCGATAGAGGTCGCTTTAGACTTTGGAGTAACGTACAACTATTTTTTACCATTATTTTTTGCATCTCATAAAATTTTTTTAGAAGCTTACACATAAACTTAAATTTTGATATGAAAATCTAAATCGTTGGGAGTGGTTAAGTAGCTCAAACTGAACTGTAATTTACGCATATTGGAATAAATGTTTTTTTTAAGGCGAATTAAGAATTTATATCGTTTCTATAAAGATTATTAGATTGGATCAAGTAACAGGATTTTAATTTAATAAGTTGAAATAAGTACGGGTTGTTGTTAAAAGGAAATTAATATAGAATAAGGTTAATTATGGCGAAAAAAATTAAATTTGTGTTTTTAAACATATTTTTATACATTTCATACAAATACAATTTTTATACACGTTATGGAGGGTGGGCTACATATTGCTGAAAACAATAAAAACGTATGAATGGATATGATTAATATACTTTATGAATTTTTAAAAAAATATATATGAAATCAAAATAACATTATGAAGGGTTCAGGTAGAATTTGCTAAGAAAAGATTTATAAAATCAATTATGTGCACATACATGGACATAGAGATATATGTATATAAAAGGCGAATTAATGTATAATATGTTATGATTCTCTTAAATATTTCATATATTTAAACCTAATACAAAATTATAATTATTCCCTTAAAATAACCCTCATTATTTCTAAAATGGTTCATTTACTGACAATTTTATTATTATTATTTTTAATAATAAGGGTTTTTAAATAATGAATACTTTTTTTATTATTTGCTCAGTTATCTATTTTAAGCTTTTCTTGTATATTTCTTCTTCTTAAAAAAAAAAAAAAAAAAAAAAAAAAAAAAAAAAAAAAAAAAAAAAAAAAAACACTTTAATTTATTTGATAATTTTCATTCTACTTTAAAAAATTATCAATTAGTTTTCATTATTCTACCCTTCTTTATAAAGCACCGAGATTTTTTAAAAATTCTGTTATATTGTTAAATTTATTTCTCACACCAGAGAGCAGAATTATATATTTTTTTTATTAAATATAATTTTTTAATAGTTACGTGATATATATCACCTTTCTGAGTTTTGCTAATCTGATTATGTCTTTGCATTTTTCAATTAGTAAGTAAAATAACTTGTACTTTTCACATCTTATATGTAACTTTTCTTTTATTTTGCAAATGTTTTGATATGCTTATAAAGGCAATGTTCGCACGAATACAGTTATTTTTTAGTTCTTATAACAATATTTTTATAGAAAAAAAATCTAGTTCAAACGCACGAATTACCTCCTCAAATTTCGCTTTACTTAATGAGATATTTTGTATAAGAAGTTACAGAAATGTTCACTGACCTGGAAATTCCAGTACCCGTACGAACACTGAAGGAGTTTAATTTCGTCATCTTAGGTCTATTCTTAATAAAATTGTATAAAATTATTAAACTTATAATCTCTTATGATGATTTAATAGGTTATTCATAGTTTCTAATTATACATTTCAGGTCTCTTCTGTACATTTTTTTGTTTATCTTTAAAATTCTGTCAAATTGTACTTACAAATTTCATTTCAATTATATATATATATGTGTGTATATATATATATATGTAGTCTTTCTAACTCTTAAAACATTAAAACCATTATAAATAATATATTTTTTTTACAGACAAAATCTAGTCACGTTTTCATATTTTATTATTTAAGAATAAAATATTTATTTTTTTTAGAATTTTAGTCTTTTGCGAAAAGCTTTAGAATTCATATTTCACACCATAAACTTTAATATTTTCCTCAAATTACCTGTTATACTGAGGACAAAAGCAGTTAGTCAGGTGATGCATAAATAAAAGATTAGGACTTATAGAAATGAGATGCATACAAATGAAATAATAAAAGTGTTTCTTTGAATGAAATAATAAAAAGTTTTCTTTTTACAGAGAATCAGACGAAATATTTAATACACATTCTGAAAATGAAAGCAAGTTATAAATAATAAACGAAATGAGATAAATTTCATTTATACCGCTTGTTATAGTACTGACAAAATAAATGCAACTTTCATATTAAAAAAACACTTATTTTATGCTTGATTTAAAAAAAAACACAGCATTAAATTAAATTTGTAACAATTGGATTAAAAATATTATTCGTGAGTATTTATCCACGAAGTATAGTTACAGAACAAGAACTGTCGAAGAACAGTTACAGTCGAAGTACAGTCGAAGAACAGTTACATAAATATATTTCTTTGAACAGTAGAAAAATTTGTCTGCAACACCACGTGTTTAACGAATTATAAAGCTTTATGCAATATTTATAATTATAGAGACATTAATTATAAGACATTAGTTTGAATAAAATATATAATTTAGAGTATAATTTTTTGAGTATAGATTAGCTATTTAAGCATTTATAATAGCATTCATATAACAGTGTGCTATACTTAGAAGAGTAAAAAAAAAAGCTAATTACAATATAAACAAAATTATTTGTTTTTTGAGTAATAAAGTATTTCAAATGAATAATAGGATGTATATATATATGTGTGTGTGTGTGTGTGTTACGTATTATTCAATCACAGTACACTCATGGCACTGAAGTTTATTAATCCAAACGTAGTGAGACTTAGCACATGGATTGGCTAGTTGCTTCGTACTATTTTATTACAATACATACATCACTAATACTAATTAATAACACAAAGAATGAAATTCGGGAGGAATTTTTGCAGTCAGCGTGGCATAAGTTAGTGAAAAATGGAGTGAAATTTTTGGAGGATTTCCCCAAGACACGATTGGAAACATCTATTTTTAACAATCTTTAATGACATTCCAAAGCCCAGCAAACGAATCCCACTACTCGGCTGAACTCGGCTGCGTCTGCGCGTTAACGATTAATTTGTCACATTAAAAAAGCTAAGAAAGCTCCACAATAATAAAATTTTATTTCTCATCCAAGTGCCTGATTAAAAATGTAGCAAAAAAAAAAAAAAAAAAAAAAAAAAAAAAAAAAAAAAAAAAAAACTTTTAGAATACATCATAATCGGTCTTACAGAGCCTCATTGCGTGGTAAACACCTAATTTGCCAATTAAATTTTGAGAATTTCTTTTAACCAATAAATTTTATGAAATTTAACTTACTGACACATACATAAAATAGCCCTCTTTCATGGTCGCGTATAATGACCTGCAATCTGCATTTAAACAAAAACTTTCGAAGGGGAATTCTGGCCAATCGAGTGATTTGAGAGAAAATATAAATAGATATTACGCAATAAATACGGAATGAAATAAGCAAAAATTTCGAATTCCGGTTTTTGACAGATTTAAACACTTTAGAAGTTAGAGATTCCTAAATCTTGTTTTTTGAAATGTTGGTTTATGTTGCATTTTTCACGATTCCTGCAATAGCTATATCTCTAGAACAAATGATGGTTTTTCACCAAACTTCAGATCAAGGCATACTTTGATAAATCTTATTACTGATTACGTTTTGGTGTAAATCACACACCAGGTGGCGCTTTTATGTGCATTTTCTGGACTTACTCAGTAATCCTACTTCAAGAACTAATGCACGGAATTTCATGCCTTTAAAATTTCATGATGGGAATAGATTGTCGTTTAATTTTAGCATTGTGACGATGAATATTGAATTCTAGATATACATAGAAAGAAGAAACTTTTGGAATTGCCACATCTGACTAGTTTTAAACTTTGTATTTTCAATCTTCAATATCAAATTACTGGATATTTTATGTTTAAATGCAGCATACAGTTTAATGTTTATTTATTTACATTTTTTATGTATATATATTTAGGTACACAACAAAAATGCTATTAAAATCAATTTAAAATATAAGCTAATTGATAAAAAAATACGTTAACAAAATAAATGTAAAGATATCATAAAACCAGAATCTTTATGAAATTCGGATTCTATGACCTAAGTAAACCGTTTTAAAAAGATCTTTAATATAATACTTATATATATCAACTTATATATACTCTTTCAATGAACAATATCTTGGACAGAACTTGTCAAAAAACATTACTATTTTTAAAAAATGTTTTTTTTTTTTTTTTTTTTTTTACAATATTTTTGCGAATGATAAGTTACTACTAAAGTGCTATAAAATAAATCATTTAAAAGAAGAAGAAAATGGCAGCTATAACTCATAAAAATGTTACTTTTGTGTGGTACATTAAAGTATATACATATATAAGGATGAAATATAAAGAAATTATATGAAATCTTCCAGAACATTTAGGACTGATATTTCTAAAACAAGCCATAAATGATAAATTATTAACTAATTTCTAGTAATCTGTTCTGCATTATAAATTATACTTTATTTTATGTCGAGAAATATATTTTAGATCTTAAATTTGGAATTAATTCCATCGAAACGAGAGTCTTTAATAGAAATTTTAATCTTTTATCAACGGTTCTTGAAAAAAAAAGAGATATTTGTCTAAGAAGTAGGAAATTACGCAGACTAAATGTACAACATTTACAATAAAATTTTACTGGTGAGACAAATTAAGGATTCTGAGAACTTTGTGCGACGCTTATACAGATCGCCCAAGGGGTTAAGTTCTAGATTCGCTACTACATTATAAAAAATTGTATTTTACTGATGTAAAGTTACTGAAATGTATATTCTTATTAAAATTTTACTTATACACTGCATTAAAAAAGGAAAAAAATAAAAAAAAACTATGTTACACCTTTTATGTTACACCTTTAAAAAAATAATGTAATGAAATTTTAGTAATCTTACTAAAAATTCTGAATTGCATGAAAAAAAACATTCTTGTTTTGTTTAAAATTTTTATAACCTTGCACATTTCTTTATTATTTTAAAGCTCAAACGTGTACCTCTTACATGAATTTTTGTTGTTGTTATTGCATAAAATATTTTAGGAAACCCAGTTGCATGGAAATAATTCTAATGAACTTACAGAATTTTTCTACAACATACCAGGCATTCCACCACATTAATACGAAAAAAAATATTTTTTGTAAATATTTTGTTAGTAATTTTTAGTAATATTCAACAACATTTTTTTTTCAACTTACCAATATATTTATAAAGTACATAGTACTAAAAAAAAACACTTATTTTTTTTATTTCTCATTAAAAATGATGACTGCCCAGTTGTTATCACAGAATACGTGTTGTCTCAAGATGTTCAATTGTTTTTTTTTTATCTGTGTGCTTATTGAGTTTAAAAACAAAACAGAATAATTCTGTTTTTTCATATTTACTTTAATATCATTTACAACTACTGTTTAGTACAAACCTTTCATTAATACTCATTATAATTTCCATAAGCCACAATAAGTGAAGATTCGGTGCAATTCTATGGGACATCTTCGAGTGTATTAAGCCATCTTAAGTAAAATATTTCAAATTTTGTATCAGGATTATTTTGATATGTTGATAGATATGTTTGATATAATTATTTTGCATTATCTACTGCTACTAAGTCCTGTTTTAAATTAATTAAAAAGAAAAACCTATCATAAAACAATTAAATAACTGTAATACTAGAATAACGTTTGATTCTTTTCAATAATACGCTGTTTCAAAGTTTAATTAATAATTATCAAACATTACTTTTATACAACCTCCTCAGTCTGCAGAAATCTGTTTAAAATTACTATAACGCATCATTAAAATGTATCAGTATGTATATTGATGCTTATGATATGAACGCATTTATTGAAAATATCTACAAATTGCTGTAACAAATCATTAAGCATTTAAATTATTTCATAGTGGTTTTTTTGTTCATTATTTGTTATTACAAAGCATCATTTTGTGTCTCCTCCAGGCGGCAACGGGATAATTTTGTTTCATTTTTTTATTTTGTCAAAAAGTTATATATATATATTTTTATTTTTTATAGTGTCATAAGTTCTGTGATTGATTACTACTTAGGATTGATCAATATAACTATTTTAGCAGTTTGTTATATAACCCTACAAGCGTCTGGCAAAAGGGTCAAATTGTAATGTTGTTTTCTCAACATTTTATTTTAAATGTTAAGAAACTATGATTCTTTCAAAATTATAAAAAAAAAAAAAAAAAAAAAAAAAAAAAAACTTTATTATAAGCATGAATCTAATCCTCCAGAGTATGAATCATTCTTCCATGTATTGAAAATTCGTTAAATCTACAGAATTTTAGTATTTTAAATATTGCTTATATTGCAGTGAAAACTGGAGCTTAGTATACGGAATATTACGTTCCAGACGCTTTGCGGGATAAAAAACTATCATGAAACATAAATTACTATTTTTTTTTTCTTTTTACGGTTGACATTTACAAGTTAAATTTAAGAACTACTTTTCTGACATTTTTTTGTGTTTCAATAATTGGCACTAATCCTAATTAACAGTTATAAAATGTTCTTTTTATATAAATGAGTTTTATGCGTCACTGTTTCATAACTTTTCTTACATGATTGAATACATTTCAGATTTGTTCAATGAGAAAAAGAAAGCAAGTTAGTTTTAAAAAAAAGATATTTTTCGAGAAATAAGGTATTTTACAAAAAATAACTCAAGGCATGCACATTACGTAACATCTCAGGTTCTTTTCAAAGAAAGTGGAATAAAGGAAATGTCAAATATTTTACCGAAAGATAGAAGATTGCCAGTTACTATGGAGAAAACGTCAAAAAACACATAAAACTAAAATGGAAGTCACTATTCGAAGAAAACGATGTTTTCTAGATACATAATTGTAGTAAAAAGGATTTTTTTTCGTATTTTTTAAGGTATTCTTAGTTTTTTATAAGAATTTTATAAAACACATGTCAGAGGACAAAAAAATCTATACACTTTTACAAAAATTGTTAATTTTATTTCAAACATAAAACTAAAATGGAAGGCACTATTCGAAGAAAGCAATGTTTTTTAGATACATAATTGTAGTAAAAAGGATTTTTTTTTGTATTTTTAAGGTATTCTTAGTTTTTTATAAGAATGTTATAAAACATATGACGGAGGACAAAAAAAATCTATACACTTTTACAAAAATTGTTAATTTTATTTCAAACATAAAACTAAAATGGAAGGCACTATTCGAAGAAAGCTATGTTTTTTAGATACATAATTGCAGTAAAAAGGATTTTTTTTTTTTGTATTTTTTAAGGTATTCTTAGTTTTCAATAAGAATGTTATAAAACATATGTCGGAGGACAAAGAAATCTATACACTTTTACAAAAATTGTTAATTTTATTTCAAATACGTATTCAAATTGTCTGTCTTTTACTCTTTTATGATTCAGAATTGCAATATATATATAACAAAACAATATAAAAAGCAATTAGGAGATATTATGATTTTGGTAATAAAGGACCATACAGCCGAAAAATCTTTCAACAATAATAAAACAAGTTGGAAATTGCACGTGAAGCGTAGCAAATGAGGTGCGTTCGTGCGATAACGAAGTTTTAAAAATATTCAGATCTTGATGATATAGTAGAGCGTACTTCGGATACAGTATAGTAGTCGAAATCTTTGTGTTTCTGTAAATATGCAGGAAGTAATTTTTATTACACCTCAGCAACGTATATCTTATTCATAAAATGTGAAATAGTTGAATATAATTAAAACACGCCCCAAACAATGTTTCCCCGTATAGCATTATGTAGTGGAATACTTTTGTGTGACCCTGTAATTAAATAATAAAAATTCTTTGCATCACAGATTGTATACAATGGATATTTTAGTATATACTTCATAGATTCATGCCGATTCTATTATGTTCGAATGAGTGTAACATCATTGAAATGCATTTGCTTTTATGCTTTTTTCCCCATTGACCGTAATGTAATGGAATACTTTTGATTGTCCTTGTAAACGATCTATGCATCCAACTTTCATAACATTTGAAATGACTCGAAAAAATTACGTAATAATTATATGTTTTAAATTTCAAACGATTAAAATGCATTTGAAACTTTTTCCCCATTGACCGTAATGTAACGGAATCCTTTTGATTGTCCCTGTAATTGATCTATACATCCGATTGTCATAACATTTAAAATGACTCGATAAAATTACGCAATAATTATATGTTTTAAATTTCAAACGATTAAAATGCATTTGAAACTTTTTTCCCCATTGACCGTAATGTAACTGAATCCTTTTGATTGTCCCTGTAATTGATCTATCAATCCAATTTTCATAAAATTTGAAATGACTCGACAAAAGTATTTTATAATTATGTATTTTAAATTTCAAACAATTCGGTTGGGTAGTTTTTGCGTTGTTATATGCGGACAGAGAGACGGATAGACAGACTGTCCGACAACAATAGGTACTACGTATTTACATAATTACGAACGCACCTAAAAAGGTCAAATGGAAAATTACAAAATTTTTAAACATGAAAAGGTCCAAATACTTTGTCTGTATAAAACAACAACGGTTTATAAATATGTAGTGAAAAGCAACCTGTGGCATTCTATTTAGAAATTTTTAAAAATGATTGGCATGCGTTGAATGTTTTTGTACATTGGACCCTTCAGATCGCAGTGTTTATTTACACATATTTTGTAACTTCAGCCATGGATTTATTTAAGAAACACATAACTAAGAAGTATTAAAAATTAAAAAAAGCCTAGTTTTTGACAATTTCTTCTATTTTTTTTTTAATTTCTTTATTCATTTTACATTCCAAAGACAGTGAAAAAAGGAAATATATGCATATCATATTTATCTTTATTGCTAATGTATTTACAACACACTGCAAATACATTTAGATTTTCATTTTTGTACATTTTGTACATTTTAATAGGTCGCATATCTCGCTACAAAGCACTATAAGAAACAACTTACTATTTTATTTAATTAAGCTATCTCTTAGTTTAGTTAAGGCTACATTCACACAAAATTCTATATTTTAAACTTAATCTATAATGTTAACTAAAAGAAAAATGTGCATCCTATAAGAAGCACGGAAACTTAAGTTAAAAATATCTACAAATAATTTTAACAATTCAAGAAGCTATTAAATTAATTCAAGTTTGTAATTTAGTTTCTGTTACAGGCAACAACGGGACTGAGGGAAAAAAATCACTTTTATTTATTATTTCTTCATGACTTTAAATAATTTTATTGATTCTACATAATTTTTAAACTTTTATGATTGATTGATATTTAAGTTTGATCAATTTAACGATTCCAGCAGTTTCTTACACAAAAAGTACCAACATGTACACTTTAGTATACATTATGCACAGAAGAAGATTACAAATTGAATTTAAGAATTACTTTTCTATTTTTTTTTTGTCTCAATAATTATCATATCAAAAGTCTAATTAATAATGTTGCAGCGTATATAGGGTTCTTTTGATATTATGGTTAGACAACTTCCAACTCTTGTCTCTTAGAAGAGTAGAAAATAATTTATTTACAGATCTTCAGAACAATAGTCTTCGAAACTCACAAATATTACTAGATATTCAAAAATAACTGCTTAAATCTATCGTACAAGTACAGATATAGGACCCAGAGACTCTTTATACAACGTCTCAACACTAAATAACCTTCAAAACAACGTAGATAAAACTCAAGCAAACTTGCTTAACAATCGCCCAGTTGTTTACTCAATGACTGACTGATAAATAATAACAACAACAGCTCGTATTGCCCTCTTTATATAGGCTCGCAGCATGCACGGGAAATTTCTACAGGCTTCTCGAATATTCCAGAAAACCACGGAATAATATTCAATGTATCAGCATACCTAAGGGGGGGGATTACCATAGAGAGGGAAGGGTTACCATCGCCAACAATCGCCAAGTTTGTCGCCAACTTGGCGATGTATCGACAAATTTGGCGACCAAAATTAGTTTTAAAAGTGACGCCAACTTGGCGATATCTCTAATATTTCGCCAAGCTGCCATAGACATTCACTGAAAATAATAGACAAGTTTGCTTGATAACAGAGACAATGTAACAAAAACTAATATTAGTAAAGGAATGGAGCTTAATAAGACTATTTACATTATTTTACAGTACAAACACTAACTATTTACAAAATTCGTAACAATAGTTATAATTTTTTTTTTTTTTTTTTTTTTTTTTTTTTTTTTTTTTTTTTGTATAATTGAGTTTTATACCTCTTTGTTTCAAAACATTTTTAACTTAACTGAATACATTTCAGGTTGGACTAATGAGAAGTAGAAAGCAAGTTAGTTTTAAAAAATATATTTTTCGAGAAACAAGATTCTTTACAAATAATAGCTCCAGGCATGTACATTATGTAACATCTCAGGTACTTTTCAAAGAAAGTGGAATAAAGCAAATGTCAAATATTTTACTGAAAGAAAGAAGATTGCCAGTTACTATGGAGAATACGTCAGAAAATATAAAAAGCCAAAAATGTAAGGCACTTTTCGAAGAAAGCGGTGCACTTTAGATACTAATTGTAGATAAAAGGATTCTTTTTTGTATTTTTTAAGGTTTTGTTAGTTTTTTTTTAAGAATTTTATAAAAGATATGTTAGAAAAGATATAAAACTATGCACAAAAATAGTTATTTTTATTGCAAATGCGTATTTACTTTTTTTTTCATTTAGAATTTTAAATGTAATATAAAACTGCTCAAAACAATAAGGAGATATTTTGGATTTGGTAGGAAACGATCTTGGAGTCGACAACTCTTTCAACACGAATTAAAAAAAATGTCAAAATGAAAATTACAAAATTTTTAAACAAAGAAATATCCAAACTTTTGTCTATGACTTATACAACAATGGTGATTTCTAAATAAGGAGTGAAATTCAACCTGTGGCATTCTTTATAAATATACTAAAAAAGATTGGCATGTGTTCAAGGTTTTGTAACAGTGAATATCACGTCTCAAGAACATAACTTAGCAGAAATGTTAGCAAGGGTAGAGCATTGGTCATTTAGACGTGGATCAGAGGCAACCCACTGTGGCATAAGCATTTGCAAACAAGAAAATATATTTTTTTTGAATTATAAATGTAAGCCAAACAAGAGTACAAGTTCGTATGCGTGCAAAAAAATAACAAATGGGAATCAGTATTTGATGTTAACTGACTGAAAAACTCTAATATCAATGTCCCTTTATTGCAAATTCAGACGCTTACTGTTACCGTACTTTCTACACTAATTGTTCAAAATGGACTGCGTTATGTTTTTTTTTTTTTTTTATGTATGTTTGAAGAGCTATGTTTGTGTTTGTTTAATAACGGACATGTTAGCTGACAGAGAAGTTCCAGTATAAACGACACTTTATTGCAACTTCAGAAGGCTGCTGCTCAGATATTTTTAATTCAGAATGATAAAAACTGACTCCATAATATTTATATGTATGCTTCGAGACCTATCATTTATTATTTCGTTAATAGCAGTAATGTTATCTGACAGAAAATTTGCAGTATCAATGTCACATTATTGCAACTTCAGGGAGTGACGGGTTCAGAAGCTCCTATCGAAAATTTTCTCTAAACCGTCTACATCTTATTTGTTTGTATACTTGGGGAAGCATAATTTAAGTTTCGTTAACAGAGTGCGCACTAACTGTGAGAACCATCAATGCCACTTTATTGCAATTTTGGAGGGTTACTGGTACCAAAGTTTCTATTCAAATTGTTCGACAACGACTGCATCATATTTTTGTATGCCTGGATACCTGCGGTTTGTGTTTTATAACGGCTGAAGAAGTGGATACAAGAGTATGTCAGATAAGGATGTGAGACTAGTTCCACATGCTGTACTGGTTCCAAATGCGGGCTAGTCTCGCTTTTGTTTATAAACTGACGAATTGATCTATGGCTGATTATGATCAGGAGCAGCGATACTCAACCTTCAACCCAAGAACTATTTGCCCGGTACCATTTTATATACGGCCCAAGGTATTTAATCATTAATTTATACAATTAAATCTGATGCGCATAAAAATATTTATGAACTTCAAATTTGTTTCATAAGTTTTCTAGGATAGATAATTATGTGTAACAGAACAATTTTAACTAAAAATTCTGTTAAAAACTGTTTTCATAGTCTTCAATCTTTAGTGATTTTTTTAACTTTTTTTTGCACGAAGAGTTTTCATCCTTCAGTATTGTACACATTTTTAAATATTCAACAGTAATCAATCATTATGCCAAATTAAATTTGCATTGCATATTTCTATAATTAACTTTTTTCTCATTGAGAAACACAATAATAAAAATTAATTAAATAAAATCTCCTTGGAAACTGAAGTTGTTATAATATTATATTTTATATTCCGGGTGATCCAAAAATCAGGACGAAAAATGAATAATTCGAAAACGAATCAAGATTCAAATATACAGTTTTCACCGAACTGATGGAGAAGATACCGGGTTTTCTGTAAAAAAGAAAAAAATAGTTTTATTGGAGCCAACAAATGATGCTATAGTGTTTTATTTCACCAAAAGGTGATTTACAAAAAAAAAAAAAAAAAAAAAAAAAAAAATGACAGCTTCTCACAGGTCAGCATAATTACAGTTAATCAGTACTACAGTAAACGTTCAATATTCTTTCCATCATTCATAAGTGCAGCTGTGAAACTAGGTACCACACCATTCACAACATTTAATAGCATTTCTTGTGTTATTGCAGAGATATTTTGGTGGATGGCATCTCTCAGTGATGCTAGTGATGCCGTTGGTTTCCAACAGAGCTATACTTTTTCTTTGACACACAAAAACCGGTTTCTTTTCCATCCGTTTCGTGCAAACTGTATCTTTGTATCTTGATTCGTTTTAGAATTATTAATTTTTAAAGTTCGTCCTGACTTTTGGATCACCCGGTATATTATATACTTAATAACTCATTTTTAAGATTGATTTTTTGTCGCAGAAAAAAAAAAATGCATTGCAAACATTTTACAGTATTTATTTCAAGCTTGAAACTTTGCGGTATATTTCTACAGCACCCTAATAGCATGCATGGTCACACTGACCATGCATGTGTCTGTGAGCCATTTTGGTCACATCACATTTGTGACCAAAATGTCAAAACTCAGTCACGTCACATTGTGACTGAGATGTAACTTTCTTAAAAATCTTTAGAATTTTATAAATATCCTTCAAAACATATTATTTACTTTAAAAAACATGTTTCTGGAAATTTAAATATCGTCGCTTTTGTCACAGTTGCGTCACAATGTTAATGTCAAATTAGTCACAAATGACACATTTTTCACAAGTTTGTCACATTGTGACCATTTTGTGAAACGTCACAAAAAAGCCCTAAACGGCCATAACGACTTTACATTTTAGTCACTGTGACTTCACATCGACGTCACGCGTCGTCACATCGACAATCGCTGGTCACAAAGTCACAATGTGACTTCACAACGACGTTGCAGTGACGTCACCATTCTTTACGGGAAGTTACGATAGAAATCTATATCGAAGTTTATTATTTGGAAAAAAGGGTTGTTAAATGCTTTGATTATACGTCTGTCGTTATAAACCAAGTGATAACATTAACTTTGTTTTATGGCATTGTTAGACAACTTGTGTTATTTTAATTTATGCTTCTTTTAACATTTTATTACGTGCATTGCTGTCCAAGTAAAGTCGGAAACTTCAGTTTGCGGCCCGCCTAAAATTGAAAATTTATTCTTGCGGTCCTACTGGGAAAAAGGTTTCGTATGGCTGATCTAGAGAGATGTTGCCCCTCTAAATGATCCTGAATTTATGCATAATTTTCCGATGGGTGTTTCAATCTCATTTGACGAAAGTGGAGTGCTGGTCTGATCCTATATGTCTATCATTGACTAGACCGATCTATAGTTAGGAAAAGAAATCCGACAGATTAATGAATAGTTATGGGTAACACAGACGTATTATTCTTTATGCTTAAAACGCAATAAACGGCAAATATAACGAAAGAATTTTGCCGAATGTTTTTTTTTTATTTTATTAGGATTTGTTGAACCCATAAATTACCATTAACGTTTAACGTCCACAAATGCGGAATTTGCCTTTCTGCGAATTTATATTGTTTTTGATTATTGTTCAGTATTAGAACTAAAAGTAATTTTTCTGCA
This sequence comes from Maratus speculifer, assembly GCA_964019185.1. Classification (NCBI taxonomy): domain Eukaryota; kingdom Metazoa; phylum Arthropoda; class Arachnida; order Araneae; family Salticidae; genus Maratus; species Maratus speculifer. Next base: position 434,850,487 of record OZ025291.1, on the reverse strand, counting down.
CATAAAAATATTCCAAAAAAATTTCATCTATTTATTTATTTATTTATTTATTTATGTATCAGTTTACTTTAAACTAAAATCTGTATCACTTATCAACAGAAAATTATACTATTTTCGAAACAAATCATCCTCGAAATATACTGTTTTTTTTAATTTTGACAATTTTAATATATAAATATCGTTATCACTTTTTTTTATAATAATGCACAAATGATTAATCTTCAATTCATATCAACTATACACCAAAAAGAAGAAAAAAGCAATTATTTAGAAAATTCACATTCAGTTATTCAGTCAATATACAATGAAAATTTATGTTTGCTCATTATATTATTTATTTTATACCTAATTCATGCATGTTATATGTAATTTTACAGCGAATGTTCCTGATTTCATAAATACAACATTTTCCTTTTATAAATTACATCTTTAATTAAAATGTTCAACGCGCTGAAACATTTAATTAGTTCTGAATAACTTTTGGGAAATACTTTTACAGACTATTTATGATGTAGAAAGGAGAACAGTTTGCTGTGAAACGACTTTAAATTTCGAGTCTTATTTGTTATTTTAAAGTACTTTATTTTGAGGAAATATTTATTTTTATACATATTCTTTTGAACATAATTCTTAAGTTAAATTTATGTAGTACATTTTATTTATTAAAATTAATATTTATATATGCAAATAAGCTTTCAAAATTTTGCTGGAATGAATTTTTGCCAATTAAATAAATATTTGTTGTTATAAAAAATATTTAAAAAAATTCATATGGATATAAGATTTTAGCTAAAATTATATTTAATTATCTATTATGAAACTTACTTATGCTATAAAGCATCGTTTATACGATGTTTATACTTATACGACCTTTTGGTATGGTCTCATTTTTTTTCTATTCAATTTATTGTAGAAATATATCCGTTATACAACGCACAAAATCGTTTATATATCATATTTTCGATTTTGTATAAGTTTATGTTTTAATTTTTCTTGTGTATTTTAAGAACGAGCAGAATTTACATGCAATGAATGTACACCAATGCAGTTATAAGTGCAATAACTGTACAGATCTTTTATTTTCGCTCTTCACATTTCGCACTTTTTAGCATCACAGCTCTTTTTAAAGATATCTCGAAAACGCGTGTCCTTTGTTGTAAAATTAAGAATTGCAATTTTGTAATAATTAGATAGTAAGAGCTACGACAATAGAATATGCCATGATTTGCATTGAAACAATAATAATTTATTTTGTTTGCCAGAATACCAACGAAAAAAAAATCTCATTGCACAAACCATTAATTACTACGCAACTTCCATCCCAGAAAACTATCACAGATTTTTTTTCGTAATACTAGGTAAAATTATCAGAAAAAAAAAGGATATAAAAATGCGTATATTTAAATTGCTTATTTTTTCCTTTTTATTTGGTATTTGTTTGTTTTAGTTTGTTTAATTTAAAAATTTGTGTAGATCAACATGTTAAACCTTTAAAATTATATGAAAAATAAACTTTTTTACCAAAAATAGAACCGAACCAAAAACTACTTCAAAGTAAAAAATATTTTTTTTACAGAATAGTTAATAAGATATTAAACAAAGAAACAAAGAGCAATGTATTTACCATGCGTTTTGTTAGATTTATGTATATTAAGTTGATTTTTTGGAGTCGGCGCCAGCCAAGCCAAGTTAAATTTAATTATTCAATATTAGAAACTTAGCTGGAATTTTGAACTTGGCTTGGCTGGCACCGACTCCAAAAAATCAATTTAATATACATAAACCTAACAAAACGCATGGAAAATACAATGCTCTTTGTTTAATTTATTATTAACTATTCTGTAAAAAAAATGTTTTTTTTACTTTGCAGTAGTTTTTGAAGTCGGTTCTATTTTTTGTAAAAAAGATTATTTTTCACTTTTTTTAGCTTATCATTGAGAAAACGGTTACAACAATCAATATTAATTTGCGAGAAATCGCTAATTTTATTAGTGTTTGCTTAGTTACTAAAAAAGTTCTGAACCAATTTTGATGAAACGGAAGTGGTACCAATTCGAGGCAACCTCTTTCAATAAATCAAAATCCATATAAATCGGATGGATAGTTTTGGAGTAATCGGTGAACATACATATAAAAAGACATACGCGTCGAATTGTTAACCTCCTCCTCGTTTTTTGAAGTCTGTTAATAATTATTAGTATATAATATCTTTAACCGTCTGGCACGGCTTTTTCCGTTTCTAGAAATCATATTTAAATGGCTGCAGACAAAAGTAAAATATACGTATAAAAATTGTACACACGTATGTCAGGAGTGGGGTTCGGGCACACGCTTTCTTTCGAGAACCAGAGTTTAAATCAAGCGCATTAGACGAATCGGCCATCCTCACTGTATTCTGTTCTGTGAACTTATTCAACGTCCGTGTTACTTTTAATTTGCGAGAATTGATTAATTTTATTATTTTTTGCCAAATTACTAAAAAAGTACTGAACCAATTTCGATGAAATGGAAATGATACCAATTCGAGAGTAACCTCTTTCATTTAACACAAATTCTAGTTTAATCGGTTGGATAGTTTCGGTATAATCGGTGAATATACATAAGAAAAAAATACACACGCGTCGAATTGATGATAACCTCCTCTCCTTTTTTAAGTCTGGTAAAAAAAATATTATAATACGGAAAAAATAATCTACATTATACACGTCAGAAATGGGGTTCGAACCCACGATCTCTTTCACGAACCAGAGCTTAAATCAGACGCCTTAGACAGCTCGGCTATCCTGACTGCAATCTATCCGGCTGAACTTTTCCAATGTGATGTTACTTTTCGCAAGTCTATTACTTTAGTACTTTTCACTGATAAAAAAGATCTCTGATACTCTGTGCTAATGGTTAAATACAAAATTTGCTTGATAACATAATTAGTATTTAATTTATAAAATATATATGTAAAAATTATAATACGTAAAAGGCTACTGTCTACATGTACGTCAGGAGTAGGGTTCGAACCCATCATTTCTTTCGAGAACCAGAGCTTAAATCTAGCGCCTTAGACCAGTCGGCCATTCTGTCTGCTCTACCTTTAGCGAACTTATTCAACAATTTTAATAAGCGAATAATCACTAATTTTATTAGTTTTTGCCTACTTACTAAAAAAGTAATGAACCAATTTCGATGAAACGGAAGTGGTACCAATTCGAAAGCATTCTCTTTCCTTTAAAACAAAAGTAACAGAAATCGGTTGCATAGTTCATGCACGAGTAATCGTGCACATAGATAAAAAAAATACATACGTGTTGAATTGATAACCTTCTCTCCTTTTTTGAAGTCGGTTAAAAATTAATTCTAGTTTTAGAAGTGAAAATCTATTATACGACGTTATCGTTTTTATGATGTTTTTCGGTAATCATTACGACGTTGTATAAACGATGCTCAAATGCGTATAAAAAATAAATACTTTAAAAGAATGCAGCAAAATTAAACAATTTTTTTTATCATTTATAGTTTAAAATATTTGTTTTACAGATACAAATTCAAATGTAGATTTTAATTAATTCCTTAAAATTAAGATCTTTTAATAGATTAGGCTTTCTGATTTTGTATTTAAATACCTGACCATACATATTTTTGAGGGGGGAGGAGATAGGACAGTAGAGAAAAAATAGGATACCCAAGTAAAAAAAAAAATATATATATGCTTTTGCCATGTTTAAATAGATACAAAACCGCGTACACATCCTACAAAAGCTATATTCCTGATAAATAAGTAAATATGTCTATTTTCTACATTCTTTTTTATAACATAAAAATAATTGCTTAAAAATCTTCATTTTCTTCTTTGTTGATATATTTATACAGATATATAAAATAATAAGTTTTTACTTTCTTCTATCTTTACAAGAAGAAAGTATTGGATTCATGAAAATTTTCGAATTCCAGTTTTCGACGGATTTATACGTTTTAGAAGGTCCTGAATACGTTTTGACTATTTTTAGAAAATGTCTGTCTGTGAGTCTGTCCGTCTGTCTGTCTGTATGTATGTCTCTCTGTCTGTATGTGACAAGAAATTTGTGGACGCTCTATCTCAAGAACTAATGCTCGAAATTTCATAAAATTTTATATTCAGTTAGACCTTGATATGAATTAGTGCCTATTGGTTTTTGGTGTAAATTGGCCTGCAGGTGGCGCTGCTATACTACGTTTTTCATGATTTTCAAGATTGCTATATCTCAAGAACTAATGCACAGAATTTCACCAAACTTCAGATTCTGTGACCCCTTGATATACATAGACGCTGATTAAGTTTTGGTGTAAATTGGCCAGCAGGTGGCGCTGCTAGGCCACGTTTTTCATGATTTTCCCGATAGCTATATCTCAAGAACTAATGCTTGAAATTTCATAAAATTTTATATTCAGTTAGACCTTGATATGAATTAGTGCTTATTGGGTTTTGGTGTAAATTGGCCTGCAGGTGGCGCTGCTATACTACGTTTTTCATGATTTTCAAGATTGCTGTATCTCAAGAACTAATGCACAGAATTTCACCAAACTTCAGATTCTGTGATCCCTTGATATACATAGACGCTGATTAAGTTTTGGTGTAAATTGGCCAGCAGGTGGCGCTGCTATGCCACGTTTTTCATGATTTTCACGATAGCTATATCTCAAGAGCTAATTCGTAGAATTTCACCAAACTTCAGATTCCACGATATCTTGAGATACATAGCCGCTGATAAGGTTTTGGTGTGAACTGCGCTATAGGTGGCGCTGCTATATTTTGCACGATTTTTGCGATAAGTATATCTCAAGAACTAATGCAGAGAACTTCAGCAAATTTTAGATTCTGTTACCCTAGAATATATAACATAATTAGACGCTGATTACATTTTGGTATTAATTGGTATTGATTACATTTTGGCTTGCAACAGGTGGTGCAGTTATGCTGCATTTTGCACGATTTTTCCGATAGCTATATCTCAACAACCAACGCACAGAATTTCATCAAACTTCAGATTGTTACAAAATGACATATAACATAATTACACGATGATTACGTTTTGTTATAAATCCTTCAACTGATGGTGCTGCTGTGCTATATTTTACACGTTTTTTTTTAAACTAGCTATATCTCAAGAACTAATGCACATAATTTCATCAAACTTCAGATTCTTTTACACCATAACATAATTAGACGCTTTTTTTACGTTTTGGCATAAATCGTCCAAGATATGGTGTTGCTGTGCTACGTTTTGCAAATTTTTTTTTATAACTATATCTCAAGAACTAATGGACAAAATTCCATCAAATTTCAGATTCTGTTAGGTCTTGACATAAACAGATGCTTATTAGGTTTTGGTATAAATTACCCAACATGAGGCACTACTAAGCTCATTTTCTCAGAATATTAATTAAATTTTGCGTTTTAGGCTTTTCGGATACCAGAATCTCATTAGGCTAGGTCAAATGTTCGAGGAAATTCGATAGTGGGTAACTTTGGGGTCACCACTTTTTTTTTTAAATATTAAAATGTACTTATGAGATAGAAGAAAGTTTTGGGATTGACACATCCAACTAGTTTTTCATTGCATTTAAAACAAATAAAATTATAAAATAACATTTTGCAAGGAAAACACAGAAAACGGCAAATTAAGTTACCTATTAAATTTTTAGGAAACATTAATATATCTGATAATCAATGTAGGTACAATTGGGTCCTCATTTTACAATGCGGTTATGGAGATTCTGGAAAAGCAGCTTTCAAAAACTAATGTTCATTTCAATTTAAGTTTGGACATGTGTAAATGTCTTTATTTAGATTGACTCTAGCTGTCAGAAATTTGAAAAGTTAAATTTTAATGTCTAAAAAGTAAATATATGTATGTATGTGTTAACTTTTCTTTCTTCGTGAATCCAGTTGCTCCATAAAAATGGGGTAACTGGACCAGGAGGGTTTGTGATCTAAACACGTTTACTATATTATTACTTAGTATGTTATTTATTGTAAGTGTACCACTAGTGGGCCATGTACCAATAGTGGGCCACCAGTTTTCAGTGTTGAAAAACAAGTTTTCTCGTCACCCCTGTCAGATAACAAACTAATTGCTGATTGGCTGGAACCCTTATCTCTTATCAGGCAAAGAGACAATTTCATTATTCTTATAGTTTTTGAGTTAGAAGGGTGTTTTTACAGACTATAGGAAAAAACTAAATAGAAGCTAAAATTATTTTACGCAATCATCAAAACTTCTAAATATGATTCCATTTTTCTGTATATTTAAGTGTAGAAATGTAAAACAAATAATAACTTCTGTACAGTATGCATTAAACTCAAGAATGGAGAGGCCCACTTCTAGGAGGCCCCTACTGCAGCATCAGAAATTTATTTTGCCCACTTCTGGAGCATAGACAAAGGTAATATTTTTTATTTTTCATTTTTTCTAGAGAATATATTTTAAAAATTTGAATGTTTATTCTGATACATAAAAGTAAGGACTAGGGTGAAAATATATATATATATATATATATATATATATTTTAATTCACTAATACTTTAATAATAATTAGATAAATGTCCTCAAGTGGCCCACTACTGGTGCATTTACCTTAATATGTTTTATTATGTTTTGTTTAAAAAATTGTAAACAACGTAAAAATTTAACTCAGGAAGATCATGTAAATCATGCATAAACTAAAGAGCATTGTAAGAGCAAAAAGCAATAAATTTGAAACTATTAGATATTTTAATATCAAAAGCATAGAAATCAAATGAGAACTCATGTCATATTTTCGAATAATGAAATATTTTAATCTATCCATCACTATCAAAAACATATAAGCTGAAAAAATTATATTAAAATTACCACGTTTTGTATATTAGATAGCTAATTTTAAAACAAATAAGTAAGCATTTATAAAAAAAAAAAGAAAAAAAAATTAAATGTCACTTGTGGACATAAGAAACATTTGTATCGTGCTTAGTGTTAAAAGAATGGGAATTAACAATCATGTTCTATTGCTGCATGATCTACAGTTTGTCGATTGTATTAACGGGCTAAGCAAGTAGAACTTACGATTTTTAATAAATATTTTATAAATTGTACATGTATCTATTATAAGAGAAATGTTTCTTCTTTTACTAGCACGATATTAGATAGCTAATGACGATCATATTAATACTTACAATTTAGTCATGTGAACTAATGAAAAGCATATTTTTCATACCTATAATAAAAAAGGTAATTATCATTTTGTATCTAAACAATTTAATTAGCTATGAATTGTAATTTTCATATAATACAGAAAAACACAGATAATTATTATAATCTGGTATTTACATAAAAGAGTAAATAATTAAAATAAACTTATATGCTAAAATATATTTGTTATTATGTGCAGTCGTTCCCGTTTATATTAAAGTCGCTGAGAAATTCAGTGTAATAAAATACATTATAAATAGGATAATTTTATTTTTAAAAGAAAATATTTACATTATTTCATTTAATTATCTTTAATAGATATTGCAGTTAGAAAATACAGTAAATTCAAAATATTTATGCATTTTAAGTTTATTTATTTTAAATATTTATAAAAAAAACCATATTTATAAAATATTTATAAAAATATTAAACAATGCAATAGGTATATAATTTTCTTTTTTTCTGTATTTCAAAAACTGATCTAAAATTCTTTAAGATAAATTGAATTTATTATTATTCATTCATCTATTATTATTCATTCAGTAGAAAACCTCTGTTTATTTAGGAACAGATACAAAGCCGCAAGAAATAACTGACTTAAAATGATAAAGAAGACGAAAATAGTATTAATTAAACTATATTATTTAAGATAACAGATGCTTGAAATAAAAAAGTTATTTTTTACATTGTTATTTAATTAAACAAACTCATTATTTGATTTTTTCATTGTATCCTAATCTTTAATGGTTTCTCCTCGGTATTTTAATCACTATCTGATTTACTTTTTTCAGCTACAGTAACTTTATATCTGAATTTATTTAATTTTCTTTTGTCAGTCATGGATATTGTCTTTGTTTAAACATGTACTGACGGTCATTAGGCTGAAAAAAAAAATACATAATGTCTACATCTGTCTTGAAATGTTTCTAGAGATTGTTAGAAAGAATTATTTAACTGTATTGATTTCTAAATATGCATTAATTATTGTGAGTAATTGTTATTTTTCTGAACACTTAAACATTTAAATGTGTTTCTTAGTTTCATATAGGCAATGTCATCAATAAAACAAGTATGATGAAACATTATATTTAGTGTTATAATATATTACAAATAAAACACCCTAAAACATTTTTATTAAGAAAAGTATCCATCAATTTCATTTGGTAAAATATAATTTATTTCATGAAAAAAATAATAAAAACTATACTTATTGTTTACATACGAAAAATACCTTTAAAATAACAGAAAATATATTATAAACAAAGTATTGTTTTCTTTAAAATAAAATATTTTTTGCAGCTTCCTAGATTTTAATATAAAACTAAATTGAAACTTATAGATTAATTTTAGAGATAACATACAATATACTCAAGAATTTGTTAAATGCGATTTCTATCAAATGAATTTTTCTATTATATTAATGTATGACAAGCTTCAATACATGAGATGTTTTAATCATATTTCCGTTAAATTTTGTCGGAATAGTTATCATATACCTCACTGTGTTGTCAGTTAGAATCTAAGAACTCTTATATTTTTCGAACAATTTTTTAAGTGCACTTTTGCCATGTTTTGAAATATATCAGTTATTTTGAAGATTATTTTGAAATGATCATACGTTGTCTCACGTACTAATGAAATTTCGCTAAAAATAATGACAAAACCCACATCTGCTTTAAAACTTTATGAAGACATTGCTTTTGAATTTATATTGTTTAAATATTCTGAATTACAATCTAATTAAATATTTATGTATGTCTCATTTTTTTTCATGTATTGCTAATTGTTTCCCAAAAAGTGTCCTACCGTAGTCGGAAAGCATTGAAAAAAGATTGCATACTGTTATGAGGACATTGCTTTGGAATTTATATTGTTTCAACATTTTGCATTACAAGCTAATTAAATATGCATATATATGTGACATTTTGAAGTTACGGTGGCAGAAACATCATCGCCAGGTTTCCCTTACTCCGCATAGAAGTCATGGCCAGCGAGGAATAAACAAAATAAATAAATGTAGAAGGTCAAAATAATCACTCCTTGGCTGCTGCAAGTTCATTTTATTAAACTGTAGCTGTAATAGAGCGAAAAGCTCTTGTTGCAGACGATATTTTACCGAAACATCCAAAAAATATCCCATGCTTTACTACATCAAGTCGTACTCATGCAAGAGCTCACCCAAGAATCCTTCTTCTCATTTTCTTCCTACCACCTCTAGAGGCTAACTCCTTTAAAATCTAAAAAGGAAATTCTAGAACATTCTCTAACCTCAAACCATCATTCTCTTATGTAAACAGAATTCTTGTCCAGCTACGAGACTATTTTCCACAGATGATAATTTTATTTAAAAAAAATATATATATTTAACAAATTTATAATCGACTCAGAATTTCTTAGGCAGACGATTTTTATAGATGATTAATTTTGAGAGAAAAAGAAAAGAAATGAATTTATTGATATGCACACTATCAAAGGTTGACAGAGGGAAAATAAACAAATAGATAAAATAAAATAATGATATTTTTTGAAAGGTATGGTTTTGGAATAAATTTAATAAGACTTTCTTAAAAAGGGTTGATAAAAACATAGAAGAACTGAGTTTTATTTGGAATATTAAGAAATAAAGTTTAATTAAGAATATTTTAAATTTAGAGCCATTTTAAATTTACGCATACTGGAATAATGTTTTTTAAGGCAAATTAAGAATTTATAACGTCTGCATAAAGAATAACAGATTAGATCTAGAAACAAGATTTTAATTTAATAATTTGAAGTAAGTACGGAATATTATTATAAGAAAATTAAGATAGTATAAAGGTTAGTTTTGGCGAAAAAAAATTAAAATTTGTAATATATATATATATATATATATATATATATATATTATCAATATTATGCATTTTTAAAAACGATCTCATAAAATAGTCAAATACATTATACGAGTACATATTGCTATCAAATTTTCTGCAGTATGAAATCATACATTGTGGTTCATCATTTCAGCTTATAATATCAAGATAAATGTTTACAAAAAGCTAAGCATATGTTAAAATATATACATTGGTAACAAAATCAAAATATACATAATAGAAATTCATCACACATCTGAATTATTTCAATATATGTCTAGAATTTACACTAAGATAATGCTGCATATTAATAAAACAAAAAAAGAACATTTTGAAGAAAAAATACAATCGTAGATTTGATAAATTATATGGGAAGTTATGTATGATAATTTTTAACTGACATTATAATAATACTTATAAATTAATGTTACTATTTGCATACAGTTGAGTTTGATCATATTAAATATCAACGCAATAGAAAGTTAATTCAATAATAGCCATTAAAAATTGTAACAATTTAAAAGGAAATTATACTATTTCTATTAATTATTTTTAATACATTGCCTCTAGAAAATTCATTAACACATTTACAAATACAAAATGGGTATAAAATGTTTTTTAATTGTTTTAAAAAAACTATAACATTAAATTAGATTAATTTTTTAAACACGATTATTCAATCAGTAAATTTATTATAACAGATGCAATTTTTCCATTTTTGAATTTTGGGTGAAAAAATTCCGGGCCAGGATTCGAACCAGGGATGTATTCGCTGAAGCCGCCAATGCTCTACCAACTGAGCTATCCCGGACACGAACACTGGAGGACTATTTTACCCAATTAACCTCAACGATCATTTTATCTGGTCTGATACTCTGGATCAGCTCCACAGAATAAATCGCAGGTCAATATATGGAACTGCAGAAAATCGCTGCATACGAAATTACATTACATTAATTTTTTAAACACGATTATTCAATCAGTAAATTTATTATAACAGATGATCCAGAGTATCAAACCAGATAAAGTGATCGTTGAGGTTGATTGGGTGAAATAGTCCTTCAGTGTTCGTGTCCGGGATAGCTCAGTTGGTAGAGCATTGGCGACTTCAGCCAATACATCCCTGGTTCGAATCCCGGCCCGAATGCTTTTCACCCCAAATTCAAAAATGGAAAAATTGCATCTGTTATAACATTAAATACTCTAATAGGTCTTAAATAAAATAAGTTTCCAGCTTTACGAAAGGTAAACTACTGAATGATAAAAATAATCACGTGAAACACTGCCTATTAAAATTATATTGTTTATCAATTGCTGAACTTATCTATTTTAATGATATAAACAAAACCCTTATTAACTGGAAACAGAGAGACAGAGATAAAAAATAACTGACTTAAATAAGTGATGAAAACAATGATAGTATTAAATGAAGCATATTATTGCAGATAACAGCTGTCTGAAATAAAAAGTCTCACTAATATATTTTACCATTTTCATTTATTTAAATAAATTCGTTATTTTATTTTTTCATTTTGCTCTAATCTTTAATGATTTCTTCATGGCAATAAAACCACTAAATGGTTTTTCTCTGGAACTGTATTAACTCTTGTATCTGAACTTTTTTTTAATTCTTTTTCTATGTAATAGATATTGCCTTTGTTTAAACAAACATTGACGATCATTAAGGTATAAAAAATAATGTTTTATCTGTATTTATGTGATTCTAGAGACAATGCAATGATAGCCATAAAAAATACGATTTTGCAACAATTTAAAAAATATATTATACTATTTCTGTTGATTATTTTTAATACATTGCCTCTAGAAAATTCATAACCACATTTAAAAATATAAAGTGCGTACTAAATGTTATTTTAATTGTTTTTTTAAACTACAACATTAAATGCTGTCGTAGGTCTGAAATAAAATATGTTTGCGCCTTTGCGAAATGTAAACTACTGAGTGAAACACTGCCTATAAATATTATACGGTTTATCAGTTACTGAAAATACATATTTTTTAAGATATAAAAGATAATCTTTATTAACTAGGAAACAGAGACAAAGATAAGAAATAACTGATTTAAATAAGTGAAGAAAACAATAATAGTATTAAATGAAGCATATTATTGAAGATAACAGCTGTCTGAAATAAAAAAAAATCCACCAATATTTTTTTTTATAATTTTTATTTATTTAAACAAATTCATTACTTTATTCTTTCATTTTGCCCTAATATTTAAAAATTTCTCCATAGCAATTAAACCACTCTCTGATTTTCATTCTGGAACTGCAGTAACACTTGTATCTGAATTCTTAATTTTTTTTTCTCCTTAATAGATGTTGACTTTATTAAAACAAACATTGACGATCATTACACTATAAATAAAACCTAATGTTTTATCTGTCTTTATGTGCTTCTAGAGATTCTTAAAAATATATATATTGTCGTTGTTCTATTAATTTCTAATATATATGCTGATTAAAATATACACTAGTTTTAATACTAATTAAATTTATATTTTTCCATATACTTAGACAGTACAAAACTTAATGTGAGTAGTAATTTTACATACGCAAATATTAACACAATAATCATTATAATTTGTTATCTTTAATATTATTTAAATCAATTACAATCAATTAAATCAATTAAAAAAGTCAATTTTTCAACGAAAAAAAATGCCAAATTATAGGCTAAACATATTTTTTATGAGAAAAAATCTGTAGTATTTAAAAAGAAGTTAGCAACAGTTGTAACCCCATTTTAATTACATGAATTCTGTAATTATGTTTACATCTTTCTTCTCTATTTCTACTTATTATTCAAAATGTCTGGTTATAAAATAGCAAATGTTACAATATATTAATTTAAAATAATATAATTATTTAACAGAAATTCACCACATATTTGAATTATTTAAATAGTGTCACAGAATTTACAAAAAAATAGTGATACATGTAGATGACACAGAAAATTTAAAGTTTTAGAAAATAACAAAAAAAAATATTTCATAAATTATATGTTAATATATATCTACTAATATATAATAATACAGACAAGAATGCTTATAATGAAGACTCTTGTATAATGAAAGTGATTATAATGAAACTCAATGAAATGAAATTGATTATTAATAGGTTTTTTACCGGCTGTATAGATTAGTTTCATTAATTACCGTTGGTATATACTTTTATTAGGAATTTTTAAAAGTATTTTACAAACTATAATTTAATAAACTATATCAACCCGAGTTCAGATTAGTATTTTATAAACGATAATTAAAATAATAATTTAAACATTTTTAATTGATCTATAAAATTAAATATAGTACTGTAATTATATTACTGTAATTATATTACTGTAATTATATTACTTTCCGTTTTTTCGAAAACTAACGGAAAATATTTACTTAAATGGATTTCTAAAAATAATGATTTATGGATTAAGAAAAATACGCACGTACTTAGTTAAGTAAGTAAAAACTATTACAGTAATTAAAGCATATTATTTTAGATAAAAGATGTCTGAAATAAAAATAGATTTTAATTAACTATCTTACCATTTTATTTAAGTTAAACAAATTCATTAGTAGATTCTTTCATTGTATTTTAATCCTTAATGATTTATCCTTAACAATTTAACCACAAACAGATATACTTTATTCAACTACAGTAACTTTTGTAGCTGAATATGCTTAGTTTTCTTTTATCGTTAATGGATGTGGTCTTTGCCTAAACAAACATTGCCGATCATTAAGTTGAACAAAAAAGGCTAATGTTATGGAATGTTTCTGAGGATTCTTATGAAGCTTCTTTTGGGTTATATTGATTTCTAATTTATACGTTGGTTGAATAATTGATATATATTTTATACACTCAGTGAGTAGAAACATTTTAATGAGTATCATATTTTACTTAAGCGGATATTAAGGGGGGGGGGGTCGAGACACATTTTGAAATAATTTTTATATATTAAATTAAAATTTTTATTTTTTGTGGTGGTACGTGATATAATTAGTACATAAAGACACATGATAATACTACACATAATTTGTTTTATTTTTTTAATTTAAATTTTATTAAAAGAGTCGGGTAATGTAAAAGTGTTATAACTCACAAGGAAGGGGCCACTCCATTGGGGGCATATTCAGATTTTTTTGAAAAAAAGACGAATTAAACTACTCATGTAGGTAATAAAGGATCAGTGAAAATTAGTGACGGAATTACATTATTAAACATGTAAAAAAATAAAATAGTTTGGAATAATTGGCGTGAAAAGCTGAAAGCGACGCGGGATTTGGCGAGCAGTGCATTTCCTCGCCAAAAGTAGACGATTTTAACGAATCTGAAAATTGATTTTAATTGACTTCACTGTTAAAAATCTGCAGCATTTACTGCAACGTCACTCCACTACTTTTATAGAATATCTCTTTTCTGACCAATGAGAATGCTCCAGAGCACGGTGAATTGACCGTTTTCTATAAAAGCGGTGGAGTGACGCTGCAGAAAATGGTACAGATTTTTAGCGGTGTTGTAGCTTGTGCAAATTTTTCAATTTGTAACAATTTTAATCAATTTTAATTGTGTTTTAAATGATAAAATATATTAATTTCATTTTGCTATAAGTACATATAAACGTATATGACAAAATTACACTTAAAGTAAAGTAAAAATGCAAAACTAAAATTACTTAAACTAAATTTATTTAAATAAATTGAACATAGAAAGTTTTTTCTTTAAAAAGTAATCGAAGCGTAAAAGCGTATTTTTCAAAATTTCGTTTTTTCGCCAACAGGAGATAAATCGCCAAATAAACGAAATTTTTATTATTTTTTTACGGACGTTATAAGGAAGTTCCGCCGAAATTTTTTTTTATAAACATATAACTATATGAGAAGAACATTCTGTATTTTTTTTTCAGATTTTTCTGAGTATGCCCGTATGCAGACAAGAATGCTTATAATGAAGACTCTTGTATAATGAAAGTGATTATAATGAAACTCAATGAAATGAAATTGATTATTAATAGGTTTTTTACCGGCTGTATAGATTAGTTTCATTAATTACCGTTGGTATATACTTTTATTAGGAATTTTTAAAAGTATTTTACAAACTATAATTTAATAAACTATATCAACCCGAGTTCAGATTAGTATTTTATAAACGATAATTAAAATAATAATTTAAACATTTTTAATTGATCTATAAAATTAAATATAGTACTGTAATTATATTACTGTAATTATATTACTGTAATTATATTACTGTAATTATATTACTTTCCGTTTTTTCGAAAACTAACGGAAAATATTTACTTAAATGGATTTCTAAAAATAATGATTTATGGATTAAGAAAAATACGCACGTACTTAGTTAAGTAAGTAAAAACTATTACAGTAATTAAAGCATATTATTTTAGATAAAAGATGTCTGAAATAAAAATAGATTATAATTAACTATCTTACCATTTTATTTAAGTTAAACAAATTCATTAGTAGATTCTTTCATTGTATTTTAATCCTTAATGATTTATCCTTAACAATTTAACCACAAACAGATATACTTTATTCAACTACAGTAACTTTTGTAGCTGAATATGCTTAGTTTTCTTTTATCGTTAATGGATGTGGTCTTTGCCTAAACAAACATTGCCGATCATTAAGTTGAACAAAAAAGGCTGATGTTATGGAATGTTTCTGAGGATTCTTATGAAGCTTCTTTTGGGTTATATTGATTTCTAATTTATACGTTGGTTGAATAATTGATATATATTTTATACACTCAGTGAGTAGAAACATTTTAATGAGTATCATATTTTACTTAAGCGGATATTAAGGGGGGGGGTCGAGACACATTTTGAAATAATTTTTATATATTAAATTAAAATTTTTATTTTTTGTGGTGGTACGTGATATAATTAGTACATAAAGACACATGATAATACTACACATAATTTGTTTTATTTTTTTAATTTAAATTTTATTAAAAGAGTCGGGTAATGTAAAAGTGTTATAACTCACAAGGAAGGGGCCACTCCATTGGGGGCATATTCAGATTTTTTTGAAAAAAAGACGAATTAAACTACTCATGTAGGTAATAAAGGATCAGTGAAAATTAGTGACGGAATTACATTATTAAACATGTAAAAAAATAAAATAGTTTGGAATAATTGGCGTGAAAAGCTGAAAGCGACGCGGGATTTGGCGAGCAGTGCATTTCCTCGCCAAAAGTAGACGATTTTAACGAATCTGAAAATTGATTTTAATTGACTTCACTGTTAAAAATCTGCAGCATTTACTGCAACGTCACTCCACTACTTTTATAGAATATCTCTTTTCTGACCAATGAGAATGCTCCAGAGCACGGTGAATTGACCGTTTTCTATAAAAGCGGTGGAGTGACGCTGCAGAAAATGGTACAGATTTTTAGCGGTGTTGTAGCTTGTGCAAATTTTTCAATTTGTAACAATTTTAATCAATTTTAATTGTGTTTTAAATGATAAAATATATTAATTTCATTTTGCTATAAGTACATATAAACGTATATGACAAAATTACACTTAAAGTAAAGTAAAAATGCAAAACTAAAATTACTTAAACTAAATTTATTTAAATAAATTGAACATAGAAAGTTTTTTCTTTAAAAAGTAATCGAAGCGTAAAAGCGTATTTTTCAAAATTTCGTTTTTTCGCCAACAGGAGATAAATCGCCAAATAAACGAAATTTTTATTATTTTTTTACGGACGTTATAAGGAAGTTCCGCCGAAATTTTTTTTATAAACATATAACTATATGAGAAGAACATTCTGTATTTTTTTTCAGATTTTTCTGAGTATGCCCGTATGGAGACCTTCCTCGTCAGAATATTATTTATAAAATTTCAATTTGTTTCTGTTTAAATAAACCGAATTATATAAACTTTATCTTTTGTATCTCTTTTTTAAAAAATATTAATTTAAATAAAAATGTAAAGATAATTATGTAACTTTTATTTATTTTTTAATCATATTTTCAAAAATTCAAATTTGCTGAATCAAAATTAGATGAAAATATTCCAAAAAGACATGTTCCCAGTTTGAAGTATTTATATTAAACGGTTCTTCAGTTATAACATTTTAAACCCGAGAAATTGTGAAAAAACTCGATAGATGAAACAAAATATTTTCGCAAGGAGTCATATCATGATAATCATTGCGTGAAAACAAAATTTTCAAAACAAACCAAAACGAAAAAAAATCAATATTTACTCTTAAAATTGAGATAGAAATTTGATTTAAACATCATTTTAAGTATAAAAAACAAAGAAAACAAAGAAGAAATGTATATATAATAATATAATAATAAACCGATATGAACATAAAAATAAAAAATTACAAAAGGATTACAAAATTATCCAAATATTTTCAGTATATTTGGATATTTTTGTATCCCGGATCCATTTAACAAAATAATCATTGTAATATATAACATTTAATGTTACACTACTTTATTTATACTGCTTAACCTCTTCAGACCTCAGCATAAAATAACTGTACAAATATATACAGGGTGATTCAGCTCGTCGGTGACAAACTTTAAGGATCGATAGAGCACACCTAGACGAACATTTTTGAATAGGGAATGTAGGGTCCCTGACGTGATGGTAAGGTGCTAGGCGCTTTCGAAAATTTGGGTGCCGAAATTCGAAACGTCATAAAAACTAGGGAAATGGTTAGATTTTCTTGCTTGTTGCGTAGAAATGATTCTGTTTGTTTAGACTTTTTTCAGTACCAATTTGATAAGCGTATCTCTTAAAACATGGATAGGGGGCGCTGCAGACTTTGGAGAGCTAGACAACAACTTTAAGCCCGTTATTTTGATAATTTAACACATGCTCGCCAAAGTTTATACTCTAACTTAAAGTTTGAACCCAAAAGTAGAGCCCTGCAAAAAGCGTAAGAGCCGGAATAAAATGTCAAAGTACAGGGTGGTCGAAACTCGAAGGCTCCTAAGAGATAAACAAACAGATTTCTTGACTTATGGCATGCATTTTCATGATTCTGTTTGCTGGGGCTCTCTGAAACTCAGTTGAACGGTACAAAAAGAAACATCGATAGGGGGCGCTTTGGGCAAAAAACATAATTCGTTGACATTTCGGACGCTAACTGGAAACGGGGCGCTACGATCAGTTAGAAACAAAACAAGAGAGTAATTTACTTATCATAAGAAGCTATTAAAACTGCAGTTTGTTTGTTTTTTTTAACAAACATAGCTGGTTTCAATCATGCACAATGCGCGCAATAAAATTTACATAAGGTGCTTTTTGCTGATTTATGCAAAAGATATCGTACCATATCGATATGCAAAAGATACGTAATGCGTAGACGACAACGTGAGATGACGTAGTTGTATGCGCAGACACGTCTTTTGAACGTGCGGTACCTACTTAAGCTTCGGGTTACTTGTCTGCAGATCGGTAGTAGGATGGAACGGTACACAAACTCTGAATTGGCTGACATGCATTTGGCGTATGGCGCTGCTGGTTGTAATGGACGAGCCGCTCAGCGGTTGTACGCCGAGCGTTACCCCAACAGGCAAATCCCCTGCCATGCCTTCTTCGCTCGAGTACACCAGAGGTTGTCCACAACGGGATCTTTCGACGGAGGCAGGCCTGAACGGGAGCGATCAGTGAGCACCCCCGACAACGAAGAGGCTGTGCTTAACCTGGTTGAGGACAACCCAGGTCTTAGCACGAGAGATATCGCCAGACATGTTGGCATTTCGCAAGCAACTGCGTGGCGCATCTTACGTTCCCGGAATCTGCACCCCTACCACATCCAGCGGGTGCAGTTGCTCAGAGAGCAGGATTTTGGCCCTCGAGTGGAATTCTCAAGATGGTACTTGGCGATGAGATCCAGGGATCCCCGTTTTGTAAACAGCATTTTGTTTACGGACGAGTCCACCTTCAGCCGGGAGGGAATGTGGAACGCCCACAACAGTCATGTATGGTGTGATGAAAATCCACATGAAACCAGAAGCCGAGCAGCCCAGGAGCGTTTCTCAGTAAATGTGTGGGCCGGCATTCTGGGGGATTGCCTCATTGGCCCTTATTTGTTACCTGAACGGCTGACAGGTGGAAATTACCTGATTTTCCTGGATCAAGTGCTGCCGCAGCTTCTGGAGGAGGCGCACGTACCCGAAGGTTCGCGTCGCCAGATGTGGTTCCAGCACGATGGAGCTCCGGCCCATTACACGAACGACGTGCGTCTCCATCTAAACGCAAGGTATGGCCAGCGGTGGATCGGGCGTGGGGGTCCAGTTCACTGGCCTGCCCGATCACCAGACCTCACCTGCTTGGATTTCTTCCTTTGGGGTTACCTGAAGGCCGAGGTATACCATACACCTGTCAGCAGTGCTGAAGAACTTGTGGCGCGCATTGTGGCAGCTGCAGGGCAGATCAGAGATACTCCTGGCATTGTTGGAAACACACACTCCTCAATGCGACGGAGGTGCGAAGCCTGCATCATGGCCCAAGGTCGAAATTTCGAGCATCTTCTGTAGTGTTATTTTTTGTAAATAAATTTCCAGTATCATTGATGTTTTTGGTCTAAATTTATTCAGAAGTGTTGAGCAGAGGTAGAAAATGTGTTTTCATTATTACTAACTGATCGTAGCGCCCCGTTTCCAGTTAGCGTCCGAAATGTCAACGAATTATGTTTTTTGCCCAAAGCGCCCCCTATCGATGTTTCTTTTTGTACTGTTCAACTGAGTTTCAGAGAGCCCCAGCAAACAGAATCATGAAAATGCATGCCATAAGTCAAGAAATCTGTTTGTTTATCTCTTAGGAGCCTTCGAGTTTCGACCACCCTGTACTTTGACATTTTATTCCGGCTCTTACGCTTTTTGCAGGGCTCTACTTTTGGGTTCAAACTTTAAGTTAGAGTATAAACTTTGGCGAGCATGTGTTAAATTATCAAAATAACGGGCTTAAAGTTGTTGTCTAGCTCTCCAAAGTCTGCAGCGCCCCCTATCCATGTTTTAAGAGATACGCTTATCAAATTGGTACTGAAGAAAGTCTAAACAAACAGAATCATTTCGACGCAACAAGCAAGAAAATCTAACCATTTCCCTAGTTTTTATGACGTTTCGAATTTCGGCACCCAAATTTTCGAAAGCGCCTAGCGCCTTACCATCGCGTCAGGGACCCTACATTTCCTATTCAAAAATGTTCGTCTAGGTGTGCTCTATCGATCCTTAAAGTTTGTCACCGACGAGCTGAATCACCCTGTATTTATTGCTATTGCATAATCGAAATGACACCATAGATGACAGAAAAATTCATTTTTAAGAAATCAATACTTTAGGGGACTGGTAATTTAGGTTTGCAAATATGGATCTGAAAGTACAAATCCCCTTAAAACATCAGTTTAGCTATGAGTAATATAAATTTACAAAATAATAAAATTAAGGTCTTTAAACACGTAAATGTCAGCAAATCCTCTTTTTTTTTTTTTTTTTCTAAAGCATTTAAATTAATTAATCATGAATATTTCTTACTTTCATGGCCACGATGTCTTGAAGTTATTTTCGAAACTCGAATGAAAATAATATTTATTTTATGAAGTGATATTCATCAGTGCTGACATGTTTTGATTTTATTTTGAAGTAAAAAAACATTCAGAAATATATAAATAAAGTAAAAATGCAAAATATTCGAACAGTTTAGTTTTTATGAGGAAAAGAATGGAGGTACACATTTGTGTACCTCAGGTCTGAAGAGGTTATAGAAAGTTTCGTTGCGTGTGTGTGCGATAGCTAGCAAAGTTTATTGCATTTAGCGGTCCAAAAATTTATGTGTCGATAGTCCAAAACAGGTCTTGAAGCATCTTAGACTCAGTTTTTTTATGTGTCAGGTCCACTGGATCCCGGAAAGATTTCATGCACTAAATAATCGATAACTTGCACTAATTTTATCCGAAAACCTTCGTTTTTGTAGTTATATTTTTATTTAGTTATTCCACTATTTCCATAATCCAGTTAGGATCCTAGTCTAACCGGTTTCCGAAAAAAGGATAATTTAAAATATTGGACTTTAGATTGTTAAGAAATTACGTTATTTTAATCCGAACTTCATTTTGGGGATCATTTTATCATTTAGTTATTCTTCCGTTTCTACATTCTGATCCAGACCTTAGGATCTGTAAGATCTCGCAGCGCCTGGTTTAAGACCCCTTGAACATTTTTTTCCCTCATGCATTTTTTAGCCCCTAATTCACTACCGTTCTCTGTGTATTATTTTAAATTTGATTCTTGAACTTTTCTTTCGAGACTGCCACTCTTATATATTTACTGGAATCTATGGCTCTTTTTTTAGCATTTAACGAATTTTTTGTACATTAAAATAATTATTATGATGATGAATTATTCATGTTCTATGCTTAATTATGGCTAATTGAAGATCTAAAGCACTACGTATAATAACAGTTTAACATGTCTTTGTGTTAGGGCCCTATTTTCAACTATTAGTTGTTCCTCCAAATATAGTCCATTTGATTAACAAGTACAGACATTGTTCATACATTCAATAGAAAACTAGCATTAATTTGAACACAGACACAAAGCCGCAAGAAATAACAGACTTAAATACGTAAAGAAAATAAAAATAGCGTTAATTAAATTATATTATTTGAGGTAACACATTTCTCTAAAAATATGCTTCTAATTAACTTTTTTTTTAAACTATTTTTATTTATTTAAAAAAATCTTTTTATTATTTCTTTGCATTCTAATCTTTAATGATTTCTCTTTTGCAATTTAACCTCTGTCTGATTTAACTTTTCCGACTACAGTATATCTTGTATCTGAATTTGTTTAATTTACTTTCATCTTTAATGGATGTCGTCTTTGTTTAAGCAAACATTTGCGGTCATTACTCTGAAAGCAATAAAACGTAATGTTTTATTTGTCTTATAATTTTTCAAGATATTCTTGTTTGGGTTGTATTGTTTTCTAATTTGTACACTGGTTAAATACTTCTTATTTTTTATACAGTCAGGGGATATAAACAATTGAATGTTAGTCGTGATTAATCATAAGTGGATCTTAACGAAGTAATCATTAACGTGTTTAGTATTCAATGTTAGAATTAAAATGTCTAACATTTAAATTAATTAAAATACTATTTTTATGAAAAAAAATGTATTTATTACAAATATACCGACAAAATGCCGCCCCACCAGTGCCCGAGAGTTCCTAACCTTTGAACTGGTAGACAGCAGGTGCTGGGTTCGAACCCAATCGTGGCCGTCAGCCTAGCCGTTCGTAATTTTCATGGTTTTCTTTGAACCTTGTGTAAATTTTCCCTTAGAAAGACCCCCTCCCTGGTCTTATATCCCTCGAGTAGATAATCGGCCGACACAAAATAAACCAAACAGACAAAATGTCTAAATAAAATGTATAATATACATATATATAGGTTAGGGAAAAAGTAATTTCGCTTTTTTCCAACAGATAACTTTAAAGTCGCATATCTCGAGTAATACTTACTCAATTAAGCCATATTATACAGCATTTGAAAGGTAATTGTCTCTAAAATATTCTGGATATAAAAGTAGCGTCATCTGTTTACACACTCAAAAGTTATTGTGTTATAAAAATAGAGATTCCAGAAAATCATTATCATCACATTTTAGTTTTTTACTTCCAAATAGGGCAAATTGTGGCGCAGGCTCATCGAATTTTTGTGTGGCGTTTAGGTGATCAGTGCTTAAGTAAATGCCAAAGTCAGAATCGGTTTGCTCGTTTTCGTTCCGAAAATTTCGATGTTAAAGATGAACGTTTCCCTGGCCGGTCATTACTTGAATAAGTCGATGAAATTTAAAAACAAAATCGAGATAGACTGACATATTTCTACCCACAACATTGCTACGAAACTAAACATCAACCACAAACCACTTTTGAACCATTTACATAAAACTGGGATACCAAATGAAACTCGAAACTTGTGTTCCCTATGAACTTACTGTGAGAAATTTAATGGACAGAGTTTCCATTTGTGAATTGCTGCGGAAACGGAATAAAATCGAGCCTTTTTTAAACAAATGATTACGAGTGATGAAAAGTGAATCACGTACGACACCAATGTGCTAAAAAAATCGTGGTCGAAGCTTCTCAAACGGTGGCAAAGCCCGGATTGACGCCAAAGATGATGATGCCGAGTGTTTGGTTGGATAGGAAAGGAATTGTCCATCATGAGCTGCTCGAATCTGGCCAAACCATTAATTCAACTATCTACTGTGAACAACTAATGCGATTTAAGCGGGCAATTAAAAAAATCCGGTCAAAATTGATCAATAGGAAAAGCGTTGTCTTCCATCACGACGACGCTAAACCACACACATCTTTAGTTACTTGGCAAAAACAGAGAGAGCTTGGATGGGAGGTTTTGATGCACCCACCGTATAGTCCAGACCTAGATACGACCGATTACTATTTGTTCCGCTCTCTACGGAACTTTCTTAATGGTATTAAGTTTATTTCAAAAGAGGCTTGTGAAAATCCCCTTGATCAGTTTTTTGCCCATAACTCTCAGAAATTCTACAGTGACGGAATTATCGTTTTACCAGAAAATGGCAAAAGGTCATCGAACAAACCAGCACATATATTATTGATTAGTTGTTTAATTTATATAAATAAATTCAGTTTAAAAAATACGAAAAAAAGCGAAATTACTTTTTCCCCAACCCAATATATATATATTAAGTAATGTTATACATATCTATTTATATGGTACGTTAATGTGACGTAACGGGTCGCGCTCCTCCTCAGAAAATCATATTGCGGTCATAATAGGCTTAATCATTTCTCTGTCGTATTTAAAACAGCTGTTCGACTATTGGTAATATACATTTTATCATACCTATATTACTTCATTTTTGTAAAACCTTATAAAACTATACAATTACAATATCTTAAGTTCTAAATTAAAAATAGCCTACTGCTAAATTTGGACATGAATGAACTAAGCTACAAACGGAAATATAAAGCATGTGATATCAGTGTCGTTTAATAACTTACTCTAATTTTAATTAGGTACACGAAAGAAATGAAAGTGCAAATTACAGATAGAATTTTTGTACACATTTATATATAATGCGGTTTAAAAAAAAAAAACATAAATTTATATATAATGCTGTAAAAAAAATGGACATATATTTCATATGATCTTATATCATTTAAAAAAATGTAAAATATATTAAAATGTATATCAGCGCAATATTTTTCTCCAAATTTTATGATTAGAAATTATAAATAGAATGAAAGTGTGAATAGAATGATAGTGTAAATGAAACCTATATACAAATGATGTGAAACACACTGCTGCTCTAAAATACGATATTTCAGTACATTTTATATTGTAAAAGAAACCACATTTTTAATTTATTTAAAAAACTTTATAATATAGTGCCGTCACACACAAGTTTTGTAACCTTTTAAAGAAAATTTAATACGGTAATACTCTCTTATCCCGTCAATCAATTTTGCCAAATTATACAAATCGCCAAACTAATAGCCAAATTATACATATTGACATAATTTTTATTTTAAATAACGGAAAAACAAATAATTAGTAGAATATTAATAATAATTGAAATAAAAATCACTTAATGATATTTTAAACACGTGAATCGTATTTAATGTCATTGAATGTGACATTCATGATCATCCGTTATTGGCATTTAATCTTCTAGTTGGCGATAATTTTTTGGTCGAAGTGATAACTTAATAGTACCTTTAATACTTCATTTTAATGAAAAAAAAGAGAGATTCATGCTGGGTGGCTTTATGATTTAATTGCAACATACAGGAAAAATTTTAAAGATGAAACAAAAACAAAACAGGCTTAGGGTACTTCTCATTCTCCAAGTTTTATTAATATTTTTAACATATAAAAATGAGAATGAATGAATGGGCATATGTACAAAAGAGTTTGAAAAATTTAAAAAATATATATATTGATAGCATTTTTATTTTTAAAAATCCGTATTATAATTTTTTTAAAGGAATATTTAAAGAAATATTGATTTTTACTATAAGTTTAATCATAAATCAAGAAATTTTTAATGGAGTTTAGGTATTTTTATGATTCAAAATATTGCATTAATATATAAACTGTATTAAAATCAAATTTATGTCTTGTATTTTCCACGTTTAAAATATTTTACAAGTTATTTAGTTTTTAATTTCTTTTATACTTTCTTTCAAACTAAATGATATAACTTGGGCTCAGAGAGAAACGCATCAGTCAATCTTGGTATTGTCTTGCTACTTGCTTCAACTAGACTCACTTTAAACTTAGAACATATATTTTTTAAATATTTTACTTTAGGTTATATTCTGTAAAATTTAAAATAATTTACTTTAAAAAATATGATTTTATATATATATAAAAATACAACATCTTTTTCAAATATTCACTTTAAATATTTTTATTTTATTTATTTTTTATTAATATTTTTAAAAATGCTGAATCCAAATCAAAATTAAGATATTTTTGCTTGTGTAAGTGTAAAGAAATTGAAATTCTACAATTAATATTTTCGGTTATAACAATTTTAATTTACCTTTTTTAAATTAAATTTTAAATTTTAAATTAAAAAAAAGTTGTATCGTGTGATTTTGTTTAGAATTGCGCTTATACGCTTATACTCCTGTACCTATGTTAAAATAATGCTTGTCGAACCCGCTTCAAACAAAATTGATGATAAAATCTCCATAATGAATTTCATTAAAAGTAGGCTCTTTTATTTGTTTTATAAATATTTGATAACTTATTAATTACCTTTAATTAATATATCGCAGCTGAGAAATGCGTTAACTTATTTATCTATCTCAAATTTATCGATTGAAATTTATCGACATGATTTATTGAATAAAAATGTGATATTACATATCATGATACATCTGAATAATATTTCATTCCGTAAATTCGAAACTAGTATAAATTACCTAGACTACAATAATAATGAACAACAATGCCTAATATAGTCCTGTTGATTAACTTTAAATAGATTATTTTATTCATTAATTTAAAAAAACGTATTAATTTGAAAATATCCAGAAAGCCGCAAGAAATGTTTGACTTAAATAAGTAAAGAAATCAAAAATAGCGATAATTAAGGTACATTATTTAAAATAACACATTTCTCTAATATAAATCGCTTCTAATTAACTTTTTTAAAATCATTTTTATTTATTTAAATTAACTCTTTATATTATCTCTTTGTATTCTAATCTTGAATGATTTCTCTTTTGCAACTTAACCATTGTCTGATTTACTTTTTCCAACTACAGTATATCTCGTATCTGAATTTCTTTAATTTTCCTTCGTCTGTAATGGATGTTGTCTTTGTTTAAGCAAACATTTGTGATCATTACTCTGAAAGGAAAAAAAAACTGATGTTTTGTCTAAAAAAGTTTCTGGAGATTTATATAAAGTTATTGCTTGGGTTGTACTTATTTTTAATTTATTCATTTTTTTTCAAAAGAATTGTCCGACAGTTCGCCTACTAAATGCTATTTTTTATGGAAAAGTTTTTATTTATTAAAAATATACAGACAAAAGCTGCAAAAATAATAAAACCCAAATTATCTTGGAGACTGACACCAAGGCAAGAAATAACTGATTTAAATAAATAATGAAAACAATAATAGTATTAAATGAAGCATATTATTGAAGATAACAGCTGTCTAAAATAAAAATTGCCAATAATATTTTTTTACCATTTTTATTTAATTAAAAAACTAATTAACTACTTTAATTTATTCTTTCATTTTGCTCTAATATTTAATGATTTCTCCATAGCAATTAAAAAATTATCTCATATTTTTTTGGAAATGCTGTAACTGTTGTATATGATTTTTTTTATTTATTTTCTCTTTAATGTGTACTGCATTTGTCTTAACAACATTGGCGATCATACGGTATAAAAACCGTGATATTTTATCTGACTTCATTTTCTTCTAGAGTTTCTTAAAAATACATTTTTTTGTTGCTTTATTGATTTCTAATATATAAATTGACTAAAATTTACCTTATTTTTCTATATATTTAAACAACACAAAACATAATGTGAGTAGTAATTTCACATAAGCAAATATAAACACAATGATCATTATAAATTATACTTTTTAATATAATTTAAATCAATCACATTTTTAAAAATGTCAATTTTTCAACGATAAAAATATGCTAATTGGTAGGACAGTAAACATAACATTTTTTACGAGAAAATTTCCTTTTACCCAGGTAAAAAAAAAAAAAAAAAAAAAAAAAAAAAAAAAAAAAAAAAACAGTAAAGATTTTACAGGAATTTTGAAGGTTTCTACAGGGAGTCTGAAGGAAAATTAAAAGTGCAGGTTTATTTGAGGGAATTTTCTGTGTACTAACAGATTTTATGCAGGCATTTATCTCACCTCCAAATTACTAATCGTGTATTTTGATGGTCACTTCGGGTATTTGAAGGAAAATGAAAACTGAAACAAAATGCACAGATTTTTAAAGGTTGTATAGAGGCTTTTATCAGTAAGTTAATGGCAGTACCTTTTCAGTACCTTTTCTTACCTCTTCAGTATACCTTTTGTGACTTAGCTGATTTTTGATAAGTATACTTCAGGCATTTTGAAGGAAAATGTAGCCTTCAATTTACCATCAGTGACTTAGCTACTTTTTGATAAGCGTACTTCATGTATTTTCAAGAAAAATATAGCCTTCAATTTACCTTTAGTGACTTAATGATTTAGAGAATATTTACAATCTCTTAGTTCAAGTCTTCGTTGTTTTACGTGCGGATGTGCCCCAGAAATGCTCTTCAAAATACAAGAATAGGCGCAACCCACGGCCCGTGCGACGGGGCCATTCTATTGATTTAGATGCGAGAATATCCCCGATATATTTTGATGTAAGTTGC